>LR738714.1:286451206-286573528 GCA_902687465.1 Secale cereale
AAAGCGGAGCGACAAGTTCAAGAGGACTACAAGTACTCCAAGTTCAACTCCAAGAACTTCGGCTCCTACAACCATGCTTCAACGACTTCGGATATCCCTCCTACCTCTACCAAGCCATCTACAAACTTAGGCGACAAGCCAAGATACAAGAATGAGACTACATCGAGTCATCCACCTTCTACCAACAACTTCAAGCCAAGAGCTACATCATCTACAACTCCAAATGAAGAGAACCCAAAGACAAGTTCCATCAAATGTTTCACATGTGGTGGCCGTGGACACAAGTCCTTCGAGTGCACCAACAAGAGAACAATGATCTTCCACGACGACGGCACATATGACTCGATGAGCGACGACGAAGTGGACGCCATCAAGCACTTGGCCATCCACCGGCGTATCAATGAAGAAGAAGATCGTCAAGTGTTTTGCGACAATGACTCAAGCCCGAACCTAGTTGTCTCCAAAGTCTTGACACTACAACATCAACAAGATGACCACCAACGATGCCATATTTTCCATACGAAGGCCGCCATCAATGGACGCGCCGTCAAGGTTATCATCGATGGAGGAAGTTGCCACAACTTGGCAAGCGATGAGCTATGCGACAAGCTTCATTTGGTCAAGACGAAGCATCCGCACCCCTACAAGGTCCAGTGGCTCAACGACGCCGGAATTCTTCGAGTCGAGCACACCGTGCAAGTCTCTTTCAAGATCGGCGCCTACGAGGACACTCTCGAGTGTGATGTGATACCCATGTCCGTGTGCCACCTTCTTCTTGGACGACCATGGCAATATGATCGTGGAGTCACACACAATGGACGGACGAATCACTATCACTTCAAGATGAAGGGCAAGGAATTCGTGCTACGACCTATGACTCCAAGTCAAGTTGCCGCCGACAAGCTTCTACCTACAACACATCGTGGAGAGAATGGTGAGAGAGCGAGCCACCAAAAAGAGAGTGAGAGCCACCAACCAAATATGAGCGACTCCACGATGAGCTACACGAAGAAACTAGTGCTATTTGCCACCAAAAGTGAGATGAGAGAAGTGTGTGAGAACCCATCGAACGTCGTTCACCTTGTGCTCTTATGCATAGGAGAAGACAAATCTACTAACACTTCACAATCTCTACCTTTTGTGTTGTCACCTTTATTGCAGGAATTCTCGGACGCCTTTACCGATGAGGTACCACCGCTTCTACTTCACGGGATAGAACACCGCACCGAACTCGTACCCGGTGTACCATTTCCCAACAAGGTTCTCTACCGTGTCAACCACGAGATACAACGGCAAGTACTCAAACTCATCGACAAAAGTCATGTACGTGACAACTTTAGCACTTGTGCCACTCCGGTTATTCTATTGCCTACGAAACATGGAAGTTTTCATGCAAATGCATGCTTGTTACGCAAGTGCTTACTTGTTACACAATTTAAGTTGCATGTGATTGGCGTAGAGCACCTAAAAGATTTATATGAGCATGATCCTTTCTTTGCAAATGCCTATGCTAAATGCTTGACTCACACTTCTTGGGAACATCATTACACCAAGGATGGATATCTTATGAGAGCTAACAAACTGTGCATCCCCGAGTCTTCGCTTTGTTTGCTCCTTTTGCAGGAATCGCATGGAGGAGGACTCATGGGACACTTTGGACGCGACAACATGTTTGCTACCCTCTCTAAGAACTATTTTTGGGCCAAGATGCTACGTGACGTCTCAAACCTCACCAACCAATGCCCGACATGCCGCAAAGCTAAGTCCAAAGCTCAATCTCATGGTCTTTACATGCCTCTTCCTACTACATTTCATCCATGGGAAGACATAAACATGCATTTCATACTTGGCTTGTCTAGGACTAAAAATGGAAACGATTCCGTGCTTGTCATGGTCGATACATTCTCTAACATGGCTCATTTCATTCCCGATAACAAGATCGACGATGCTTCACATGTTGCCACTTTCTTTTGTAGTGAAATACTCAAGAAGGTGCACGAACAAACACGGGCAACAATCGAGCGACAAGTACATCGCCTCACCACCGAGATCAACATCAACAAGGCAACAATGGCGTTTCACCCGGAAGATCCCAGTTGGCTACATCTTCACAAGGACCACTTCGCGATAGAGCACAAGTCCAAGCTTCTACCTCGTGCCGACGGACCATTAAAGGTGCTCCATGGTGATGAAGATTTCGATCCGAGGTCGGATCTTTCCCAAGGGAGGGGAGATGATACGGTGTATCCTAGGGCCATCACCATGGACCCTCCTTCACCCCCTCAAGTGCCTCAAGGACCGATGACACATGCTCGTGCTAGAGCTTTCGAGACCGAGGTGACGTCACTCCTAGCCCAACTTCCTTATGAATCTTGCGAGACATGGTTGCTACCTCAAGCGAGTGTGCTTTGTGTGCTCAGGTGTGAAGGAGGTCGCTTCGGAGAAGAGCTTGAAGATGGACAAGTCCCCAAGGCCACGGACGAACTGATGCATCGAGAAGGGCAGAAGGGAGCTCCAGGCCCCGGACATCCGGCCCCATGGCCCGGACATCCGGCACCTGGGCCATCAACTACAGAAGGCCAGCAGCAGCCGAAGCTACAGGGCCCGGACATCCGGCCAGGGCCCGGACATCCGGCCAAGCATGGCCCGGACATCCGGCCCCGGGCCCGGAAATCCGGCGCCTCTGTCCAGAGAGCGCCCGAAACCAGACCGCTCCAGCCCGGACATCCGGCTCCTCGCCCCGGACATCCGGCACCCCTCGAAGACCCGGACATCCGGGCCGCCGCCCGGACATCCGGCCCCTGATCTGCCTGCGTGCAGCCCCTGGGCCGAGGCCCATGTACCCGTTCGCCCCGTAGACTATATATACTCCTCTCCTCATTCCGTTTAGGGTTAGCTGTGGTTTAGCTCATTTGACACTTGTGTGGATTTCTCCCACGAGACCGGTGCGCCTCTACGGAGAAGATCCACCTCTGGATTCAAGACCCCTAACGGGAAGATCCCACGGGATTCCAAGACCTCCTCACGGAGAAGACTATCTGTATCACCGTTGTTGACTTTGGATCATGGATCTCAACCTTGTATCGCGAATCTAGCATTTGTGTGATTGCTTTCGTGTTGATTGAGTGTTTTCCTCTTGTGTTTCCCCCATCTTTCCCTTGTGATTCCCCGTGTTCATCGTGTGCCAACCTCCAAACGTGAAAGATCCGCTGATTAGGGTTCCACCCTGCATCACTCTACCTATTCTCAAGTGGAAATTCGATCACATTGAGATGGATTTCGTCACCGGTTTTCCCAAATCCAAGAAAGGAAATGATGCTATTTTCCCGGTGATTGACAAGCTATCTAAAGTAGCGCATTTTCTTCGAATCAAAGAATCCATCAACGCAGCTCAGCTGGCAGAGCTGTACACCTCCAGAATTGTTTCTTTGCATGGTGATGTGGAGCATCCCGTGGTCATCCCCATGGACCCTCCATCACCTCACCAAGTGCCTCAAGAACCAATGACTCGTGCTCGTGCTAGAGCTCTCGAGACCGAGGTGACGTCACTCCTAGCCCTATTTCCATACGAATCTTGTGATACATGGTTTCTACCTCAGACGGATGTGTTTTGTGTATTCAGGTGTGAAGAAGACCACATTGGAGATGTGCGTGAAGATGGACAAGTCCCCAAGCTCACGGACGAGGCTTTGCATCGAGAAGGACTGAAGAAGGCTCCAGGCCCCGGACATCCGGCCCCCTGGCCCGGACATGCGGCCCCTGGACAAACAACTTCAGAAGAGCACCAGCGGCCGAAGCTATAGGGCTCGGACATCCGGCCAAGCCCCGGACATCCGGCCAGGCAAGTCCCGGACATCCGGCCTCGAACCAGGAAATGCGGCGCCACTCTACAGAAGCCACCCGAGACTCGACCCCTCCAGCCCGGACATCCGGCCCTTCGCCCCGGACATCCGGCGTCCCGCGAAGCCCCAGACATCCGGCCCGTCCCCCGGACGTCCGGCCCCTGAATGCCTGCGCGCATCCTTTCGGCCGTGGCCCGTGTACCCCTTCGCTCCGTACTCTATATATACTCCCTTCCCCACATATTTTTGGATAAGCTTTTGGATAGCTCATCATAGACCTTTGTGGTTCCTCTCCTACGAGACCGCGGCCTCTTCGGAGAAGATCCACCTCGAATTCAAGGCCTCCACACCGGAGAAGATCCCAAGGGATACCCAAGACCTCCTCCGTGAGAAGACTACCTTTGTACCCCGTGGTTGACTATGGATCGTGTATCTTGATGTGTATCGTGGATCTAGCACTTGTGGGATCATATTTGTGTTGATTTGAGTGTTTCCCCTCGTGTTTTCCTCAGTATCCTCTTTGTGTTCTCCGTGTTCATCGTGGGATATCCTCCATTCGTGAAAGATCTGCCGATTAGGGTTCCACCCTACATCATATTATGGTATCATGAGCATAGGTTGATCACGAAATTGGAGCCCCACACCCTGTTTTCTAGCTTGTTTTTGTTGTGTTCTTCCCAATTTCGAAAATTCCCCACAAAAAGAGCCCAATTTTTTTTTGATCTGTTGATTTGGCAAGGTTTTGTTGAATTTGCTCCATGGATTTGCTGTGCCACGAGTGGATCTAGCTTTTCCCCATCTTTTCCCTAATTTTTCTCCGCAAAATCCGACGAATTTTGGCCCCAAAGTCATCGTGTGCAAGGAGTTCATCGCGGCCTCGGGCACCCCGGACATCCGGCCCGTGCCCCGGACATCCGGCCCGTGCCCCGGACATCCGGCCTGGCCCGGACTTCCGGCCCCTGGCCCGGACATCTGGCCTCCCGCAGCCACAAAACCCCCGATCCACCCCACCTTGCACTCTCCACCGCCATTTTCGTTCGGTACCCCACCAAACCTTCCGCATACCACCACCATTTCCGCAACCACCATTGCTTAACCGCTCCGAGTTTGAAAACTTTGTTTTCCATTTGTCTTGCATACTTGAGTTGTGGTTTCACCGTTTCCTTGGATGTTTAGGCTACCTTGGATCGGCAAGACTTCGACAACACCATCGCTCAACTTCGGCAAGGACGGTAACATCGACGACACCTTGTTCATTCTACCTTGCAATTGCATTGTCACCCTATGGACCATCTTTGCGTAGCTTTGCCATTGAGACTAGCCATCTGAATATTGCAGGGCCACGACACTTGTGCACATTAGTGATAGCCATAGATATTGCATACCATATAATCATATCTCCGTGTGACACAAGAGTGTTCCGCATACACAATAGCTACCTTGATCTGAGAAGCATGCATAAGTCGCCAAAGAAAGAGCTCACAAGCTTTTAAGCAAAAGAGCCACCAAAAGCTTATAAGCAAAAGGAAAATAGCATCATACGCCTTGCATCAAAAGAGATCATATGTCATAGCAATACCACCTTGTGCTCAAGCATCGGCACATCATACACTCATAGCATACTTGTGATAGACAGTCGTTATGTTTTGCCTCTTATACGTCGTGCACAAGTGTGTATCCGCCTATTAAGCAATCGGTTAGCGTCTCTCTAGTGTTGTGCAACACGAGCATTTTCCGTGGTTTCCACATTTTCGCTCACCCTTGGTTGCACAACCACATTTATCTATCCGTGCGTGTGTTCCGTGTGTTTCTTTGCTAGTGATCTACTTGTTGCATGAGCAAATTGTGAACCATTTTCAACATCATTGAGTCACTTTGACGATTGCATTGAATTTGAGCCACCATCCTAACCAAGCTCCTCTCAAAGCTTTACTTGTGTAGGTGTGAGAATCGACACGAAGTGGTACCAATAGTGCTATTTCCGGGTTACATTATTGAGTGATCATTGATCCATTTTCAACTTTGGTTAATGTACATTTGGTATTGTCTTCTCCTTTCTCCCACTCACATACTTTCTTGTGATGATGGATAGGCCAAGTACATCTACGAACCCACCTTTCGACGATCCACAAGAAGTGAACAACTACGTCACCAAACTACATCTCTTCGGTGTCCAACGAGCTCTTCATCAAGAAAGTGAAGCTATGCGCGAGTACATTGATCAAGTCGCCGGGGACGCGCGCCAATTTGAAGCAAGAACAAGAGAGAAATTCGACACCATCAATTCCAACATGTCTACCCAATTTGACGAACTATGGACTTTGATAGTCAATTGACGTTCTTCTTCCACATCATCTCAAAGACGAATCCGCTCAAGTCGACATACCGACTCCACGCATGGCTCAAGTACACCTACATCCAACACTCTTCGTCAAGCCGCACGTCAAGCTCGACATGACAACCGGAATCCACTTCATGACAAGAGTTCACAAGAGCTATTTGAAGAGCAAGAAAGTCGACATCGTCAAAACCATGCTACACTTGAGCAAGCACAAGAACGGCAACGACTACGCCAACTACAACAAGAGCGAGCGCGTCAATACCAAGAAGAACAAGATGCCGAAGCTAACCGTCAAGCACAACAAAGTCGAGAAACTCAAGCTCTTGAGGCGCAACGAGCATTACGTGAGGCACATCGCAATGTGGCAGCTTGCACTCGACACACTCGTCAAGAAGAGGATTTCCTTCGCGATGAGATGCAAGAGAGGCGCCACCAAGCAAGAATGCAAGATGAAGTCCCTCCTCAAGCGCGACAAGAGCAACAAGTACAACAAGCTCGGCAAGTACACAATGACAATGGACATCTAATACGCCAAGAGCAACATGAGATTGCTAATCGTCCCAATCAAGACCGCCCTCCCAATAGGCAAGGCAACAATGATGAGCATCGCTATGGCAAGCTCAAGTTCACCATGCCAAAGTTTTCCGGAAGCATTGATCCCGAAGACTACCTTTCATGGGCATTGAAGGTTGACAAGATCTTTCGCCTTCACAACTTCGATGAAGAGAAGAAGATCGCAATGGCCTCCCTTGAGTTCCAAGACTATGTTCTCATTTGGTGGGAACAAATCATTGAGAGAAGAGAAGCAAAAGGCGAACCTCCTATCACTACTTGGGCTCAAATGAAGGAAGTCATGAGAGCACGCTTTGTGCCAACACACTACAACCGTGACTTGTTCAAGAAGCTATAACTCCTCAAGCAAGGTACCAAGTTGGTTGAAGAGTACTACAAGGAGATGGAGATTGCCATGATAAGAGCAAACATCATGGAAGATGAAGAGCAAACGATGGCGAGATTCTTGAATGGACTCAACTATCCTATCAAGAAGATTGCAGACTTTCAACCATACACCAACCTCCTCGAGCTAGTACATCAAGCAACCAAAGCGGAGCGATAAGTTCAAGAGGATTACAAGTACTCCAAGTTCACCTCTAAGAACTTCGGCTCCTACAATCAAGCTTCCACGACTTCGGTTACTCCTCCTACCTCTAACAAGCCTTCTACAAACTTCGGCGACAAGTCAAGCTACAAGAATGCGACTACATCGAGTCGTCCACCTTCTACCAACAACTTCAAGCCAAGAGCTTTTTCATCTACAACTCCAACCGAGGACAACTCCAAGACGAGTTCCATCAAATGTTTCAAGTGCCAAGGGCGAGGCCACAAATCATGTGAGTGCAAGACCGTTCGCACCATGATCATCAATGATGACGTATCTTATGACTCAATGAGCGACGCTGAGATGGAAGCCCTTGAGCATGTAGCTATGCATCGCCAAGTGAACGAAGATGAAGACCATCAAGTGTTTTGCGACAATGACTCAAGTCCCAACCTTGTTGTCTCCAAGGTCTTGAGACTCCAACATCAACAAGATGACGACCAACGATGTCATATTTTCCATACCAAGGCCGACATCAATGGACGCTCCGTCAAGGTTATCATCGATGGCGGAAGTTGTCATAACTTGGCAAGCGAAGAGCTATGCGACAAGCTTCAATTGGTCAAGACGAAGCATCCTCACCCCTACAAGGTCCAATGGATAAACGACGCCGGAACTCTTCGAGTCGAGCACACCGTGTAAGTCTCTTTCAAGACAGGCACCTACGAGGATACTCTTGAATGTGATGTGATCCCCATGTCCGTGTGCCACCTTATTCTTGGACGACCATAGCAATACGATCGTGGAGTAACACACAATGGACGGACCAATCACTATAGTTTCAAGATGAAGGGCAAGGAATTCGTGCTACGACCAATGTCTCCAGGTCAAGTAACCGCCGACAAGCACTTATCTACAAACCATCATGGAGAGAATGGTGAGAGAGTGAGCCACCAAAAGGAGAGTGAGAGCCACAAGCCAAATATGAGCGACTCCATGATGAGCGACAAGAAGAAACTAGTGCTATTTGCCACCAAAAGTGAGATGAGAGAAGTGTGTGAGAACCCATCGAGTATCTTTCACCTTGTGCTTTTATGCAAAGGAGAAGCCAAACCTACTAACACTTCACCACCTCTACCTTTAGTGTTGTCTCAATTGTTACAGGAATTCTCGGACGTCTTCCCCGATGAACTACCTCCGGGTCTACCTCCTCTTCGTGGAATCGAACACCGCATCGACCTCATACCTGGCGCACCACTTCCAAACAAGGCTCCTTACCGCGTCAATCCCGAGGAAACCAAGGAGATACAACGGCAAGTGCAACAACTCATCGACAAAGGTCATGTACGTGAAAGCTTAAGCCCTTGTGTCGTTCCGGTTATTCTCGTGCCTAAGAAAGATGGAAGTTTTCGAATGTGCTCCGATTGCCGCCCTATAAATGCTATCACCGTTAGATACCGTTACCCTATCCCACGCTTAGACGACATGCTTGATGAATTATATGGTGCCACCATCTTTTCGAAAATTGATCTTAAAAGTGGTTACTACCAAATTCGCATTCAAGAGGGTGATGAGTGGAAAACGGCTTTCAAAACCAAGTTTGGGTTATATGAGTGGCTTGTCATGCCAATGGGTTTATCGGAAGCACCCGGTTCATTTATGCATCTTATGCATTTTTGTCTTCAACCCTACATAGGCGTCTTTGTAGTGGTTTACTTTCATGACATCCTCGTTTGTAGCAAGACGCTAGACGACCATGTGACACACATCCGTATGGTTTTACAAACCCTTCGGAAAGAGCGCTTATATGCTAATATGGAGAAATGCACTTTTGGCGTTGACAAGGTCGTCTTCCTAGGATTTGTCGTTTCTTCACAAGATGTTCACGTTGATGAAACTAAAATTGAAGCAATTAAAACTTGGCCTCAACCAACGAATCTCATGCAAGTGCGTAGTTTCCTTGGTCTAGCCGGTTTCTACCGACGTTTAGTGAAGGATTTTAGCACTATTACTATGCCTCTACACACTTTGAGCAAGAAGAACGCACCCTTCATTTGGGGCCCTTCGCAAGGCACGCGTTCAATGATCTTAAAAGCTTGCTTACACATGCACCACGTCTAGCCCTACCAAACTTTGATAACCCATTTGAGATTCCTTGTGACGCTAGTGGTACCAGCATAGGTGGCGTGCTTATGCAAGAAAAGCGCCCAATCGCATACTTTAGCGAGAAGCTATCTGGAGCGCAACTTAACTACCCCATCTATGATAAAGAGTTTTATGCCTTGGTGAGAGTTTTACGTGTTTGGGAACATTATCTTAGACCTCATGAATTCATTCTTCATACGGACCATGAGACTCTCAAGTATCTCAAGGGTCAAACTAAGTTGAACAAGCGTCATGCTAAGTGGAGTGAGTTCATTGAGTCTTTTCCCTATATCATCAAATACATCAAAGGCAAATAAAATGTTGTGGCGGATGCGCTTTCCCGCAAATGCATGCTTGTTACACAACTTGAATTGAATGTGATTGGCTTTGAGCACATAAAAGATTTATATGAGCATGATACTTTCTTTGCAAATGCTTATGCGAAGTTCTTGACTCACACTTCTTGGGAACATTACTACCTAAAGGATGGATTTCTTATGAGAGCTAACAAAATTTGCATTCCCGAGTCTTCGCTTCGTTTGCTCCTTTTGCAGGAATCTCATGGAGGAGGACTCATGGGACACTTTGGACGCGACCAGACATTTGCTACGCTCTCAAAGAACTACTTTTGGCCCAAGATGCTACGTGACGTCTCACGCCTCACCAACCGATGTTCTACATGCCGCAAAGCTAAGTCCAAAGCTCAATCTCATGGTCTTTACAAGCCACTTCCTATTCCTTACCACCCATGGGAAGACATAAGCATGGATTTTGTACTTGGGTTGCCTAGGACCCAAAATGGCAAAGATTCCATGTTCGTTGTCGTGGATAGATTCTCTAAAATGGCTCATTTCATTCCTTGTAACAAGATCGATGATGCTTCACATGTTGCAAATCTCTTTTGTAGGGAGATTATCCGTCTACATGGAGTGCCCAAGACGATCGTGTCGGACCGAGATGTCAAGTTCTTGAGCTACTTTTGGAAAACTCTATGCGCCAAACTCGAAATCAAGCTACTCTTCTCCTCGGCATACCATCCACAAACAGACAGCCAAACGGAGAAGAAGAACCGCACACTTTCGACGCTTCTTCGCGTGTTGATCAAGAAGAACATCAAGGAATGGGAGCAATGCTTGCCCATCGCCGAGTACGCCTACAACCGCGCAAGACATTCGACTACCGGTAAGTCCCCTTTAGAGGTCGTCTACGGCTTCAACCCGTTGTCCCCATTGGACATCCTACCTCTACCTCACCAAGAGCGCACGAACATGGACGCAAGTGCACGAGCGAGCTATCTCAAGAAGGTGCACGAATATACAAGGGCAATGATCGAGCGACAAGTACATCGTCTCACCACAAAGATCAACGTCAACAAGGCACCAATGGTGTTCCAACCGGGAGATCTTGTTTGGCTTCATCTTCGCAAGGACCGTTTCCCACACGAGCGTAAGTCCAAAGTACTACCTCGCGCCGACGGACCCTTCAAGGTGCTAGCACGCTAGAACAACAACGCCTACAAGATCGACATCCCACGAGACAAGTACTCCGTGAGCGATACTTTCAACATGAAGGATCTATCTCCTTTCCATGGTGATGAAGATTTCAATACGAGGTCGGATCTTTCCCAAGGGAGGGGAGATGATGCGGAGCATCCCAAGGTCATCCCCTTGGACCCTCCATCACCTCACCAAGTGCCTCAAGGACCAATGACACGTGCTCGTGCTAGAGCTCTCGAGACCGAGGTGACGTCACTCCTAGCCCTACTTCCATACGAATCTTGCGAGACATGGTTGCTACCTCAGATGGATGTGTTTTGTGTACTCAGGTGTGAAGAAGACCACATTGGAGATGTGCGTGAAGATGGACAAGTCCCCAAGCTCACGGACGAGGCTTTGCATCGAGAAGGACTGAAGAAGGCTCCAGGCCCCGGACATCCGGCCCCCTAGCCCGGACATCCGGCCCTTGGACAAACAACTGCAGAAGAGCACCAGCAGCCGAAGCTATAGGGCCCGGACATCCGGCCAAGCCCAGGACATCCGGCCAGGCAAGGCCCCGACATCCGGCCTCGAACCCGGAAATCCGGCGCCACTCTATAGATGCCACCCGAGACTCGACCCCTCCAGCCCGGAAATCCGGCCCTTCGCCCCGGACATCCGGTGTCCCGCGAAGTCCCTGACATCCGGCCCGTCGCCCGGACGTCCGGCCCCTGAATGCCTGCGCGCATCCTTTGGGCCGTGGCCCGTGTACCCCTTCGCTCCGTACTCTATATATACTCCCTTCCCCACATCTTTTAGGGTTAGCTTTTGGATAGCTCATCAAAGACCTTTGTGGTTCCTCTCCTACGAGACCGCGGCCTCTTCGGAGAAGATCCACCTCGGATTCAAGGCCTCCACACCGGAGAAGATCCCAAGGGATACCCAAGACCTCCTCCGGGAGAAGACTACCTTTGTACCCTATGGTTGACTATGGATCGTGTATCTTGATGTGTATCATGGATCTAGCACTTGTGTGATCATATTTGTGTTGATTTGAGTGTTTCCCCTCGTGTTTTCCTCCGTATCCTCTTTGTGTTCTCCGTGTTCATCGTGGGATATCCTCCATTCGTGAAAGATCTGCCGATTAGGGTTCCACCCTACATCACATGGCATTCCTCAAGTGATCTCCTCAAACCGTGGAAGCTTGTTCACATCCAAGTTCTGGGATTCCTTTGAGTCAGCCATGGGCACAAAGATTCGCTTCAGCACCGCGTTTCACCCTCAGACTAGTGGTCAAGTCGAAAGAGTGAACCAGATCCTTGAAGATATGCTAAGAACTTGTGTCATCTCCTTTGGCATGAAATGGGAAGATTGCCTTCCATTTGCCGAATTCTCCTACAACAACAGCTTCCAAGCAAGTGTTGGCAAAGCTCCTTTTGAAATCCTCTATGGCAGAAAGTGTCGTACCCCCCTCAACTCGGCCGAGACTGGTGACCTTCAACTTCTTGGAAATGATTTGACCTCAGAAGCCGAAGAAATGTGCAAAGTCATATGTGAGAATCTCAAGGCCGCGCAATCGCGTCAAAAGAGCTACTATGATGGCAAGCATCGTGAATTGGCTTTCGACTTTGGAGACCATGTCTATCTCCGTGTTTCTCCCATGAAGGGCACTCAGAGGTTCGGTATCAAGGGCAAGCTTGCTCCAAGATACGTGGGCCCTTTCAAGATTCTTGGCAAGAGAGGCGATCTAGCCTACCAACTCGAGCTTCCCTCCAACTTTACAAAATGTTCATGATGTGTTTCACGTGTCTCCACTCCGCAAGTGTTCAAGACGCCTGAACACACCATTCAGTTCGAAGAAATTGATCTTCAACAAGACTTGTCTTATCGTGAGCACCCTGTTCCTATTCTTGAAGAAACTGAGCGCAAGACCAGCAACAAGTCCATCAAATTCTTGAAAGTGAAGTGGTCACAACATACCGTCCGAGAAGCTACGTGGGAACGAGAAGATCACCTTCGTTCCTATTATCCCTCCTTATTCCAGTCCTAGATCTCGGAACGAGTCTTTTTGTAGTGGAGGAGAGTTTGTAACACCCCATATGTGATACTTTCCGTTTATGGCAATATATGAAACGTTGACTTCATCAATTCCATTTTGGGCTCTTCTTTCATTTCGAGTTTCTTCGTTTTGTCATGTGCGTGTGTGCATTTCATCCATGTCATGCTATCATGTGCATTGCATTGCATTCATGTTGTCACTTGCACCCGGTCTCGCTCGTCTCTTACCGTATACCGTTTTGAGTTCCGACACTCTCACACGTCCAGTGGCACCTCCGAGTCCTTTTTTCGTATGTGGCCGTGAAACATTCTCGGAATGAGGTGAGACTTGTCGTGCGTTGTTGTTTCGGTACGTGTAGGCCGCCTGTCAAGATTCGTCGCGTTTGGAGGTCGTTTGATACTCCAACGGTTAACCTAGTGGGCTAAAAACTCCTCTTCCTTTTGGCGCAAGACCCCCTCCACAACAGCCCACTAACCCAGCACAACCACTCCCATCCTCTCGATCATCGGATTGCGATCGTGTGGGTGAAAACCGCTCCTCATTTGGACCTTACTAGCTCCCAAAATCTATAAATAACCCTCCTCCCCCGAATTTTTCACGCAAACCCTAGTCCCCAGCTCCTCTGTCCGCCGCCGGACGTGTCCGCCGCCGCCTCCTCCACTTCGCTACCGCCATGTGTCACAGCTGGGCTCCCCGATGCCGTGCGCCGCCGAGGCCTGCTGGGCCCGAGGCCGGCCCCCGCGGCCCACTTCGCCCCGCCGCCGGATCCTCCCGCGCCCTCGCGCCGGCCGGCTCCACCGGCGACCGCCGCCTCCGCGGGTGCTCCTCGCCACCGGCACTGCCGCCACACCGCCGCCGGCCCCCGCGGGCGTGCCGCCGCCGCCGCCCCGCCGGCCACCGCGCCGCAGCTCTGCCGGACCACCGCGCCCCATCACCGGCCGCCACCGTCGTCTCCAGTGACATCTCCGGCGAGGGCCGGATCCGGATATGGAGGTGGACCAGATCCACCGGTCCCTCGAACCAACCGCCTGTTCCCATCGGGCGTGCCGCCGCCGCCGCCCCGGCCGGCCACCGCGCCGCAGCTCTGCCGGACCACCGCGCCCCATCACCGGCCGCCACCGCCGTCTTCCTCGCCGTCTCCAGTGACATCTCCGGCGAGGGCCGGATCCGGATATGGAGGTGGACCAGATCCACCGGTCCCTCGAACCAAACGCTTGTTCCCATCCCGGATCTCCTCGCCCCGCACGCCTTTGTCCCGGGTTGACTTTCTCGCAGGTGAAAATCCAATAAGTCCCCGGATTCTTTAAATTTGTTGCCTCCTTTGCCATGTGATAACTTCGTGCTCGTAGCTCTGTTTTGCGCGTATGATATGTCAAAATGTTTGTCTCGTCGTGCTCTACATGTTAGTATCAGTTTCATGCATGTTAGAGTTCATCTAGTTGACTTAATATTCATGGCAAGAGTGCATGTTGCTGAAACTGTTTCAGCACTTGTTGTCTGTGTAAATTTGTTGCCATGTTCATGAGCTTGTAACTTTGTGCATGTTGGTCCGAATGGTGTGAATGATACCTCCAGATCTTCATTGTGAAATGCTCTACATGATGGTTGTTGTAGCATTCATGTTAGGTGTCATATTGCCATGTATATCTATGTTGCAAAAGTGCATTTGGCTGATAAGTTTCTGCACTTGTTATGAGATGATGTTTTGCCTTGCTTGTGCATATTCACCCATGTGTCATATGAGCTAGTTGTCAACATGAGTTTTGCTCTTGGCTATGTGCTCTACATGATAGATTCATTTTCATGCCATGATATGTCATGATATGAGTGAAACAAGCTTGTTAACATGTCATCATGTTTATAAATTTCTGCTAAGCGTGAATCTGGTAAATTTTATGCCATGTATCCATGATGCCACCATCTTTGGTGTGCATGTTTAGAGTTGTCCAGTGGGTGTTCCTTGATGTATATGTTATGCTCTAGCTATCCATGCTCTTGTTTGCCATGATGCCATGCTGTAGATAGTTTTTATGAGGCCCTCAAGTGGCTATAAAATTTATCTGTTAGCATGCCCAGATTTTGCTAAGTCTGGATAAACTTTTGCACTTTTGCCATGGTGTTTGGGACATGTTCTAGTATGTTGTAGAAGTAGCCATGTGGTTATTCTTTTAGAGCATGTTATGTATGTTGTTGCCATGCCTTTTGTTTGCATGATGGCTTGCTGTAACTTGTTTTTTTCATGCTCTCAAGAGGCTATAAATTGTATCTGTCAGCATGTTACCAACAAGTTCAGTTTTGCCACGAGTGTAGCTAGTGTTCTATCCATCTTATGAGCATGTTCTTGCTTTTAGTAGCTTCTCGAATATGTCTTCTTGCTGTTGGTTACCTTATCTTACCATGCCATGCTTTGAGTTTAGTTGCACAAGCTTGTAAACATGCCTATCCATTGTAATTCTGCCATGCCTTGTAATTTTCACTAAGTCTGAGAATTCTGTAAATTTATTGCAACTTTCCATGCTTGTTTAATTGTGTTCCAGTAGGTTTTTGGGTGTATTCTAAGTTCATGCTTGTTAAGGCTCATGTCTATTTCACATCCATGCCTTTTGTCTCCATGTTTGGGTGCTGTAGCATAGTTATTTCTTGCTCCAAAGATGCCATGTTGCTGTAAACTGCAGTTTTGCTTGAATCTTGTTTTGCTTGTCATTTGCAAACCGTGCATCCGTTTCCGGTGATCTTTATATCGATTTCAACCGAAATCTTCCCCTCTATCCAGTGGCTTGCTTGGTTTCCCAAGATGAGGCGTTTTCTATCATCTTCTCCTTAGGCTCAACAGTATCCGCATGCATACGCACATCATACTTGCATCATGTTGATTGTGCATTGCACCGTGTTTGATATTATGTCGTTGTTGTGTTCTTGTGTTGGGTAGAGCCGGGAGACGATTCGGAGTTCGAGGTCCCTACCGAGGCTGAGTTTGAGGAGCAAGGTTACGATCCCTCCATGGAATCAACATGCAAGATGACCATTCCCAGATATATCTACTATCTTTGCCCATGCTAGATGTCTCACTCTTAGATATTGCCTCGATGCCTATTCCTGTTTGTCAGCCCTCCTATTGTTGCCATGAAACTCTTTAACCACCCTCCTAGCTAACCATTGTTTGGCTAAGTATGCATCGCTCAGCCCCTCTTATAGCGTTGTTAGTTGCAGGTGAAGATTTGAAGATTCTTTCCTCGTGATGAAGTTATTGTTGGGATATCACAATATATAAATTCTTAAACTAAATCACCTATATATTGGTAATGGGTGGAAGGCTAAGCCTCTTGCTTGGTGTTTTGTTCCACTCATGCCACCCTAGGAACCGATAAACCGGTGTTATGTTCCTTGATTTTGCGTCCCTAACACGGTTGGGGTTTATGGGCCCCCCTTGATAACCCGCTCAGTGCTAAAGCTTTTCCAGCAAGGCCCAACATTAGTTTTAAATTTGCCTAATAACTAAAATTTGCATAGGGCATTGCAAACCCGCGGTCTTAATTAACAACCCGGGCCAGTGCTCCTCATGAGTGTTGGTCCAAACTGGGGGTCCTGCAGGGCCACCTTGGGGAAACTCGAGGGCTGGTAAAAACCTGTAGCATCGCCCATCCGGTCGTGGCCTGAGACGAGATACGTGCGGCTACTATCAGGGTGTCGGCACACCGGGAGGTCTTGCTGGATTAGTTTTACCTTTGTCGGAATATCTTGAACACGGGATTCCGAGAATACTCGGGTCTTCCCACCTTGGAGTTGCGACTCCGCAGACCGTGAGCTTGTGATGGGCTAAGTTGGGACACCCCTGCAGGGTTTGATCTTTCGAAAGCCATGCCCGCGGTTATGTGGCAGATGGGAATTTGTTAATATCCGGTTGTAGAGAACTTGACACATTATTCATGAATACACTACCTGCATGAGTAACCATGATGGTCTCTTTCCGAAGGGCTTCGGGAAGTGAACACGGTGGGGTTATGTTTGATCGTGAGTAGTTAGGATCACTTCTTAATCAACTTGGTGATCGTTGGCAATTGTTCTCTTCTCGCTCTAAACTCGTATGCTAGTCTTAGTGCTTGCTGCAACCTTGTTTAAAGCCTTTCCACACCCAAGGCTTTGATAGTTTTGTTACCCGGGAACGGGATTGCTGAGTCCTCTGTGGCACATAAATTCCACACACACCAGATGCAAGTACCGTTGAGATCTATACAGGAAATGGTTCAGAGCTGTACTGGGAGTTTGATGAAGAGCGTGGTCGTTACTAGTGGTTACTACTAGGATGATCCGGGCTTGTGTTATTTATGGTATCTTTTCGTTGGATTTCATCTGTAGTCGGACTCTGAAGTTATTTGGATGATGTATGCTATTGTATTCACTTGTTGATGAGGACATGACTACCTTGGATACGACCAAAAATATTGCATACATGTATATTTGTGAGGTGATTTCTAATGCAAACTATGCAACAATTTATTCATGTTATCCAGAACAAAAATACTTCACAGACTTTTGTGCCATGTCTAATTCCAGGTGCATGGGTGCCATGTCTAATTCCAGGTGCATGGGACATTTGTACAATTCACATATGAAGATAAGGGAAAAAGAGAAGTTTAGGGCTGTTCAAAAAGTTCTCTCACGTCACTTTTGGGCCAAGAGAAGATAGAGTCCAAGTCTCTCACGTTCTGCATCCAGATTCGGACTTCACAGACATACCTGACTCAAAACGGCAAGAACTCCTTCATACGGACTCCGAATTGGGTGATTCTTTTTTTGTTGGAAACTAGATTTCATACACTTTCCAACCCAATTGGAATCACCTTCAAATTCGTCCGGAGCGTTGAGATACCGACAAAACAATCTGACGCTGCAGCAGAATCTGAGTCAAACTATAAGTCCAAAGGTGTTACATCACCTCTATTTGGGCCCAAGAGCCTTGTACGACCTAGGGTTAGTATTAGGCTGCCTTGGGACGTCCTTCCACCTCCTGGGCCACCACCCCTTGCTCCTATATAAGTAGATCCATCTAGTAGCTTTTTCTTAGGGATTTGTTTAGTCAAAAGTTAGCCATTGCAACTTCGTGTACTTCGTTTGTGTCCAACGACCAGACCAAGACCGCTTACGGATCCCCACCTTTATCAATACATCATTTATATTTGCAATATTCAGATTGCTTTATCATATTCTTGCTTGTTCTTCGATTGCTTGCAGGAATAGACCTTCGTGGTCAGGCTGATCGTGCTTGTGGCATTGTCAGTAACCCCTGAGATTGGTTTAGCGATTGCTAAGGCGCAACGTCGTGCACGTTTGTAGTCGGATCGTCAAAGTCGTCTCCACCAAATCGATAGTTATCATCTCATCGAAAGATCGGGCCCCTCGCCTCTATCAAGTGGTATCAGTTTTCAGGTTGCTCGGTGAGAATTTCCAGTTATTCCTAGATTAGATTTATTTTCTTACCTATTGTCCAAGGAAAAGCCACAAAAAAAAATTAGATCTATTCATCCCTTGTCCTAGCCAGTCCGAGCCTTTGCAATTTTCTTTTCATTGTTTGCATTATTGAATTATCGGTTGCATCGTCGTGTCAAGTTGCTGGTCTTAGCGTCTAGTTCTTTAGAGTTTCGAGTTCTGTTCACAGTTTGTCACGTCGCCGCCGCACCATATTCATCGCCGCTGCCATACCACCACTGCTGCCATATCCCACCACCGCCACCACATACCACCACCGCTGCCATAACCAACCACCGCTGCCATATCCTACCACCATATGTCCACCACCTCATCCATCAATGTCCACCTCGTTCTACACATCGTTCATTGTCACAATCATACTTGAAGTCGTTCGCATCTTTGCTTAATCCAGTCTGCATCTTATCTAGTTTATCTTGGAAAGAGGGAGAAAAAAAAAGACAGAAAAAAAAGTAAAAAAAAAAGAGGAGAGAAAGAAAAAGTAAAAAAAGTGTGAGAAAAAAGAAAAAGAAAAAGAATAAAAAGAAAGTTGGAGAGAGAGTTGTTGTATATTCTGCTTGGCAGTTGTTTTCATCATTATCTTTACTGTCGTTGTGATCTTCACTTATATCTTGCTGTTCAGAGCTACTTCGTATCCTTTATTGATGCTAGTTGTGCTACACCGTGACCTCATTAGTGTTCTAGGCTCGCGTCTCTAGTCCAGTCTAGCCTAGGACCAGCACAATACCGTCGTTGAGCGTTTATTCAACATTGCATCTCTGAATTGATTATTGCCAATCTTTTGCTACCATATATAGCCAACCCAGCTCCACATATTTTTACACCGTGCATATTTACGTTCACCTGGCAATGGCTTTACTCAATCTTTGGAGTTATTTGACACCGCTGGTTGTCTATCACCACCTGCTACATGGTAAGAACTTGTAAGATATTGATATTTGCTTTACTATGAGCGCTTGACCATCACTTCCCAGTAGTTCATAGGAACATTATTCTCGAATTTTGTTTCTTTTTTCTACTAATCATGAAAGGATCCAGAGTCAACTCATGGGCTTTGTCGATCGCGGGAGATGTGCCACCACCTAAGGACATACCACAACCATCACGAGAGGTGCACAAACATCCAAATGCACATGATCAGGTTAATGTTTCTATACCACCGTTTAATGGCCGTTTTAGACCTGCTTTATATATTGAATGGGAGTTTGACATAAATAATCTATTTGCTTCCCATAGTTTTGATGAACGTAAAAAAGTTAAGGTTGCGGTTGGTTCTTTCACTGGTTATGCTTTAGTTTGGTGGAGTGAATATTGTCGGTTACACCCTAATTATATACCTACTACTTGGATTGATTTGAAAGTTGCCATGCGACATACATTCGTCCCTGCTTATTATACTCGTGACATGCTTACAAAGTTGCAACATTTAAAACAAGGTAGTGACACCGTAATGAAATATTATGATGATTTACAAACTACCTTGTTGCATTCCTCTTTACAAGAAAGTGAAGACGATTTTATGGATAGATTTTGGGCAGGATTAAATCGTGTTATTCAGGAGTTACTAATTCATGAAGAGTGTTATCCTATGGACCATTTGTTTCGTCTTGCTTGTAGTGCTGAACAGGAAATAAAACAACGTATTGTCCGTAAGGAGAATAAGCGCCAGGTGCACATTCCAAGAAATGATACGGTTGTTCCTTCCACTACTAGGCGTACTATGACAGACACATCCATTGTTGGGAGGACTACATCACCTCCACCATGTGACACATCACCTCCGACAGTGCCTACATCATCTGAGTTGATCATAAGAGGTAATGGCAAAGGTACCGATTTTCCACCTCCACATGAGTATGGTGAATGCCTTGTCAATTTAAATGAACCATGCGATGAGCTATCCACTACTTTGATCACACCAACTATTTTAGAGGAATATGTTCGTGATTTGACTTTGCCACGTGATCAAACAATTTTGAGTGAACCAATTGAATTAACTATTGATGCGAAAGAACCATTTGAATCAGGGAATAAATCAGATTTGGATCAAATACGTGTGAAAATAGTTGTGCCAATGTTTAACCATTTTGATATGACCTCTAATCTTGGTGATGGTTCATCAAGGTTGGGATGGTTTAATGATGAGCATTGCCAATCTTTTGTAACGATTAAGAGCTTCCCTTATATGTGCAAATTGAGTTGCAATATTTTCATGCCTTCTACTTCTTGTGATAATATTTTGGCTTTATATTTTATGAACTACGAAAGTTACTCATCTATACATGTGTCATATGTGCGAAAATTAAGGGAAGTAAAAATGGATGACATATACATATACAACATGTACACCTTGTCTTTTTTCTTACCCACATTTCAGATTAAGCAGCGCCGAGGACGGCTTTATTTTCAAAAAAGGGAGGATGATGAGGACATGACTACCTTGGATACGACCAAAAATATTGCATACATGTATATTTGTGAGGTGATTTCTAATGCAAACTATGCAACAATTTATTTATGTTATCCAGAACAAAAATACTTCACACACTTTTGTGCCATGTCTAATTCCAGGTGCATGGGACATTTGTACAATTCACATATGAAGATAAGGGAAAAAGAGAAGTTTAGGGGCTGTTCAAAAAGTTCTCTCATGTCACTTTTGGGCCAAGAGAAGATAGAGTCCAAGTCTCTCACGTTCTGCATCCAGATTCGGACTGCACAGACATACCTGACTCAAAACGGCAAGAACTCCTTCATACAAACTCCGAATTGGGTGATTCTTTTTTTGTTGGAAACTAGATTTCATACACTTTCCAACCCAATCGGAATCACCTTCAAATTCGTCTGGAGCGTTGAGATACCGACAAAACAATCTGATGCTGCAGCAGAATCCGAGTCAAACTACAAGTCCAAAGGTGTTACATCACCTCTACTTGGGCCCAAGAGCCTTGTACGACCTAGGGTTAGTATTAGGCTGCCTTGGGACGTCCTTCCACCTCCTTGGCCGCCACCCCTTGCTCCTATATAAGTAGATCCATCTAGTAGCTTTTTCTTAGGGATTTGTTTAGTCAAAAGTTAGTCATTGCAACTTCATGTACTTCGTTTGTGTCCAACGACCAGACCAAGACCGCTTACGGATCCCCACCTTTATCAATACATCATTTATATTTGCAATATTCAGATTGCTTTATCATATTCTTGCTTGTTCTTCGATTGCTTGCAGGAATAGACCTTCGTGGTCAGGCTGATCGTGCTTCTGGCATTGTCAGTAACCCCTGAGATTGGTTTAGCGATTGCTAAGGCGCAACGTCGTGCACGTTTGTAGTCGGATCGTCAAAGTCGTCTCCACCAAATCGATAGTTATCATCTCATCGAAAGATCGGGCCCCTCGCCTCTATCACTTGTGTGGCATGGCGAGTGTAAGCCAACTATCATTTTACACTTTCATCCCTGATTTTACATGAGTTGTGCAAAGATACCATACTTGATATAATTCTAGTATGCGCTTATGTCTTTAATTCGTGCCTCGACACGTCGGAGACATAGTCGCATACTGGGCATTACATAAGCGCATTCTGGAATGATCGCAAGCATAGTATCTTTGCATAACTCATGTAATGAACAGGGATGAAAGAGTAAAATAGTTGGCTTACACTCGCCACATCACACAATTAATACAATAGCATACATTCATCCAAATAACACAGGGTCCGACTACGGACGAAATCAAAATGAGAAAAGATACCACAACCACAAGGCCTCATCGCCCCTAGTAGGAACCACTACTAATCGTCGGGATACGTCACACACGTACGACCACGTTCTTCATCGAATTCCCAGTGAAGTTCTTGTCCATCTCCTGTGTCGTACTCAGCTGTACCTCCATCTGGTGTGTGTTGTAATCTACGAGTCACAAGGAATCAGCAATCCCATTACCGGGTATCAAAACTAACAAAGCCTTTTAGGTGTGGAGAGGTAATAAAGTGGCTGCAGCAAGCACTAAGCAACTAGCTTACGAAGTCAGAGCGAGAAGAGAACATGTGCCATCGGTCGCCAAAGATGATCAATAAGTGATCCTAGCTACTCACGTTCATGCATAACCCCACCGTGTTCACTTTCCGAAAACCCTTCGAAAAGAGACCATCATGGTTACTCACACAGGTAGTGTATTCTTAGGGATATGGTGTCAAGTTATCCACCGGCTATTAACAAATTCCCATCTGCCACATAACCGCGGGCACGACTTTTGAAAGTTCATAACCCTGCAGGGGTATCCCCACTTAGCCCATCACAAGCTCACGATATGCGGAGTCGCAACTCCATGTTGGGAAGACCTGAGTATTCTCGGAATCCCGTGCTCAAGATATTTCGACAAAGGTAAAACTAATCCAGCAAGACCTCCCAGTGTGCCGACGCCCTGATAGCCGCGCGTATGTCGTCTCAGGCCACGACCAGATGAGCATAGCGTACAGTGACCAAAGACCCAAGTTGTCAAGGGGGGTACCGCACACGACTCTGGGTTGGACCAACACTCAAAATGAGCACTGGCCTGGGGGTTGATTAACAAAACCTCGGGTTAATTACTCCCTCAGCAAGTTTTAGTTGTTAGGCAAATGTAGTAGTAAAGTTGGGCCTTGCTGGAAAAGCTTTAAGCAGTGCGAATTATCGAGGGGGCCCATAAACCCCAACCGTGTTAAGAACACAAAATCAAGGAACATAACACCGGTTTATCAGGTCCTAAGGTGGAATGAGTGGAACAAAACACCAAGCAAAAGGCCAAGCCTTCCACCCATTACCAATATATATGTGCATTAATTAATTAAGATATATATTGTGTTATCCCAATCAAGAAGTCCAAACATGGAGCAATCTTCCAACTTCACCTGCAACAAACAACGCTATAAGAGGGGCTGAGCAAAAACGTACTTAGCCAATCAACGGTTTGCTAGGAGGGTGGTTAGACTGTTTTCATGGCAACATAGGAGGCTGACAAGACAAGAATAGGCATCGAGGCTGTGATGGCCTGGCTTATTAGGGATGATAGACTACTCATATCAATAGGAATTCCTTCTTTTCCGGGAGCCCATTCGGATAGAACTCCAAAGTTAAGCGTGCTCAGCTTGGAGTAGTTTCAGGATGGGTGACCGACCGGGAAGTTGCTCCCGGGTGCGCACGAGTGAGGACAAAGTACGCAGAAAAGACTAGTATTGATATGTGAGGCCAGTCTAGATCCCGCCAGGAGTAACGACCACCGGCGGGTGTGTCCGGGGCGTTACAAGTTGGTAACAGAGCCGACCCTCGTGGTTACACGGATTTTTGCGGACAGTTTGCAGTCATGTTGTGCATGATGTTTGTGACCCGTCGTGGCACACGGCATGGCACATGTGCTGTCCTGGAAGCATAGACGGTTGTGCCAAGAGGGAACGTTCCTCTGGCCCGACGAGGACGTCGGTTCCTCTGAGTGAGGGTGTATGTGATGGCCTCGCTTATTAGGGATGATAGACTACTCATATCAATAAGGAATTCCTTCTTTTCCGGGAGCCCATTCGGATAGAACTCCAAAGTTAAGCGTGCTCAGCTTGGAGTAGTTTCAGGATGGGTGACCGACCGGGAAGGTGCTCCCGGGTGCGCACGAGTGAGGACAAAGTACGCAGAAAAGACTAGTATTGATATGTGAGGCCAGTCTTGATCCCGCCAGGAGTAACGATCACCAGCGGGTGTGTCCGGGGCGTTACAGAAGCATAACTATAGAGAGAGACAACTACCAAGGCAAATATAGAGGTGATATCGAGGAACGGTCATATTGCCTGGGATCCCGCAAGGAAGGAGACCGAGTCCATGAAGTAGTCGAACAAATCCTCACATCTCTGGAGCAAACCGAACCTACGAGAGAAGCAACCGGAAAGAAGCAAACAACATGGTAAACACACATATCATAACCATGGCATGATGCACAAACAAGTACGATGCATGTCCGGTTTAAATATGCATGGCATGGCAAGGTGCACAAAAAATACTACAATTTAAGTGGAGATCAATATGCAACGAGTTGCATATTGACAAAACGACAAATCCAATTATTTAGTTCACTCCCGTTCATATACACAACAATATTAAATGTTGATTAACATGTCAAGGGGTGAAGCATGAGCAAACTACACTATCTAGTCATTTTAAATGAGGCCAGAAATAACAACAACAATTCCGGAAACTCCCCATGTGCATATTTAGAAATTCTTAAAGCAAAGAATAATTTTAAGCATTTAAAGGTTTTTATCATGATGCGGATGACAAATGCAAGTTTAATGCATTTTTGTTAAAAGTTAGCATAAGAGATATGAAGTATTTGTCACCATGGTGGAAAGGGGTGCCACGACGATGACAACAGAAATGGTGCCACGGCAACATTCTGATGATTCGACAACTCGTTGAGAGACCGGTGCAAAAGATGAAGGGCGGCGTGAGCGTGTCATGCAAGATGGTTGGTGCTCCCGGTTACCCGGTTCTCACGTGACAACGGCAGGGCATACGAGGAGGAACATGCAACGACCAGTTGGTCACGGTGCAACACACGCTTCAACTCATACATCGCTAGCATTCATTCACGGGTGTCATCTCGTGGTTATACCTTTGAAGCGTGCGTTTCCGGAGGGGTTTGAGTTCGAGCGGTGTAGTTGTACACGTTTCGTAGTCGTACATTGGTCGTCGAGGGACGTAGTGGTACTCGTGGTCCGGTAGTGGAAGTAGTCGTTCACGGCGATGGTGGTTGCACTCATTTTGAAGATGAACTTTTCGAATCAGAACCCTTCGGCGTCGTCGTGGTACTTGGGTCATCGGACTTACCGGTCTCGATTCTCACAACGGTAGGGGTACATGTTTCCTATAGATGCTCAAGTCGTCGTAGATTCGATCGGTAGATGTTCGGCGTCCGTGCGGTTGAACTTGGCAACGGTAGGGGTACACACGTTGTCGGTCCGGTCTCGGTGTAGATGTACACGTCGTTGAGGAACTTGACGCATCCAGTCTCCGGGGCCGTCGTGATACTTGGTATCTCCCCGTGTAGTCGTACACAGAGCCGAACAGAGGGCCATGGCGAGGAGCTCGAGGAGGACGGAGTGGAGGCTGGAGCTGCTGCTGTTTCTGGACGGCAGGGATGGCACAAAGTGGAGGGGCTCGGGCAGAGAGGCGGCCATGGCTGGTCTCGGGTGTCAGGCAGCGTGACGGGGTCGCAGGCGGAGGTTAGGTTGGGGACGGTCCTGATCTGACCAGACATGAGGCGGAGGTGTGGTTGTCTGCTGGTGTGGCGGAGCTCCAGGGATGACGAGCAGTAGGAGACCCGCCTTGGAGCGCCGATTCTCGAGGCGAGGAGCAGGAGATGACGAGCTGCAGAGGGAGGTCGCGGAGAGGTAGAGACGATGCGGCACTACGGCGAGGAGGAGGCCGGGGCAGAGGAGGTCGGCGCAGGCAGCGCAGGCACGGAGGTCGATGACGCGGCGGCGGGCGTCGACCGGAACGATCTGAAGGCCGGCGGAGGAGGTTGGCGCTCCGGGAGGAGGCCGAAGGGGCACAGGGACCTCACGACGCAGTGGGGTGGTGAGCTCGGGATGAATCCGGCGGCGGAGTAGAGAGGAGGAGGTCGGGTGCGGTAGGAGGAGAAGGACGGCGGCGCTTGGTGCTTGGGGACGAGACCGGAGCGGGGGAGAGAGCGCTCGAGGAGAGTGAGAGGAGGAGGAGGAGAGCGGCGCTGGGGGGAACGAACAGGAGGATGAGCGGGGATCGGGTGTGAGGCTGTGGGGTAGGATTAGGTTTAGGAGTAGGGTTAGGTGGGCTTGGGCCTAGGGAGGCCGAAGGGCCGTCCTGTGGGGGGGCTGGGCTACTCTCTCTAATTATTAAGAGAGAGAAAAAACAGAGAATTAAAAGAAAAGAAAAGAGGGAGTTAGGAGTAGAGTTTGGGCAAGACAATTTCTTGGACATGTAAAAAAAGAGCGCGACCCACGAAAATAAGAGTGGACATAATAGAAAGTTTAAGTTCAAATGCATTTGAATTTAATTCAAATGATTTGAACAAATTCAAGGTTTTGAAGAGTCCAAGAAAATGTTGGGAATTTAGGTAGAGCCTCGATAAAAGAGAAAGGAATTGTTGGCAAGGTTTGAAGTCAAACTTGAAGTAGAAAAAGACATGGGGAAAAACTATGCAAGTGTGTTAGATGATCCCAAACTAAAGGAATATTTTTATAATTGCTCCATAAATATTAGGAGGATAAGTTGAGATGCAAAAGATTTAAGACATGATGGCATGATGATATGATGCAAGCACAAATAAAATGAAGCAAGCAAATAAAACACACGGCGAAACCCGAAATAGCTGGAAGTCTTCTGGAGCGTCGGTCTTGGGGCGTCACAGACGCGAAAACCCATGTGATCCAGATGTGTGGGGGTTTAGGTGTCCACATGCGAGGTATAAGCATCTTCCCTTCCATGAATTTTCCCGAGTCGGTTAGGGGTTGGTAGTCGACCTGGTTTAACTGCAATGACATTCCAACTCCTAGTGCGTTGACTGGCCTCCCTCCTTTTTCTCTGGAGAGACTCAGCACCCCTTGTTCGTTGACAGTGGATGAGGAGGAGAAGGGCGAGGTGGGGATATGGGTTGAAGCAGTTGTTGAGCTAATCCGGGGTGGAGTGATGGGGTTAGACCTGCTGGAAGTGTTTCTCAGTTGATTCATCCAGCCTTTGTAAGCGCACAACCATCCCATGTGGTTGTACTCAGGTGAAGATGGCACGACTCAAACCCATCTGAAAGAAGTCGGAGAGGATACCGTGGCCCAGTGGCTTAGGAGCATCACCAGAGCCCGTGTGATGAGGACATCACTAACAAAGTTACACCCACAGCCCCAACTGATACATATACAGGACCAATTACTAGAGCTCGCGCACGCCAATTAAATTACCAGGTACTTTTGTTTCTTGGTAATGATTCTAATGATCATGAGAATATGATGCTGCCTAAATTGGATACATTTGTCTTCCTTACAAATGAAGGGCCTAGCTTGGACAAGAAGGATAAACATTGGAGCAAGATCAAGGATGGAGATAATGGCCTGTGCAAGGGGAAAGAGAACAGAGCTACAAGTGATGATTTCAGGATTTTGAAGCCACCATAATGAGTGCTTGAAGGCTTGGACAAAATATACAAGATGCCACTTCATAAATTGCGTCCAGAGGGTATTATAGGTGATGCGTCACCTTATTATTGGGCCGGGCCCATGTAATTTCAAAATACTTGAGTATAGGCTGTTTTTCGAGTACGTATGTGTGGGGAAACAAGAGTTAGGGTTGGTTTCGGACCCCTCCTCCAAGGGCCACAAAATTCCCCCCTCTTCCTTCATATTTACAGCCCTTAGGGCGTCGTTTAGACTTTGGGTTTTGTTTAGATTAAAGTTCGCCATAGCTGCAGCTTCACGTACTTTGTTTGTGTTCAATGACTAGACAAAGACGTCACACAACCCCACCTTGATCAATAAAGTTTCCTCTTATATTCGCAATATCCAGATTGCAATCTCAGTTTCTTGCTTGTTCTTCATTTGCTTGCACGAAACAGATCTTTATGGTCAGGTTGATCGTGCTCCAGCGTGGTCAATAACCTCTTGGAGTTGGTTTAGCGATTCCTAAGGCGCGACGTCCTCGCACGTTCATAGTCGGATCGTAAAGTCGACTTATTCCAAAACGATAGCCACCATCTCATAGAAAGACGGGAAACCTTTGCCTCTATCAGGTGGTATCAGATTTCCAGGTTGCTCGGTGAGATTTTCCAGTTTTTCATAGTTAGACTGAGTTTGTTCTTCATACCTATAGTCCACGAAAAGGCCAAAAATATATTTTAGGGTTTGTTCATCATATCCAAACCAATCTGAGCCTTTGCATAATCTTTTTAGGGTTTTGCTTTGTTGAATTTGCGGTTGCATCTTCGTGTCTAGTTGCTGGTCTTAGTGTCTACTCCTTTAGAGTTTCGAGTTCTATCACAGTTTTCATGCCGCTGCACCATATTCATCGCTGCTGCCATACCACCACCGCTACCTTATCCCACCACCGATGCCATATCCCACCACCGCAACAACAAACCACCACCGCTGCCATATCTTACCATCATATATCCACCACCAATCCGAGTTCTTTTCATATTAGGTCTGTTCTCGAGATCCATCTAGTTTCAGATTCGTGTTTCCTTGCATGCGTAGGTCTCAAAAAAAGATAACAAGCATCTGTTCCACACAGGAACAATCTCTTTACTGATGCTCGATCACTTTGGGTTTTAGGTGTTTGGGTTTTGGGTTTTTACGCACTGATGATTTTCGCACAAAGTCCTCGGACGATGGGATGCTCTAAATGACAAGTGTCAGTTTCTCTCGGAGCAGCCAACCAGCTTGTGGTTGAAGGGGTCGGGTATTTATAACCAGGGGGCAGCCCGACATGATGTGACAAAAATTCCCTTCAATGATATGACCGTTAGGTGGATATAATATTTTGGGATATCTAGCGCGTAGCACTGCAACAGTCGGAAATTTGAGCTCTCAAATTTCTCAGGGATATCATGTTCCTCACTTGTAGGCAATTCGCACTGGCGAATTCCTAACTCCTGAGTCAAAACAAATTCCCCAGAGACTGAATTGTATAAGTATTCCCAAGGTGATACGGTGTATCCTAGGGCCATCCCCATGGACCCTCCTTCACCCCCTCAAGTGCCTCAAGGACCGATGACACGTGCTCATACGAGAGCTTTCGAGACCGAGGTGACGTCACTCCTAGCTCTACTTCCTTATGAATCTTGCGAGACATGGTTGCTACCTCAAGCGAGTGTGCTTTGTGTACTCAGGTGTGAAGGAGACCACTTCGGAGAAGAGCTTGAAGATGGACAAGTCCCCAAGGTCGTGGACGAGCCAATGCATCGAGAAGAGCAGAAGAGAGCTCCAGGCCCCGGACATCCGGCCCCCTGGCCCGGACATCCGGCCCCTGGGCGTTCAGCTACAGAAGGCCGCGTGCAGCAGAAGCTACAGGGCCCGGACATCCGGCCAGGGCCCGGACATCCGGCCAAGCACGGCCCGGACATCCGGCCCCGGGCCCGGAAATCCGGCGCCTCTGTCCAGAGAGCGCCCGAGGCTCGACTGCCCCAGCCCGGACATCCGGGCCCCCGCCCCGGACATCCGGCGTCCTGTGAAGTCCCGGACATCCGGCCCGCCGCCCGGACGTCCGGCCCCTGAATTGCCTGCGCGCATCCCCCGGGCCGAGGCCCATGTACCCATTCGCCCCGTAGACTATATATACTCCTCTCCTCATTCCGTTTAGGGTTAGCTGTGTGATGCAGGGTGGAACCCTAATCAGCGGATCTTTCACGTTTGGAGGTTGGCACACGATGAACACGGGGAAAACACGGAGAAAGATGGGGAAAACACAAGAGAGAACACTCAAATCAACACGGAAGCAATCACACAAGTGCTAGATTCGCGATACAAGGTCGAGATACATGATCCAAAGTCAACAACGGTGATACAGATAGTCTTCTCCCGGAGGAGGTCTTGGAATCCCGTGGGATCTTCCCGTTAGGGGTCTTGAATCCAGAGGTGGATCTTCTCCGTAGAGGCGCACCGGTCTCGTGGGAGAAATCCACACAAGTGTCAAATGAGCTAAAACCACAGCTAACCCTAAACGGAAAGAGGAGAGGAGTATATATAGTCTTCGGGGCGAACGGGTACATGGGCCTCGGCCCAGGGGGCTGCACGCAGGCAGATCAGGGGCCGGATGTCCGGGCGGCGGCCCGGATGTCCGGGGCTTCGAGGGACGCCGGACGTCCGGGGCCATGGGCCGGATGTCCGGGCTGGAGTGGCCTGGTCTCGGGTGCTCTCTGGACAGAGGCGCCGGATTTCCGGGCCCGGGGCCGGATGTCCGGGCCGTGCTTGGCCGGATGTCCGGGCCCTGGCCGGATGTCCGGGCCGTGTAGCTTCAGTCGCTGCTGGTCTTCTGTAGATGATGGCCCAGGTGCCGGATGTCCGGGCCATGGCGCCGGATGTCCGGGGCCTGGAGCTCCCTTCTGCCCTTCTTGATGCATCGGTTCGTACGTGGCCTTGGGGACTTGTTCACCTTCACGCTCTTCTCCGAAGCGGTCTCCTTCACACCTGAGCACACAAAGCACACTCGCTTGAGGTAGCAACCATGTCTCGCAAGATTCATAAGGAAGTAGGGCTAGGAGTGACGTCACCTCGGTCTCGAAAGCTCTAGTACGGGCACGTGTCATCGGTCCTTGAGGCACTTGAGGGGGTGAAGGAGGGTCCATGGGGATGGCCCTAGGATACACCGTATCATCTCCCCTCCCTTGGGAAAGATCCGACCTCGGATCGAAATCTTCATCACCATGGAAAGGAGAGAGGTCCTTGATGTTGAAAGTATCGCTCACGGAGTACTTGTCTCGTGGGATGTCGATCTTGTAGGCGTTGTCGTTGTAGCGTGCTAGCACCTTGAAGGGTCCGTCGGCGCGAGGTAGAAGCTTGGACTTGCGCTCGAGTGGGAAGCGGTCCTTGCGAAGGTGAAGCCAAACAAGATCTCCCGGTTGGAACACCATCGGTGCCTTGTTGACGTTGAGCTTTGTGGCGCGACGGTGGACTTGTCGCTCGATCATCGCCCTTGTGTGATACGGTGTATCCTAGGGCCATCACCATGGACCTTCCTTCACCCCCTCAAGTGCCTCAAGGACCGATGACACGTGCTCGTGCTAGAGCTTTCGAGACCGAGGTGACGTCACTCCTAGCTCTACTTCCTTATGAATCTTGCGAGACATGGTTGCTACCTCAAGCGAGTGTGCTTTGTGTACTCAGGTGTGAAGGAGACCACTTCGGAGAAGAGCTTGAAGATGGACAAGTCCCCAAGGTCGTGGACGAGCCAATGCATCGAGAAGAGCAGAAGAGAGCTCCAGGCCCCGGACATCCGGCCCCCTGGCCCGGACATCCGGCCCCTGGGCGTTCAGCTACAGAAGGCCGCGTGCAGCAGAAGCTACAGGGCCCGGACATCCGGCCAGGGCCCGGACATCCGGCCAAGCACGGCCCGGACATCCGGCCCCGGGCCCGGAAATCCGGCGCCTCTGTCCAGAGAGCGCCCGAGGCTCGACTGCCCCAGCCCGGACATCCGGGCCCCCGCCCCGGACATCCGGCGTCCTGTGAAGTCCCGGACATCCGGCCCGCCGCCCGGACGTCCGGCCCCTGAATTGCCTGCGCGCATCCCCCGGGCCGAGGCCCATGTACCCATTCGCCCCGTAGACTATATATACTCCTCTCCTCATTCCGTTTAGGGTCAGCTGTGGTTTTAGCTCATTTGACACTTGTGTGGATTTCTCCCACGAGACCGGTGTGCCTCTACGGAGAAGATCCACCTCTGGATTCAAGACCCCTAACGGGAAGATCCCACGGGATTCCAAGACCTCCTCCGGGAGAAGACTATCTGTATCACCGTTGTTGACTTTGGATCATGTATCTCGACCTTGTATCGCGAATCTAGCACTTGTGTGATTGCTTCCGTGTTGATTTGAGTGTTCTCTCTTGTGTTTTCCCCATCTTTCTCCGTGTTTTCCCCGTGTTCATCGTGTGCCAACCTCCAAACGTGAAAGATCCGCTGATTAGGGTTCCACCCTGTATCATTATGGTATCTAGAGCAAAGGTTTCTCACGATTTTGGAGCCCCACACTTTGTTTTCTAGCCTGTTTTTGTCGTGTTCTTCCTAATTTCGAAAATTGCCCCACAAAAAGAGCCCCAAAAATTTTCTGTGATCTGTTGATTTGGCAAGATTTTGTTGAATTTGTTCCATGGATTTGCTGTGCCACGTGTGGATCTAGCTTTTACCCCACTTTTCCCTAAATTTCATCCGAAAAATCCACCGAATTTTTCCCCAAACACCACCGGTTGCAAGGAATTTTTCCTGGCTCGGGCACCCCGGACATCCGGCTCGTGCCCCGGACATCCGGCCCGGCCCGGACATCCGGCCCCTGGCCCGGACATCCGGCCTCCCGCAGCCATTTCCCCACTTCTCCGCCATTTTCGTTCGGTGCTCCACCATTTCTTCCGCATACCACCACCTTTTCCGCATCCACCATCGCTTACCCGCTTCGAGTTTAGAAAATTTGTCTCCATTTGCCGTGGATACTTGAGTTGTGGTTTCACCGTTTCCTTGGATGTTTAGGCTACCTTGGGACGGCAAGACTTCGACGACACCACCGCTCAACTTCGGCAAGGACGGTAACATCGACGACACTTCGATCATTCTATCTTGCAATTGCATTGTCACCCTATGAACCATCTTTGCGTAGCTGTCCCATTGAGACTAGCCATTTGAGTATTGCCGGGCCACGACACTTGTGCACATTAGTGATACTCATATATATATTGCATACCACATCATCTTGGTATATTGCATATCTCCTTGTGCCACAAGAGTGCTCCGCATACACAATAGCTACCTTGATACGAGAAGCATACATATGTGCCCAAAGAAAGAGCTCAAAAGCTTTGAAGCAAAAGAGACAATCCAAGCAAAGAAACAATAGCATCATACGCTTGCATCCAAAGAGATCATACATAGCAACATCATCTTGTGCTCAAGCATCGGCACATCATACACTCATAGCATACTTGTGATAGATAGTCGTTACGTTTTGCCCATATAGGTCGTGCACAAGTGCGTATCCGCCTATTAAGCAATCGGTTAGCGTCTCTCTAGCGTTGTGCAACACGAGCATTTTCCGTGGTTTTCCACATTTTTCGCTCATCCTTGGTTGCACAACCACAGTTATCTATCCGTGCGTGTGTTCCGTGTGCTACTCTTTGCTAGTGATCTACTTGTTGCATGAGCAAATTGTGAACCATTTTCAACATCTTTGAGTCATTTTGACGATTGCATTGAATTTGTGCCACATCCCAACCGAGCTCCTCTCAAAGCTTTACTTGTGTAGGTGTGAGAATCGACACGAAGTGATACCAATAGTGCTATTTCCGGGTTACATTGTTGAGTGATCATTGATCCATTTTCAACCTCGGTTAAGGTACATTGATATTGTCTTCTCCTTTCTCCACTCACTTACTTGCTTGTGATGATGGATAGGCCAAGTTCATCTACCAACCCGATCTTCGATGACCCTCAAGAAGCGAACAACTACGTCACCAAACTACATCTATTCGGTGTCCAACGAGCTCTACATCAAGAGAGTGAAGCTATGCGAGAGTACATTGGTCAAGTTGCCGAGGACGCGCGACAATTCCAACAAAGCACCAAGGAGCAAATCGACCTCATCAACACCAACATGTCTACTCAATACAATGAGCTACGGACATTGATCATCAACCGACGTTCTTCCTCAGCATCATCTCATCGACGAAGCCGCTCAAGTCGACATACCGACTCAACGCAAGACTCAAGTACACCTACGTCAAACACTCTTCGTCAAGCCGCACGTCAAGCTCGACATGAACATCGGCAACCTCTACATGACAAGAGTTCTCAAGAACCATTCGACGAGCAAGAAGGCCGACGTCGTCACAACCAAGCTACACTTGAGCAAGCACAAGAACGGCAACGACTACGCCAACAACAACAAGAGCGAGCTCGTCAATATCAAGAAGAACAAGATGCCGAGGCTAACCGCCAAGCACAACAACGTAGTGACGCTCAAGCTATGGAGGCGCAACGTGCTTTACAAGATGCACACCGCAATGTGGCCGCCCGCAATCGACACACTCGTCAAGAAGAGGATTTTCTTCGAGATGAGATGCAAGAACGGCGCCATCAAGCAAGAATGCAAGAAGAAGCTCCTCCTCAAGCGCGACATGAACATCAACTCCAACAAGAACGTCTACATCCTCAAGAGCAACACGATACGGCAAACCGCCAAAATCGAGATCATCCTCCCAATAGGCAAGGAAACAATGATGAGCATCGCTATGGCAAGCTCAAGTTCACCATGCCAAAGTTTTCCGGAAGCATTGACCCCGAAGACTACCTCTCATGGGCATTGAAAGTTGACAAGATCTTTCGCCTTCACAACTTCGATGAAGAGAAGAAGATCGCTATGGCATCACTTGAGTTCCAAGACTATGTTCTCATTTGGTGGGAGCAAATCATAGAGAGAAGAGAAGCCAAAGGCGAACCTCCTATCACCACTTGGGCTCAAATGAAGGAAGTGATGAGAGCACGCTTCGTGCCTACACACTACAACCGAGACTTGTTCAAGAAGCTACAACTCCTCAAGCAAGGTACCAAGTCCGTTGAAGAGTACTACAAGGAGATGGAGATTGCCATGATACGAGCGAACATCACGGAAGATGATGAGCAAACTATGGCGCGATTCTTGAATGGACTCAACTATCCCATCAAGAAGATTGCGGACTTCCAACCATACAACAATCTCCTCGAGCTAGTACATCAAGCAACCAAAGCGGAGCAACAAGTTCAAGAGGACTACAAGTACTCAAAGTTCACCTCCAAGAACTTCGGCTCCTACAACCAAGCTTCAACGACTTTGGCTACTCCTCCTACCTCTTCCAAGCCTCCTACAAACTTCGGTGACAAGTCAAGCTACAAGAATGCGACTACATCGAGTCGTCCACCTTCTACCAACAACTTCAAGCCAAGAGCTTCCTCAACTACTACTCCAACCGAAGATACCAACAAGACGAGCTCCATCAAATGCTTCAAGTGCCAAGGACGAGGCCACAAGTCATTTGAGTGCAAGACCGTTCGCACCATGATCATCAACGACGACGGATCTTATGACTCCATGAGCGATGATGAGATGGAAGCACTTGAGCATGTCGCTATGCATCGCCAAGTCAATGAAGAAGAAGACAATCAAGTGTTTTGCGACAATGACTCAAGCCCCAACCTTGTTGTTTCCAAAGTATTGACACTCCAACATCAACAAGATGACGACCAACGATGTCATATTTTCCATACGAAGGCCGGCATCAATGGACGCTCCGTCAAGGTTATCATCGATGGCGGAAGTTGCCACAACTTGGCAAGTGAAGAGCTATGCGACAAGCTTCATTTGGTCAAGACGAAGCATCCGCACCCCTACAAGGTCCAATGGCTCAACGACGCCGGAATTCTTCGAGTCGAGCACACCGTGCAAGTCTCTTTCAAGATTGGCGCCTACGAGGACACTCTTGAGTGTGATGTGATACCCATGTCCGTGTGCCACCTTATTCTTGGACGCCCATGGCAATATGATCGTGGAGTCACACACAATGGACGGACGAATCACTATCACTTCAAGATGAAGGGCAAGGAATTCGTGCTACGACCAATGACTCCAAGTCAAGTAGCCGCCGACAAGCTTTTACCTACCACCCATCGTGGAGAGAATGGTGAGAGAGCGAGCCACCTAAAAGAGAGCGAGAGCCACAAGCCAAATATGAGCGACTCCACGATGAGCTACACGAAGAAACTAGTGCTATTTGCCACCAAAAGTGAGATGAGAGAAGTGTGTGAGAACCCATCGAACGTCGTTCACCTTGTGCTCTTATGCATAGGAGAAGACAAATCTACTAACACTTCACAATCTCTACCTTTTGTGTTGTCACCTTTATTGCAGGAATTCTCGAACGCCTTTACCGATGAGGTACCACCGCTTCTACTTCACGGGATAGAACACCACACCGAACTCGTACCCGGTGCACCATTTCCCAACGAGGTTCTCTTCCGTGTCAACCACGAGATACAACGGCAAGTGCCCAAACTCGTCGACAAAAGTCATGTACGTGACACCTTTAGCACTTGTGCCGCTCCGGTTATTCTATTGCCTACGAAACATGGAAGTTTTCACGCAAATGCATGCTTGTTACGCAAGTGCTTACCTCTTACACAATTTAAGTTGCATGTGATTGGCTTAGAGCAGCTAAAAGATTTATTTGAGCATGACCCTTTCTTTGCAAATGCCTATGCTAAATGCTTGACTCACACTTCTTGGGAACATCATTACACCAAGGATGGATATCTTATGAGAACTAACAAACTTTGCACCCCCGAGTCTTCGCTTTGTTTGCTCCTTTTGCAGGAATCGCATGGAGGAGGACTCACGGGACACTTTGGACGCGACAAGATGTTTGCTACCCTCTCTAAGAAATATTTTTGGCCCAAGATGCTACGTGACGTCTCAAACCTCACCAACCGATGTCCGACATGCCGCAAAGCTAAGTCCAAAGCTCAATCTCATGGTCTTTACATGCCTCTTCCTACTACATTTCATCCATGGGAAGACATAAACATGCATTTCATACTTGGCTTGTCTAGGACTAAAAATGGAAACGATCCCGTGCTTGTCATGGTCGATACATTCTCTAACATGGCTCATTTCATTCCCGATAACACGATCGACGATGCTTCACATGTTGCCACTTTCTTTTGTAGTGAAATACTCAAGAAGGTGCACGAACAAACATGGGCAACAATCGAGCGACAAGTACATCGCCTCACCACCAAGATCAACGTCAACAAGGAAACAATGGCGTTTCACCCGGGAGATCTCAGTTGGCTACATCTTCACAAGGACCACTTCGCGATAGAGCACAAGTCCAAGCTTCTACCTCGTGACGAAGGACAATTCAAGGTGCTCCATGGTGATGAAGATTTCGATCCGAGGTCGGATCTTTCCCAAGGGAGGGGAGATGATACGGTGTATCCTAGGGCCATCCCCATGGACCCTCCTTCACCCCCTCAAGTGCCTCAAGGACCGATGACACGTGCTCATACGAGAGCTTTCGAGACCGAGGTGACGTCACTCCTAGCTCTACTTCCTTATGAATCTTGCGAGACATGGTTGCTACCTCAAGCGAGTGTGCTTTGTGTACTCAGGTGTGAAGGAGACCACTTCGGAGAAGAGCTTGAAGATGGACAAGTCCCCAAGGTCGTGGACGAGCCAATGCATCGAGAAGAGCAGAAGAGAGCTCCAGGCCCCGGACATCCGGCCCCCTGGCCCGGACATCCGGCCCCTGGGCGTTCAGCTACAGAAGGCCGCGTGCAGCAGAAGCTACAGGGCCCGGACATCCGGCCAGGGCCCGGACATCCGGCCAGGGCCCGGACATCCGGCCAAGCACGGCCCGGACATCCGGCCCCGGGCCCGGAAATCCGGCGCCTCTGTCCAGAGAGCGCCCGAGGCTCGACTGCCCCAGCCCGGACATCCGGGCCCCCGCCCCGGACATCCGGCGTCCTGTGAAGTCCCGGACATCCGGCCCGCCGCCCGGACGTCCGGCCCCTGAATTGCCTGCGCGCATCCCCCGGGCCGAGGCCCATGTACCCATTCGCCCCGTAGACTATATATACTCCTCTCCTCATTCCGTTTAGGGTTAGCTGTGGTTTTAGCTCATTTGACACTTGTGTGGATTTCTCCCACGAGACCGGTGCGCCTCTACGGAGAAGATCCACCTCTGGATTCAAGACCCCTAACGGGAAGATCCCACGGGATTCCAAGACCTCCTCCAGGAGAAGACTATCTGTATCACCGTTGTTGACTTTGGATCATGTATCTCGACCTTGTATCGCGAATCTAGCACTTGTGTGATTGCTTCCGTGTTGATTTGAGTGTTCTCTCGTGTGTTTTCCCCATCTCTCTCCGTGTTTTCCCCGTGTTCATCGTGTGCCAACCTCCAAACGTGAAAGATCCGCTGATTAGGGTTCCACCCTACATCACCTTCTTTGTTCGAGGTAAACCCAAAACAAAGTCCATAGATATATCTTCCCAAGGAACACTAGGGACAGGCAAAGGCATATATAAACCATGAGGATTGAGTCGTGACTTAGCTTTTTGACATGTAGTGCAGCGAGCAACAAAACGCTCAACATCCCGTCGCATCTTTGGCCAAAAGAAATGTGTAGCAAGTACGTCCTCCGTCTTCTTCACGCCAAAGTGTCCCATTAATCCTCCTCCATGCGCCTCTTGCAACAACAAAAGACGAACAGAGCCAGCTGGAATGCATAGCTTGTTAGCTCGAAACACAAATCCATCACTAACGACGAACTTGTTCCATGTTCTCCCTTCTTTACAATTCTGCAATACATCTTTAAATTCAGCATCATGCACATATTGATCTTTGATGGTCTCCAAACCAAATATTTTAAAGTCAAGTTGTGAAAGCATAGTATAACGACGAGACAATGCATCAGCAATAACATTTTCTTTTCCCTTCTTGTGTTTAATAACATAAGGGAAAGTCTCTATGAATTCAACCCATTTAGCATGTCTACGGTTCAGTTTTGCTTGACTTTTAATGTGCTTTAAAGATTCATGATCAGAATGTATAACAAATTCTTTGGGCCATAAATAATGTTGCCATGTCTCCAAAGTCCGAACAAGAGCATATAATTCCTTATCATAAGTAGAATAATTCAGACTAGGCCCACTCAATTTTTCAGAAAAGTATGCAACAGGTTTGATACGGTGTATCCTAGGGCCATCCCCATGGACCCTCCTTCACCCCCTCAAGTGCCTCAAGGACCGATGACACGTGCTCATACGAGAGCTTTCGAGACCGAGGTGACGTCACTCCTAGCTCTACTTCCTTATGAATCTTGCGAGACATGGTTGCTACCTCAAGCGAGTGTGCTTTGTGTACTCAGGTGTGAAGGAGACCACTTCGGAGAAGAGCTTGAAGATGGACAAGTCCCCAAGGTCGTGGACGAGCCAATGCATCGAGAAGAGCAGAAGAGAGCTCCAGGCCCCGGACATCCGGCCCCCTGGCCCGGACATCCGGCCCCTGGGCGTTCAGCTACAGAAGGCCGCGTGCAGCAGAAGCTACAGGGCCCGGACATCCGGCCAGGGCCCGGACATCCGGCCAAGCACGGCCCGGACATCCGGCCCCGGGCCCGGAAATCCGGCGCCTCTGTCCAGAGAGCGCCCGAGGCTCGACTGCCCCAGCCCGGACATCCGGGCCCCCGCCCCGGACATCCGGCCCGCCGCCCGGACGTCCGGCCCCTGAATTGCCTGCGCGCATCCCCCGGGCCGAGGCCCATGTACCCATTCGCCCCGTAGACTATATATACTCCTCTCCTCATTCCGTTTAGGGTTAGCTGTGGTTTTAGCTCATTTGACACTTGTGTGGATTTCTCCCACGAGACCGGTGCGCCTCTACGGAGAAGATCCACCTCTGGATTCAAGACCCCTAACGGGAAGATCCCACGGGATTCCAAGACCTCCTCCGGGAGAAGACTATCTGTATCACCGTTGTTGACTTTGGATCATGTATCTCGACCTTGTATCGCGAATCTAGCACTTGTGTGATTGCTTCCGTGTTGATTTGAGTGTTCTCTCTTGTGTTTTCCCCATCTTTCTCCGTGTTTTCCCCGTGTTCATCGTGTGCCAACCTCCAAACGTGAAAGATCCGCTGATTAGGGTTCCACCCTGCATCACAAGGCTTCACTAGAAGGATTGGGTGAAGAAAATATGCCCTAGAGGCAATAATAAAGTTGTTATTTATTTCTTTATATCATGATAAATGTTTATTATTCATGCTAGAATTGTATTAATCGGAAACTTAGTACATGTGTGAATACATAGACAAAAATAGAGTGCCCCTAGTATGCCTCTACTAGACTAGCTCATCGATCAAAGATGGTTAAGTTTCTAGCCATAGACATGAGTTGTCATTTGATCAACGGGATCACATCATTAGGAGAATGATGTGATGGACAAGACCCATCCGTTACTTAGCACTATGATCGTTTAGTTTTACTGCTATTGCTTTCTTCATGACTTATACATGTTCCTATGACTATCAGATTATGCAACTCCCCAATACCAGAAGAACACCTTGTGTGCTATCAAGCGTCACAACGTAATTGGGTGATCATAAATATGCTCTACATGTGTCTCCGAAAGTGTTCGTGGTGTTGGCATAGATCAAGAATAGGATTTTTCACTCCGAGTGTCGGCGAGGTATCTCTGGGCCCTCTCGGTAATACAATTCATAATAAGCCTTGCAAGCAAATGACTAATGAGTTAGTCACGAGATGATGTGTTATGGAACGAGTAAAGAGACTTGTCGGTAACGAGATTGAACTAGGTAGTGAGATACCGACGATCCAATCTCGGGCAAGTAACAGACTGTTGACAAATGGAACAACGTATGCTGATATGCAGATTGACCGATAAAGATCTTCGTAGAATATGTAGGAGCCAATATTAGCATCCAGGTTCCGCTGTTGGTTATTGACCGGAGATGAGTCTTGGTCATGTCTACATAGTTATCGAACCCGTAGGGTCCGCACGCTTAACGTTCGATGACGATCGGTATTATGAATTTATGAGTTTTGATGTACCGAAGGTAGTTCAGAGTCCCGAATGAGATCACGGACATGAAGAGGAGTCTCTAAATGTCCGAGACATAAATATTAATTTTTTGGACGACTATATTCGGACAGCGGAATTGTTTCGGGTGTTCTTGGATAAAACTGGAGTACCGGAGGGGTTACTGGAACCCCCCGGGGAAGTATTGGGCCTTAGTGGGCTTTAGGGAAGAGAGAGGGCAGCAGCCCAGGAGGTGGCGCGCCCCCTCCCATGGGGAGTCCGAATAGGACTAGGGGAGGGGGGCGCAGCCCCTCTTTCCCTCTCCCTCTCCCTCTCCCTCTCTTTCCTTCCTCCTTCCCCCTTCCTAGTAGAACTAGAAAAGGGGAGTCCTAGTCCTACTAGGAAGAGGACTCCTCCTCTCCTTGGTGCGCCTAGGGCCGGCAGGCCTCCTCCTCCCTTGCTCCTTTATATACGGGGGCAGGGGCACCCAAGGACACACAAGCAACATTGTTTTAGCCGTGTGCGGTGCCCCCTGCACAGAAACACACCTCGGTCATATCATTGCAGTGCTTAGGCGAAGCCCTGCACCAGTAGCTTCATCATCTCCGTCACCACGCCGTCGTGCTGATGAAACTCTCCCGTGAAGCTCAACTGGATCAAGAGCTCATGGGACGTCATCGAGCTGAACGTGTGCTGAACACGGAGGTGCCGTACATTCGATGCTTGATCGGTAGCATCGTGAAGACGTTCGACTACATCAACCGCGTCACTAGACGCTTTCGCTTTCGATCTACAATTGTATGTAGGCACACTATCCCCTCTCGTTGCTATGCATCTAGTAGATAGATCTTGCGTGATCGTAGGAATTTTTTGAAATACTACGTTCGCCAACAGTGGCATCATGAGCCAAGTCTATGCGTAGATGATTTGCACGAGTAGAACACAATGAGTTGTGGGCGATAATAGTCATAATGCTTACCAGCATATCATACTTTTATTCGGCGGTATTGTGAGATGAAGCGGCCTGCACTGACATTACGCGTACGCTTACGCAAGACTGGTTTCACCATTACGAGCACTCGTTGCTTAAAGGTGACCGGCGTGTGTCTGTCTTTCTCACTTTAGTTGAATCGAGTGTGGCTACGCCCGGTCCTTGTGAAGGTTAAAACAACACATACTTGATGAAAAACCGTTGTGGTTTTTGTATGCATAGGTAAGAACTATTCTTGCTAAGCCCGTAGCAGCCGCATAAAACTTGCAACAACAAAGTAGAGGACGTCTAACTTGTTTTTGCAGGGCATGTTGTGATGTGATATGGTCAAGACATGATGAGTTATACGTTATTGTATGAGATGATCATGTTTTGTAAAGTTATCGGCAACCGGCAGGAGCCCTATGGTTGTCTCGTTATTGTATTAATTGCGAAGGCCATGTAATTGCTTTACTTTATCAATATGAGTTAGCGACAGTAGTTGTAGAAATTGTTGGCGAGACGACCATGATGCTATGATGAAGATCATAGTGTCTAGCCAGTGATGATGGAGATCAAAAGCACAAGATGATGATAGCCATATCATGTCACATATTTTGATTGCATGTGATGTTTATCTTATTATGCTTCTTATTTTCCTTAGTATGGCGGTAGCATTATAAGATGATCCCTTAGAAAATTTCAAGGTACAAGTGTTCTCCCTGAGTATGCACCGTTGCGAAAGTTCGTCGTGCCGAGACACGACGTGATGATCGGGTGTGATAAGCTCTACTTTCAAATATAACAGGTGTAATACAGTTTTGCACATGCAGAATACTCGGGTTAAACTTGACGAGCCTAGCATCTACAGACATGGCCTCAGAACACTAGAGACCAAAAGGTCGAGCGTGAATCATATAGTAGATATGATCAACATAAGATGTTCACCATTGAAAACTACTCCATCTCACGTGATGATCGGACATGGTTTAGTTGATTTGGATCACGTGATCATTTAGATGACTAGAGGGATGTCTATCTAGGTGGGAGTTCTTAAGTAATACGATTAATTGAACTTTAATTTATCATGAACTTAGTCCTGATAGTTTTTGCGTATCTATGTTGTTGTAGATCGATGGCCCGTGCTACCGTTCCCTTGAATTTTAATGCATTCCTAGAGAAAGCTAAGTTGAAAGATGATGGTAACAATTACATGGACTGGGTCCGTAACTTGAGGATTATCCTCATTGATGCACATAAGAATTATGTCCTTGAAACACCGCTAGGTGACAAGCCCCCTCCCGCTAATGTAGACGCTTTGAACGTCTGGCATACGCGGTCTGATGACTACACGATAGTTCAGTGTGCCATCCTTTACGGCTTAGAACCGGTACTTCAACGATGTTTTGAACGTCAGGGAGCATATGATATGTTCGAGGAGTTGAAGTTAATATTTCAAGAAAATGCCCGGACTGAGAAATATGAGATTTCCAATAAGTTCTACAGCTACAAGATGGTGGAGAACAGTTCTACCAGTGAACACTTGCTCATAATGTCTGGGTACTACAATCATATGACTCAACTTGGTTGGTAAGTTGACGAAGATAGTGTTATTGATAGAGTTCTTCAATCACTACCACCAAGCTATAAAGGCTTTGTGATGAACTATAACATGCAAGGGATGCAGAAGAAAATTCCCGAGCTCTTCGCTATGCTCAAAGCTGCGGAGGTAGAAATCAAAAAGGAGCATCAAGTGTTGATGGTTAACAAGACCACTAGTTTCAAGAAAAAGGGCAAGGGAAAGAAGGGGAACTTCAAGAAGAATAGCAAGACAGTTGCTACTCTCATGAAGAAACCCAAGTCTGGAGCCAAGCCTAAAAATGAGTGCTTCTACTGCAAAGGGACTGGACACTGGAAGCGGAACTGCCCCAAGTATTTGGCGGATAAGAAGGATGGCAAAGTGAACAAAGGTATATGTGATATACATGTTATTGATGTGTACCTTCCTAATGCTCGTAGTAGCACCTGGGTATTTGATACTGGTTCGGTTGCTAATATTTTTAACTCGAAACAACGGCTACGGATTAAATGAAGATTAGCTAAGGACGAGGTGACGATGCGCGTGGGAAATGGTTCCAAAGTCGATGTGATTGCCGTCGGCATGCTATCTCTAAATCTACCTTCGGGATTAGTTTTAGACCTGCATAATTGTTATTTGGTGCCAGCGTTAAGCATGAACATTATATCTGGATCTTGTTTATTGCGAGTAGGTTATTCATTTAAATTTGAGAGTAATGGTTGTTCTATGTATATGAGTAATGTCTTTTATGGTCATGCACCCTTGAAGAGTGGTCTATTGTTATTGGATCTCGATCGTAGTGATACACATATTCATAATATTGAAGCCAAAAGATGCAAGGTTAATAATGATAGTGCAACTTATTTGTGGCATTGTCGTTTAAGTTATATTGGTGTAAAGCGCATGAAGAAACTCCATAGTGATGGACTTTTGGAATCACTTGATTATGAATCACTTGGTACTTGCGAACCATGCCTCGTGGGCAAGATGACTAAAACTCCGTTCTCCGAAACAATGGAGCGAGCAACTGATTCATTGGAAATCATACATACTGATGTATGTGGACCGATGAGTGTTGAGGCTCGCGGCAGGTATCGTTATTTTCTGACCTTCACTGATGGTTTGAGCAGATATGGGTATATCTACTTGATGAAACACAAGTATGAAACATTTGAAAAGTTCAAAGAATTTCAGAGTGAAGTAGAGAATCATCGTAACAAGAAAATAAAGTTTCTACGATCTGATCGTGGAGGCGAATATTTGAGTTACGAGTTTGGTCTTAATTTGAAACAATGTGGAATAGTTTCACAACTCATGCCACCTGGAACACCACAGTGTAATGGTGTGTCCGAACGTCGTGACCGTACTTTATTAGATATGGTGCGATCTATGATGTCTCTTACCGACTTACCACTATCGTTTTGGGGTTATGCTTTAGAGACAGCTGCATTCACATTAAATAGGGCACCATGTAAATCCGTTGAGACGACGCCTTATGAACTGTGGTTTGGCAAGAAATCAAAGTTGTCGTTTCTTAAAGCTTGGGGCTGTGATGCTTATGTGAAAAAGCTTCAACCTGATAAGCTTGAACCCAAGTTGGAGAAATGTGTCTTCATAGGATACCCAAAGGAGACTGTTGGGTACACCTTCTATCACAGATCCGAAGGCAAGATATTCATTGCTAAGAATGGATCCTTTCTAGAGAAGGAGTTTCTCTCGAAAGAAGTGAGTGGGAAGAAAGTAGAACTTGATGAGGTAATTGTACCTTCTCCTGAATTGGAAAGTAGTACATCACAGAATTAAGTTCCAGTAATTCCTACACCAATTAGTGAGGAAGCTAATGATGATGATCATGAAACTTCGGATCAAGTAACTACTAAACTTTGTAGATCAACCAGAGTACGTTCCGCACCAGAGTGGTACGGCAACCCGGTTCTGGAAGTCATGTTACTAGACCATGATGAACCTACAAACTATGAGGAAGCGATGATGAGCCCAGATTCCGCAAAATGGCTTGAGGCCATGAAATCTGAGATGGGATCCATGTATGAGAACAAAGTGTGGACTTTGGTTGACTTGCCCGATGATCGACAAGCCATCGAAAATAAATGGATCTTCAAGAGGAACACCGACGCCGACGGTAATGTTACTGTCTACAAAGCTTGACTTGTTGTGAAAGGTTTTTGACAAGTTCAAGGGGTTGACTATGATGAGACTTTCTCACCTGTAGTGATGAGGACATCCCAGGTTCACCTCGTTTATCATCTTCTCCTGATGATAATTCTCAGCCATCAAGTGAAGCTTCTACAAAGAAGATCTATTTGGGTCCCATGACAAGGAGCCGTGCCAAACAAATAGCACAAGAGGTGAATGCGCTCCTAGCTGATCATATTTCAAATAACCATGAGAACTTTATACTGCCTAAATCTTGTGTGTTGATTTTACTCATGTACAATGTTGAGGATAACCAACAACATTCAACACATGAAGAAACAAGTTCTAAAGCCCATACAACAAGTTTGAACAGAACAAGACATGTTGCATCATGCCACACAAATATATGAGTATCCAGCACGTGTGGGAGTACAAAATGGAGAGCATATGAAGTCTACTTTCAGGAAAATCAAACGGTGCATCATTTGGAGTCCCGAGTCACAGGATATGAGAGTTCCAATGCAAGATGACCAAGGCACTAATTGCTGCGCGAGGCTCCATGAGTTTGCTCCCTTGACTAGCTGGTAGCACGAATTTGAGCCCCTCTTTTGGCCTGGTTTCACACCTAAACTAGGAGGGTTGTTCCTAGTATAAATACCCCTTCCCCCACTTCAGCCATAACTCTTTGGCAATTTGATTTCAGCGTAGGTTAGCTAAGTGCAACCAGAATATTGTTTGAGAGTTCACTTCCTCCATAGCTCTTGTAATCTTGCCTTGTGAGAGGGTAAACTCACTTTGTGATTTTACAACAGCAGCCGTTGAGGTGGCGACCAGTTCGTTCTTCCAACTTTGTGTGTGCTTGCGTGGATTGGAAACTAAGAGTGTGGTTGGACGAATACTTATTGTTGGTTGTTGCATTTGCAATAGTTAGCTTCGGTCTCGTCAGGTTGTGTCGTGGAATAATCACGGCAGATGTCCTTAGGTAAGGACTTAGTCATGAGGCCAACGCATCTATGTGGTAGCTTGAGAGGGGTTGAGCGGAATTGAGAGACGCAACCCACAAGACACGGATTTATACAGCTTCGGGGCCCGGGAAACATCATCTGGTAATAGCCTACATGTTGTTTGAGGCTAGATCTCATTATGACCCTCATGTAGTCGCCGCATAGGTCGGCTCTCCTTTAGTTGTGTCTAGCCCTAAAGAATATGGAGCTTATACCTTGCGAGAACTTGTCCCTCTTTGGGGAGCCCGCCCCTCCTTATATAAGTTAGAGGGACGGGTTACATGTGGAGTCCTATTTCGCTTAGGACTAGTCTATCTTCTAATACACACCAGATACAAGTCCGGGTCTTAACTCCTTGTAAGGTAAATATTCCTCACGCCTTTCCTCTTAAACCAGCCCACCATTAACATAAACTGGCCTTCTGGGCCTTGGGCCTTGTCATCCGTCCGCCGCCCGCCGGGTTACCTGTGACTCATAATGTTTAGGCAGGTTGCTTGTAAACCGTCTGGTCAGGGCGGGTCGCCAGTGAATCGCCAAGTGTAAACCGGGTGTCAAGTAAACCGCCAAGTCTGGTCGGGTCATATTACCGGCCAGGTCATATCGCGGGGTATATCCTTGACATTAGTCCCCAATTTAGCTTAGATTTATCCATGGTAAACTTATGCTGCAAAATAAACACAAGAACAAATTTGACAGGTTGTGCTCCGGGTTAAGAATTCTTGTAAACCGACACTTGACCATCCTTAAGTCCTTGTCCTTTCCTTCTTCTAGAAAATCTGGGTCAACAGACCAGCTTCATAATCAACTTGCTTGCATAAGAAATATTGTAAATCAAGAGTCCATTTTAGTCGGCCTTCAATGCTCTGACTTGACAAAAATATTAGTCTTTGAAATATTCAACTAATATCCAGCCGGCTTGAAGATGCCGGTTTATGATTACCACCATTGCCGGGTTATAAAAACTGATAATTCCGGGTCATGGTTGTTATAGTCACCGGGTCATGCTTATTACCAACGCCGGGTCACACAATTGATCTTCCTGGTTTGTTCAAAACTGAGAATTTTAAAATGTTCCTCCTTTATATGCATATCACCTGTAGCCACCAAGTCTTAAGAAGGGAGCGTAGTAACCACTTAACACTTGCTTCAATATAAATTTTATAACTTTGAAGAAATCCAAGTTATTCATCTTAGTCATTAATCAAAACTGAATATTCCACATATGTAGCCCCAAGTGTCGGGTGGTCATGCTTGCAGCAGCTTGGGACTTATAATTGCCTTATGCTCATAAAAACTTCAACCAGTGTAGCCCCCTAGGGACGGGTCATTATGCAATAATGAGCAGGGACTTTATAAGTATGATCATGTACACTTTAACAGCTACGTGTAGCCCCCATGGGCCGGCTCAGTAAATTAATATTGAGCTGGGACTTTATATACACTTATTTGAAAAGAACATCATATGATGTAACCCCCATCATGGGACTTGAACCCACGTCCACAAGGTTAAGAGCTTTGTGATTTACCAACTGAGCAGTGGACACTTAAATATAATAGATTAAGACTTGTGTACCTTGAGTTGTTGACAGGAGCAATTGGTAGCCCCCAAGGGCTGACTCATTATAATGTGATGAGTCGGGTCTTCAATAAGGCCAGTAAAAATGACTTTGCATTAGCCCCCAAGTGTCATGGTGCATGCTTGCAGCAACATGAGACTTGCATATTTGATGTAATCTCAACTTGAATAATGTAGCCCCCAAGTAAGGGGTCGTAAGCTTGCAGTGACTCGGGACTATTCTTTTGTACAATAAATCATACCCATTGATAAAATAATATCCATTGCGCTGAAGCAACTTTGAAAACCTCAATCATAATATTGGTTATTGATAACCGTAATAAAAATCTAGCCATGTTGGCTATTTAAAGATTTGAATAATATAACCCGGTTTGAAAACCGGTTCCAGTGATATTTGATCACACTGTTGGTTTTACCAAGCCAGTGTAGTAAGGGTGATAACCCAAAATTTGAACACTGGTAATTATCATAGATTGCCGGTTTATAAACAAAACCAGGCCGGGTTAATAAACACCGGTCATTATCTTATCTCATACTGGCAACTTATAGTCGAAAGCCAGGAAGGGTTAATAAAAATCGGATATTATTTATCATCATATACTGGTGACTTATAGTCCAATGCCAGGCCGTGTTAATAAACACCGGTTTATCATAAAGCGTTGTAAACCTAAAAAAGAGAAAATTTGTCAAATAAAAGTAGGGGAAGACGCGAGGCTTTTCATGGGCTGCCAGGCCCAAAATCGAGGCTTTTCATGGGCTGACAGGGCACTGAGTTAAACCATTTTACAAAGCCTTTTAAGATGGACCTCACATTAACCAATCGTCATTTTAACTTTGACAAGTTCAGGGTCTGTATAAGATTGACTTGACAAATGTTCGACGGGTCATAGTAGGATTACCTGGGCGGAGTGTCTTACTTGATGAAGGCAGGTTAACCCGGGGTTTTAGGTGAATACACCTGGCTTCCAAGCCTGGCTTGATAGCCTATTACAAGGGTCATTAAAACTCTTTGTTGTTGTGCAAAAAGAGCCCCTAGGTAATATTTTGAGCTGTGCTCAGTGGGTACCTATGTTTGAGCTGTGCTTTTGCAACACTCTCTTTGGCCACTGTTAACTTTGGGTGATAAGCCCCGAAGTTTTTTATGTCACTTTATAAGGCAGATCAATGGGCAATCATAACTTTGCTCTATAAAGCAGAAGCCCCCATGTGATCAATAATATAATAAGCCAATAAGGCAGGATACCCATGTTTGAACCGCGCATCATGGCAATAGGTCCTCTTCGGCAACCTTTAACTTTTTGCAAAGAGATAAATTCTTCTTGAACCGTGATTTTTGAACCGGATATTGAGTGCGTCAGAGCTTTGCAAGAGATAGGTTCCTCTTAAACCGGATTTGAACCAGATACTAAGGTCTTCAGCGCTGTGTGGGAGATAGATTTCCCTTGAACCGGATTGTAAACCGGATATTTGAGAGCTTCAGTAAGACTGATGTCCTTTGAGCCGGATTCTAAAATGGATTCCTTTCTGATGACCCGGAAACTTCTTTATTGAGCCGGGATTTGGTAATTGTCATATACTTTTTAAGCCGGAAATTTTCTGACAGCCTTTAAATTTTCATCAATATAGTAGTTGCCTCTGGGACCGGGTTATCTTTCCCTCCATCGTCCTGGGGTTCTTAAACTGGCAAGATTTGCTGAGTCATGTCATCGTAGCCCCCGAGTCTTAAGACGACTCGAGGAGTTGTCTTGAGATTCTCTGTATTTGATCATTGCAGAAAGTGTATATCATTGGCGTTGATAGCGTGATGTGAATCCATAGAAGGTTGAGGTGACTGCAGTGGGTTATAAATGATCCCGTATGAGCCATGTCAGCAACCCGGCCAATGGTTCCTTCCAACTGGCAATTTGAAGTTAACCAAAACTGTAGTGGCAGCGACTTGTGCGCCTGCCCATTGAGCCACCCAGTGCAGACGACAGTTGATAGTATATGATAATTTGCCTCCATTTTGTTGAAAGAAAACCGGGCTACCCAAGCTGTGACTTGCTCATACTCAATAAACAGCTCATGCAGACAGGTGCAGCTCAGTATGTTGATGTAGACTAGGCCACGAGAGACGGACGACAAAGACGGACGGAACTTCAGAGGCAGCACAGATAGATGAGTCGGCCGTGGCGTTATAAACCGGCATGGTAAACAGCGTGAACGGGCGAGTTAGCCGCATCGTGCTGACGTAGACCGAACCACAGAAGCCGCGGCTTGCACACATATTCATTTAGCATTATGGCATGGTCACATGTTGGCGCATCATAATAATGGTACGAGCTATATATCCATGACCCTTTACTCTTTGTAGCGAACAATTATCCTGCATCCAAAAATATACAAACCAAAATTAATTGTTCTTTTAAAGAAATAAATGTGTAATATGAAAATATACTGGATGGATTTCACCTGATATGTCAGGCCAGAAATTATTCACCGCAGAATTGATGATCATCATGGTGAAGCTGAAATTACTCCCGGGTGAGTCGGCCGCAGATTTTATAAGCCGGTGCGGACGGCAGAGTCAATCGCGGGCGCGATAACTCGCGCGGGCGGGCGTGTCATCCATGTCATATTGATGTAGCAGGGGCGGCGACTCACGTGCGTACCCATCGAGTAGTACGGCATGGACAAATGCTAGTGCAAAAGTGATGTTGGCGCTCGCCTCTTACGGGAATAATAGTCTCCGTCTGGTCCGATATATCACGAGTCGGTAGCATTGATCTCTCCACCACGTGATCTCCTTATATCCTTGAGAGAATTTAATATTCTGTTTGTTTCAGATTGTAGTGCGCATAGCTTCCGATGCATGCGCTGGTCCTGGAATTTAGCCGAGAAAAACTTCAACTCCTCCTCTAGCTGGGATGACCAGAGTACTACTAACAGTATATTCCACGTCAATTCTCCATTCCTGCATCCACCAAGCCGGACAGCATGAGGGTGCGGGGTACCTGGCCGCAAGCGGCGGCATAACCGGCTGGTGTGGCAGAACGGAGGCACAACCGAAGCGTGGCCGGCCTAACCACGGCTGCTTGGAGTACCGGCTGCTTGAGGAGGAGCGACGGGGTCGACTCGGAGCGGCGAGGTGGTAGAGACCGAGGCGGAGACTCGCGGCAATGGGGTGGGCACCAACTGTCATGGATTTGTCAGATGAGCACCGATGCTGGTAACGCATAATGCCTTGCCCACTGGGACTCCTACCCTATTATTGTTGGCAGCCCAGTATTCGAGTCCACATGCATGCATGCACTTCTCCATTATCCCCCAATTTTCTTTTACTTTGTACCAGAAAGACAATCACACCAGCATGGGGTGCCTTGGCAAAGTGGACGCGAGTCATGGAGGCAGCGGCGACTCGGCAACAAGGAGATCGAATCGGTTTACTGAGGCGACTATGATTTGGAGACTTCAGTGAACCGGAGCAAGTCGTGGACGCTCCGGCGAGTCGTTTGAAGTGCGTCCGCCACAGCGGCGGGTTGGAGAGGTGCGACTACGGCCGATTCAGCGTGACCACGTAGAGGAGTGCCATAGCGACGGAGCCGGTGGCTCGATGTGCGGCTCAGCGTGGCCATGGTGGCTCGGATGTGTAGGCGATGGCAGTCTGAGGTGGCTACGGGTCGGTGATGGCGACCCAGAGGAGGCGAGGCGCGGCTGAACCGGCGGCGGGTTGGAGAGGAACGGCTGCGGCCGATTCAGCAGGCACAGGGTAACTTATACAAGGCGGCCCCACAGCAGGGGCAGAGGTGCTTGGGCGGCGCCGCGACGCGTTCGTCGACGCGAGGGACAACGGCGGCGCGAGCGAACCGGGCGGATGAGCAGGAGGCGCTCTGGCGGCTCACGGGAGAGATAAGACCGTGGGAACGGCGGCTCAGCAGCGGCCGGCGGTTTGGAGGTGCGAACCGGCAATGGCGGAGGCGCACTGGTTGAACGAGGCGAGTTGCAGGAGGAGTTCGATTCCGTGTATCATCCGTGTTCGCGGCGGGTCACTGGATCCGTATTACCCGAGGCCTCCAGGACTTGCACTGATTGCTTGCATCTGATTGATCTCTTCTTCCTAGGTATTCACGTGCTAAACCCACGTAGTACTTTTCGCTTTTCCTTCCTTAATTTTTGGATTAACCTCCTGGTAGATTCCTTATATGCATGTTGCAGCCAGAGTTGGCAAAAGGAGAAAACTGATTTGGCTTTAGGTGATGTTCTTGGCGACTCATGTCCATGGTTACGATGACTCGTCGAATCAGCCAAAAGCAACCGTAATTTGATGATTTTTATACGTACAGACGGAAACTCCTCTGCACTTGGCTTCTCGCGGCGGTGCAGAAAAAAGTGATCCGACCACAATGGATCGTATGCGACTGCGCACACAGATGCAATCCTAATTTCTCAAACCTCATAGATTATAAACTTGAAGTTGATGCAGATCTCCGTCCTGAAAATCATGAACTTCTCGATTCGTGAGAGAGATCTGATGCGGAGCATCCCACAATCATCCCCAAGTTCACTTTGACAAGACCTCAAGTACCCACCATTGGCCACAAGGTTGATTCGCTCCTCTCCAAACCTTCACTTTCCACATGTGAGACATGGATACTACATCATGCATGGACCTTGTAGATACCCAGGAACATCCGAAACGACCATGGAGAATCCAAGGAAAAGGGCCAAGCATGGAAGAGGAGAAGAAAGAAGGAGAACGGACAAGACAGAAGACGCCCGGATCATCCAGACCCCTAGCCGGACGATCCGGACCGACACCCGGACGATCCGGGAAATGCACCAGAAGGCACCCGAAGCAACCTCACGAAGCCGGACGATCCGGACGGTCTCCCGGATCATCTGGACCCCTGACACCCGGATCATCCGGGCCACCATCCGGATCATCCGGGCCCTGCCTATGCGCGTGTTGGGCTGAGGCCCATGTACCCCTTCATCCCCCTAGCCTATATATATGACTCCTCCTCCTCCATTTGAGGGTTAGCTTAGGTTTAGCTCATTTGAGACAGAGCTTTGGTCATCCACTAGTGGTTCATCTCCTTGTGAGTGACTGCGGCCCCTCCACGGAGAAGATCCACACGGATTCAAGACCCCTCACGGGAAGATCCTTCGCGGATTCAAGACCTCCTCACGGAGATGAACTAGTTACCTTTGTATCTTTCCTTTGTTGGATTTGGACCGTGTATCTCATTGCGTTGAGGATCTAGCACATGTGTGACCATCTCTTGTTGATTTGAGTGTTTTCTCCCATTTCCCCTCGTGATTCCCCGTTGTGTTCTTCGTGTTCATCGTGGGTTTTCCTCCTCTTCGTGAAAGATCGGCCTAGAACGGGTTGACCCCGCATCATATGGTATCATGAGCCTTGGTTCATCACGAATTTGGAGCCTCCCCACCATTTTCTAGCCTTGTTTTGTTGTGATTCTTCCCCAAATTTGAAAATTCCCCACCAAAAATAGCCTCAATTTTTTTCTGATTTGTTGGTTTGATGATGTTTTGTTGAGTTTGATCATTGCATTCGCTTGGTTTCAAGTGGATCTAGCATCTCCACAAGTTTCTCCACTTTCCATCCACGAAATCTTCTCAATTTTGAGCCCAAAATCATCCATTTCCACCCCCAAATTCGTCCCCGAGAGGAAATCCCGAGCGGAGTTGACCCGCCCGGATCATCCGGACACCTCCCGGATGAGCTGAACCCTCTCCCAGACGTTCGTGTAATCCGCGCACCCGAAAACAGAACCAGCGCTAACGAATCCGGATCATCAGGATGTTCTCCCGGATCATCCAGACATAGCCCGAATGAGCTGGACTTTCTCCCGGATGTCCGGCTAACCCTGAAACTGACACGGACATAATTTTGTTTTGGCCATAACTAATTCATCTGGATTCCGTTTTTGACGTTCTTTAGCTCGTTTTGAAGCACTTGACATCCCCCATCGCACCAAAATACTACCATCATCATTTGACTCCATCAAAATTTGTCAAATTTGGAAAGTTTGCCTAGGCCTTTCACCATATCATCCGCGTAGCCACCATAGCCTTCCGCAACCTAACCCATTTTGTCCACCATAGCATTTGGGGTTGCTTGAGTAGTGATTTGAGAATCCTAAGGTGTTTAGGATACTTAGGGACAATTGCTTCTTCATCAACCACCACCACCACTTCCACATACACATTGCCCACTATATATTTCCGCCACCCAAACCTAACCCAATTTTGTTTGAGCTTGTATGAGTTGTGGCTTGTGTCTCCTAAGGTGTTTCGGCTACTTAGGGACGGTCACGATAACTCCGACACGCATAACCCATCATTCCACTTCCGCCTTGCCGAGTGCATAACCACCACCGCTTTACAACGACCACCATTTGACATTTGTCCTTGAGATTTTGAGTTGTGGTTTTTCCGTTTCCTAAGGTGTTTAGGCTAATTAGGAACGGTTCTGCATCAAGAACACCGCATCTCATCATCATCATCGGACGGTAACTTCGACGACATCATTGTATATTCCCCTTGCAATTGTATTGTTAACCCCTAGCCCATTTTGCCTGACTTGCCTATCGAGACTAGCCTTTGAGTATTACCGGCAACGTTACTTGTGCACATTAGTGATCATCAATCCGCCCTTCCATTGCATATATACCATATCATATTGGTATCATCATATCATCTCTTGTGTCACAAGATTGTTACTACATATACACAATTGCTGCTATCTTGGTTTGTGCATTTCACATCGTGGCCAAAAAAAGAGAATAAGCTTTTAAGCAAAAGGAGAAAGACAAAGAAGCTTGTAAGCAAGAGCCACAACATCATAACACAGTGCATATAAGATTGCCATATCCGATCATCTTGGATCATCTTGTGCTAAAAGCACCGGAACATCATACACATAGTATACTTGTGATAGGAAGTCGCTACAATTTGTCTCATATAGGTAGTGCACAAGTTCGTATCCGCCTTTTGAGCAATCGGCTAGCGTCTCTCTAGTGTTGTGCGACCAGAGCATTTTCTGTGGATTCCACATTTTCAGCTCAATCCTTGGTTGCACAACCACATTTATCTATCTGTGCGTGTGTTTCCGTGTGCCACATATTGCTATTGGTCTACTTGTTACATTTGTGAATTTGTGAATCTCTTTCAACTTTATTGACTCTTGCTAACTTTTGCATCAAATTTTTGTGCCACTATCCTCATCAAGCTCCACCAAAAGCTTTACTTGTGTAGGTGTGAGAATTGACAAGAATCGGTACCAATTGTGTTATTTCCTTGATACGTTATTGAGTGATCATTGATCCATTTTCAACATCGGGTAAGGTACATTGGTCTAGTTCTTCTCTTTCTCCCACTCACCACTACTTGAGTCTTGTGATGGATAGGCAAAGCATTTCATCTCCAGTCTTCGACATCGTCGGCGCAAACAACTACATACATGAGCAAACCATCGGACTACAAAGAGCAATGCAAGAGCGCTTGGGCAACATAGCCATCGAACTACGACACTCTAAGACAAGGAGAATGGCTTCCTTCGACGACATGTGCGACTCCTTCAACAAACAAATGGCGGAGCTCAAACACTTGGTGGTCGATTACAAGTCTTCTTCCCCTTCGTCATCTTATCGGCGGCGAAGTTCAAGTCACAAGTCTTCGGAGCGCAAACATGATGCAAGCGCCAGTCTTCCACGTTCACACCGCCATAGCAACCATCGACATCTTCATGAAGGGCAAGTCACCTCCAAGCATCATGTCCACGACGATGACGAACGACATCTACCAAGAGCTCAAGCACGACAACGACACCATCATCATGAAGATGCTCGACAAGCGCGTATCTACAAGTCCGAACAAGCTCCAATTCACGCCAAGGCCAAGCTTCAAGAGCAAGAGAGAAGACCGCGAGACAACCACCACCATGAAGGAGCTACGGCTACAACCACCACTTCGGCATCTTCGCCAAGTGCTATCAAGGAATCTTCGCCTTCGGACGTACGACATCTTCACCTACTTCCCATGAGTTCGTGATAGAGGCGAGGGTGTCCCGATCTTTCGATGAGAAGATAACTAACGATTTGGTGGAGACGACTTTGACGATCCGACTACAAACGTGCACGAACGTTGCGCCTTAGCAATCGCTAAACCAATCTCCAGGGGTTACTGACGATGCCAGAAGCACGATCAGCCTGACCACGAAGGTCTATTCCTGCATGCAATCGAAGAACAAGCAAGAATATGATAAAGCAACCTGAATATTGCAAATATAGATGAAGTATTGATAAAGATGGGGATCCGTAAGCGGTCTTGGTCTGGTCGTTGGACACAAACGAAGTACACGAAGTTGCAATGGCTAACTTTTGACTAAACAAATCCCTAAGAAAAAGCTACTAGATGGATCTACTTATATAGGAGCAAGGGGTGGCGGCCAAGGAGGTGGAAGGACGTCCCAAGGCAGCCTAAAACTAACCCTAGGTCGTACAAGGCTCATGGGCCCAAGTGGAGGTGATGTAACACCTTTGGACTTGTAGTTTGACTCGGATTCTGCTGCAGCGTCAGATTGTTTCGTCGGTATCTCAACGCTCCGGACGAATTTGAAGGTGAATCCAATTGGGTTGGAAAGTGTATGAAATCTAGTTTCCAACAAAAAAAGAATCACCCAATTCGGAGTCCGTATGAAGGAGTTCTTGCCGTTTTGAGTCAGGTATGTCTGTGCAGTCCGAATCTGGATGCAGAACGTGAGAGACTTGGACTCTATCTTCTCTTGGCCCAAAAGTGACGTGAGAGAACTTTTTAAACAGCACCTAAACTTCTCTTTTTCCCTTATCTTCATATGTGGATTGTACAAATGTCCCATACACCTGGAATTAGACATGGCACAAAAGTCTGTGAAGTATATTTGTTCTGGATGACATAAATAAATTGTTGCATAATTTGCATTAGAAATCACCTCACAAATATACATGTATGCAATATTTTTGGTCGTATCCAAGGTAGTCATGTCCTCATCAGTTCGCCTATATCGACGTCTTCATCATCAAGGCGATCATCTACGAGCGACAGCGACAAGATGGTCGAGCATGGGCCAACCCCTTCGACCAAGGCGACGAGCATGAACCTCTTCGACACCATGAAGAAGGCGCCCATATTGGACTCCTACTCCGAGTCAAGCTACGCAAGCAAGCATGAGACCTTCTCTTTGACCTCGGAGGAGCGTGATGGTTTGCCACACCCTACGGCATTCATCTTTGGAGGCGTTACATATGAGGAAGTTGAGCATGGAGACTATTGCACCTACACCTCTTCGACATCCCGATATGACGAGATGCCCCAATTCCCATGTGAGGACAGCCACCACCACATGAGTGATACGAGTGACTCCACCATATGTGACATTGAGAGTATTTCCTTTGAGAGGATGAGAGTGACCACTACTAGCCCCATACATGAGAGCATGCCACTTCTCCTATGTGAGGTTGAGAGCCATTTGAGTGACTCCACCAACCATACGAGTGAGAGCATCCAAGAGGGAGTGAGTGAGCCACAACACTTAGTGAGTGAGGTAGTTGATAGGGCATGTGAGGCCACTATGATTTCTAATGAATTAACCTCTACTCCGAGCGTGTTTTCTTCGGTGCTAGGTCTCCTACAAGAGGACATGCCTACCCTCGACGAGTCCTTCCCTCAAATGGACAACCCGATGGCCATGGTGGAAGAAGATGCACCACCCACATGGTCCCATCATGATGAAGATGAGCACGATTGTATCTTGAACACCTCACCTACAACGCATGAGCGGCGCTCCAAAGGTAAGATAGGTGAAGGTGATGCTCTTGTCCCACTAGTGGACTATCTTGACAATGATTGCTTGCATGATGTTGACACACCTATTGCCATGCTTCATGCTAGTGCGACTTCCTCATGTCTTGACTTACCTATTTATGATGTATATGATAATGAGCATGTTGAGTTACCTAGTTGTGATGCTATGCTCCATAGGATATCATGAGAAAGTTCTTTTGGCCACCTCATGTTTGATAATCCTTTGAACTTTTCATATGCTATGAGTGAGATCTCACATATTGTATCATTTCAATCTCAACATAGTACCTATGCATACCCCATTAAAGTACATCCCATTTGCACTTATGGCATAGATGACAAGATGATGGTCATTGGCTTTTGTTTTTCATGCGATGATATTGCCCTGCTTCCTTTACATGATTTGCGCAATTCATCCACTATGCCATGCCATGAACACATTGTTCCAAATATGCATTGTTTTGGATGTTGTCAATATTCTCCAAGTGATATTCTCACTAATTCTCATGAGGAGACCCCCATTGTTTCCTCATACATACTAGGAGATCTTGATGCCTTCCATACTTTGCATAGTTCCCATAATTGTGTGCACCATATGCATTACATGAATAACAATGCTCTACATACTTCTCATGATGCATTGAACAATTTGAGTCTCCATTATGCCATACATAACAACAAACCTCTCATGATGGATGACATGTTTCTATATCACGCATCTCATTTATTTGAGCATTGGATATTATGTGCTAACCAACACATGCACGTGCACATCATGATGGATGATGTGTACATATACCATGCACACAGAATTTTTCCTTTGTCTTTGTTTTGTGTAGGTACTCATGAACATTTGTCAACCTCACAATCCCATGAGTTGACAAAACGAGCTCTTGAGAGCAACGACAATTTGGGATCCCGTGGATTTTCCCTACCACCATTCTCTTTGTGCAACCACTACGCGCATCTCTTTTACTTGGCTCTCACACGACTATGGGCTATTTACCACTTGTCACCTTATGCCCATTCTATCGTGTTCACTTTGCATGCTATAGCTCTTGATATGACTTTGCCATGCAATTGTGACCCTTGCTTGCCTTTACACATGATTCACCATTATGCTACTTATATGTGTATTTGCATGCTTAGTGGAGATACTTGTAGCTACTACCATGATTTCTTTGTGCCCCACGCTATTGATGCTTGTTGTGTTGGGAGATTCATGATGTACCATTGCTATTTACATATGTCCTCTTGCCAATACGTTGATCCTATTTTGCTCCTATCTTGCTTTCATGCTTGTGCTATGCCATGTGCATTATTCATGCCTACTATTTGCACACATGCCATGATTGCCATGATTCCTACTAGTATGTTGCATCTTTGCACTACTAGCTTACTCTACTTGATCACTATGATTGCTTGCTTTTTTGCATCACCCATGTTCCACTCTTACTTGCTTTCTTGGGTTGATGACATATATGTTCATGCCACTCACATGATATATCTTGATCATTATCACTTGTCTCCATTAGTTGCATCTCTCATCACTTGTATTGAGTGCAACAATGCTACGTTTGTTGATCTTGGAGACTTGGACACCTTACTTGTGATGCATGCTTGATTGTTTGAGCCTATTGTATTTGGTTGTTATCGCATCACATGCTTACATACCATGCCACTTTCCCTTGTACTTTCTTATGATAAGAATGATGCAAGCACTTGTTGGGTATTTTCCCGCACAAATGCTAGGTTTTGTATTATGGCTAACCTCATTTGTTTTTCCGCGTGTTTGTCATGTTCTTTGATTTTGAAAGATTCACAAGGCGGTACCATCACGAGGCATCTTAGGCATGTGAAGGCATACACGTTGCGCGACACCAACACCTTCGAAAACATACATAAGGTGAATTCCTTCTTTGTGAGCCATCCTCACATATGCATATTAGATGGGCCATACTTTCATTGTTGTTTCCTTCTTGTTGTCTACATGATACATCTAAGGGATGGAGGACCGACATTGAAGATGGACCCTATGGATACACCACCAGTCTACCACTCATGCCATGACATTGAGCATTGGTATATCAACACTCCTTTGGCACATTGCACCAAAACCTCCATATTTGTTGATGGTCTGCCCACATGCCATTCTCCACGGACATATCATACCCATGACAAATTTGCATCTTATGCATGGATTGACTCACATTATGATTGCCTTGTTGCATCTTGTATCCCCATGTCATCCATGATATATGAGCTTGTGCATTTCCTTAGCAAATTTGTTCTGATCTTTCTTGATGGCATATTCATACATCATGATCATATTGCCCACCATCAATTGCATGATAACATAGTCATATTGAGCATCCATTGCCATGTTCATGCTCTTGATAAAACATCACACTATGACATCATTTTGCACAATGGTAGCATTGATCCCATTCATAACACCTTTGTGTGCACCAGAAATGCATTTGATCACATGAATGCTTTACATATCATACTATATCATCTTGCTAAGCTTCATGTACCTTGTCACACGGACTCATTCATACATGACCGACACTTTGTGTGCGATAACCATTGTATTTTCAAGTGTACTTTGTGTTTGCTCATTCCGCATGTACCACATAATGGAGACACCTTGGAGTACTTGGATTGCCCTATGCCCTCAACTTCGTCCAACTATAAGTCCGTTCACGGCAACTGTTTCCATGGTGATGAGCTTTTTGATCCGAGGTCGGATCTTTCACAAGGGGGAGGAGATGATGCGGAGCATCCCATGATCATCCCTGTGTTCACTTTGACAAGACCTCAAGTACCCACCATTGGACACAAGGTTGATTTGCTCCTCTCCAAACCTGCACTTTCCACATGTGAGACATGGCTACTACATCACGCATGGACCTTGTGCATACCCAGGAACATCCGAAACGACCATGGAGAATCCAAGGACCAAGTCCAAGCATGGAAGAGGAGAAGAAAGAAGGAGAACAGACAAGACAGAAGATGCCCGGATCATCCGGACCCCCGGCCGGACGATCCGGACCAAGCCCGGATGATCCGGACCGACACCCGGACGATCCGAGAAATGCACCCAAAGGCACCAGAAGCAACCTCGCGAAGCTGGACGATCCGGACGGTCACCCGGATCATCCAGACCCCTGACACCCGGATCATCCGGGCCACCATCCGGATCATCCGGACCCCGCCTGTGCGCGTGTTGGGCTGAGGCCCATGTACCCCTTCATCCCCCTAGCCTATATATATGACTCATCCTCCTCCATTTGATGGTTAGCTTAGGTTTAGCTCATTTGAGACAGAGCTTTGCTCATCCACTAGTGGTTCATCTCCTTGTGAGTGACTGCAGCCCCTCCACGGGGAAGATCCACACGGATTCAAGACCCCTCACGGGAAGATCCTTCGCGGATTCAAGACCTCCTCATGGAGATGAACTAGTTACCTTTGTATCTTTCCTTTGTTGGATTTGGACCGTGTATCTCGTTGTGTTGAGGATCTAGCACATGTGTAACCATCTCTTGTTGATTTGAGTGTTTTCTCCCGTTTCCCCTCATGATTCCCCTTTGTGTTCTTCGTGTTCATCATGGGTTTCCCTCCTCTTCGTGAAAGATCGGCCTAGAACAGGTTGACCCCGCATCAAGATCCCTCCAAGAACTCAACACCATCGTGCATAGGCCCCACGGTGGGCGCCAACTATCATGGAATAATCACGGCAGATATCTTTAGGTAAGGACTTAGTCATGAGGCCAACGCATCTATGTGGTAGCTTGAGAGGGGTTGAGCAGAATCAAGAGACGCAACACACAAGACACGGATTTATACAGCTTCGGGCCCTGGGAAACATCATCCTGTAATAGCCCTACATGCTGTTTGAGGCTAGATCTCATTATGACCCTCTTGGAGTCGCCGCATAGGCCGGCTCTCCTTTAGTTGTGTCTATCCCTAAAGAATATGGAGCTTCTAACTTGTGAGAACTTGTCCCTCTTTGGGGAGCCCCACCCCTCTTTATATAAGTTAGAGGGGCGGGTTACATGTGGAGGCCTATTTGGCTTAGGACTAGTCTATCTTCTAATACAAACCGGATACAAGTCCAGGTCTTAACTCCTTGTAAGGCAAATATTCCTCACGCCTTTCCTCTTAAACAGGCCCACCATTAACATAAACCGGCATTCTGGGCCTTGGGCCTTGTCATCCATCCATCTTCCGCCGGGTGAGCAGTGAGTCATAATGTTCAGGCAGGTTGCTTGTAAACTGTCTGGGTAGGGCGGGTCGCCAGTGAATCGCCAAGTGTAAACCTGGTCTCAAGTAAACCGCCAAGTCCAGCCAGGTCATATTTTCGGCTGGGTCATATCGCGGGGTATATCCCCAACAGGTTTCCTTCGTACCCTTCAGGTGGCGTTGATTCGCATCATAGAGCAGATCCTCCGTGAAGATTGGGTAACCCCGTATCACGTAGCGATGCTTAAGTCTGTCCGAATCATTTAGCAATTGCCGCATTTTATGATTATGAAATCTGGCAAATGGATGTCAAAACTGCGTTCCAAAATGGATACCTCAAAGAGGAGTTGCATATGATGCAACCAGAAGGTTTTGTCGATCCTAAAGGTGCTAACAAAGTGTGCAAGCTCCAGCGATCCATCTATGGAGTGGTGCAAGCATCTCGGAGTTGGAATATATGCTTTGATGAGGTGATCAAAGCATATGGTTTTATACAGACTTTTGGAGAAGCCTGTATTTACAAGAAAGTGATTGGGAGCTCAGTAGCATTTCTGATATTATATGTAGATGACATATTGTTGATTGGAAATGATATAGAATTTCCGGATGGCATACAAGGATACTTGAATAAGAATTTTTCAATGAAAGACCTCGGTGAAGCTGCTTATATATTAGGTATCAAGATCTATAGAGATAGATCAAGACGCTTAATTGGACTTTCACAAAGCACATACCTTGATAAAGTTTTGAAGAAGTTCAAAATAGATCAGTCAAAGAAAGGGTTCTTTCCTGCGTTACAAGGTGTGAATTTGAGTAGGACTCAATGCCCGACCACTGCAGAAGATAGAGAGAAAATGAAAGTCATTCCCTATGCCTCAGCCATAGGATCTATCATGTATGCAATGTTGTGTACCAGACCGGATGAGTGCCTTGCTATAAGTTTAGCAGGGAGGTACCAATGTAATCCAGGAGTGGATCACTGGACAAAGGATATGTTTCTCGTTTATGGAGGTGACAAAGAGCTCGTCGTAAATGGTTACGTTGATTCAAGCTTTGACACTGATCCGGATGACTCTAAGTCACAAACCGGATATGTATTTTTATTGAACGGTGGAGCTGTCAGTTGGTGCAGTTCCAAGCAGAGCGTCGTGGCGGGATCTACGTGTGAAGCGGAGTACATAGCTGCTTCGGAAGCAGCAAATGAAGGAGTCTGGATGAATGAGTTCATATCCGATCTAGGTGTCATACCTAGTGCATCGGGTCCAATGAAAATATTTTGTGACAACTCTGGAGCAACAGCCTTGGCGAAGGAATCAAGGTTTCACAAGAGAACCAAGCTAATAGAGGCAAAGATGTCCCGTCTTTCGATGAGATGGTGGCTATCATTTTGGAGGGGGTCGACTTTGACGATCCGACTAGGAACGTGCGAGGACGTCGTGCCTTGGCAATCGCTAAACCAACTCCGAGAGGTTATTGACCACGCCGGAGCACGATCAACCTGACCACGAAGGTCTGTTTCCTGTAGGCAAACGAAGAACAAGCAAGAAACTAAGATTGCAATCTGGACATTGTGAATTCAAGAGGAAAGCTTTATTGATCAAGTGCGGTTCTATGACGTCTTTGTCTGGTCGTTGAACACAAACGAAGTACGCGAAGTTGGAGCTATGGAGAACTTTAATCGAAACAAAACAAAGAGACTAAACGATGCCCTAAGGGCTGTATATATGGGGAAAGAGAGGGTGAATTTTGTGGCCCCTTGGAGAAGGGGTCCGAAACAAACCCTAACTCGGTTTTCCCCACACAGACAGACTCTAAAAACAGCCTATACTTATCTATTTGGAAATTACATGGGCCTGGCCCAATAATTAAGTGACGCAGCACCTATAATAGCCTCTGGAATTTACGAAGTGGCATCTTGTATATTTCGTCCAAAGCTTCACGCACTCATTATGGTGGCTTCAAAGTCCTGAAATCATTACTTGTAACTCCGTTCTTGTTCCCCTTGCGCATGCCATCATCTCCATGCTTGATCTTGCTCCAATGTTCATTCTTCTTGTCCAAGCTAGGCCCTTCATTTGTAAGCAAGACAAATGTATCCAATTTAGGCAGCATCATATTCTTATGAGCATTAGAATCATTACCAAGAAACGAAAGTACCTGGTAATTTAATTAGCGTGCGCGAGCTCTAGTAATTGGTCCTGTATATGTATCAGTTGGGGATGTGGGTGTAACCTTGTTAGTGATGTCCTCATCATCCTCCCCTTCTTGAATTGAAATCGACCTCGATGGAAGCTCATCTTCCTCACGCAAGTAAGGCCTCAAATCTGCAATGTTAAATGTGGGACTAACCCCAAAATCTGCAGGCAACTCAAGTTTATATGCATTATCATTTATTTTCTCTAACATCTTGAAAGGACCATCAACACGTGGCATTAGCTTTGACTTGCACAAATTAGGAAACCTATCCTTATGCAAATGTAACCAAACAAGATCTCCAGGTGAAAAGACAACACGTTTTCTACCCTATCTCCAACAAGTTTATATTTAGCATTCATGCGCTCAATATTTTCCTTAGTTAACTCATGCATTTTTAAGATCAATTCAGCATGTTGTTTAGCATCAAAATTAAGCTTCTCCGAAGATGGAAGAGGCAACAAATCAATAGGTGCACGAGGTAGGAAACCATAGACAATTTCAAATGGGCACATCTTAGAAGTACAATGCAACGAACGATTATAAGCAAATTCAATATGAGGCAAGTATTCTTCCCACGTTTTCTTGTTATTCTTCAAAACAGCCATGAGCATAGTAGAAAAATTTCTATTGACTACTTCAGTTTGTCCATCAATTTGGGGGTGACAAGTAGTACTAAAAAGAAGTTTAGTCCCCAACTTAGCCCATGAACGTCTCGAAAAGTGGCTAAGAAATTTAGTATCACGATCTGAAACAATAGTATTTGGCACACCATGCAAGCGAATAATTTCACGAAAGAACAAATCAGCAACATTAGCAACATCATCGCTTTTATGACATGGTATAAAGTGTGCCATCTTTGAGACGACAACAAATATGCTATCCCTCCCCTTCTTTGTTCGGGGTAAACCCAAAACAAAGTCCATAGATATATATTCCCAAGGAATACTAGGGACAGGCAAAGGCATATATAAGCCATGAGGGTTGAGTCGTGACTTAGCTTTTTGACATGTAGTGCAGCGAGCAACAAAACGCTCAACATCCCGTCTTATCTTTGGCCAAAAGAAATGTGTAGCAAGTACGTCCTCCGTGTTCTTCATGCCTAACTGTCCCATTAATCCTCCTCCATGCGCCTCCTGCAACAATAAAAGACGAACAGAGCTAGCTGTAATGCATAGCTTGTTAGCACGAAACACAACTCCAAATATTTTAAAGTCAAGTTGTGAAAGCATAGAATAACGACGAGACAATGAATCATCAAAAACATTTTCTTTTCCCTTCCCGTGTTTAATAACATAAGGGAAAGTCTCTATGAATTCAACCCATTTAGCATGTCTACGGTTCAGTTTTGCTTCACTTTTAGTGTGCTTCAAAGATTCATGATCAAAATGTATAACAAATTCTTTGGGCCATATATAATGTTGCCATGTTCCAAAGTCCGAACAAAAGCATATAATTCCTTATCATAAGTAGAATAATTCAGACTAGGCCCACCCAATTTTTCAGAAAAGTATGCAACAGGTTTACCATCTTGTAATAACACACCTCCTAACCCAATTCCACTAGCATCACATTCAGGCTCAAAAGTCTTATTAAAATCAGGAAGTTGGAGTAAAGGAGCATGTGTTAACTTATCTTTCAATAGCGTGAATGCTTCTTCCTGTGCAGTACCCGAAACAAAAGGCACATCCTTCTTTGTAAGCTCATTGAGAGGTGCAACAATGGTGCTGAAATCTCTCACAAAATGCCTATAGAATCCAGCGAGGCCAAGGAAACTCCTCACGTGTGTGACCGTTTTGGGCTGCGGCCAACTCTCAATAGCTTCAATCTTGGTTTTATCAACCTCAATTCCCTATAGAGTAACAACATAGCAAAGAAAAGATACTCGATCGGTGCAAAAGGTGCACTTTCCAAGGTTACCAAACAAACGTGCATCACGTAGAGCAATAAAAACAACATGTAAATGTTCCAAATGTTCCTCCGAAGATCTGCTATAAATCAATATATCATCAAAGTATACTACCACAAATCGTCCAATGAAAGCACGTAAAACTTCATTCATTTGTCTCATGAAAGTACTAGGTGCATTAGTTAACCCAACAGGCATGACTAACCACTCATATAGTCCAAACTTAGTTTTAAATGTTGTTTTCCAGTCATCTCCCAATTTCATACGAATTTGATGGTATCCACTACGCAAATCAACTTTGGAGAATATTGTAGAGTCACTCAATTCATCAAGCATATCATCTAGCCTAGGAATAGGATGACGATAACGAATAGTAATATTATTAATGCCTCTACAATCAATACACATACGCGATGTACCATCCTTATTCGGCACTAGAATAATAGGAACAACACAAGGACTAAGGGATTCGCGTATATAACATTTGTAGAGTAGCTCCTATACTTGACGCATAATCTCCTTCGTCTCCTCTGGATTGGTACGATATGGTGGCAGTTGGGTAGTGATGCACCGGGAATTAAGTCAATCTGATGCTCAATCCTTCGAATATGTGGTAATCCCGGTGGCACGTCTTGTGGAAAGACGTCCGCGAACTCCTGCAAAATGTTAGTGGCAGCAGGAGGTAAAGAGGGCACGTCCTTGAATGAAAATAATGCCTCTTTGCACACAAAAGCATAGCAAACAGATTTGCTTAAATCTAGATCGTCAATATCAGATTTGGTGGCAAGTAAACATCCACTTTTTAATTTAATTTCAGATGCAACATGAGATGATGGTGTGTTATAAGGCTTCATTTGTTGCTCAAATTCTTTTGCCACAATATGATTTTCACTCTTATTTTTCTCCTCTTTTGCTTTATTAGATCTATTAATATCATCTTTCAAAATGGAATCAGGAGACATAGGAAGCAAAGTAATACGTTTATCCTTATGAACAAGAGTATACTGATTGTTTCTACCATGGTTTACAGATTTTTTATCAAATTGCCATGGTCTACCAAGTCAGAAGGAACATGCTTACATGGGTACCACATCACAATCAACATAATCAACATATGTGGAGATACTAAAATGCCCACGAACAGTATGTGTTACCTTAACCTTGCCACTGTTGTTGAACCATTGGATGTAGTAAGGATGTGGATGTGGTCTTGTGGTGAGAGATAGCTTCTCCACCATCTCCATGCTAGCCAAGTTGTTGTAGCTCCCTCCATCTATGATGACGCGAACAAAATGTTCCTTCACAACTCCATTTGTATGGAACAAATTATGCCTCTGATTTTGCTCCGCTTGTGTAAGCAGCACACTCAAAACATGTTGATTAACTAAACATTCATACATGTCAGCGTCTTGAGGAGCCATGTATTGCGTCTCATTTTCAGAATCATCTCCACCGTGTTCTTCACGTGTAATAAGAGCCAAAATCTCCTCATCGTAGTCACTATCGTACTCATAACCACCATCCTCAGTAGAAATCATGACACGCTGAGATGGGCATTTGCTCGCATAGTGACCACGACCAATGCAATGACAACATATAACATCATGTGTTGGCCCTGGATGAAGAAGAGCTCTGCGCAGGACTGGAAGGTGTACTCCTGGTTGATGGTGGTGGTGCCAGTTTTCTTTTATCACGGCTAGAAGTGACGGATGAAGTAGGCGGTGGTGTAGCTGGACGTGTCGAAGTAGATGATGCACACGGTGTTCATGATGAAGGCCGACCTGCAGAAAAATTTGTTCGCGCCAAGGCCTATCGATCCTGCCTTCACGTTCAACTTTGGAAGCAAGATGTTATAAATGAGTCATATTATTATACTCCTTATACTCTAGAATTGTATGAATCTCTCTATTTAAGCCACCCATAAAACATGCAACCATAGCCTCATTATCCTCAACAATACCACATCTAATCAGGCCAGTTTATAATTCCTGATAATATTCCTCTACATAATTTTTCCTTGTCTTAAACGATGCCATTTCTAAAGTAATTCGCGTTGATAATATGGTGGAGCCCAACGAGTACGCATAGCAGTTTTCAAAGCAGCCCAAGTAGTTGGAATATTATCCGGATATAATCTACAATATTCAGACCACCACACACAAGCAAAACTAGTGAAAGCACAAAGAGCAGCAGCAACACGTCTCTCCTCGGGATCTTTTAAACATGGAAAACGTTGTTCGGTTTCTAACTCCCAAGTAAGATATATATCAGGAACATATCTACCCTCAAATGGTGGAATATTCAATTTAAGTTTAGGGAGATGGTCATAATCTCGTACCTGAGGGTGTGTTGCAGCCCTACCATTGCGATTATTTGCATGTGGATGACCTGGTGGTTGTGGTGCTAGTTATTGCACGTAGTTCTGATTGTGATCAACCTCATCCTCATAATCTCCCGCGTAATCATCCTCCTCCTCAGCAGCAATAGGAGCCACAGAAGTATCAACAGCAGCACCAACAGGTTGGCCAGGCTGAAGAGCGACACGACTCGCTTTGCGGAGGGCTGTTTTGTGATGTGAAGGTGATTGTTGTTGTTGTTGCAATGGTGCAGCAGGTGGAGGTAGAGGCGCAAGCACTTAAGCGAATTTGGCATCCAACTTGCTGTCAATTTACTTCTCAATGCCATCCATCCTCGCTAGTGTGTTGTCAAAACTAGTCATCACATCTTCTACCTGTTGACCCATCATTTGCTGAAATTTATCATGCAACTCCTTGTTCGTCATGTTCACCCAGTCAGTCTCATCGACTTGTGATCCTGGCATGGTTAGCGGCAACAGAAACACACAAAAATATGATCCTACAGACTACTAGAAAATGTTGGTGGTAGGGCATCACAAATCCGTCAAGCAAATCTCAAATTCTTACCAGTTCTTACCCAACAGCAGGTGGTGATCGGCAACCGTGGTAGTCAAAACTCTCAAAGCTTGGATAAAGAGATTACCAGGGAGAGTCAAACGCACGACGTAGATGTATGTGGAGCTGGGAAGGCTTATAAGATGGTAGCAAAAAGGGTCAGCCATAATCAATTCAGAGATACAGAGTTGAATAAACGCTCAATGACAGTATTGTGCTGGTCCTAGGCTAGACCGTACTAGAGACGCGAGCCTAGAACACTAACAAAATCACGACGATGCACGTAATCAAGGGGAAAGCACACTCTGATATTTTTCGCCTCTTATTTTTTTGCGCTCCTCTATTTTTTTTGCCGAAAATCACTATAATGGCGACTGTCTCAAAACTCTTCCCAAGTCAAACAAAGATGATAGGAACGAAATTTTTTTGACAATTTTTTTTTCGGAATCAGTGCAGCGACGACGAAAAAGTGCGGTAAAAAAACAGTATGGTGACACGTGTCTCAAAAGACTCAGAAAAGCCTAAAAATGGGATAGGGAAAAAATATTTTCACCTGCCGAAATTTTGGCCTAAAAACTGCCCGGGGGTCCCAGACTTTTTTGCGCTCCTCTTTTTTTTGAGACCTACGCAGGAAAGGAAACACGAATCCGAAACTAGATGGATCTCGAGAACAAACCTAATATGAAAAGAACTCAGATTGGTGGTAGGATATGGCAGCGGTGGTGGATATGGCAGCGGAGGTGGTATGGCAACAACGATGAATATGGTGCGGCGGCGACGTGACAAACTATGACAGAACTGAAAACTCTAAAGGACTAGACAGTAAGACCAGCAACTAGACACGAGACGCAACCGCAAATTCAACAAAGCAAAACCCTAAAAAGATTATGCAAAGGCTCGGATTGGTTCGGATATGATGAACTAGCCCTAATAATTTTTTTGGATTTTTCGTGGACTGTAGGTATGAAGAGCAGACTCGATCTAATCTACGAAAAAACTGTCAAATCTCACCAAGCAACCTGGAAATCTGATACCACTTGATAGAGGCAAAGGTGTCCTGTCTTTCGATGAGATGGTGGCTATCATTTTGGAGGAGGTCGACTTTGACGATCCGACTAGGAACGTGCGAGGACGTCGCGCCTTAGCAATCACTAAACCAACTCCGAGAGGTTATTGACCACGCCGGAGCACGGTCAACCTGACCACGAAGGTCTGTTTCCTGTAGGCAAACAAAGAACTAGCAAGAAACTGAGATTGCAATCTGGATATTGCGAATTCAAGAGGAATGCTTTATTTATCAAGTGGGGTTCTATGACGTCTTTGTCTGGTCGTTGAACACAAACGAAGTACGCGAAGTTGCAGCTATGGCGAACTTTAATCTAAACAAAACCCAAAGACTAAACGATGCCCTAAGGGTTGTATATATGGGGAAAGAGAGGGGGAATATCGTGGCCCCTTGGAGAAGGGGTCTGAAACCAACCCTAACTCGGTTTTCCCCACACATACGGACTCTAAAACAGCCTATACTTGTCTATTTCGAAATTACATGGGCCTGGCCCAATAATAATGTGACGCAACACCTATAATAGACTGTGGACGAAATTTACGAAGTGGCATCTTGTATATTTCATCCAAGGCTTCACGCACTCATTATGGTGGCTTCAAAGTCCCGAAATCATCACTTGTAACTCTGTTCTTGTTCCCCTTGCGCATGCCATCATCTCCATGCTTGATCTTGCTCCAATGTTCATTCTTCTTGTCCAAGCTAGGCCCTTCATTTGTAAGCAAGACAAATGTATCCAATTTAGCCAGCATCATATTCTCATGAACATTATAATCATTACCAAGAAACGAAAGTACCTGGTAATTTAATTGGCGTGCACGAGCTCTAGTAATTGGTCCTGTATATGTATCAGTTGGGGCTATGGGTGTAACCTTGTTAGTGATGTCCTCATCACAAGCACATCAAAAGACGCTTCAATTCCATCCACGATCAATTTAAGGAGGGAGACATAGAAATTTGCAAGATACATATGGATCTGAATGTTGTAGACCCGTTGACTAAGCATCTTCAACGGGCAAAACATGATCAGCACCAAGACTCCATGGGTGTTAGAATTATTACTATGTAATCTAGATTATTGACTCTAGTTCAAGTGGGAGACTGAAGGAAATATGCCCTAGAGGCAATATTAAAGTTGTTATTTATTTCCTTATATCATGATAAATGTTTATTATCCATGCTAGAATTGTATTAACCAGAAACTTAGTACATGTGTGAATACATAGACAAAAATAGAGTGTCCCTAGTATGTCTCTACTAGACTAGCTCATTGATCAAAGATGGTTAAGTTTTCTAGCAATAGCATGAGTTGTCATTTGATCAAAGGGATCACATCATTAGGAGAATGATGTGATGGACAAGACCCATTCGTTAGCCTAGCACTATGATCGTTTAGTTTTACTGCTATTGCTTTCTTCATGACTTATACATGTTCTTATGACTATGAGATTATGCAACTCCCGAATACCGGAAGAACACCTTGTGTGCTATCAAACGTCACAACGTAACTGGGTGATCATAAAGATGCTCTACAGATGTCTCTGAAAGTGTTCGTGGTGTTGGCATAGATCAAGAATAGGATTTGTCACTCCAAGTGTCGGAGAGGTATCTCTGGGCCCTCTTGGTAATACACATCATAATAAGCCTTGCAAGCAAATAACTAATGAGTTAGTCATGAGATGATGTGTTACCGAACGAGTAAAGCTACTTACCGGTAACGAGATTGAAATAGGTATTGAGATACCGACGATCGAATCTCGGGCAAGTAACATGGGAACAACGTATGTTGTTATGCGGTTTGACCGATAAAGATCTTTGTAGAATATGTAGGAGCCAATATGAGCATCCAAGTTCCACTGCTGGTTATTGACCGGAGATGAGTCTCGGTCATGCCTACATAGTTCTCGCGCTTAACGTTCGATGACGATCGGTATTATGAGATTATGAGTTTTGATGTACCGAAGGTAGTTCAGAGTCCCAGATGAGATCACGGACATGACAAGGAGTCTCGGAATGTCCGAGAAATAAAGATTAATATATTGGATGACTATACTCGGACACCGAAAGTGTTCCGAGTGTTATCGTATAAAACCGGAGTACCAGAGGGGTTACCGGAACCCCCGGGGGAAATATTGGGCCTTAGCGGGCTTTAGGGAAGAGAGAGGGCAGCAGCCCAGGCGGTGGCGCGCCCCCTCCCATGGGGAGTACGAATAGGACTAGGGGAGGGGGCACATCCCCTCTTTCCCTCTCCCTCTCCCTCTCTTTCCTTCCCCCTTTCCCCTTCCTAGTAGGACTAGGCAAGGGGAGTCCTAGTCCTACTACGAAGAGGAGTCCTCCTCTCCTTGGTGCGCCTAGGGCCAGACGGCCTCCTCCCCCCTTGCTCCTTTATATACGGGGGCAGGGGGCACCCAAGGACACACAAGCAACATTGTTTTAGCTGTGTGTGGTGCCCCCCTCCATAGAAACATACCTCGGTCATATCATTGCAGTGCTTAGGCGAAGCCCTGCGCCGGTAGCTCCATCATCTCCTTCACCATGCCGTCGTGCTGACGAAACTCTCCTGTGAATCTCAAATATATCAAGAGCTCGTGGGACTTCATCGAGCTGAACGTGTGCTGAACACGAAGGTGCCGTACGTTCGGTGCTTGATCGGTTGGATCGCGAAGATGTTCGACTACATCAACCGCGTCACTAGACGCTGCCGCTTTTGGTCTACGAGGGTACATACACACAATCTCCCCTCTCATTGCTATGCATCTAGTAGATAGATCTTGCGTGATCATAGGAAAGTTTTTGAAATACTATGTTCACCAACATTGGGTATGTGTAGGCTTTGGGATGAGCATCAGTTGGAAATGTTTCCTTAGTTTTACCTTGACCCCCTTTAACAATATTGTGTTTCCTATGACTCAAGAAAGGAAAAAGAAACTACGAAAACAAAAGTGTTCACACTTCATAAGCCTCGCATCGATATCAATATCTTCAAGGTCACACCAATTTCCTCATTTTCAAAGTCTTCAAGAAAACGAAAGTCTTCAAATGAAGACATTCATTTTTAGGGGTCGACTTTCTTCGGAAATAAAAAACTCCTCAAAGACTTATAGAACCTGTGTACACTCACAAACACATTAGTCCCATAACCTATAAGTCTTCAATACACCAAAATCACTAAGGGGCACTAGATGCACTTACAGTTCATCAAGAGGCAGCGGGTTCGATCGGCTTCAGTGAGTAGCAGCAGCGAAGGACTCGGTCGGGTTCAGTTAACAGCTAAGGGATCGATCGATAGGGTTCTGTAACGTAGCTAGTGCAATCACCCAGGTTCACTAAGCGAACGCCTCGCTTGGGTTGAGTTAGAAGCCAACGCCTTGCACACACGCACGTGCATATACAAGAGAAACACGTGAACCTCTGTGCATTACTCCACCCCGACCACCCACCTTAACCGGGAATTCCCCAAATTTTTCCTATCCCTCACTTCTACCATGATTTTTTCCGTCATGGGCGGCCCAAAGATTGTCATGCAAGTGCATCTCCGGCCCACCCAGGATGAAAAGCGAATTTTCTATCATCATTTTCTGTCACAGAAGTCGGAGCACACCACATCTATGATGATACCGGGTTTTGTCACAATTATCATCATAAAAGTGTCATAAGCATGACATAATGTTTTGTCGTTCAGGCCAAAATGTCACAGATGTGTCTTTTTTTGTAGTGCAACTTGGAGCTCGAGACCGTGCTCTAGATGTACCGCGAGCATGTCCACCGCTTGGACATGCCTGCATGAGTTCAGGCAGAGCCAACATCTACCGTAGGCAAGAGTTGTTGGTCATGGACGCGTTTTATTTTGTTGAGCCGTTTTGACATGGATCGCTATGTATTCACAACAATCAAAATATTGCTCTATTTATTGTTGTATTTCAATGTGTGTACTCTGTTTTCCATTCTTATATGTTATGTTTCAATGTGTGTATATATGTTGTCCATTATGTATATATGTGGATGATAACAGCTAGATACAAATTAGTATACGAAAACAGATAGAAAAATGGAATTCATAATATATATTAATTGTTCATTAGTTCATCACAGAATATATATAATATCATCATTTATACGTGATGATAGTTAACTACTATGTACAATGCATAAAATTGAAAACAAACAATACTAAAACTAATAATCCCTCATGGGGGTCGTATTCCGGTAGCACCTCGCCAGCAGCCCCCAGTTGTGTGGTGTCTTCCCAGCGCAGAGGTAGTACTCCGCCTCCACCTCGCTGTGCTTGATGTACCGATCTGCCTCTCGCTGGCGCACAAGCGCGAACGATCTTGCCATTTGGTTGGGTGCCCACCGGAGCTCCTCGTCGATGGAACGATGGACCTTATCGGCCCACCTCCACGCAGCGATGAGGCACCTAGCGCGTATGACCGTCCTCGCAAAATACCCATCTTCGTACACCTCCTCCACACGATGATGCGCCCACCCCCAAATCTCCATCGCTTCCTCCTCTGCATCTCCTTCTTGAATGCCACTTGCCTGGCTTTCTCAGCCAGCTGTAGAGACTGGCCCCAAAACCACCCCATAGTTGGGGGGTCCAGTGCAACCTCGTCTGACGGCCCGTAGGGGTCCTCCTCGTCGCTGCTCTTCGACTGAATGTCCTCGGGGGGGCGGCACCTCCTCATCGGCGCGTGGGCAGCTCGGTGGCGCCATGCCAGAGATTCATGTGTGTGTGTGTGTGTGTGTGTGTGTGTGTGTGTGTGTGTGTGTATGTTTGTGTGTGTGAGTGAGAGAGAGAGGACGAGCGAGGTGATAGAGGCAAAGGTGTCCCGTCTTTCGATGAGATAGTGGCTATCGTTTGGATGAAGTCGACTTTGACGATCCGACTACGAACGTACGTGGACGTCGCGCCTTAGCAATCGCTAAACCAACTCCGAGAGGTTATCGACCACGCCGGAGCACGATCAACCTGACCACGAAGGTCTGTTTCCTGCAGGCAAACGAAGAACAAGCAAGAAACTAAGATTGCAATCTGGATATTGCGAATATAAGAGGAAAGCTTTATTGATCAAGGTGGGGTTCTGTGACGCCTTTGTCTGGTCGTTGAACACAAACGAAGTACGCGAAGTTGCAGCTATGGCGAACTTTTAATCTAAACAAAACCCAAAGTCTAAACGACGCCCTAAGGGCTGTATATATGAGGGAAAGAGGGGGGAATTTCGTGGCCCTTGGTGGAGGGGTCCGAAACCAACCCTAACTCTTGTTTCCCCACACATACGGACTCTAAAAACAGCCTATACTCAAGTATTTCGAAATTACATGGGCCTGGCCCAATAATAAGGTGACACAGCACCTATAATAGCCTCTGGACGAAATTTATAAAATGGCATCTTGTATATTTCGTCCAAGGCTTCCCGCACTCATTATGGTGGCTTCAAAGTCCTGAAATCATCAATTGAAACTCCATTCTTGTTCCCCTTGCGCACGCCATCATCTCCATGCTTGATCTTGCTCCAATGTTCATCCTTCTTGTCCAAGCTAGGCCCTTCATTTGTAAACAAGACAAATGTATCCAATTTAGGCAGCATCATATTCTCATGAACATTAGATTCATTACCAAGAAACGAAAGTACCTGGTAATTTAATTGGCGTGCGCGAGCTCTAGTAATTGGTCCTGTATATGTGTCAGTTGGAGATGTGGGTGTAACCTTGTTAGTGATGTCCTCATCATCCTCCCCTTCTTGAATTGAAGTCGTCCTCGACGGAAGCTCATCTTCCTCACCCAAGTAAGGCTTCAAATCTGCAATGTTAAATGTGGGACTAACCCCAAAATCTGCAGGCAGCTCAAGTTTATATGCATTATCATTTATTTTCTCTAACACCTTGAAAGGACCATCAGCACGTGGCATTAGCTTTGACTTGCGCAAATTAGGAAACCTATCCTTACGCAAATGTAACCAAACAAGATCTCCAGGTGCAAAGACAACACGTTTTCTACCCTTATCTCCAACAAGTTTATATTTAGCATTCATGCGCTCAATATTTTCCTTAGTTAACTCATGCATTTTTAAGATCAATTCAGCACGTTGTTTAGCATCAAAATTAACCTTCTCCGAAGATGGAAGAGGCAACAAATCAATAGGTGCACGAGGTAGAAAACCATAGACAATTTCAAAAGGGCACATCTTAGTGGTAGAATGCAATGAACGATTATAAGCAAATTCAATATGAGGCAAGCATTCTTCCCACATTTTCTTATTATTCTTCAAAACAGCCCTAAGCATAGTAGACAAAGTTCTGTTGACTACTTCAGTTTGTCCATCAGTTTGGGGGTGACAAGTAGTACTAAAAAGCAGTTTAGTCCCCAACTTAGCCCATAAGCATCTCCAAAAGTGGCTAAGAAATTTAGTATCACGATCTGAAACAATAGTATTTGGCACACCATGCAAGCGAATAATTTCACGAAAGAACAAATCAGCAACATTAGCAGCATCATCGCTTTTATGACATGGTATAAAGTGTGCCATCTTCGAGAACCTATCCACGACAACAAATATGCTATCCCTCCCCTTCTTTGTTCGAGGTAAACCCAAAACAAAGTCCATAGATATATCTTCCCAAGGAACACTAGGGACAGGCAAAGGCATATATAAACCATGTGGATTGAGTCGTGACTTAGCTTTTTGACATGTAGTGCAGCGACCAACAAAACGCTCAACATCCCGTCGCATCTTTGGCCAAAAGAAATGTGTAGCAAGTACGTCCTCCGTCTTCTTCACGCCAAAGTGTCCCATTAATCCTCCTCCATGCGCCTCCTGCAACAACAAAAGACGAACAGAGCTAGCTGGAATGCATAGCTTGTTAGCACGAAACACAAATCCATCATTAACGACGAACTTGTTCCATGTTCTCCCTTCTTTGCAATTCTGCAATACATCTTTAAATTCAGCATCATGCACATATTGATCTTTGATGGTCTCCAAACCAAATATTTTAAAGTCAAGTTGTGAAAGCATAGTATAACGACGAGATAATGCATCAGCAATAACATTTTCTTTTCCCTTCTTGTGTTTAATAACATAAGGGAAGGTCTCTATGAATTCAACCCATTTAGCATGTCTACGGTTCAATTTTGCTTGACTTTTAATGTGCTTTAAAGATTCATGATCAGAATGTATAACAAATTCTTTGGGCCATAAATAATGTTGCCATGTCTCCAAAGTCCGAACAAGAGCATATAATTCCTTATCATAAGTAGAATAATTCAGACTAGGCCCACTCAATTTTTCAGAAAAATATGCAACAGGTTTACCATCTTGTAATAACACACCTCCTAACCCAATTCCACTAGCATCACATTCAAGCTCAAAAGTCTTATTAAAATCAGGAAGTTGGAGTAAAGGAGCATGTGTCAACTTATCTTTCAATACCGTGAATGCTTCTTCCTGTGCAGTACCCCAAACAAAAGGCACATCCTTCTTTGTAAGCTCATTGAGAGGTGCAGCAATGGTGCTGAAATCTCTCACAAAACGCCGATAGAATCCAGCGAGGCCAAGGAAACTCCTCACGTGTGTGACCGTTTTGGGCTGCGGCCAACTCTCAATAGCTTCAATCTTGGCTTTATCAACCTCAATTCCCCGTGGAGTAACAACATAGCCAAGAAAAGAGACTCGGTCGGTGCAAAAGGTGCACTTTCCAAGATTACCAAATAAACGTGCATCACGTAGAGCAATAAAAACAGCACGTAAATGTTCCAAATGTTCCTCCAAAGATCTGCTAAAAATCAATATATCATCAAAGTATACTACCACAAATCGTCCAATGAAAGCACGTAAAACTTCATTCATTAATCTCATGAAAGTACTAGGTGCATTAGTTAACCCAAAAGGCATGACTAACCACTCATATAATCCAAACTTAGTTTTAAATGCTGTTTTCCATTCATCTCCCAATTTCATACGAATTTGATGGTATCCACTACGCAAATCAACTTTGGAGAATATTGTAGAGCCACTCAATTCATCAAGCATATCATCTAGCCTAGGAATAGGATGACGGTAACGAATAGTAATATTATTAATGGCTCTACAATCAACACACATACGCGATGTACCATCCTTTTTCGGCACTAGAATAATAGGAACAGCACAAGGACTAAGGGATTCGCGTATATAACCTTTGTCGAGTAGCTCCTGTACTTGACGCATAATCTCCTTCGTCTCTTCTGGATTGGTACGGTATGGTGCGCGGTTGGGCACCGGGAATTAAGTCAATCTGATGCTCAATCCCTCGAATAGGTGGTAATCCCGGTGGCACGTCTTGTGGAAAGACGTCAGCGAACTCCTGCAAAATGTTAGTGACAGCAGGAGGCAAAGAGGAAGGCACGTCCTCGAATGAAAATAATGCCTCTTTGCATACAACAGCATAGCAAACAGATTTGCTAAAATCTAGCTCATCAATATCAGATTTGGTGGCAAATAAACATGCACTTTTCAATTTAATTTCAGAAGCAACAGTAGATGGTTTATTATTAGGCTTCATTTGTTGCTCAAATTCTTTTGCCACAATCTGATTTTCACTCTTATTTTTCTCATGTTTTGCTTTATTAGCTCTATTAATATCATCTTTCAAAATGGAATCAGGAGTCATAGGAAGTAAAGTAATATTTTTATCCTTATGAACAAGAGTATACTGATTGTTTCTACCATGGTGTACAGAATTTTTATCAAATTGCCATGGTCTACCAAGTAATAAGGAACATGCTTGCATAGGTACCACATCACAATCAACATAATCAGCATATGTAGAGATACTAAAATGCACACGAACAATACGTGTTACCTTAACCTTGCCGCTGTTGTTGAACCATTGGATGTAGTAAGGATGTGGATGTGGTCTTGTGGTGAGAGATAGCTTCTCCACCATCTCCATGCTAGCCAAGTTGTTGCAACTCCCTCCATCTATGATCACGCGAACAGAACGTTCCTTCACAACTCCCTTTGTATGGAACAAATTATGCCTCTGGTTTTGCTCAGCTTGTGTAACCTGCACACTCAAAACACGTTGAGCAACTAAACATTCATACCTGTCAGCATCTTCAGGAGCCATGTATTGCGTCTCATGATCAGAATCGTCTCCGCCGTGTTCTTCACGTGTAATAAGAGCCAAAGTCTCCTCATCATAGTCACTAGCGGATTCATATCCACCATCCTCAGTAGCAATCATCACACGCTGAGATTTGCAATCTCTCGCAAAATGTCCTCTTCCCTTACAACGACGACAAATAATATCACTGGTGTGCCCTGTCGATGCCATGGAAGAAGAAGAACTCTGTGCAGGCCCAATAGGTGTGCTCTTGGCAGATAATGGTGGTTGTGCCTTCTTCCTTGTATCATGGCTGGAGGTAACAGCTGATGGAGGTGTCGGTGCAGTAGAATGTGAGGAAGTAGAGGATGCACGCGGTGTCCATGATGAAGGTCGTCCTGCAGAAAAGTTAGTCCGCGCCAATGCCTGTCGATCCTGCACTTCACGTTCAGCTTTACAAGCAAGATGGAATAAACGAGTGATAGTAGTATAATCCTTATACTCTAGAATGGTCTGAATCTCTCTATTTAATCCACCCATAAAACGTGCAAGCATAGCTTCATTCTCCTCAACAATACCACATCTAATCAGGCCAGTTTGTAATTGCTGATAATATTCTTCTACAGAATTTTTTCCTTGTCTTAAGCGCTGCAGTTTTTGAAGTAATTCACGTTGATAATATGGTGGAACCCAACGAGTACGCATAGCAGTTTTCAAAGCAGTCCAAGTAGCTGGAATAGGATATAATCTACAATGTTCAGACCACCAAACACATGCAAAACCAGTGAAAGCACAAACAGCAGCAGGAACACGTCTCTCCTCGGGATAGTTTAAACATGTAAAACGTTGTTCAGTTTGTAACTCCCAAGTAAGACATATATCAGGAACATATCTACCCTCAAATGGTGGAATATTCAATTTCAGTTTAGGAAGATGGTCATGTACCTCTGGTGGTGGTGCAGCCCTACCATTGCGACGATATGCATGAGGACGACCTGGTGGTGGTGGTGCTGGTTGTTGCACGTAGTTCTGATTTTGGTCAACCTCATCCTCGTAATGGTCCTCCACCTCTGCAGTAGCAGCAGGAGCTACAGAAACATCAACAGCAGCACCAGAAGCTTGACCAGTCTCAAGGGGAACGCGCTGTGCTCGTCCCACTTGATTCGGAAGGCGCCGTTGTTGTTGTTGTTGTTGAAGAGGTGGGACAGCTGCAGCAGCTGGTGGTGGTGGAAAACGCGCAAGCAATTCAGCAAACTTGTTATCGAGCTTTGTGTCAAACGTCTTCTCCATGCCATCTATCTTCTCCATGGCATCGTCAAATCTGTTTAGCACATCTTGCACCTGTTCACTCATCATTTGCTGAAACTTATCATGAAGCTCCTTGTTCATCAAGTTCTCCCAGTCAGTCTCGTCGACTTGTGATCCTGGCATGGTTAGCAGCAATAGAAACACACAAGAATATGATCCTACAGACTACTAAGAAGTGGTGGGGGTGGCGGGTGTCACAAATCCGACAAGCAAATCTCAAATTCTTACCAGTTCTTACCCAGCAGCAGGCGGTGATCGGCAACCGATGTAGTCAAAACTCTCAAAGCTTGGATAGAGCGATTACCAGGGAGAGTCAAACGCACGATGTAGATGTATGTGGAGCTGGGAAGGCTTATAATATGGTAGCAAAAAGGGTCAGCAATAATCAATTCAGAGATGCAAAGGTGAATAAACGCTCAACGACGGTACTGTGCTGGTCCTAGGCTAGACCGTACTAGAGACGCGAGCCTAGAACACTAACGAAATCACGGCGCTGCACGTAATCAAGGGGAAAGCACACTCTGAATTTTTTTTTCGCCTCTTTTTTTTTTGTTTTTTGCGCTGTTTTTTTTTTTGCCGAAAATCACTATAATGGCGAGTGTCTCAAAACACTTCCCAAGTCAAACTAAGATGATAGGCACGAAATTTTTTTGACGATTTTTTTTTTCGGAATCAGGGCAGCGACGACGAAAAAGTGCGGGAAAAAATCAGTATGATGACACGTGTCTCAAAAGACTCAGAAAAGCTCAAAAATAGGATAGGGAAAAAATATTTTCACCTGTCGATTTTTTTTTTCCGAGACCTACGCAGGCAAGGAAACACAAATCCGAAACCTAGATGGATTTCGAGAACAAACCTAATATGAAAAGAACTCGGATTGGTGGTGGATATATGGTGGTAGGATATGGCAGCGGTGGTAGGTTATGGCAGCGGTGGTGGTATATGGATTCGGATTGGTGGTGGTATATGGATTCGGATCGGTGGTGGTATGTGGCAGTAGTGATGAAGATGTTGCGGCGGCGGCGTGACAACTTATGACCAGAACTCGAAACTCTAAAAGACTAGACGCTAAGACCAGCAACTGGACACGACGATGCAACCGCCAATTCAACAAAGCAAATACAGAAAAGATTATGCAAAGGCTCAGATTGGTTCGGATGGGATGAACTAACCCTAATTTTTTTTTGGCTTTTTCGTGGACTATAGGTATGAAGAACAGACTCGATCTAAACTATGAAAAACTGTAAAATCTCACCGAGCAACCTGGAAATCTGATACCACTTGATAGAGGCAAAGGTGTCCCGTCTTTCGATGAGATAGTGGCTATCGTTTGGATGAAGTCGACTTTGACGATCCGACTACGAACGTACGTGGACGTCGCGCCTTAGCAATCGCTAAACCAACTCCGAGAGGTTATCGACCACGCCGGAGCACGATCAACCTGACCACGAAGGTCTGTTTCCTGCAGGCAAACGAAGAACAAGCAAGAAACTAAGATTGCAATCTGGATATTGCGAATATAAGAGGAAAGCTTTATTGATCAAGGTGGGGTTCTGTGACGCCTTTGTCTGGTCGTTGAACACAAACGAAGTACGCGAAGTTGCAGCTATGGCGAACTTTTAATCTAAACAAAACCCAAAGTCTAAACGACGCCCTAAGGGCTGTATATATGAGGGAAAGAGGGGGGAATTTCGTGGCCCTTGGTGGAGGGGTCCGAAACCAACCCTAACTCTTGTTTCCCCACACATACGGACTCTAAAAACAGCCTATACTCAAGTATTTCGAAATTACAAGGGCCTGGCCCAATAATAAGGTGACGCAGCACCTATAATAGCCTCTGGACGAAATTTATGAAGTGGCATCTTGTATATTTCGTCGAAGGCTTCCCGCACTCATTATGGTGGCTTCAAAGTCCTGAAATCATCAATTGAAACTCCATTCTTGTTCCCCTTGCGCACGCCATCATCTCCATGCTTGATCTTGCTCCAATGTTCATCCTTCTTGTCCAAGCTAGGCCCTTCATTTGTAAGCAAGACAAATGTATCCAATTTAGGCAGCATCATATTCTCATGAACATTAGATTCATTACCAAGAAACGAAAGTACCTGGTAATTTAATTGGCGTGCGCGAGCTCTAGTAATTGGTCCTGTATATGTGTCAGTTGGAGCTGTGGGTGTAACCTTGTTAGTGATGTCCTCATCACGAGGAGAGGCTGTAGATAAGAATGCAGGCGGGGCGATGTGAGCAAGGTAGTATTTATCTACGACCAGAATCTACATCGACGGGAACAATACACATGGCGGTCGCCAGAATTTACGAGTATCGTAGTTTGAATTACACACGATTCCCACAACAAAAGCTGTATGTGAACTTAATAGCTGGCAGTTTTCAATACAGAACTATGTCTGGTTAATAACTCGCGCCACTCCCCTTCGAAACCTCGAGGCACGAAATAGAGTGCCAACCATGTGGGGCCCGGTTATCTTGCCAGATATTTATATTTTATTTGTTCATATAAGGCACGCATGCTTATTTTGTTTTACCATGGCACTCCATGAATGTGTCCAACCCATGACACCAATATGTTTGAAAATTCCTTCCAATTTACTGCACATGGTATTAGCTCACACAGAACAAGTACACATATATGATTTTACAAACCATTATGGTTAGCTGTTGCATGTACATATAGTTAAAATTTGAATTACACTCATTAAATGGATAGAAAATCCTTAAATGTCTTATAAGCGTCAGATGACCCATGGAATTTTCAAATTTTTTACATGAAAGTTGTATTATAGCATGCTAACTATAGATTAGTTTAAGGCCATAAGAGGAAGCCATCGCCGATTCATCACCAAACATTGATGAGGACATCACTAATAGAGTTACACCCACAGCCCCAACTGATACATATACATGACCAATTACTAGAGCTCTCGCATGCCAATTAAATTACCAGGTACTTTTGTTTCTTGGTAATGATTCTAATGTTCATGAAAATATGATGCTGCCTAAATTGGATACATTTGTCTTGCTTACGAATGAAGAGCCTAGCTTGGACAAGAAGGATGAACATTGGAGCAAGATCAAGCATGGAGATGATGGCATGCGCAAGGGGAGCAAGAACGGAGTTACAAGTGATTATTTCAGGACTTTGAAGCCACCATAATGAGTGCGAGAAGCCTTGGACGAAATATACAAGATGCGACTTCATAGATTTCGTCCAGAGGCTATTATTCGTGCTGCGTCACCTTATTATTGGCCAGGCCCATGTAATTTCCAAATAGTAAAGTATAGGTTGTTTATAGAGTCCGTATGTATGGAGAAACCAGAGTTAGGGTTTGTTTCGGACCACTTCTCCAAGGGGCCACGAAATTCCCCTCTCTTTCTCCATATATACAGCCCTTAGGGCATCGTTTAGTCTTTGGGTTTTGTTTAGATTAAAGTTCGCCACAGCTGCAACTTCGCGTACTTCATTTGTGTTCAACGACCAGACAAAGGCGTCACAGAACCCCACTTGATCAATAAAGCTTTCCTCTTGAATTCGCAATATCCAGATTGCAATCTCAGTTTCTTGCTTGTTCTTCGTTTGCCTGCAGGAAACAAACCTTCGTGGTCAGGTTGATCGTGCTCCGGCGTGGTCAATAACCTCTCGGAGTTGGTTTAGCGATTGCTAAGGCGTGCCTTCCTCCAAAATGATAGCCACCATCTCATCGAAAGATGGGACACCTTTGCCCCTATCAAACATGCATTATGCCCTCTCGGAACCACGAGCCTTCTAGTGAGTTGCTTCGGTTTGTGAGGGGTGTGTTTCCAAACTTTTGTCAAAGAGGCCAATTTATTTTACCATAGCATCTTGGTGTCATGCCAATACATAAAGCAAGGTTTCATGTATTTTTGATCATTTTTTTTGGAATTTAAATGTTGTGGCACACCATGCTTTTTGTCCAAGCCGTGACACCAATATGTTTGAAATTTCCTTCCAAATGATTGCAGATGGAATTAACTCGCATACAACTACACAAATATGAATTTTCAAACTGTTATGGTAAGCTGTTGCATGTACATGTAGTTCAAATTTGAATTACGGTCAATAAATGTCTAGAAAATCACTTAAATGTCTTAAAAAGGTCAAATGACCCCTAAAATTTTCCAAATTTTGACCTGACGGTTGTATTAGTGCATGTTAACTGTAGAAATTTTTGAAGGCCATAAGAGGAAGCTAACGCCGGTTCGTCATCAGACATGAATTGTGCCCTCTCGGAACCCCAAGCCTTCTAGTGAGTTGCTTCGGTTTATGATGGGTGTGTGTCCGAACTTTCGCCAAATAGGCCAACTTTTTCACCACACCATCTTGGTGCCTTGCGATTACGTCAAGAAAGGTTTCATGTCTTTGTGATCATTTTTTTGGAATTTAAATGCCATGGCACTCGATGCTTTGTGTCAAGCCGTCACACCAATATGTTTGAAAATTCCATTCAATTTACTGCACATGGAATTAACTCGCACACAAGAATATGGCTTTTCAAACCGTCATGGTTAGCTATTTCACGTACATGTAGGTCAAATTTGAATGACGGTAATTATATGGCTAGAAAAACACTTAAATGTCTTTAAAAGGTCAAATGACCCCTGGAATTTTCCAAATTTTGACATGATAGTTGTATTAGTGCACGTTAACTGTATAAATTTTTTAAGGCCATAAGAGGAAGATATCGCCAGTTCATCATCAAACATGCATTTTGTCCTCTCGGAACCACGAGCCTTCTGGTGAGTTGCCCCGGTTTGTGAGGGGTGTGTGTCCAAACTTTTGTCAAACATGCCAGTTTTTTCACCACACCATCTTGGTACCATGCCATTATGTCAAGCACAGTTTCATGTGTTTCTGATCAATTTTTTTTGGATTTAAATGCCATGCCACTCGATACTTTTTGTCCAAGCCATGACACCAATATGTTTGAAAATTCTGTCCAATTTACTGCACATGGAATTAACTCGCACACAAGTATAAAAATATGTCTTTTCAAACCGGTATGGTTAGTTGTTGCATGTACATGTAGTTCAAATTTGAATTACAGTAATTAAATGGCTAGAAATTCACTTAAATGTCTTTAAAAGGTCAACTGACCTCTGAAATTTTCCAAATTTTTATAGGATAGTTGTATTAGTACTCCAAATTTTCTTGCACATTTAAACACCACCCGTTGCCACTGGACTCCAAATTTGTCTTTCACAGCTAATACAAAATATCAACAACATCACACACAGTTTGTTGTATGAACCATTTGTGATGAAATTTCATGGGTCTATTGAAGTCTTCCTCCATAAGCTTCGCCAGCTTCATCTGCTCTATTGTAGGTCACCCCCGAATCCATGAATCCCCGATCCACATTCCCGCAACCCCTTCTTGCAAAGAATGATGCCGTGGAAACCCTACATGAGGGCCCGTACGGTGCCTGCATCCTCCCCGAGCATCGCCTCCTGCGCCGAGAGCGCGACCGCATCCGCCGAGAGGGCGTCTATGGCAGCCGACAGGGTAGCTGCAGCAGCCGAGATGGCAGCTGCAAATGCTGAGTGCTCTCGAGCTGCCATCCACGCCGCCAATGTTCCCTGGCCTGTGTTGAGCCCATCCAGACCAAGATCGAGGACGAACATGCCAAGATATTCCAGACCACCTCGGAATCCAGCATGCAACCCACGCCCGAAAAGGCAACGGAGCGCATGGAGAACCTGCTTCCTCGTGAGATCGCCAAGCAGGAGCTGGAGATGCAGAAGTCGCCGGAGATCGAGGAGCACCAGGAGGCGGAGTTGCGCATGGCTGAGAGCGAGGTAGAGAAGAGCCTGTGCGTCAAGGAATCGGCGGTGCAGTACCAACACGAGCTCTGCCGCAGCCACTACTACAAGTACTACAACGTTGAGGGCGCTGCCAAGGATGAGGATGAGGACGACGACGTGGTCGTCTTCTATCGAGGGGACATAAAGTCCACCAACGGCGACATTTCATTGGGACAAATCATCAATGTTTCATCTTACACCAACGAGGCATAGGGCTGCGCGGTGGCGGCTTTGTTAAAATTATGTGTACTTAGCCTTTGTTTATATTGTTGGTATATCGTTATTGCAATGTTTAAGTTAACTGGCTCTGTTTAATTACTAAAATTGCTCGATTCAGTAAGTGTGGTTTGTGTTCGGTAGGCTCTTTTGTGTTCCCAAATTAGCAGGCGATGTTAAATTATGCAATGACGTGGATGAGGATAGTACCCAGGGAAACTACCACCAAAATTTGAATGATCAAACTCATAACATGCACGTAAATTGGTAGAATCATTTGCGATGCACACATTCGTTCAAAGTTCAATGGTGTCCTGCGGCACTGCACGCAAAGTTTCCCTCCACCTTTCGAAAAAATTCAAGTACCACCGAAATATCTAAGCCCCCTCCCCACCCCCATTTCTCCCCGACCACAAGTCACATTTCCCCTGTTTTCTACTTCCTTCGTTCCCAAGCTATAGCCACTTCCCCGCTTTCTTCATCGCTCTCGTCGTCTCGCATCCGATCGCCGTGGTCGCCATGGTCTTCTTCAATGACCTGTCTAGCAGTTCCTCCTACTCTGAAGAAACTTTCACCACTCGGGCATGCCTCTCTTCTCTCGCTCTTGGGTTCTGATCTGGAATGAAGGATTTTAACCCGGCAGTCGATTTGAGTCATTTCTTTTTCTTGTAGCTCCCTAGGACGATCACTTGCAACAAATGGAGCAGGGTGGCTGAAGATCTGCCTGCTCATTGTCACCATCAATCTCCATGCACGAAGTTAGATGCATTTCAATATATGGACAGTGGGGAAGTTTCTGGCATGTGCAAAGAGGGTTATTCCCACTTTGGTTGTTACAAATCATTTGTTAGATGTGATTCATACACTATCACTATGCTATGTTATTCTGGATGTGATTAAGATAGTGTCACAATTTCTACCAAGTATCTAAAAGTGTTTCCATCTCATCAGCGGATCCATTAGAAGATTATTTTGCAACGCTATTGTGGGAACTGATCTAACAGTAGAGGTAGGGGGTACGTAAGAGAGGGCAGAGCCTAGCTACGGCGAGATTGTACACTCGTATTTACGAGTTCAGGCCCCTCTCGGAGGAGGTAATAGCCCTGTGTCTCGGTGCCTAGGAGGCTTTGTTTTGGTTTGAGTGTTTGTCTTACAGGGGGTGCAAAGCCTTGTGCACGAGGGGAGGGGTGGCTTATATAGAGTCCGCTGACCCCTCGTAGTCCTCCGCTATGCAAAGGTTCAATGTGAGAATAAAGGCACGAACGTTACTGGAAACGCCCTCGTTTAATGGTCTTTATGGTGTCGGGGTGATTGGCTGACCATTGCCGTCATGGGGTAGCTCTAGGCCTTCTATTCATCGAGTGAAACCAGATACTTCGTGTGAATAACAGTGTTCGAGTGGGGATGAGACAACCGAGTGAACCTGCCGTTGAGTGAGTTGCCTCACTGGTCATTTCAGTCGGTACCTCCCTTCTAACTTTGTAGGTCTTGGCCTCTTGTGTAGCATCCTTGGGTAGGGCATGTAGGTCAGGCCCAAGACCCTACCCTAGGTACATGTCATCGTCATTAGCCCCCGAATGGATCGAGGTTCGAGTGAAGATAAATTGGAGCTGACTTCGACCCGACTCAATGTCTCGGGGACATTTTTAGGAGTCTGAAGGTATGCGAACTGCCAAACCATTCGTCAATTGCCTTGATCGATTCTGGTTCCTCTAGCGTCCGAGTGGAATGAGTAGCGAGGTGCCAAGTGTCGGGTTCGACTCGGATGAATACTGATGTCTATGATGACATCGTTTGATTTGCTGGATCCAGATTTCATGGGATTCGAAATTCAGAGAAGCGCACAGGACGGCCGTAGCACGATAAGCGTGGCAAATGGGGAGGGACTCCTCGACCTTCGCCCTACTTTTTCGCCACGTATCGGACTGACGTTAGTTGCAGGATGTGCTGAGATTGTGCTGGTCCACAGGTCAGTCACTCGGACACGCGGGTGTAAAAGATGATGCGGCCGAGGCATGCAACGGTGTCCTCCTCTTTTCCCCATTCCTCCCCATCTCTCTACTTCATCCATCTCAGCGCAGCGCCGCGCTGCTCGCTCCCGTCGACCACCGCGGACATGGTGAAGGGCAAGACGAAGGCATTGGAGAGCGTCAAGAAGGTGGCCAAGGGGAAGAATGGGTCGAGCTCGCGGGCCGCTCTGCCGCTGGGCTCGATCCAGGGCGATTGGATCCCCTCGTCGGTCACGGAGGATGTTCTCGAGGGGCTCGTCGCTGCTGGCGTGTTGGCCTCCGGATCTTGGATGTTGCCGGAGGGGGAGACTGGGCCAGCGTCGTGAGACGGCGAGCGGGTTCTTTTTCTTACCCATGTGGAGAGAGGTTTTTCCTTGCCTCCGCATCCATTCTTCCGTGGTTTCTTGAACTTTTTGGTGCAAAAATCCACCATTTTACTCCGAACACCATATTGTATCTTGCCGCCTTTGTCTCAATGTGCAAAAACTTCTTGGGATGCCATCTTCATTGGGGGCTTTTCAAACATATTTTCACTTGTCGATCCCAGTCGGTTAAGAAAGCCAACCCGAGTGACGCGAAAACCCACGTGATCCAGATGTGTGTGGATTTAGTTGTCCAGATGCGAGGTAGAAGTATCTTCCCTTCCATGACTTTTCCCAAGTTGGTTAGGGGTTGGTAGTCGACCTAGTTTAATTGCAATGACATTTCGACTCCTGGTGCGTCGACTGGCCTGCCCCCTTTCTCTCTGGAGAGACTCAGCACCCCTTATTTGTTGACCGTGGATGAGGAGGAGAAGGGCGAGGTGGGGATTTGGGTTGAAGTAGTTGTTGAGCTAATCCATGGTGGAGAGACGGGCTTAGACCTTTTGGAAGTGTTTCTCAGTCGATGCATCAAGCCTCTGTAAGTTCACGACCATCCCATGTGGTTGTACTCAGGTGCAGATGGCACGACTCGGACCCATCCAAAAGAAGTCGGCGAGGATACCGTGGCCCAGTGGCTTAGGAGCATCACCAGAGCCCGTGTGATGAGGACATCACTAACAAAGTTAAACCCACAGCCTCAACTGATACATATACCTGACCAATTACTAGAGCTTGCGCACGCCAATTAAATTACCATGTACTTTCATTTCTTGGTAATGATTCTAATGTTCATGAGAATATGATGCTGCCTAAATTGGATACATTTGTCTTGCTTACAAAAGAAGGGCCTAGCTTGGACAAGAAGGATTAAAATTGGAGCAAGATCAAGCATGGAGATGATGACATGCGCAAGGGGAAAAAGAACGGAGTTTCAAATGATGATTTCAGGACTTTGAAGCCACCATAATGAGTGTGTGAAGGCTTGAAAGAAATATACAAGATGCCACTTCATAAATTTCGTCCAGAGGCTATTATAGGTGCTGCGTCACCTTATTATTGGGCCAGGCCCATGTAATTTCGAAATACTTGAGTATAGGCTATTTTTAGAGTCCGTATGTGTGGGGAATCAAGAGTTAGGGTTGGTTTCGAACCCCTCCTCCAAGGCCCACAAAATTCCCCCTCTTCCTCCATATATACAACCCTTAGGGTGTCGTTTAGACTTTGTGTTTTGCTTAGATTAAAGTTCGCCATAGCTGCAACTTCACGTACTTCGTTTGTGTTCAACGACTAGACAAAGACATCACAGAACCCCACCTTGATAAATAGAGCTATCCTCCTATATTTGCAATATCCAGACTGCAATCTCAGTTTCTTGCTTGTTCTTCGTTTGCCTGCAGGAAACAGACCTTCGTGGTCAGGTTGATCGTGCTCCGGCATGGTCAATAACTGAAAGTGCAACTAATCCCCGGGTGGTTTTGGTAATTAATAACAACATATATATCATTGAACTAATATTCTCTTGAGAATCATTTCAGAAAAGTTCGATGATGTGGGTATGGAAATGTCTGAAGAAGTGGACCCCTCAAAATGCTAAGACAAGCATTGGCAAAAGCTCAAGACTCTATTTGTGGTTTAGTGATCAAAGATCACATTGAGTCCATAGGAAAAGCCAATACTATTAAAAGGGGATGAGGTTGTGTTAATGTTCTTGTTGCTCAAGTGCTTGGTGATCTAACTCCCTCAACTATCAGCACTATTCACTACTTAACACACACCCATAAGTAATCTCGGTCAATCCAACTCAGTCCCACCGAGATGAAGTTATTTCTACAAACCCTAACATCTCGGTCACACCGATTTCTCGAACTCAGTCCCACCGAGATGAACCACTTCAGTTGTTTCTCCAAACCCTAGCTTCTCGGTCAAACCGATTCTGAGTTTCGGTCCCACCGAAAAAGGGCTGCCAACCTTCTGTGGTCAGTTGACATAAATTCGGAATATCCGAGTTTATATTTTCGGTCTCACCGAGATGGCAAACCCTAACCTTTGACTCACTTCGGTCTCACCGAGATGGTATTTTCGGTCCCACCGAAAATCCCAACGTTCACTATATTTGAACTTTCGGTCTAACCGAGTTTTCACTTCGGTCTGACCGAGATTGGTCAAATGTGTGTGTAACGGTTGGATTTCGTGTGGAGGCTATATATACCCCTCCACCCCCTCCTCATTCGTGAGGAGAGCCATCAGAAAGTACCACCACTTCTACCATACACTTTCTGAGAAGTGAACCACCTACCCTTGTGTTGAGATCAAGCCATTCCATTCCTACCATATGAAACTTGATCTCTAGCCTTCCCAAGTTGCTTTCCACTCAAATCTTTCTTCCACCACAGTCATATCAGTGAGGAGAGTTGAGTGTTGGGGAGTTTATCATCTGAAGCACAAGAGCAAGGAGTTCATCATCATCAACACCGTCTATTACCTTTTGGGGGGTGGTGCCTCCTAGATTGGTTAGGTGTCGCTTGGGAGCCTCCGTCTTGATGATGTGGAGTTGAACCAAGAAGTTTGTAAGGGCAAGGAGATCGCCTACTTCGTGAAGATCTACCCCGAGTAAGGCTAGTCCTCCGTGGGCGTAGGCCGTGATGGAATAGACAAGGTTGCTTCTTCGTGGACCCTTCGTGGGTGGAGCCCTCCGTGGACTCGCGCAGCCGTTACCCTCCGTGGGTTGAAGTCTCCATCAACGTGGATGTACGATAGCACCACCTATCGGAACCACGACAAAAATCTCCGTGTCACCAAAACTGCGTTTGATCTTCTCCACCTCTCTTTTACATGTGCAATTTACTTTCCGCTGCATATACTCTAGAATTGCATGTGTAGGGTGTTACTTGAATTGATCTTAATTGTGAAACTGCCAAAAACATTGCATGATCTAAAGGCAGATTTTTTATTTTGTCAAGTAGTCTAATCACCCCCCCTCTAGACTTACTTTCGATCCTACAAGTGGTATCAGAGCTTTGGTCTCCATTGCCTTGGTTTCCATTGCATTGGACTCCATAAGCTTGGTTTCACAACCTAGGAGAGTATGGCGTCTAGTGAGGGTAATTATCGTAGAGGTCCTTACTTTGATGGTACAAATTTTGCTAGTTGGAAGCATAAAATGAAAATGCATATTCTTGGTCATAACCCAGCCGCATGGGGCATTATTTGTGTTGGTATGCAAGGTGATTTCTTTGAAGATGGAAAAGTTCCGGATCGCGAAGCTACACCCGAAGAATTGAAGATGTTGCAAAACAATGCTCAAGCTTGTGACATTCTCTTCAATGCCTTGTGTCCCGAAGAGTTCAACAAAATCAGCCGTCTTGAAAATGCTAAAGAGATTTGGGATACTTTGGTTGAAATGCACGAGGGTACTGAATCTGTTAAGGAATCAAAGCTAGATATTCTTCAAGGTCAACTTGACAAGTTCAAGATGAAGGATGGTGAAGGAGTCGCTGAAATGTACTCTAGGCTTGCTCTCATCACAAATGAGATTGCAGGCTTAGGAAGCGAAGAAATGACCGACCGATTCATCATTAAGAAGATTCTCAGAGCTTTGGATGGAAAGTATGACACCGTGTGCACTTTGATCCAAATGATGCCAAACTACAAGACTCTCAAGCCAACTGAAGTCATTGGAAGGATTGTTGCTCATGAGATGACACTTAAGGATAAGGAAGAGCTTCACAACAAGTCAAGTGGTGCTTACAAAGCTACAAGTGATGCTCCTACTACCTCAAGTGACAAGCAAATTTCCAATGAAGACATAAGCCTAATGGTCAAGAACTTCAACAAGTTCTACAAGAATAGAGGCAAAGAAAGAAGCTCAAAGTCTAGATCATATGATGGAAGGAGATCTTCTAGTCGTGATCGAAACTGCTACAATTGTGGATGACCCGGACACTTCTCAAATGAGTGTACGGCTCCCCACAAGAGAAGAGAAGAATCTCCAAGAAGAAGAGCAAGAGATGAGTCACCTCGGAGAGAGAGAAGGAGTAGAGATGATCGTTATGAACGAAGACCTTCTCGGAGAAGCAAGGATTCGGAGAGGAAAGACAAGTCATCAAGGAGCTACACAAGAAGAAGACATCAAGCTCATGTTGGTGAATGGGTCTCCGGCTCCGACTCTGACAGTCAATCCGATGGAAGCTATCACTCCGACTCCGACTATAGTCAAGATGAAGGTGTTGCCGGACTTGCACTCGTATCATCCAACTCCAACTCCTACGACTTATTTGATTCACCAAATGAGGGAATTGGAAGATGCTTCATGGCTAAAGGCCCCAAGGTAACACACCCTGAATTCATTGACTTTGATAGTGATGAGGATGACTTACTTGGTGAAGATGAGCTCTTGCATGATAAATCTAGTGAGCTTAGTAATGATGAAAATGCTAGTAGTCTTTATAGTCGAGAAGAGTCGAATGACAATGCTATGAAGGAGATTGAGCGTCTAACTAAAGAACTAAACACTCTTAAGTTAGCTCATGAAACAACTCAAGAAGATCATAGAGAGCTCCTAAGATCTCATGAGAAGCTACGCTTCGAGAAGCTCACTCTAGAGCAAGAACATGAGTTTCTAAAAGCGATCAATGACGATCTTCGAAAGAAGAGTTCTTCGTATCTTGTCAAACGACTTCTCTTGTCTAATTTCTTGCCACCTATTAAGACTAAGCATGACAAGCATAAGAAAAATTCTTCCTCTAGTAGTAACAATAACAATGTTAAATCCAATATTGTTGCTTCTAGTAGTTCTCTTGATTCCACTAACAATGTTTCAAGCCAAGTTACACTTGAGCAAGAAAATAGCCTATTGAAGGAAATCATAGAGAAAGGTGTCTACAAGAGTCTTGCCGGAAGCAAGAACTTTGAGGAGATTGTTCGAAAACAAGGAAGACACCGGAAGAATCAAGGGATTGGTTTTGAGCGAAAGTTCAACGCCAAAGGTGTTGAGTGGGAAGAAGGTCAATACCCTACTCCACAGTTTGTTTCACAAAAGGAGAAGTATGATCCTACTTCTTCCAATGTGGAACAAGCTCAAGATGACCTTCCACCACAAGACCACAAGCTAAAGGCCAAGGACAAGCTTCAAGAGGAGATTGATGCATTCATTGAAGCACCTCAAGCCATGGTCAAGTGGGTTCCCAAGGACACATCAAGTTCTACTTCGTCAAGCTCAACTACAACACCAAGAATTCCCATCAAGATGATGTGGATCCCAAAGAAGAAGAACTAGTAGGTTCTTGAGGGTGACTCCGCCAACAAACTTCACTCATATTCATTTTGGCAAGAACTTGTGCAATCAACTTCCACATCATGCACTTGTTCATGGAGTCACAAACCCTCTTGTTGGTAAGTCAAGGGACAAGGTAATCATTGCTTTCATGGACATCATCTTTTGTGTACTTCACTCTATGTCTATGGATATTCTTGTTTGTTCCTTGTGGGACTAACCCATGTAGGTATTGAAAGTGCCCTAATTCAAAGGATTGCTCCTAACTCATGATGATCTACATCAACATTGAGCATCCACGTCTTCAACATCTACATGAAGTCTTCTACGACAACCCAAGGTTAGTTTGACCCTTTAAAAGGGGTTCTCACATCTAGGGGGAGCTTTGCTCTAAAAAAATTGAGCTAAAGCATCTTCTAATGATGTGAACACATAAATGCTTTATGTAAAAGTGGTAACCCCACTTGTGCTTAAACGATGAGTATGACCTATGATCAAATGTTCTCATTTGACTCCTAAGTCAACATACTCATATATAGATGACCTAGTCATCGACAAATTGTGTGCTAGTAGCTAGAGTGATTGGTTGTGCATGTTTGACACATATTTCATTTGCTATCTTATTGTGTGAGCATGTTGAATGCATGATTTTATCCATTCAAGGACATCCATTTGTGGTTTTGATTGTTTTGGTTTCTTCTTCTGGCCAAATGGATGGACAAGAATGCCTAAGCACCTTCCCTAGCTATCTATGCTTTCTTGTCTCAAAAATTCTTTTCATGCTCATATCACAACTTTGAACAAGTCTTTTTCAGACAGTCCGAGTGAGGAGCACTCGGAACCACCGATTCGTCTAAGGCTGACTTCCAAAACCTTCTAAGTCCATTTCGGTCTGACCGGTTTCTCAATCTCGGTCCAACCGAAACACTTAGATTGATCTAGGTTTCATCTCGGTGAAACCGAGTTCAAAATCTCGGTCTGACCGATATGCGTAACTGCACTGCAATTATGCATCTCGGTGACACCGAGTTTTTCAACTCGGTCCCACCGACAGCACGGGGTTATATATACTGAGGGCTGCGCGCGATCTATTCCTTTCAAACCGTTCGCCCTCCAAGACCCCTGCTGCCGTCGCCCTGATCTAAGGATCGTCGCCTTCGTCGCCTGTGCGCCCTCGCCGCAGGTCTCCGCCGCCGTCAACGGTAATCTTCTCCGCCGTTGCCGCCGTAGAGGGACACCACCAAGTTAGGGTGTGTCCCGATCCCTTTCATGCTCCACTTCTGATTCTTGCATGATAGGACTGCCCTGATTCAATCCACGTTTGATATGATCCCAATACATTGTTCAGATCGAGGAAAATTCTTAGGTTTAGGTTTCCACGGAATGCATCTCGGTGAAGCCGATTCCTGAAACTCGGACTGACCGATTTGGTCTCTGACCATTGCACTACATAGTTCGGTCTGACCGAGTTGTGAAAATCGGAATGTCCGAATTAAAGTTTCTGTGAAACCCTAAGTTTTCGGTAGGACCGAAACCCATTTCGGTCTGACCGAAAGTGGTGTGTAGGTTCTGTTGAACACTTCGGTTACACCGAAACTTGAAATCGGTTTGACCGAAATACATTCTGTGAAAACTCAAAACTAAGTTTTTGAACTCATTTTTTTTTGCAAAAACTTCTGCAGTTGTGATAACTCTTCTACTCTGCCTACACCTTATCTATTCACAGGTCTTTCAGCCATGTCAGATGTCAGTGACAGCCAGAACAGGTCCGAATCACCGTTTGCTGAGATTCCAGAGGCAGGTACAAGTCTTGAGGCTAGCAGCTCTAGTGATGATGGTGAGAGGAGTACCCCTAGTGGTCTGCCTCCTGCTGCTACGAGAACCAGGAAGAAGAGAACGTCTGATGATGAGGATTCCGACTTTGTTGCTGAGGAAGTTACCTCCAAGCCAAAGAGGCAAGTGGTTGCCAAAGAGCTCCAAGGGCAGCAGCCAAAGAAAGGCACAAGCAAAGTGAAGCAGTCTGCAGTTGCTAAGAAGCTCAACTTGGAAGAGCCAGCTCCAAGCAAGGTGAAGAAGACTTCCAAAAGGAAGAGAGTTGTATATGCTGAACCTCAAGAGGTTGCTGAAGAAGAAGAAGAAGAAGATGCACCCCAGCCTCCTCCTCAGAAAGCTAAGTTCATGGGTGATGCTATTCGGGCTCAAGCCTCCTCCAAGCCCAAGAAGCCTGCTCAAGCTAAGGCAGCTCCAGCCAAGCCCAAGAGAACAACCAGAAGCATTCCAGCTTCTGAGAAGAACAAAGGTGAGATGCCACCTTCTGAGTCAGATGAAGAGCATGTGTTGCTCAAGCTCCGTCCCAAGTTGCCACTCCACAATGATGCTCATCCTCAAGCTGAGGATATGAAGGCAAGAAAGGTGATACGGAGTATCCCATGATCATCCCCATGTTCACTCGACGAGGCCTCAACTACACACAATTGGACACAAGGTTCACTCGCTCCTCTCTGAACCTCCACTTTCTACATGTGAGACATGCCTACTACCTCAAATATATGTGCTATGCATGTTCAGGAACACCCAAGGGGACCATGGAGAACCCAAGGACCAAGGCCAAGTGCGCGTGGAAGAGAAGGAAGAAGGACCAGCATCTACAGGCCCCGGACATCCGGCCCCCAAGCCAGGACATCCGGCGCCCCTTCACAGAAGCTAGCACCGCAAGCCCGGACATCCGGCCCCATGCCCCGGACATCCGGCTCCACTCGAAGCCCCGGACATCCGGCCCCTTCGCCGGAAATCCGGCCCCTCATCACAGAAGGCAACCGAAGCCGGCCACGCTCAGCCCGGACATCCGGCCAGAGGCCCGGACATCCGGCCCCTCGCGAGCCGCCGGACATCCGGCCCCCGGCCCGGACATCCGGCGCCTGCCTGCGCGCAGAGACGGGCCTGAGGCCCATGTATCCCTCTCCCACTTACCCCTTCGTGGACCTAGACTATATATACTCCTCCCCCTCCTCCATTTGAGGGTTAGCTTAGTGATAGCTCATTTGATACCTAGAGCTTTGCTCATCTAGTGGTTCATCTCCTTGTGAGTGACTGCGGCCCCTCTACGGAGAAGATCCACTACGGATTCAGGACCTCCTTCATCGGAGAAGATCCCCAGGGATATCAAGACCTCCTCACGGAGAAGAACCGGTTACCCTTTGTATCGTCCCTTGTTGATCATGGATATTGTATCTCTTTGTGTTTCGAGGATCTAGCATATGTGTGACTTGTTCTTGTTGGTTTGAGTGATTCTCTCGTGTTTCCCCTCGTGTTCCCTCTCGTGTTCTTCGTGTTCATCGTGGGATCCACTCCATTTCGTGAAAGATCCGCTGATTAGGGTTCCACCCTGTATCATAACACGTACTGTTCGTGTGCATTTTAGTATCTCTACATATGCTGATTATGTTGATTGTGATGTGGTACCTATGCAAGCATGTTCCTTATTACTTGGTAGACCATGGCAATTTGATAAAAATTCTGTACACCATGGTAGAAACAATCAGTATACTCTTGTTCATAAGGATAAAAATATTACTTTGCTTCCTATGACTCCTGATTCCATTTTAAAAGATGATATTAATAGAGCTAATAAAGCAAAACAGGAGAAAAATAAGAGTGAAAATCAGATTGTGGCAAAAGAATTTGAGCAACAAATGAAGCCTAATAATAAACCATCTACTGTTGCTTCTGAAATTAAATTGAAAAGTGCATGTTTATTTGCCACCAAATCTGATATTGATGAGCTAGATTTTAGCAAATCTGTTTGCTATGCTGTTGTATGCAAAGAGGCATTATTTTCATTCGAGGACGTGCCTTCCTCTTTGCCTCCTGCTGTCACTAACATTTTGCAGGAGTTCGCCGACGTCTTTCCACACGACGTGCCACCGGGATTACCACCTATTCGAGGGATTGAGCATCAGATTGACTTAATTCCCGGTGCATCGCTACCCAACCGCGCACCATACCGTACCAATCCAGAAGAGACGAAGGAGATTATGCGTCAAGTACAGGAGCTACTCGACAAAGGTTATATACGCGAATCCCTTAGTCCTTGTGCTGTTCCTATTATTCTAGTGCCGAAAAAGGATGGTACATCGCGTATGTGTGTTGATTGTAGAGCCATTAATAATATTACTATTCGTTATCGTCATCCTATTCCTAGGCTAGATGATATGCTTGATGAATTGAGTGGCTCTACAATATTCTCCAAAGTTGATTTGCGTAGTGGATACCATCAAATTCGTATGAAATTGGGAGATGAATGGAAAACAGCATTTAAAACTAAGTTTGGATTATATGAGTGGTTAGTCATGCCTTTTGGGTTAACTAATTGATACAGGGTGGAACCCTAATCAGCGGATCTTTCACGTTTGGAGGTTGGCACACGATGAACACGGGGAAAACACGGAGAAAGATGGGGAAAACACAAGAGAGAACACTCAAATCAACACGGAAGCAATCACACAAGTGCTAGATTCGCGATACAAGGTCGAGATACATGATCCAAAGTCAACAACGGTGATACAGATAGTCTTCTCCCGGAGGAGGTCTTGGAATCCCGTGGGATCTTCCCGTTAGGGGTCTTGAATCCAGAGGTGGATCTTCTCCGTAGAGGCGCACCGGTCTCGTGGGAGAAATCCACACAAGTGTCAAATGAGCTAAAACCACAGCTAACCCTAAACGGAATGAGGAGAGGAGTATATATAGTCTTCGGGGCGAACGGGTACATGGGCCTCGGCCCAGGGGGCTGCACGCAGGCAGATCAGGGGCCGGATGTCCGGGCGGCGGCCCGGATGTCCGGGTCTTCGAGGGGAGCCGGACGTCCGGGGCGAGGAGCCGGATGTCCGGGCTTGAACGGTCAGGTTTCGGGCGCTCTCTGGACAGAGGCGCCGGATTTCCGGGCCCCGGGCCGGATGTCCGGGCCATGCTTGGCCGGATGTCCGGGCCCTGGCCGGATGTCCGGGTCCTGTAGCTTCAGTTGCTGCTGGCCTTCTGTAGTTGATGGCCCAGGTGCCGGATGTCCGGGCCATGGAGCCGGATGTCCGGGGCCTGGAGCTCCCTTCTGCCCTTCTCGATGCATCAGTTCGTCCGTGGCCTTGGGAACTTGTTCACCTTCACGCTCTTCTCCGAAGCGGTCTCCTTCACACCTGAGCACACAAAGCACACTCGCTTGAGGTAGCAACCATGTCTCGCAAGATTCATAAGGAAGTTGGGCTAGGAGTGACGTCACCTCGGTCTCGAAAGCTCTAGCACGAGCACGTGTCATCGGTCCTTGAGGCACTTGAGGGGGTGAAGGAGGGTCCATGGTGATGGCCCTAGGATACACCGTATCATCTCCCCTCCCTTGGGAAAGATCCGACCTCGGATCGAAATCTTCATCACCATGGAAAGGAGAGAGGTCCTTGATGTTGAAAGTATCGCTCACGGAGTACTTGTCTCGTGGGATGTCGATCTTGTAGGCGTTGTCGTTGTAGCGTGCTAGCACCTTGAAGGGTCCGTCGGCGCGAGGTAGAAGCTTGGACTTGCGCTCGAGTGGGAAGCGGTCCTTGCGAAGGTGAAGCCAAACAAGATCTCCCGGTTGGAACACCATCGGTGCCTTGTTGACGTTGAACTTGGTGGCGCGACGGTGGACTTGTCGCTCGATCATCGCCCTTGTGTCTTCGTGCACCTTCTTGAGATAAGTTGCCCTTGCACTTGCGTCCATGTTCGTGCGCTCTTGGAGGGGAAGAGGTAGGATGTCCAAAGGCGACAACGGATTGAAGCCGTAGACGATCTCGAAGGGGGACTTGCCGGTTGTGGAGTGTCTTGCGCGGTTGTAGGCGAACTCGGCGATTGGTAAGCAATGCTCCCATTCCCGGATGTTCCTCTTGATCAACACACGAAGAAGAGTGCATAGCGTGCGGTTCGTCACCTCCGTCTGGCCGTCCGTTTGTGGATGGTACGCCGAAGAAAATAGAAGCTTGATTCCTAGCTTGGCACATAGTGTTTTCCAAAAGTAACTCAGGAACTTGACGTCCCGGTCGGAGACGATCGTTTTGGGCACGCCGTGTAGACGAAGTATCTCCCTGCAAAAGAGAGTTGCAACATGTGAAGCATCGTCGATCTTGTTACAAGGAATGAAATGAGCCATTTTGGAGAACCTATCTACCACGACAAGCACTGAATCTTTGCCATTTTGAGTCCTAGGCAAGCCAAGTATGAAATCCATGCTTATGTCTTCCCATGGGTGATATGGAATAGGAAGAGGCATATATAGACCATAAGATTGAGCTTTGGACTTAGCTTTGCGGCATGTAGAACAGCGGTTTGTGAATCGTGAGACGTCACGAAGCATCTTGGGCCAAAAATAGTTCTTAGAGAGTGTAGCAAACGTCTTGTCTCGTCCAAAGTGTCCCATGAGTCCTCCTCCATGCGATTCCTGCAAAAGAAGCAAACGAAGCGAAGACTCGGGAATGCAAAGTTTGTTAGCTCTCATAAGATATCCATCTTTGATGTAGTAATGCTCCCAAGAAGTGCGAGTCAAGCATTTAGCATAGGCATTTGCAAAGAAAGGATCATGCTCATATAAATCTTTAATATGCTCAAAGCCAATCACATTCAACTCAAGTTGTGTTACCAGCATGCATTTGCGGGAAAGTGCGTCCGCCACAACATTTTCTTTGCCCTTGATGTATTTGATGACATAGGGAAAAGACTCAATGAACTCACTCCATTTAGCATGACGCTTGTTCAACTTGGTTTGACCTTTGAGATACTTGAGTGTCTCATGGTCCGTATGAAGAATGAATTCATGAGGTCTAAGATAGTGTTCCCAAACACGTAGAACTCTCACCAAGGCATAAAGCTCTTTATCATAGATAGGATAATTAAGTTGCGCTCTCGATAGCTTCTCGCTAAAGTACGCAATTGGGCGCTTTTCTTGCATTAGCACGCCACCTATGCCGGTACCACTAGCATCACAATGAATCTCAAACGGTTTGTCAAAGTTTGGTAGGGCTAGAAGTGGTGCGTGTGTGAGCAAGCTCTTAAGCTCATTGAACGCGGTGTCTTGCGAAGGACCCCAAATGAAGGGTGCGTTCTTCTTGCTCAAAGCGTGTAGAGGCATAGCAATGGTGCTAAAATCCTTCACAAAACGTCGATAGAAACCGGCTAGACCAAGGAAACTACGCACTTGCATAAGATTCTTTGGTTGAGGCCAAGTTTTAATTGCTTCAATTTTAGTTTCATCAACGTGAACACCTTGAGAAGACACGACAAATCCTAGAAAGACAACCTTGTCAACTCCAAAAGTGCATTTTTCCATATTAGCATACAATTGTTGTTTGCGAAGTGCTTGCAAAACTAGTTGTACATGGTCAACATGTTCTTCAAGCGACTTGCTAAACACAAGAATGTCATCAAAGTAAACCACAACAAAGACACCTATGTAGGGTCTAAGAACAAAGTGCATAAGACGCACAAAAGTGCCGGGTGCTTCCGATAAGCCCATTGGCATGACAAGCCACTCATATAACCCGAACTTGGTTTTAAAAGCAGTTTTCCACTCATCACCCTCTTGAATGCGAATTTGGTAGTAACCACTTTTAAGATCAATTTTTGAAAAGATGGTGGCACCACAAAGTTCATCAAGCATGTCATCTAAACGAGGAATAGGGTGACGATATCTAACGGTTATAGCATTTATCGGGCGGCAATCGGAACACATGCGAAAAGTTCCGTCTTTCTTAGGCACGAGAATAACGGGAACGGCACAAGGGCTTAGACTTTCACGTACATGACCCTTGTCGATGAGATTTTGCACTTGCCGTTGTATCTCCTTCGTTTCCTCGGGGTTGACGCGGTACGGAGCTTTGTTTGGAAGTGGAGCACCGGGTACGAGGTCGATGCGGTGTTCTATCCCTCGAAGTGGAGGTAGACCCGGTGGTAGCTCATCCGGAAAGACGTCCGAGAATTCCTGCAACAATTTAGACAGCACCAAAGGTGGAGGTGGTGAAGTGTTAGTAGGTTTGGCTTCCCCTTTGCATAGAAGCACAAGGTGGAAGACGCTCGATGGGTTCTCACACACTTCTCTCATCTCACGTTTGGTAGCAAATAGCACTAGTTGCTTCTTGTCGCTCATCGTGGAGTCGCTCATATTTGGCTTGTGGCTCTCACTCTCTTTTTGGTGGCTCGCTCTCTCACCATTCTCTCCACGATGGGTGGTAGGTAAAAGCTTGTCGGCGGCAACTTGACTTGGGGACATTGGCCGAAGCACGAATTCCTTGCCCTTCATCTTGAAATGATATTGATTCGTCCGTCCATTGTGTGTGACTCCACGATCATATTGCCATGGGCGTCCAAGAATAAGGTGGCACACGGACATGGGTATCACATCACACTCAAGGGTGTCCTCGTAGGCGCCAATCTTGAAAGAGACTTGCACGGTGTGCTCGACTCGAAGAATTCCGGCGTCGTTGAGCCATTGGACCTTGTAGGGATGCGGATGCTTCGTCTTGACCAAATGAAGCTTGTCGCATAGCTCTTCACTTGCCAAGTTGTGGCAACTTCCGCCATCGATGATAACCTTGACGGAGCGTCCATTGATGCCGGCCTTCGTATGAAAAATATGACATCGTTGGTCGTCATCTTGTTGATGTTGGAGTGTCAAGACTTTGGAGACAACAAGGTTGGGGCTTGAGTCATTGTCGCAAAACACTTGATTGTCTTCTTCTTCATTGACTTGGCGATGCATAGCGACATGCTCAAGTGCTTCCATCTCATCATCGCTCATGGAGTCATAAGATCCGTCGTCGTTGATGATCATGGTGCGAACGGTCTTGCACTCAAATGACTTGTGGCCGCGTCCTTGGCACTTGAAGCATTTGATGGAGCTCGTCTTGTTATTGTCTTCGGTAGGAGTTGTAGTAGAGGAAGCTCTTGGCTTGAAGTTGTTGGTAGAAGGTGGACGACTCGATGTAGTCGCATTCTTGTAGCTTGGCTTGTCACCGAAGTTTGTAGAAGTCTTGGTAGAGGTAGGAGGAGTAGCCGAAGTCGTTGAAGCTTGGTTGTAGGAGCCAAAGTTCTTGGAGTTGAACTTGGAGTACTTGTAGTCCTCTTGAACTTGTCGCTCCGCTTTGGTTGCTTGGTGTACTAGCTCGAGGAGATTGTTGTATGGTTGGAAGTCCGCAATCTTCTTGATAGGATAGTTGAGTCCATTCAAGAATCTCGCCATTGTTTGCTCTTCATCTTCCTTGATGTTTGCTCTTATCATAGCAATCTCCATCTCCTTGTAGTACTCTTCAACGGACTTGGTACCTTGCTTGAGGAGTTGTAGCTTCTTGAACAAGTCACGGTTGTAGTGTGTAGGCACGAAGCGTGCTCTCATCACTTCCTTCATTTGAGCCCAAGTGGTGATAGGAGGTTCGCCTTTGGCTTCTCTTCTCTCCATGATTTGCTCCCACCAAATGAGAACATAGTCTTGGAACTCAAGTGATGCCATAGCGATCTTCTTCTCTTCATCGAAGTTGTGAAGGCGAAAGATCTTGTCAACTTTCAATGCCCATGAGAGGTAGTCTTCGGGATCAATGCTTCCGGAAAACTTTGGCATGGTGAACTTGAGCTTGCCATAGCGATGCTCGTCATTGTTTCCTTGCCTATTGGGAAGGCGCTCTCGATTTTGGCGGTTTGTCATATCATGTTGCTCTTGAGGATGTAGACGTTCTTGTTGGAGTTGATGTTCTTGTTGGTATTGTTGCTCATGTCGCGCTTGAGGAGGAGCTTCTTCTTGCATTCTTGCTTGATGGCGCCGTTCTTGCATCTCATCTCGAAGAAAATCCTCTTCTTGACGAGTGTGTCGATTGCGGGCGGCCACATTGCGGTGTGCCTCTTGTAAAGCGCGTTGCGCCTCCATAGCTTGAGCTTCACGACGTTGTTGTGCGTGGCGGTTAGCCTCGGCATCTTGTTCTTCTTGATATTGACGAGCTCGCTCTTGTTGTTGTTGGCGTAGTCGTTGCCGTTCTTGTGCTTGCTCAAGTATAGCTTGGTTTTGACGACGTCGATTTTCTTGTTCGTCGAATAGCTCTTGGGAACTCTTGTCATGTAGAGGTTGTGGATGTTCATGTCGAGCTTGACGTGCGGCTTGACGAAGAGTGTTTGACGTAGGTGTACTTGAGTCTTGCGTTGAGTCGGTATGTCGACTTGAGCGGCTTCGTCGATGAGATGATGTTGAGGAAGAACGTCGGTTGATGATCAATGTTCGTAGCTCATTGTATTGAGTAGACATGTTGGTGTTGATGAGGTCGATTTGCTCCTTAGTGCTTTGTTGGAATTGTCGCGCGTCCTCGGCAACTTGACCAATGTACTCTCGCATAGCTTCACTCTCTTGATGTAGAGCTCGTTGGACACCGAATAGATGTAGTTTGGTGACGTAGTTGTTCGCTTCTTGAGGATCATCGAAGATCGGGTTGGTAGATGAACTTGGCCTATCCATCATCACAAGCAAGTATGTGAGTGGGAGAAAGGAGAAGACAATATCAATGTACCTTAACCGAGGTTGAAAATGGATCAATGATCACTCAACAATGTAACCCGGAAATAGCACTATTGGTATCACTTCGTGTCGATTCTCACACCTACACAAGTAAAGCTTTGAGAGGAGCTCGGTTAGGATGTGGCACAAATTCAATGCAATCGTCAAAATGACTCAAAGATGTTGAAAATGGTTCACAAATTTGCTCAAGCAACAAGTAGATCACTAGCAAAGAGTAGTACACGGAACACACGCACGGATAGATAAATGTGGTTGTGCAACCAAGGATGAGCGAAAAATGTGGTAAACCACGGAAAATGCTCGTGTTGCACAACGCTAGAGAGACGCTAACCGATTGCTTAATAGGCGGATACGCACTTGTGCACGACCTATATGGGCAAAACGTAACGACTATCTATCACAAGTATGCTATGAGTGTATGATGTGCCGATGCTTTAGCACAAGATGATGTTGCTATGTTGTATGATCTCGTTGGATGCAAGGCGTATGATGCTATAGTTTCTTTGCTTGGATTGGCTCTTTTTGCTTAAAAGCTTTTGAGCTCTTTCTTTGAGCACATATGTATGCTTCTCGTATCGAGGTAGCTATTGTGTATGCGGAACACTCTTGTGGCACAAGGAGATATGCAATATACCAAGATGATGTGGTATGCAATATATATGAGTATCACTAATGTGCACAAGTGTCGTGGCCCGGCAATACTCAAATGGCTAGTCTCAATGGGAAAGCTACGCAAAGATGGTTCATGGGGTGACAATGCAATTGCAAGATAGAATGATCGAAGTGTCGTCGATGTTACCGTCCTTGCCGAAGTTGAGCGGTGGTGTCGTCGAAGTCTTGCCGGCCCAAGGTAGCCGAAACATCCAAGGAAACGGTGAAACCAAAACTCAAGTATCCACGGCAAATGGAGACAAATTTTCCAAACTCGAAGCGGTGAAGCGATGGTGGTTGTTGCGGAAGATCGGTGGTGGTTTGCGGAAGGGTGAGTGGATCACCGAACGAAGAGGCGGATGATTGCTAGGAGGGAAGTGTAGTGGGGCAAAATGGCTGCGGGAGGCCGGATGTCCGGGCCAGGGGCCGGATGTCCGGGCCGGGCCGGATGTCCGGGGCACTAGCCGGATGTCCGGGGTGCCCGAGCCAGCAAGAACACGTGGCAAAAGGGGGTTTGCGAGGCAAAAATTCGGTGGATTTTTCGGGTGAAATTTGGGGAAAAGTGGAGGAAAAGCTAGATCCACACGTGGCACAGCAAATCCATGGAACAAATTCAACAAAATCTTGCCAAATCAACAGATCACAGAAAATTTTTGGGGCTCTTTTTGTGTGGCAATTTTCGAAATTAGGAAGAACACGACAAAAACAGGCTAGAAAACAAAGTGTGGGGCTCCAAAATCGTGAGAAACCTTTGCTCTAGATACCATAATGATGTAGGGTGGAACCCTAATCAGCGGATCTTTCACGTTTGGAGGTTGGCACACGATGAACACGGGGAAAACACGGAGAAAGAAGGGGAAAACACACGAGAGAACACTCAAATCAACACGGAAGCAATCACACAAGTGCTAGATTCGCGATACAAGGTCGAGATACATGATCCAAAGTCAACAACGGTGATACAGATAGTCTTCTCCCGGAGGAGGTCTTGGAATCCCGTGGGATCTTCCCGTTAGGGGTCTTGAATCCAGAGGTGGATCTTCTCCGTAGAGGCGCACCGGTCTCGTGGGAGAAATCCACACAAGTGTCAAATGAGCTAAAACCACAGCTAACCCTAAACGGGATGAGGAGAGGAGTATATATAGTCTACGGGGCGAATGGGTACATGGGCCTCGGCCCGGGGGATGCGCGCAGGCAATTCAGGGGCCGGACGTCCGGGCGGCGGGCCGGATGTCCGGGACTTCACAGGACGCCGGATGTCCGGGGCGGGGGCCCGGATGTCCGGGCTGGAGTGGACGCGCCTCGGGTGCTCTCTGGACAGAGGCGCCGGATTTCCGGGCGCGGGGCCGGATGTCCGGGCCGTGTCTGGCCGGATGTCCGGGCCCTGGCCGGATGTCCGGGCCCTGTAGCCTTGGCTGCTGTTGGCCTTCTGTGGGTGAATGCCCAGGGGCCGGATGTCCGGGCCAGGGGGCCGGATGTCCGGGTCCTGGAGCTCTCTTCTGCTCTTCTCGATGCATTGGCTCGTCCATGAACTTGAGGACTCGTCCATCTTCACGCCCCTCTCCGATGTGGTCTTCTTCACACCTGAGCACACACAACACGTCCGTCTGAGGTAGCGACCATGTCTCGCAAGATTTGTATGGAAGTAGGGCTAGGAGTGACGTCACCTCGGTCTCGGGAGCTCTAGTCCTTGGTCCTTTGGGCACTTGTTGAGGTGAAGGAGGGTCCATGGGGATGGCCCTAGGATACACCGTATCATTTAGGCTACTTAGGGACCATTGCTCCTTCATCAACCACCACCACCACTTCCGCATAGCCTAGTCCACCATACATAGCCAACCCAACTTAACCAAATTTTTGTTCGAGCTTGTTTGAGTTGTGGCTTGTGTCTCCTAAGGTGTTTCGGCTACTTAGGGACCGTGACTTCAACTCCGACTTCGTGTATAGCCCATCATTCCACTTCCGCAACCACCACGGCATTGCCGCTACCACCATTTGATATTTGTCCTTGAGATTTTGAGTTGTGGTTTTTCCGTTTCCTAAGGTGTTTCGGCTAATTAGGAACGGTTCTACATCAAGAGCACCACCTCTCATCATCGACACGGACGGTAACCTCGACGACATCATTGTATATTCCCCTTGCAATTGCATTGTTAACCCCTAGCCCTTTTTTGCGTCACCTACCTATCGAGACTAGCCATTTGAGTATTGCCGGCAACGTGACTTGTGCACATTAGTGATCATACTTCCCATATCATACATACCATATCACCGTGGTGCATATCTTGTTATCATCTCTTGTGACACAAGGTTGTCATCGCATATACTCAATTGCTATCTTGGTTCGTGAAGTTTTGCATGAGAAAAGAGCTCAAAAGAGAAAGAGCCAAACAAGCTTTTAAGCACAAAGAAAAAGATACGCAAAGAGCTTTTAAGCAAGAACCATAGCATCATACTACATTAAGATTGTCATACTCGATCATTTTGGATCATACCACCGGAATACCATACATATAGCATACTTGGGATAGAAGTCGTTGCATTTTGCATAGTAGGTTGTGCACAAGTTCGTATCCGCCTATTGTGCAATCGCGCTAGCGTCTCTCTAGTGTTGTGCAACAAGAGCATTTTCGTGGATTCCACATTTTGGCTCACCCCTTGGTTGCACGACCCCACTTATCTATCCGTGTGTGTGTTTCCGTGTGCCACCCATATTGCTATTGGTCTTCTTGTTTCACTTGCGAATTTGTGAATCTTTTTCAACATTATTGAGCCTTGCTAACATTTTGCATCAAATTTTTGTGCCACTATCCTCACCGAGCTCCACCATAAGCTTTACTTGTGTAGGTGTGAGAAATCGACAAGAATTGGTACCAATTGTGCTATTTCCTTGTTCCACATTTGAGTGATCATTGATCCATCTTCAACATCGGTCAAGGTACATTTGGTCTAGTTCTTCTCTTTCTCCCACTCATACTTGCTAGCGTCTTGTGATGGATAGGCAAGGCATTTCATCTCCGGTCTTCGACATCGACGGCGCGAACAAGGACATCCACGCGAAAACCATCGGACTACAACGAGAAATGCAAGAGTGCTTGGGCAACATCGCCATCGAACAACGACACTTCGCGACAAGGACAATGGCTTCCCTCGACGACATGTGCGACTCCTTCAACAAACAAATGGCGGAGCTCCGACACTTGGTGGTCGATTACAAGTCTTCTTCCCCTTCGTCATCCTCTCGGCGGCGACGTTCAAGTCACAAGTCTTCGGAGCGCAAACATGATGCAAGTACAAGTCTTCCACGTCCACACCGCCATGGCGACCATCGACATCGTTATGAAGGGCAAGTCACCTCCAAGCATCATGTGCACGACGACGACGAACGACATCTACCAAGAGCTCAAGCACGACAACGACATCATCATCATGAAGATGCTCGACAAGCGCATATCTACAACTCCGAAGAAGCTCTACATCACGCCAAGGCCAAGCTTCAAGAGCATAAGAGAAGACCGCGAGACAAGCACACCCAAGACGGAGCTACAGCTACAACCACCACTTCGGCATCTTCGCCAAGTGCTATCAAGGCATCTTCGCCTTCGGACGTACGGCATCTTCGCCTACTTCCCATGAGTTCGCCTACATCGACATCTCCAACTACAAGGCGACCACCTACGAGCGAGGGTGACACTTCCATCTTCGGAAGCTCCCCACATCAAGACGGCGACAAGATGGTCAATCTAGGGCCATCCCCTTCGACTACGGCATTCATCTTTGGAGGCATTACGGATGAGGAAGTTGAGCATGGAGACTATTGCACCTACACCTCTTCGACATCCACATATGACGAGATGCCCCAATTTCCATGTGAGGAGAGCCACCACCACATGAGTGACATGAGTGACTCCACCATATGTGACATTGAGTGCATTTCCTATGAGAGGATGAGTGTGCACACCACTAGCCCCACACATGAGAGCATGCCACTTCTCCTATGTGAGGTTGAGAGCCATTTTGATGCAGGGTGGAACCCTAATCAGCGGATCTTTCACGTTTGGAGGTTGGCACACGATGAACACGGGGAAAACACGGAGAAAGATGGGGAAAACACAAGAGAGAACACTCAAATCAACACGGAAGCAATCACACAAGTGCTAGATTCGCGATACAAGGTCGAGATACATGATCCAAAGTCAACAACGGTGATACAGATAGTCTTCTCCCGGAGGAGGTCTTGGAATCCCGTGGGATCTTCCCGTTAGGGGTCTTGAATCCAGAGGTGGATCTTCTCCGTAGAGGCGCACCGGTCTCGTGGGAGAAATCCACACAAGTGTCAAATGAGCTAAAACCACAGCTAACCCTAAACGGAAAGAGGAGAGGAGTATATATAGTCTACGGGGCGAATGGGTACATGGGCCTCGGCCCAGAGGATGCGCGCAGGCATTTTCAGGAGCCGGACGTCCGGGTGGCGGGCCGGATGTCCGGGGCTTCGCGGGTCGCCGGATGTCCGGGGCGGTGGCCCGGATGTCCGGGCGGGAGGAGCCGAGCCTCGGGTGCTCTCTGGACAGGAGCGCCGGATTTCCGGGCCCGAGGCCGGATGTCCGGGCCGTGCTTGGCCGGATGTCCGGGCCCTGGCCGGATGTCCGGGCCCTGTGGTTGGCCCTCTGTAGAGAGATGCCCAGGGGCCGGATGTCCGGGCCAGGGGGCCGGATGTCCGGGTCCTGGAGCTGCTTTCCGGTCTTCTCGTTGCATCAGCTCGTCCATGACCTTGGGGACTTGTCCATCTTCAAGCTCTTCTCCGAAGTGGTCTCCTTCACACCTGAGCACACAAAGCACACTCGCTTGAGGTAGCAACCATGTCTCGCAAGATTCATAAGGAAGTAGGGCTAGGAGTGACGTCACCTCGGTCTCGAAAGCTCTAGTACGGGCACGTGTCATCGGTCCTTGAGGCACTTGAGGGGGTGAAGGAGGGTCCATGGGGATGGCCCTAGGATACACCGTATCATTGGTGCTTTGTTGGAATTGTCGCGCGTCCTCGGCAACTTGACCAATGTACTCTCGCATAGCTTCACTCTCTTGATGTAGAGCTCGTTGGACACCGAATAGATGTAGTTTGGTGACGTAGTTGTTCGCTTCTTGAGGGTCATCGAAGATCGGGTTGGTAGATGAACTTGGCCTATCCATCATCACAAGCAAGTAAGTGAGTGGAGAAAGGAGAAGACAATATCAATGTACCTTAACCGAGGTTGAAATTGGATCAATGATCACTCAACAATGTAACCCGGAAATAGCACTATTGGTATCACTTCGTGTCGATTCTCACACCTACACAAGTAAAGCTTTGAGAGGAGCTCGGTTAGGATGTGGCACAAATTCAATGCAATCGTAAAAATGACTCAAAGATGTTGAAAATGGTTCACAATTTGCTCATGCAACAAGTAGATCACTAGCAAAGAGTAGCACACGGAACACACGCACGGATAGATAACTGTGGTTGTGCAACCAAGGATGAGCGAAAAATGTGGAAAACCACGGAAAATGCTCGTGTTGCACAACGCTAGAGAGACGCTAACCGATTGCTAAATAGGCGGATACGCACTTGTGCACGACCTATATGGGCAAAACGTAACGACTATCTATCACAAGTATGCTATGAGTGTATGATGTGCCGATGCTTGAGCACAAGATGATGTTGCTATGTATGATCTCTTTGGATGCAAGGCGTATGATGCTATTGTTTCTTTGCTTGGATTGTCTCTTTTGCTTCAAAGCTTTTGAGCTCTTTCTTTGGGCACATATGTATGCTTCTCGTATCAAGGTAGCTATTGTGTATGCGGAGCACTCTTGTGGCACAAGGAGATATGCAATATACCAAGATGATGTGGTATGCAATATATATATGAGTATCACTAATGTGCACAAGTGTCGTGGCCCGGCAATACTCAAATGGCTAGTCTCAATGGGAAAGCTACGCAAAGATGGTTCATAGGGTGACAATGCAATTGCAAGATAGAATGATCGAAGTGTCGTCGATGTTACCGTCCTTGGCGAAGTTGAGCGGTGGTGTTGTCGAAGTCTTGCCGTCCCAAGGTAGCCGAAACATCCAAGGAAACGGTGAAACCACAACTCAAATATCCACGGCAAATGGAGACAAATTTTCCAAACTCGAAGCGGGTTAGCGATGGTGGATGCGGAAAAGGTGGTGGTATGCGGAAGAAATGGTGGAGCACCGAACGAAAATGGCGGAGAAGTGGGGAAATGGCTGCGGGAGGCCGGATGTCCGGGCCAGGGGCCGGATGTCCGGGCCGGGCCGGATGTCCGGGGCACGAGCCGGATGTCCGGGGTGCCCGAGCCAGGAAAAATTCCTTGCAACCGGTGGTGTTTGGGGAAAAATTCGGTGGATTTTTCGGATGAAATTTAGGGAAAAGTGGAGGAAAAGCTAGATCCACACGTGGCACAGCAAATCCATGGAACAAATTCAACAAAATCTTGCCAAATCAACAGATCACAGAAAATTTTTGGGGCTCTTTTTGTGGGGCAATTTTCGAAATTAGGAAGAACACGACAAAAACAGGCTAGAAAACAAAGTGTGGGGCTCCAAAATCGTGAGAAACCTTTGCTCTAGATACCATAATGATACAGGGTGGAACCCTAATCAGCGGATCTTTCACGTTTGGAGGTTGGCACACGATGAACACGGGGAAAACACGGAGAAAGATGGGGAAAACACAAGAGAGAACACTCAAATCAACACAGAAGCAATCACACAAGTGCTAGATTCGCGATACAAGGTCGAGATACATGATCCAAAGTCAACAACGGTGATACAGTAGTCTTCTCCCGGAGGAGGTCTTGGAATCCCGTGGGATCTTCCCGTTAGGGGTCTTGAATCCAGAGGTGGATCTTCTCCGTAGAGGCGCACCGGTCTCGTGGGAGAAATCCACACAAGTGTCAAATGAGCTAAAACCACAGCTAACCCTAAACGGAATGAGGAGAGGAGTATATATAGTCTACGGGGCGAATGGGTACATGGGCCTCGGCCCGGGGGATGCGCGCAGGCAATTCAGGGGCCGGACGTCCGGGCGGCGGGCCGGATGTCCGGGACTTCACAGGACGCCGGATGTCCGGGGCGGGGGCCCGGATGTCCGGGCTGGGGCAGTCGAGCCTCGGGCGCTCTCTGGACAGAGGCGCCGGATTTCCGGGCCCGGGGCCGGATGTCCGGGCCGTGCTTGGCCGGATGTCCGGGCCCTGGCCGGATGTCCGGGCCCTGTAGCTTCTGCTGCACGCGGCCTTCTGTAGCTGAACGCCCAGGGGCCGGATGTCCGGGCCAGGGGGCCGGATGTCCGGGGCCTGGAGCTCTCTTCTGCTCTTCTCGATGCATTGTGATACGGAGTATCCCATGATCATCCCCATGTTCACTCGACGAGGCCTCAACTACACACAATTGGACACAAGGTTCACTCGCTCCTCTCTGAACCTCCACTTTCTACATGTGAGACATGCCTACTACCTCAAATATATGTGCTATGCATGTTCAGGAACACCCAAGGGGACCATGGAGAACCCAAGGACCAAGGCCAAGTGCGCGTGGAAGAGAAGGAAGAAGGACCAGCATCTTCAGGCCCCGGACATCCGGCCCCCAAGCCCGGACATCCGGCCCCTCATCACAGAAGGCAACCGAAGCCGGCCACGCTCAGCCCGGACATCCGGCCAGAGGCCCAGACATCCGGCTCCTCGCGAGCCGCCGGACATCCGGCCCCCGGCCCGGACATCCGGCGCCTGCCTGCGCGCAGAGACGGGCCTGAGGCCCATGTATCCCTCTCCCACTTACCCCTTCGTGGACCTAGACTATATATACTCCTCCCCCTCCTCCATTTGAGGGTTAGCTTAGGGATAGCTCATTTGATACTATCTAGTGGTTCATCTCCTTGTGAGTGACTGCGGCCCCTCCACGGAGAAGATCCACTACGGATTCAGGACCTCCTTCATCGGAGAAGATCCCCAGGGATATCAAGACCTCCTCACGGAGAAGAACCGGTTACCCTTTGTATCGTCCCTTGTTGATCATGGATCTTGTATCTCTTTGTGTTTCGAGGATCTAGCATATGTGTGACTTGTTCTTGTTGGTTTGAGTGATTCTCTCGTGTTTCCCCTCGTGTTCCCTCTCGTGTTCTTCGTGTTCATCGTGGGATCCACTCCATTTCGTGAAAGATCTGCTGATTAGGGTTCCACCCTGTATCAAAAGGACAAAGGTCTCAGGCTATGGAGACAATCTGATCCATATGCCGTAAGAAGAAGGACTGCTGTGGACCCCAGATTCCACACCAGAGAGCAGCAGGATTTCTATGAGACCGTGCTAATGGATAAGAAGCCCATTGTTGCTGACACCAGGTATGTCGACTGGAAGTATATTGACAGCAGAGAGCATCGGGACTTCTTTCCCCATGTGCATGAGAGCTTTACTGCATGTGGAGTTGCTGACTTTGTGGGTCAAGAACTGACAGCCTGGAATGACGAGATGATCATGCAGTTCTATGCCACAGCCCATTTCTATCCTGATGGCAAGATCACCTGGATGACTGAAGGTCAAAGGTTTTCTTCAACTGTTGCAGAATGGGCAGAACTTCTGAACGCTCCAGTGCAGAGAGAGGACGACATTGATGTCTATGGGATTCCTAAGAAGAGTCATGATTCCATGAAGAATATGTACAAGGAGATCCCAGCTGCTGATTTGGAGGGATGGAAACTCGGCTCAGTGTATTATCTCCAGGCAGGTCTGACCACCACTAACACTATCCTGAGGCATACTTTGATGCCTAAGTCAGGTGACCACCGGATTGATACAGGGTGGAACCCTAATCAGCGGATCTTTCACGTTTGGAGGTTGGCACACGATGAACACGGGGAATCACAAGGGAAAGATGGGGGAAACACAAGAGGAAAACACTCAATCAACACGAAAGCAATCACACAAATGCTAGATTCGCGATGCAAGGTTGAGATCCATGATCCAAAGTCAACAACGGTGATACAGATAGTCTTCTCCCGGAGGAGGTCTTGGAATCCCGTGGGATCTTCCCGTTAGGGGTCTTGAATCCAGAGGTGGATCTTCTCCGTAGAGGCGCACCGGTCTCGTGGGAGAAATCCACACAAGTGTCAAATGAGCTAAACCACAGCTAACCCTAAACGGAAAGAGGAGAGGAGTATATATAGTCTACGGGGCGAAGGGGATACACGGGCCTCGGCCCAAGTGCTGCGCGCAGGCAGATCAGGAGCCGGACGTCCGGGCAGCGGGCCGGATGTCCGGGGCTTCGCGGGGCGCCGGATGTCCGGGGCGGGGGCCCGGATGTCCGGGCTGGGGCAGTCGAGCCTCGGGCGCTCTCTGGACAGAGGCGCCGGATTTCCGGGCCCGGGGCCGGATGTCCGGGCCGTGCTTGGCCGGATGTCCGGGCCCTGGCCGGATGTCCGGGCCCTGTAGCTTCTGCTGCAAGCGGCCTTCTGTAGTTGAACGCCCAGGGGCCGGATGTCCGGGCCAGGGGGCCGGATGTCCGGGGCCTGGAGCTCTCTTCTGCTCTTCTCGATGCATTGGCTCATCCACGACCTTGGGGACTTGTCCATCTTCAAGCTCTTCTCCGAAGTGGTCTCCTTCACACCTGAGCACACAAAGCACACTCGCTTGAGGTAGCAACCATGTCTCGCAAGATTCATAAGGAAGTAGAGCTAGGAGTGACGTCACCTCGGTCTCGAAAGCTCTAGTACGAGCACGTGTCATCGGTCCTTGAGGCACTTGAGGGGGTGAAGGAGGGTCCATGGGGATGGCCCTAGGATACACCGTATCATCTCCCCTCCCTTGGGAAAGATCCGACCTCGGATCGAAATCTTCATCACCATGGAGCACCTTGAATTGTCCGTCGTCACGAGGTAGAAGCTTGGACTTGTGCTCTATCGCGAAGTGGTCCTTGTGAAGATGTAGCCAACTGAGATCTTCCGGGTGAAACGCCATTGTTGCCTTGTTGACGTTGATCTTGGTGGTGAGGCGATGTACTTGTCGCTCGATTGTTGCCCGTGTTTGTTCGTGCACCTTCTTGAGTATTTCACTACAAAAGAAAGTGGCAACATGTGAAGCATCGTCGATCTTGTTATCGGGAATGAAATGAGCCATGTTAGAGAATGTATCGACCATGACAAGCACGGGATCGTTTCCATTTTTAGTCCTAGACAAGCCAAGTATGAAATGCATGTTTATGTCTTCCCATGGATGAAATGTAGTAGGAAGAGGCAAGTAAAGACCATGAGATTGAGCTTTGGACTTAGCTTTGCGGCATGTCGGACATCGGTTGGTGAGGTTTGAGACGTCACGTAGTATCTTGGCCCAAAAATAGTTCTTAGAGAGGGTAGCAAATATCTTGTCGCGTCCAAAGTGTCCCATGAGTCCTCCTTCATGCGATTCCTGCAAAAGGAGCAAACAAAGCGAAGACTCGGGGATGCAAAGTTTGTTAGCTCTCATAAGATGTCCATCCTTGGTGTAATGATGTTCCCAAGAAGTGTGAGTCAAGCATGGAGCATAGGCATTTGCAAAGAAAGGATCATGCTCATATAAATCTTTTAGGTGCTCTAAGCCAATCACATGCAACTTAAAGTGTGTAACAAGTAAGCACTTGCGTAACAAGCATGCATTTGCATGAAAACTTCCATGTTTCGTGGGCAATAGAATAACCGGAGCGGCACAAGTGCTAAATCTGTCACGTACATGACTTTTGTCGATGAGTTTGGGCACTTGCCGTTGTATCTCGTGGTTGACACGGTAGAGAGCTTTGTTGGGAAATGGCGCACCGGGTACAAGTTCGATGCGGTGTTTTATCCCGTGAAGTAGAACCGGTGGTACCTCATCGGTAAAGGCGTCCGAGAATTCCTGCAATAAAGGTGACAACACAAAAGGTAGAGATTGTGAAGTGTTAGTAGATTTGTCTTCCCCTATGCATAAGAGCACATGGTGAACGACGTTCGATGGGTTCTCACACACTTCTCTCATCTCACTTTTGGTGGCAAATAGCACTAGTTTCTTCGTGTAGCTCATCGTGGAGTCGCTCATATTTGGCTTGTGGCTCTCGCTCTCTTTTAGGTGGCTCGCTCTCTCACCATTCTCTCCACGATGGGTGGTAGGTAAAAGCTTGTCGGCGGCTACTTGACTTGGAGTCATTGGTCGTAGCACGAATTCCTTGCCCTTCATCTTGAAGTGATAGTGATTCGTCCGTCCATTGTGTGTGACTCCACGATCATATTGCCATGGTCGTCCAAGAATAAGGTGGCACACGGACATTGGTATCACATCACACTCAAGAGTGTCCTCGTAGGCGCCAATCTTGAAAGATACTTGCACGGTGTGCTCGACTCGAAGAATTCCGGCGTCGTTGAGCCACTGGACCTTGTAGGGGTGCGGATGCTTCGTCTTGACCAAATGAAGCTTGTCGCATAGCTCTTCACTTGCCAAGTTGTGGCAACTTCCGCCATCGATGATAACCTTGATGGAGCGTCCATTGATGCCGGCCTTCGTATGGAAAATATGGCATCGTTGGTCGTCATCTTGTTGATGTTGGAGTGTCAAGACTTTGGACACAATAAGGTTGGGGCTTGAGTCATTGTCGCAAAACACTTGACGATCTTCTTCTTCATTGATACGCCGGTGGATGGCCAAGTGCTTGATGGCGTCCACTTCGTCGTCGCTCATCGAGTCATATGTGCCGTCGTCGTGGAAGATCATTGTTCTCTTGTTGGTGCACTCGAAGGACTTGTGTCCACGGCCACCACATGTGAAACATTTGATGGAACTTGTCTTTGGGTTGTCTTCATTTGGAGTTGTAGATGATGTAGCTCTTGGCTTGAAGTTGTTGGTAGAAGGTGGATGACTCGATGTAGTCTCATTCTTGTATCTTGGCTTGTCGCCTAAGTTTGTAGATGGCTTGGTAGAGGTAGGAGGGATATCCGAAGTCGTTGAAGCTTGGTTGTAGGAGCCGAAGTTCTTGGAGTTGAACTTGGAGTACTTGTAGTCCTCTTGAACTTGTCGCTCCGCTTTGGTTGCTTGGTGTACTAGCTCGAGGAGATTGTTGTATGGTTGGAAGTCCGCAATCTTCTTAATGGAATAGTTGAGTCCATTCAAGAATCTCGCCATTGTTTGCTCTTCATCTTCCATGATGTTTGCTCTTATCATAGCAATCTCCATCTCTTTGTAGTACTCTTCAACGGACTTGGTTCCTTGCTTGAGGAGTTGGAGCTTTTTGAACAAGTCTCGGTTGTAGTGTGTAGGCACGAAGCGTGCTCTCATCACTTCCTTCATTTGAGCCCAAGTGGTGATACGAGGTTCGCCTTTGGCTTCTCTTCTCTCTATGATTTGCTCCCACCAAATGAGAACATAGTCTTGGAACTCAAGTGATGCCATAGCGATCTTCTTCTCTTCATCGAAGTTGTGAAGGCGAAAGATCTTGTCAACTTTCAATGCCCATGAGAGGTAGTCTTCGGGATCAATGCTTCCGGAAAACTTTGGCATGGTGAACTTGAGCTTGCCATAGCGATGCTCGTCGTTGTTTCCTTGTCTATTGGGAGGATGATCTCGGTTTTGGCGGTTTGCCATATCTTGTTGCTCTTGTTGAGGAAGATGTTCTTGTTGGGGTTGTTGCTCTTGCCGCGCGTGAGGAGGAGCTTCTTCTTGCCTTCTTGCTAGATGGCGCCTTTCTTGCATCTCATCTCGAAGAAAATCCTCTTCTTGACGAGTGTGTCGATTGCGGGCGGCCACATTGCGGTGTGCATCTTGTAAAGCACGTTGCGCCTCCATAGCTTGAACTTCACGACGTTGTTGTGCGTGGCGGTTAGCCTCGGCATCTTGTTCTTCTTGATATTGACGAGCTCGCTCTTGTTGTTGTTGGCGTATTCGTTGCCGTTGTTGTGCTTGCTCAAGTGTAGCTTGGTTTTGGCGACGTCGGCCTTCTTGCTCGTCGAATGGTTCTTGAGAACTCTTGTCATGTAGAGGTTGCCGATGTTCATGTCGAGCTTGACGTGCGGCGTGACGAAGAGTGTTTGATGTAGGTGTACTTGAGTCTTGCGTTGAGTCGGTATGTCGACTTGAGCGGCTTCGTCGATGAGATGATGTTGAGGAAGAACGCCGGTTGATGATCAATGTCCGTAGCTCATTGTATTGAGTAGACATGTTGGTGTTGATGAGGTCGATTTGCTCCTTGGTGCTTTGTTGGAATTGTCGCGCGTCCTCGGCGACTTGACCAATGTACTCTCGCATAGCTTCACTCTCTTGATGTAGAGCTCGTTGGACACCGAATAGATGTAGTTTGGTGACGTAGTTGTTCGCTTCTTGAGGGTCGTCGAAGATCGGGTTGGTAGATGAACTTGGCCTATCCATCATCACAAGCAAGTAAGTGAGTGGAGAAAGGAGAAGACAATATCAATGTACCTTAACCGAGGTTGAAAATGGATCAATGATCACTCAACAATGTAACCCGGAAATAGCACTATTGGTATCACTTCGTGTCGATTCTCACACCTACAAGTAAAGCTTTGAGAGGAGCTTGGTTAGGATGTGGCACAAATTCAATGCAATCGTCAAAATGACTCAAAGATGTTGAAAATGGTTCATAATTTTGCTCATGCAACAAGTAGATCACTAGCAAAGAGTAGCACACGGAACACACGCACGGATAGATAAATGTGGTTGTGCAACCAAGGATGAGCGAAAAATGTGGTAAACCACGGAAAATGCTCGTGTTTCACAACGCTAGAGAGACGCTAACCGATTGCTTAATAGGCGGATACGCACTTGTGCACGACCTATATGGGCAAAACGTAACGACTATCTATCACAAGTATGCTATGAGTGTATGATGTGCCGATGCTTGAGCACAAGATGATGTTGCTATGTATGATCTCTTTGGATGCAAGGCGTATGATGCTATAGTTTCTTTGCTTGGATTGGCTCTTTTGCTTAAAAGCTTTTGAGCTCTTTCTTTGGGCACAGATGTATGCTTCTCGTATCAAGGTAGCTATTGTGTATGCGGAGCACTCTTGTGGCACACGGGGATATGCAAGATACCAAGATGATGTGATGTTACTCACAATGATGTGGTATGCAATATCTATGACTATCACTAATGTGCACAAGTGTCGTGGCCCGGCAATACTCAAATGGCTAGTCTCAATGGGAAAGCTACGCAAAGATGGTTCATAGGGTGACAATGCAATTGCAAGTTAGAGTGAGCGAAGTGTCGTCGATGTTACCGTCCTTGCCGAAGTTGAGCGGTGGTGTTGTCGAAGTCTTGCCGTCCCAAGGTAGCCGAAACATCCAAGGAAACGGTGAAACCAAAACTCAAGTATCCACGGCAAATGGAGACAAATATTCCAAACTCGAAACGGTGAAGCGATGGTGGTTGTTGCAGAAAATCGGTGGTGGTTTGCGGAAGAATGGATGGATCACCGAACGAAGAGGCGGCGGAGGTTTGCGAGGTGGGGTGTAGTGGGGGGAAAATGGCTGCGGGAGGCCGGATGTCCGGGCCAGGGGCCGGATGTCCGGGCCGGGCCGGATGTCCGGGGCACGAGCCGGATGTCCGGGGTGCCCGAGCCAGCAAGAACACGTTGCAAAAGGGGGGTTGCGGGGCAAAAATTCGGTGGAATTTTCGGATGAAATTTGGGGAAAAGTGGAGGAAAAGCTAGATCCACACGTGGCACAGCAAATCCATGGAACAAATTCAACAAAATCTTGCCAAATCAACAGATCACAGAAAATTTTTTGGGGCTCTTTTTGTGGGGAATTTTTCGAAATTAGGAAGAACACGACAAAAACAGGCTAGAAAACGACGTGTGGGGCTCCAAAATCGTGAGAAACCTTTGCTCTAGATACCATATGATACAGGGTGGAACCCTAATCAGCGGATCTTTCACGTTTGGAGGTTGGCACACGATGAACACGGGGAATCACAAGGGAAAGATGGGGGAAACACAAGAGGAAAACACTCAATCAACACGAAAGCAATCACACAAATGCTAGATTCGCGATGCAAGGTTGAGATCCATGATCCAAAGTCAACAACGGTGATACAGATAGTCTTCTCCCGGAGGAGGTCTTGGAATCCCGTGGGATCTTCCCGTTAGGGGTCTTGAATCCAGAGGTGGATCTTCTCCGTAGAGGCGCACCGGTCTCGTGGGAGAAATCCACACAAGTGTCAAATGAGCTAAACCACAGCTAACCCTAAACGGAAAGAGGAGAGGAGTATATATAGTCTACGGGGCGAAGGGGATACACGGGCCTCGGCCCAAGTGCTGCGCGCAGGCAGATCAGGAGCCGGACGTCCGGGCAGCGGGCCGGATGTCCGGGGCTTCGCGGGGCGCCGGATGTCCGGGGCGGGGGCCCGGATGTCCGGGCTGGGGCAGTCGAGCCTCGGGCGCTCTCTGGACAGAGGCGCCGGATTTCCGGGCCCGGGGCCGGATGTCCGGGCCGTGCTTGGCCGGATGTCCGGGCCCTGGCCGGATGTCCGGGCCCTGTAGCTTCTGCTGCAAGCGGCCTTCTGTAGTTGAACGCCCAGGGGCCGGATGTCCGGGCCAGGGGGCCGGATGTCCGGGGCCTGGAGCTCTCTTCTGCTCTTCTCGATGCATTGGCTCGTCCACGACCTTGGGGACTTGTCCATCTTCAAGCTCTTCTCCGAAGTGGTCTCCTTCACACCTGAGCACACAAAGCACACTCGCTTGAGGTAGCAACCATGTCTCGCAAGATTCATAAGGAAGTAGAGCTAGGAGTGACGTCACCTCGGTCTCGAAAGCTCTAGTACGAGCACGTGTCATCGGTCCTTGAGGCACTTGAGGGGGTGAAGGAGGGTCCATGGGGATGGCCCTAGGATACACCGTATCACGGATGATACGAGGCTATTCTATCAACATGCTGCACATTCTCGATGAGAAGGCACCTTTTAAGGTGATGGACTTGATGGTAGAGACCATCAAGAGGACTGCAGCTGACCAGAAGAGGTCGTGTGGGTTTGCACCGCAGATACAGATGCTTATCAACGCCAAGTTTGGCACGGGCAAATTCATGTTGGATAGGAAGCACTTGCCACTGCAGCCAGAGCATGAGGACAACGTAGTTGTGATGGATGAAGAGGATCCCACCTCAGTTGAAGGGCAAGCCAAGATTGAAGCTGCGAAGAAAGCCAAAGCTGACAAAGAGGCAGCAGCAGCAGCAGCTAAGCCAAAGAGCTTCGGAGATCAGATTCTTGAAGCAACCCGGAGAATTGAACAACGCCTGGCCAGCATTGAGCAATCTCAGAAGAGCCTTGAGAGGACTGTCGAGGACAAGATCCACGCTCTGGACGTGAAGCTGACTGAGATTCAGGTGTCTGTCAACAAGCTTGAGGCAGACATGGAGGAGACTAGGCAGGAGAGAGCAGAGCTTATGCAGGATGATCTAGTCCAGGACTCTCATCGCCAGACTGCTCCGGTTCCCAGAGGATCCAGGTCTGCAGCTATCCCAGTGACAGACTCCAGGGCTACCACTTCAGCACCAGCTACAGCTCCAGCAGTTCCTTCAGCTCCAGCATCCACTCCTCCAGCGCAGACATCAGCAGAAGTCTTCGCCGATGCAGCCATCTCTACACCGACATCGACCCAGACGGGAGCCGCCAGCCGAGCCCGCAGTGACGTTTAGCTCTATACCTTTTCGAACTTTTTGGTAACTTGTTGCCAAAGGGGGAGAAATTGTTATAGATCATAGGGCTTCGAGAGAGAGAGTGCTCTTTCGTCTTTTCGTTCTTTTGCC
>LR738714.1:286573538-286616358 GCA_902687465.1 Secale cereale
TTGGTTTCTTTTGGTTCCAGATACTTTAAGTGTGCTTGCTACTACGTTTGATGCTACCTTAATGAGTGCTTAGTCATACTATGCTTTAATGTGTGCTTATTGCTTATCATGTGCTATTCCTTATTGTATGGCTATTTACTTTTGTCTTGGTGATTAAGTGCATGTTATTCATTCTTATCTTTTTGTGCGCTCCACCAAGATGTATGTGACATGGAAGAGTGACCCATAATCCTAATCGATTGTGCATTTGCATTCAAACGCAAATTTTAAATAATGCACAAATTTAGGGGGAGCTCTTGTTTATCACATACTTCTCAAAGCGACGATATTATTCATTGATTATATCTTTTGTCGAAGCTTTGATCTATATGTTGTCATCAATTACCAAAAAGGGGGAGATTGAAAGTGCAACTAATCCCCGGGTGGTTTTGGTAATTAATAACAACATATATATCATTGAACTAATATTCTCTTGAGAATCATTTCAGAAAAGTTCGATGATGTGGGTATGGAAATGTCTGAAGAAGTGGACCCCTCAAAATGCTAAGACAAGCATTGGCAAAAGCTCAAGACTCTATTTGTGGTTTAGTGATCAAAGATCACATTGAGTCCATAGGAAAAGCCAATACTATTAAAAGGGGATGAGGTTGTGTTAATGTTCTTGTTGCTCAAGTGCTTGGTGATCTAACTCCCTCAACTATCAGCACTATTCACTACTTAACACACACCCATAAGTAATCTCGGTCAATCCAACTCAGTCCCACCGAGATGAAGTTATTTCTACAAACCCTAACATCTCGGTCACACCGATTTCTCCAACTCAGTCCCACCGAGGTGAACCACTTCAGTTGTTTCTCCAAACCCTAGCTTCTCGGTCAAACCGATTCTGAGTTTCGGTCCCACCGAAAAAGGGCTGCCAACCTTCTGTGGTCAGTTGACATAAATTCGGAATATCCGAGTTTATATTTTCGGTCTCACCGAGATGGCAAACCCTAACCTTTGACTCACTTCGGTCTCACCGAGATGGTATTTTCGGTCCCACCGAAAATCCCAACGTTCACTATATTTGAACTTTCGGTCTAACCGAGTTTTCACTTCGGTCTGACCGAGATTGGTCAAATGTGTGTGTAACGGTTGGATTTTGTGTGGAGGCTATATATACCCCTCCACCCCCTCCTCATTCGTGAGGAGAGCCATCAGAAAGTACCACCACTTCTACCATACACTTTCTGAGAAGTGAACCACCTACCCTTGTGTTGAGATCAAGCCATTCCATTCCTATCATATGAAACTTGATTTCTAGCCTTCCCAAGTTGCTTTCCACTCAAATCTTTCTTCCACCACAGCCATATCAGTGAGGAGAGTTGAGTGTTGGGGAGTTTATCACTTGAAGCACAAGAGCAAGGAGTTCATCACCATCAACACCGTCTATTACCTTTTGGGGGGTGGTGCCTCCTAGATTGGTTAGGTGTCGCTTGGGAGCCTCCGTCGTGATGTGGAGTTGAACCAAGAAGTTTGTAAGGGCAAGGAGATCGCCTACTTCGTGAAGATCTACCCCGAGTAAGGCTAGTCCTCCGTGGGCGTAGGCCGTGATGGAATAGACAAGGTTGCTTCTTCGTGGACCCTTCGTGGGTGGAGCCCTCCGTGGACTCGCGCAGCCGTTACCCTCCGTGGGTTGAAGTCTCCATCAACGTGGATGTACGATAGCACCACCTATCGGAACCACGACAAAAATCTCCGTGTCACCAAACTGCGTTTGATCTTCTCCACCTCTCTTTTACATGTGCAATTTACTTTCCGCTGCATATACTCTAGAATTGCATGTGTAGGGTGTTACTTGAATTGATCTTAATTGTGAAACTGCCAAAAACATTGCATGATCTAAAGGCAGATTTTTTATTTTGTCAAGTAGTCTAATCACCCCCCCTCTAGACTTACTTTCGATCCTACAATAACCTCTCAGAGTTGGTTTAGCATTTGCTAAGGTGCGACGTCCTCGCACGTTCATAGTCCGATCATCAAAGTCGACTTCCTCCAAAACAATAGCCACCATCTCATTGAAAGATGGAACACCTTTGTCTCTATCAAGTGGTATCAGATTTCCAGGTTGCTCGGTGAGATTTTCCAGTTTTTCATAGTTAGATCGAGTCTGTTCTTCATACCTATAGTCCACGAAAAAGCCAAAAAAATATTAGGGTTAGTTCATCATATCCGAACCAATCTGAGCCTTTGCATAATCTTTTTAGGGTTTTGCTTTGTTCAATTTGCGGTTGCATCGTTGTGTCTAGTTGCTGGTCTTATTGTCTAGTCCTTTAGAGTTTCGAGTTATGTCATAGTTGTCACGCCGCCGCACCATATTCATCGCTCCTGCCATACCACCACCGCTACCATATCCTACCACTGCTGCCATATCCCACCACAGCTACAACATACCACCACCGCTGCCATAACCTACCACCACTGCCATATCCTACCATCATATATCCACCACCAATCCGAGATCTTTTCATATTAGGTCTGTTCTCGAGATCCATCTAGTTTCGGATCGTGTTTCCTTGCATGATAGGTCTTAAAAAAAATTAGGCCAAAATTTTGGCACGCAAAATTATTTTTTGCCTATCCTGTATTTAGGCTTTTCTGAGTCATTTGAGACACATGCCATCATACTATTTTTTTACCACACTTTTTGGTCATCGCTGCGTGATTTCCGGAAAAAAAATCGTCAAAAAATTTCGTGCCTATCATCTTAGTTTGACTTGGGAAGAGTTTTGAGACACTCGCCATTATAGTGATTTTCGGCAAAAAAAAGGGAGCGGAAAAAAGAGCTCAAAAAAAGAGGCGAAAAAAAATCCAAAGTGTTCCCCTTGATTATGTGCAGCGCCGTGATTTTGTTAGTGTTCTAGGCTCGCGTCTCTAGTATGGTCTAGCCTAGGACCAGCAGAGTACCGTCGTTGAGCATTTATTCAACTTTGCATCTCTGAATTGATTTTTGCTGACCCTTTTTACTACCATATTATAAGCCTTCCCAGCTCCACATACATCTACGTCGTGCGTTTGACTCTCCCTAGTAATCGCTTTATCCAAGCTTTGAGAGTTTTGACTACCACGGTTGCCGATCACCACTTGCTGCTGGGTAAGAACTGCTAAGAATTTGAGATTCGCTTGACGAATTTGTGACGCCCCACCACCACCATTTTCTAGTAGTCTGTAGGATCATATTTTTGTGTGTTTCTATTGCTGCTAACCATGGCAGGATCACAAGTCGATGAGACTGGCTGCGAGAACATAACGAACAAGGAGTTGCATGATAAATATCAGCAAATGATGGGTCAACAGGTAGAAGATGTGATGACCAGTTTTGGCGACGCACTAGCGAGGATGGATGGCATGGAGAAGTCAATTGACACCAAGTTGGATGCCAAATTCGCTGAAGTGCTTACGCGTCTACCTCCACCTGCTGCACCATTGAAACAACCATAGCCACCACCTTCACGTCGTGAAACAGCCCCCCGCAAAGCGAGCCGTGTCCCTCTTTAGCCTGGCCACACTGTTGGTGCTGCTGTTAATACTTCTGTGGCTCCTGCTGCTGCTGAGGAGGAGGACGAATACGTAGGAGATTATGAGGATGATGTTGATCAAAATCAAAACTACGTGCAACAACTAGCACCACAACCACCAGGTCGTCCACTTGCAAATAATCGCAATGGTAGGGCTGCACCACACCCTCATGTACAAGATCATCACCATCTCCCTAAACTAAAATTGAATATTCCACCATTTGAGGGTAGATATGTTCCTGATATATATCTTAATTGGGAGTTAGAAACCGAACAATGTTTTACATGTTTAGAATATCCCGAGGAGAGACGTGTTCTTGCTGCTCTTTGTGCTTTCACTAGTTTTGCTTGTGTGAGGTGGTCTAAATATTGTAGATTATATCCGGATAACATTCCAATCGCTTGAGCTGCTTTGAAAACTGCTATGTGTACTCGTTGGGTTCCACCATATTATCAACGTGAATTACTTCAAAAATTGCAGCGTTCCAGACAAGGAAAAATCATGCGGAGGAATATTATCAGGAATTACAAACTGGCCTGATTAGATGTGGTATTGTTGAGGATAATGAGGCTACGCTTGCACGTTTTATGGGTGGCTTGAATAGAGAGATTCAAAGAATTATAGAGTATAAGGAGTATAATAATATTACTCGTTTATTCCATCTTGCTTGCAAAGCTGAACTTGAAGTGCAGGATTGACAGGCCTTGGCGCGAACTAATTTGTCTGCAGGCCGACCTTCATCATGGACACCCCGTGCATCCTCTACTTCGACACATCCAGCCGCACCACCGCCTACCTCACCCGTCACTTCTAGCCGTGATAAAGGCAAACAGGCACCACCACCATCAGCCAGGAGTACACCTTCCGGTCGTGCGCAGAGCTCTTCTTCATCCATGGCATCCATAGGGCCAACACATGATGTTATATGTCGTCGTTGCACTAGTCGTGGTCACTATGCGAGCAAATGCCCATCTCAGCGTGTCATGATTGCTACGAAGGAAAGTGGTTATGAGTCCACTAGTGACTATGATGAGGAGACTTTGGCTCTTATTACACGTGAAGAACACGCTGCAGATGATTCTGAAAATGAGACGCAATACATGGCTCCTGAAGACGCTGACATGTATGAATGTTTAGTTGCTCAACGTGCTTTGAGTGTGCAGGTCACACAAGCGGAGCAAAATCAGAGGCGCAATTTGTTCCATACAAAGGGAGTTGTGACGAAATGTTCTGTTCGCGTCATCATAGATGGAGGGAGCTGCAACAACTTGGCTAGCATGGAGATGGTTGAGAAGCTATCTCTCACCACAAGACCACATCCACGTCCTTACTACATCCAATAGTTCAACAACAGCAGCAAGGTTGAGGTAACACGTACTGTTCGTGTGCATTTTAGTATCTCTACATATGTTGATTGTGCTGTGGTACCCATGCAAGCTTGTTCCTTATTACTTGGTAGACCATGGCAATTTGATAAAATATCTGTACACCATGGTAGAAACAATCAGTATACTCTTGTTCATAAGGATAAACGTATTACTTTGCTTCCCATGTCTCCTGATTCCATTTTGAAATATGATATTAATAGAGATAATAAAGCGAAACAAGAGCAAAATAAGAGTTAAAATCAGATTGTGGCAAAATAATTTGAGCAACAAATGAAGCCTAATAACAAACCATCATCCCATGTTGCATAAGAAATTAAATTAAAAAACTAGATGTTTACTTGCCACCAAATCTGATATTGATGATCTAGATTTCAGCAAATCTACTTGCTATGCTTTTGTGTGCAAAGAGGCATTATTTTCATTCGAGAACGTGCCTTCCTCTTTGCCTCCTATTGTCAATAACATTTTGCAGGAGTTCGCGGACGTCTTTCCGCAAGACGTACCACCGAGATTAACACCTATTCGAGGGATGGAGCATCAGATTGACTTAATTCCCAGTGCATCGCTACCCAAGCGTGCACCATACCATACCAATGCAGAGGAGACGAAGGAGATTATGCAAGTACAGGAGCTACTCGACAAAGGTTATATACGCGAATTCCTTAGTTCGTGTGATGTTCCTATTATTCTAGTGCCAAAAAGGATGGTACATCACGTATGTGTGTTGATTGTAGAGGCATTAATAATATTACTATTCGTTATAGTCATCCTATTCCTAGGCTAGATGATATGCTTGATGAATTGAGGGGCTCTACTATATTCTCCAAAGTTGATTTGTGTAGTGGATACCATCAAACTTGTATACAATTGGGAGATGAATGAAAAACAACATTGAAAACTAATTTTGGATTATATGAGTGGTTAGTCATGCCTTTTGGGGTTAACTAATGCACCTAGTACTTTCATGTACTGAATGAAGTTTTATGTTCTTTCATTGGACGATTTGTGGTAGTGTACTTTGATGATATATTGATTTACATCAGATCTTTGGAGGAACATTTGGAACATTTACGTGATGTTTTTATTGCTCTACGTGATTGACATTTGTGTGGTAACCTTGGAAAGTGCACCTTTTGTACCGACTGAGTATCCTTTCTTGGCTATGTTGTTACTCCACAGGGAATTGAGGTTGATAAAGCCAAGATTGAAGCTATTGAGAGTTGGTCGTAGCCCAAAACGGTCATACATGTGAGGAGTTTCCTTGGCCTCGCTGGATTCTATAAGCGTTTTGTGAGAGATTTCAGCACCATTGTTGCACCTCTCAATGAGCTTACAAAGAAGGATGTGCCTTTTGTTTGGGGTACTGAATAGGAAGAAGCATTCACGGTACTGAAAGATAAGTTGACACATGCTTCTTTACTCCAACTTCCTGATTTTAATAAGACTTTTGAGCTTGAATGTGATGCTAGTGGTATTGGGTTAGGAGGTGTGTTATTACAAGATGGTAAACCTGTTGCATACTTTTCTGAAAACTTGAGTGGGCCTAGTCTGAATTATTCTACTTATGATTAGGAATTATATGCTCTTGTTCGGACTTTGGAAACATGGTAACATTATTTAGGGCCCAAAGAATTTGTTATACATTCTGATCATGAATCTTTGAAGCACACTAAAAGTCAAGCAAAACTGAACCGTAGACATGCTAAATGGGATGAATTCATAGAGACTTTCCCATATGTTATTAAACATAAGAAGGGAAAAGAAAATGTTATTGCTGATGCATTGTCTCGTCGTTATACTATGCTTTCACAACTTGACTTTAAAATAATTGGTTTGGAGACCATCAAAGATCAATATGTGCATGATGATGAATTTAAAGATGTATTGCGGAATTGTAAATAAGGGAGAACAAGGAACAGGTTCGTCGTTAATGATGGATTTGTGTTTCGTGCTAACAAGCTATGCATTCTAGCTAGCTATGTTCATCTTTTGTTGTTGAAGGAGGCGCATGGAGGAGGATTAATGGGACACTCTGGCGTGAATAAAATGGAGGACGTACTTGCTACACATTTCTTTTGTCCAATGATGAGATGGGATGTTTAGCGTTTTGTTGCTCGCTGCACTACATGTCTACAAGCTAAGTCACGACTCAATCCTCATGGTTTATATATGCCTTTGCCTGTCCCTAGTGTTCCTTGGGAATATATATCTATGGACTTTGTTTTGGGTTTACCTCGAACAAAGAAGGGGGCGGATAGCATATTTATTGGCGTGGATAGGTTCTCGAAAATGGCACACTTTATACCATGTCATAAAAGCGATGATGCTGCTAATGTTGTTGATTTGTTCTTTCGCGAAATTATTCGCTTGCATGGTGTGCCAAATACTATTGTTTCATATCATGATACTAAATTTCTTAGCCACTTTTGGAGATGTTTATGGGCTAAGTTGGGGACTAAACTACTTTTTAGTACTATTTGTCACCTCCAAAGTGATGGACAAACTGAAGTAGTCAATAGAACTTTGTCTACTATGCTTAGGGCTGTTTTGAAGAGTAACAAGAAAATATGGGAAGAATGCTTGCCTCATACTGTATTTGCTTATAATCGTTCGTTGCATTCTACTACTAAGATGTGCCCTTTTGAAATTGTTTATGGTTTCCTACCTCATGCACCTATTGATTTGTTGCCTCTTCCATCTTCGGAGAAGGTTAATTTTGATGCTAAACAACATGCTGAATTGATCTTAAAAATGCATGAGTTAACTAAGGAAAATATTGAGCACATAAATGCTAAATATAAACATGTTGGAGATAAGGGTAGAAAACGTGTTGTATTTGCACCTGGAGATCTTGTTTGGTTACATTTGCATAAGGATAGGTTTCCTAATTAGCACAAGTCAATGCTAATGCCATGTGCTCATGGTCCTTTTAAGGTGTTAGAGAAAATAAATGATAATGCATATACACTTGAGCTGCTGCAGATTTTGGGGTTAGTCCCACATTTAACATTGCAGATTTGAAGCCTTACTTGGGTGAGGAAGATGAGCTTCCGTCGACGATGAATTCAATTCAAGAAGGGGAGGATGATGAGGACATCACTAACAAATTTACACCCACAGCCCCAACTGATACATATACAGGACCAATTACTAGAGCTCGCGCATGCCAATTAAATTACCAGGTACTTTCGTTTCTTGGTAATGATACTAATGTTCATGAGAATATGATGCTGGCTAAATTGGATACATTTGTCTTGCTTACAAATGAAGGGCCTAGCTTGGACAAGAAGGATGAATATTGGAGCAACATCAAGCATGGAGTTGATGGCATGCGCAAGGGGAAAAGAACAGAGCTACAAGTGTTGATTTCAAGACTTTGTAGCCACCATAATGAGTGCGTGAAGGCTTGGACGAAATATACAAGATGCCACTTCATAGATCTCGTCCACAGGCTATTATAGGTGTTGCGTCACCTTATTATTGAGCCAGGCCCATGTAATTTCGAAATACTTGAGTATAGTCTATTTTTAGAGTCCGTATGTATGGGGAAACAAGAGTTAGGGTTGGTTTCGGACCCCTCCTCCAAGGGCCGCGAAATTCCCCCCTCTTCCTCCATATATGCAACCCTTATAGGGCGTCGTTTAGACTTTGGGTTTTGTTTAGATTAAAGTTCGCCATAGCTGCAACTTCGCGTACTTCGTTTGTGTTCAAAGACCAGATAAAGACGTCACAGAACCCCACCTTGATCAATAAAGATTTCCTCTTATATTTGCAGTATCCAGATTGCAATCTCAGTTACTTGCTTGTTCTTTGTTTGCCTGCAGGAAACAGACCTTTGTTGTCAGGTTGATCGTGATCCGGCATGGTTAATAACCTCTCGGGGTTGGTTTAGCGACTGCTAAGGCGCGACATCCTCGCACGTTCGTAGTCGGATCGTCAAAGTCGACTTCCTACAAAATGATAGGCACCATCTCATCGAAAGACGGTTAACCTTTGCCTCTATCACCGTGACAACCCACATGGAGCCAAACGAATTCAGCCTTTCGACGCCAAGCATCCACCAGGAAAGGTGAGACATAGCTTGTCGAGTGAACTATCCCTGTTTTCAACACGCCACTGTATTAGAACCTAACTGCTTTTGAAATTCATGTCTTGCAGGAATTCACAACGATGTACTCGCCTGTCCCAAAAGGGGAACAATTCATTGGAGGAGCAGAAAGCGAGTGCGGCGGTGCTGAAATTGATTATGCCGACAACAGTGAAGACGACAACTACGACTCTGTGTTGTGGAACGTTGCAAGGGAAACAAATGTTTTCCTACAAACACCCAAGATCAATCTAGGAGATGCACATCTATGAGAGTAGAGTTGGATCCACATACCTTTGTAGATATCTAAGAGGAAGCATTCAAGAATGCGATTGATGTAGTGGTACGTCTTCGCGATCCAATCACGATCCGTCCGGCGAACTCCGATCTAGTGCCGAACGGACGACACCATCGCGTTCAACACACGTACGGCTTGATGACGCCTTCACCTCCTCGATCCAGCGAGCAATGGTGAGGTAATAGCTCGAGTCCTCCGGCAGCATGACGGCGTGGTGGCGGTCGTGGTGGAGAAATCTCAGCAGAGCTTCGCTAAGCACTACAGAGAGGAAGGAGGCTACGAGAGAGAGAAGGAGCAGCGCCGTGGCGTATTCGGGTGCGGCTTCCCTCTCTCTACCTCTCAATATATAGAGGAAGGGAGGAGAGGAGGGGGCGCCCCTAGATCCAATCTAGGGGGCGGCGGCCAGAAGGGGGAAATCCTATATGGGTTTTCCCTCCCTAGAAAACTTGGCCCCCAAGCCGAGGGGTGGGAAACCTAGGGGTGGCGGCCCCACCTCCTCTGGCAACGTGGGAAGGGTGAGGGGGGCGCACAGTTCCTTAGTGGGTTGGTTTGCCCCCTCCCCTTGGCACATGAGGCCCCCCAACACTTGCCGGGGCCACCGAAACCTCTTTCGGTCATGCTGGCCATCACCCGATACCCCCGGAACACATCCGGACTCCAATACCCTTCTTCCAATATATCGATCTTCACCTCCGAACCATTCCGAAGTTCCTCGCACGTCCAAGATCTCATCCGGGACTCCGAACAACCTTCGGTAACCACCACAATGACTCAACTATACTAATATCGTCACCAAACGTTAAGTGTGTAGACCCTATGGGTTCGAGAACTATGCACACATGACCGAGACACCTCTACGATCAATAACTAATAGCGGGACCTGGATGCCCATATTGGTTCCCACATATTCTACGAAGATCTCATCGATTGAACCTCGACGTCAAGGATTCAGATAATCCCGTTTGCAGTTCCATTTGTCTATCGGTATGTTACTTGCCCGAGATTCGATCGTCGGTATCTCCATACCTAGTTCATTCTCGTTATCGGCAAGTCCCTTTACTCGTTCCATAATACAAAATCATGTTATCAACTCATTGGTCACACTGCTTGCAAGCTCATTGTGATGTTGTATTACCGAGTGGGCCCTGAGATACCTCTCCGTCATACGGAGTGACAAATCCCAGTCTTGATCCATGCCAACTCAACATACACCCTCAGAGATACCTGTAGAGCACCTTTATAGTCACCTAGTTACGTTGCGATGTTTAGTACACACAAGGTACTCCTCCGGTGTCAGTGAGTTGCATGATTTCATGGTCATAGGAACATATACTTGACATGCAGAAAACGATAGCAATAAACTGACACGATCATATGCTAAGTTCATAGTTTGGGTCCTTTCCATCACATCATTTGCCCAATGATGTGACCTCATTATCAAATGACAACTCATGTCAATGGCTAGGAAACCATATCCATCTTTGATCAACAAGCTAGTCCGGTAGAGGCTGACTAGGGACATATTGTTGTCTATGTATCCACACATGTATTTGAGTTTCCGATCAATACAATTTTAGCATGGATAATAAACGATTATCATGAACAAGGAAATGTGATAATAACCAATTTATTATTGCCTCTAGGGCATATTTCCAACAGTCTCCCACTTGCAATAGAGTCAGTAATCTAGTTCACATCGCCATGTGATTAACACTCATAGTTCACATCACCATGTGACTAACACCCAAAGAGTTTACTAGAGTCAATAATATAGTTCACATCACCATATGATTAACACTCAATGAGTTCTGGGGTTTGATCATGTTATGCTTGTGAGAGAGGTTTTAGTCAACGGGTCTGCAACATTCAGATCCGTATGTACTTCGTAAATCTCTATGTCATATTGTAGATTCTTCTACCACGCTTCACTTGGAGCTATTCCAAATGGTTGCTCCACTATACGTATCTGTCTTGATACTCAGAGTCATCCAAACAGGTGTTAAAGCTTGCATCGATGTAACCCTTTACGCCGAACTCCTTATCACCTCCATAACCGAGAAACATTTCCTTATTCCTCAAAGGACAATTTTGAACGCTATCCAATGATCCACTCCTGGGTCACTTTTGTACCCCCTTGCCAAACACGGGCAAGGCACACCATAGGTGTGGTACACAGCATGGCATACTATATAGATCCCATGGCTAAGGCATAGGGGATGACCTTCGTCCTTTCTCTTCTTCTGCCATGGTCGAGCTTTGAATCTCACTCAACTTCACACCTTACCACTCAGGCAAGAAATCCTTCTTTGACTGATCCACTTTGAACTCCTTCAAAATCATATCAAGGTATGTGCTATGTGAAAGTTTTATCAGGCGTCTTGATCTATTTCTATGGATCTTGATGCCCAATATGTAAGCAGTTTTACCCAGTTTTTCCTTTGAAAAACTCCTTTCAAACAACCCTTTATGCTTTCCAGAAATTCTACATCATTTCTGATCAACAATATGTCATCCACATATAATTATCAGAAATGTTGTAGTGCTCCCACTCACTTTCTTGTAAATACAAGTTTCTTGCAAACTTTGTATAAACCCAAAAGCGTTGATCACCTCATCAAAGCGTATATTCCAACTCCGAGATGCTTGCTCCAATCCGTAAAAGGATCACTAGAGCTTGCATGCCTTTTAGCATCCTTAGGATCGACAAAACCTTCCGGTTGTATCACATACAACCTTTCCTCACGGAAACCGTTAAGGAAACTCTATTTTGACCTCCATCAGCCAGATTTTGTAATCGAAAATGCAGCAACTGCTAACATAATTCTGACAGACTTTAGCATCACTACGAGCGAGAAAGTCCCATCATAGTCAACTCCTTGAACTTGTCAAAAAACCCTTTGCGACAAGTCGAGCTTTAGAAATGGTGACATTACCATTTGCGTCCGTGTTCTTCTTAAAGATCCATTTATTCTCAATGGCTTGTCGATCATCGGGCAAGACTACCAAAGTCCATACTTTTTTCTCATACATGGATCCTATCTCGGATTTCATGGCTCCTAGCCATTTATTGGAATTCGGGCCCACCATCGCTTCTCCATAGCTCGCAGGTTCATCGTTGTCCAACAACATGACCTCTAAGACAGGGTTACCATACCACTCGGGAGAGGAATGTATCCTTGTCGACCTACGAGGTTTGTTAGTGACTTGATCCGAAGCTTCATGATCATCATCATTAGCTTCCTCTTCAACTGACGTAGGTGCCATAGAAATATCTTTCTGTGCTGCGCTACTTTCTGTTTGAAGTAAAGGTTCAACAACCTCATCAAGTTATATCTTCCTCCCACTCAATTCTTTCGAGAGAAACTCCTTCTCGAGAAAGGTCCCGTTCTTAGCGACAAATACTTTGCCTTCGGATCTGAGATAGAAGGTATACTCAGCCGTCTCTTTTGGGTATCCTATGACGACGCATTTGTCCGCTTTGGGTTCGAGCTTTTCCAACTGAAGCCGTGAGCATTGCAGCCCCAAACCTTAAGAAACGACAACTTAGGTTTCTTACCAAATCATAGTTCATACGGTGTTGTGTCCACGGACTTAGATGGTGCACTATTTAAAGTGAATGCAGCTGTCTCTAATGCATAGCCCCAAAACGATAATTGCAGATAGGCAAGAGACATCATAGAACACACCATATCCAATAAGGTACGATTACGATGTTCGGACACACCATCATGCTGTGGTGTTCCATGTGGCGTCAACCGTGAAGCAATTCCACATTGCCTTAAGTGATTTCCAAAATCATAACTCAGATATTCTCGCCCTCGATCGGATTGTAGGAATTTCATCTTCTTATTGTGATAATTCTCAAGTTCACTCTGAAATTGCTTTATCTTTTCAAATGTTTCGGACTTATGCTTCATCAAGTAAATATACCCATATCTACTCAAATCATCGGTGAAGGTGAGGAAATAACGATATCCACCGCGTGCGTCAACACTCATCAGACCGCACACATCAGTATGTATGATCACCAATAAGTCACTTGCCCGTTCCATTGTTCCGGAAAACGGGGTTTTTGTCATCTTTCCCATGAGGCATTGTTCGCATGTGTCAAGTGATTCAAAATCAAGAGACTCCAAAAGTCCATCAGTATGGAGTTTCTTCATGCGCTTTATACCAACATGACCTAAACGGCAGTGCCACAAGAAAGTGGTACTATCATCATCGACTCTACATCTTTTGGCATCAATATTATGAACACGTGTATCACTACAATCGAGATTCAATAAACCATTCACATTGGGTGCATGACCGTAGAAGGTATTACTCATGTTCACAGAATAACCATTATTCTCTGACTTAAAAGAATAACCTTATTGCAATAAACACAATCTAATCATGTTCATGCCTCAACGCAGACAATAGATAAAATTTATCTAGGTTTAATACTAATCTCGAAGGTAGAGGGGGCGTGCGATGGTGATCACATCAACCATGGAAACACTTCCAACACACATCGTCACCTCACCCTTAGCTAGTCTCCATTTATTCCGCAGCTTTTGTTTCGAGTTACCAATATTAGCAACTGAACCGGTATCTCATACCCAGGTGCTACTAGGAGTACTAGTAAGGTACACATCAATAAGACGTATATCAAATATACTTTTGTTGAAGTCGCCAGCCTTCTTATCAACCAAGTATTTGGGGTAGTTCGCTACCAGTGACCATTCCCCTTATAATAGAAGCACTTAGTCTCGGGTTTGGGTTCAACCTTGGGTTTCTTCACTGGAGCGGCAACAGGCTTTCCATTCATGAAGTTTCCCTTCTTGCCCTTGCCCATCTTGAAACCAGTGGTCTTGTTTAACCATCAACACTTCATGCTCCTTCTTGATTTCTAACTTCGCGACCTACCGCGAACAACTCCGGGATCATCTCCATCCCTTTCAAGTTATAGTTCATCACGAAGTTCTAGTAGCTTTGTGATAGTGACTGGAGAACTTTGTCAATCACTATCTTATCTGGAAGATTAACTCCCACTTGATTCAAGCGATTATAACACCCAGACATTCTCAGCACTTTCTCACTGGCTGAGCCATTCTCATCCATCTTGTAGGCAAAGAACTTGTCTGAGGTCTCATACCTCTCGATCCGGGCATTTTTTACAAAAAAATAAAATTCAACTCCTGGAACATCTCATATGCCCCATCACGTTCAAAACATATTTGAAGCCCCGATTCTAAGCCATAAAGTATGGAGCACTAAACTATCAAGTAGTCATCAGAACGTGTTTGACAGATGTTCACAACATCCATAGACGACGCTAGAGGGTTGGTACACCGAGCGTTGCATTAAGGACATAAGCCTACCGTGCAGCAGTGAGGACAATCCTGAGACTACGGACCTACTCTGCATAATTGCTCACAATATCTTTCAACTTAGTCTTTCTCTAGGAACGTATTAAAACAGGGAGCCACAGCGCGAGCTATTGGTCTACGACATAATTTGCAATGTAATTTAGACTATTTTTAATGATAAAGAGTTCAACTAATCATATTACCTAAGAACTCCCACTCAAATCAACATCCCTCTGGTTGTCCGAGTGTAACACGATCCAAATTCACCGACCCAAGATCGATCATTATGTGAGATGAGGTGGTTTCAATGGTGAACATCTCCATGTTGATCATATCTACTATATGACTTGTGTTCGACCTTTCGGTCTCTTGTTCTCCGAGGCCATGTCTGTACATGCTAGGCTCGTCAAGTTTAACCCAAGTGTTCCGCATGTGCAAAACTGGCTTGCACCGTTGTATGTGAACGTAGAGTCTATCACACCCGACCATCATGTGGTGCTTCGAAACGACGAACTTTCGCAATGGCGTACACTTAGGGAGAACACAATTTTATCTTGAAATTTTAGTGAGGGGTCACCTTATAATGCTGCCGTCGTCCTAAGCAAAATAAGATGCATAAAAGGATTAACATCACATGCAAATGATAAGTGACATGATATGGCCATCATCTTGTGCTTTTGATCTCCGTCTCCAAAGCACCGGTATGATCTCCATCATCACCAGCATGACACCATGATCTCCATCATCGTGCTGCCATCGGGGTTGTCACGCCAACCATGCTTCCAATACTATTGCTACCGCTTAGCGATGAAGTAAAGCATTACAAAGCATTTAATGATTGACACGCATGTCATACAATAATTAAAGACAACCCTATGGCTCATGCCGGTTGCCGTATTCATCGACATGCAAGTCATGATAAACTTTACAAAACATGATCATCTCATACATCAAATACATTTCATCATGTCTTTAGCCATATCATATCACAACATACCCTTTGAAAACAAGTTAGACGTCCTCTAATTTGTTGTTGCATGTTTTACGTGGCTGTTATGGGTATCTAGCAAGAACGATTCTTACCTACGCAAAGCCACAATAGTGATATGCAAATTGTTATTCAACCTTCTACAAGAACCGCCTTCGTTGAATCCGATCCAACTAAGGTGGGAGAGACAGACACCCACCAGCCATCTTTATGCAACAAGTTGTATGTATGTCGATGGAACCGGTCTCATGTACATGGAGATGTAAGGTTGGTCCTAGCCGCTTCATCCCACAATACCACGGAATCAAAATAATACTAAGGAAGGAAGCAATCTGAATATCAACGCCCACAAACTCCTTTGTGTTCTACTCGTGATGTCATCTACGCATAGACCTAGCTCTGATACCACTGTTGGGGAACGTTGCAAGGGAAACAAAAACAATTCCTACGAACACCCAAGATCAACCTAGGAGATGCACATCTACGAGAGGGAGTTAGATCCACATACATTTGTAGATCTCTAAGCGGAAGCGTTCAAGAACGCGGTTGATGTAGTGGTACGTCGTCGTGATCTAATCACAATCCATCATGCGAACTCCGATCTAGTGCCGAACGGACCGCACCTCCGCGTTCAACACACGTACGGCTTGATGACGCCTTCACCTCCACGATCCAGCGAGCAATGGTGAGGTAGTAGCTCGAGTCCTCCGGCAGCACGACGGCGTGGTGGCGGCGGTGGTGGAGAAATCTCAACAGAGCTTCGCTAAGCACTACGGAGAGGAAGGAGGCTACGAGAGAGAGAAGGAGCAGCGCCGTGGTGTATTCGGGTGCGGCTGCCCTCTCTCTACCTCTCCATATATAGGGGGAAGGGAGGAGAGGAGGGGCGCCCCTAGATCCAATCTAGGGGCGGCGGCTACAAGGGGGAAACCCTAGATGGGTTTTCCTCCCTAGAAGACTTGGCCCCCAAGCCAAGGGGTGGGAAACCTAGGGGTGGCGCCCCCACCTCCTCTGGCAATGTGGGAAGGCGTGAGGGGGGGCGCACAGCCCCTTAGTGGGCTGGTTTGCCCCCTCCTCTTGGCCCATGAGGCCCCCAACACTTGTCGGGGGCCCCAAAACCTCTTTCAGTCATGCTGTCCATCACCCGATACCCCCGGAACACATCCAGACTCCAATACCCTTTGTCCAATATATCGATCTTCACCTCCGGACCATTCCGGAGTTCATCGTCACGTCCAGGATCTCATACGAGACTCCAAACAACTATAAGTGTGTAGACCCTGCGGGTTCGAGAACTATACTAATATCATCACCAAACGTTAAGTGTGTAAACCCTACGGGTTTGAGAACTATGCAGACATGACCGAGACACCTCCACGGTCAATAACCAATAGTGGGACCTGGATGCCCATATTGGTTCCCACATATTATTTGAAGATCTCATCGGTTGAACCTCGATGTCAAGGATTCAGATAATCCTGTATGAAGTTCCCTTTGTCTATCGGTATGTTACTTGCCCGAGATTCGATCGTCGGTATCTCCATACCTAGTTCAATATCGTTACTGGCAAGTCTCTTTACTCGTTCCATAACACAAGATCATGTGATCAACTCATTGGTCACACTGCTTGCAAGCTCATTGTGATGTTGTATTACCGAGTGGGCCCTGAGATACCTCTCCGTCATACGGAGTGAAAAATACCAGTCTTGATCCATGCCAACTCAACAGACACCCTCAGAGATACATGTAGAGCACCTTTATAGTCACCCAGTTATGTTGCAACATTTAGTACACACAAGGTACTCCTCCCATGTCAGTGAGTTGCATGATCTCATGGTCATAGGAACATATACTTGACATGCAGAAAACGATAGCAATAAACTGACATGATCATATGCTACATTCACGGTTTGGGTCTTGTCCAGCACATCATTCTCCCAATGATGTGACCTCGTTATCAAATGGCAACTCATGTCAATGGATAGGAAACCATAGCCATCTTTGATCAACGAGCTAGTCCGGTAGAGGCTTACTTGGGACATCTTGTTTTCTATGTATCCACACATGTATTTGAGTTTTCGATGAATACAATTTTAGCATGGATAATAAATAGTTATCATGAACAAGGAAATATGATAATAACCAATTTATTATTGCATCTAGGGCATATTTCCAACAGTCTGATGATAGCAAAGAAGTCGAGTCACCACCACACATTGAGCATCGTACCAAGCAGACTCAAGATCTGGCTGCTAGCCAGGGCAAGGCTGTGGTGTCGAGTGTCGGGAACTAGAAGCGCACTCGGACGTGAACTCCTAACCCGACCGAAAAAACTGCCAAGCAAGTCAAGACTGTTCCACCTAAGCCTCGGAAGGCCCTGCCAAGAATAAATGTTACAGTGCCCATTGCTTCAACGTGAGTGCTTCTTACTTTTCACTTTCTACCTTATTGCTTCAGAACTTCATGTTTTTCTTGACCGAGTGAGAATTGTGCCAGGGCCGCTACTTCGGTAACATCACCTGTGAAAGTTGATGAGGAGCATCTGGAGGTGGAAACTGCAGATATGGCAACTTCTCGGCGAGGTATGTCAAGCTTTAACTCTATTTCGCTTTAGTGGTTGACCCAACAATTGAATGAGCTGCCATTGTGAAGTGATTGCAGTGCCAACATACATCATCTATGTGGCAGATGATGATGCAGACGAGCCTCAAAAGGACGCATGCGACGCAGTTACAACCTCGACAGCTCCCATAGTACTTGCTCGAAGTGAACCGTTGGGCCGAACACCCCATGCACCGCCTGCAGCTGCACCTCAAGAGCTAGGTGGTTCATCTGGCGCTGGTACCATCACTACTGGTCCACTTTCAACCACTTTGCCTTTTGTGTTGACTCTTCCAGCTTTAGGACCTACTATCTCAAGTGCCTATCCTTCCGACTACATCATTGACTTCTGTATCGACTGTGTTCACTCTGAACCATGTCCCTGAAGACCAGACCGGGGCTACAAGGAAGCTATGATCCAAGCTGTTGTTATGATTGAGTACTTGAAGGAAGTATATGAAAACAACAAATTGGCTTATGATGCCAGCACAGCCCTCCAAGTGAATGCCCGAGTAAGTGCGCTCGTAAGTTAATTTCCGATTGGGTTTACTCCGTCTTGAACATGTACAACCACTTTGTGTTTTCGTTTTTACTCTGTAGTCCGTCCACTCAGACCGGTCAGACCGTGCCGAGTGGGAAACTGATCCAGTGGGGGTACGCTGAGTGCACCCACTTGGTGTAGTCCTCGAGGCCGTCGTTGAATGTTTGATTCGGCGGGGTTCTTAGAATATCTTTGCTTGGAGCTCTTTACTCGGGCCGGTCAGGCCGTGCTGATTGGGAACTGATCCGGTGGGGGAACACTGAACGCACCCACTGGGTGTAGTCCCCGAGATTGTCGTCAGATGTTTGACTCGGCAGGGGTCTGAGAATAAGTCGTTGCTCTCTCTCCTTTTTTGCACTCAGATCAGTCGGGCTGAGACCGAGTGAAAACGGAGCCAGTGAGGGCACTCTGAAAACACCCACTGGGTGTAGTCCCCGCGATCACCGTCGAATATCTAATTCGGCGGGAGTCTTAGAATATTTTTTGTAGTAGCAATCCGGATTTGCTCTTGTCCACTCGGAAGTAGAGGAAATACTGTCGGAATTTTTCTCATCGTTGACTGAGTCTATTTTGTTAATCTTAGAAATCTTGTGAACTTGGAACTCAGTATGTTGCTCTGGAAAAGGAGAAGATCAAACTCCAACTAGACTTAGAACTCACCAAAAAGAACTGGGAGCGTGCTCAGACTGAGGTGAAGACCATGGGAGGTAACTTCCATTGACCGTGAGCACCGACGCCTTTCCTTTCCTGTCATAGCCCTTGAATTGCTTGTAGTTAGTTGCATTTGTGAGCATCCATGCATCATGTTTAAATTCAAAAGAGTTTTAATTGGAGATGATCAAACCCTAGCACCACATGAATTCAACTAGGTTCAAATAAAAATATTTTCAATGAACCGAAAATACCTTCAGAAAAGTTGATCATTTTTGAATTGGCTAAAACCTATTCCAAAAACGGTGCACATATATCTAGGACATTCTAGATTTTGGAATTAATCCATTGATGCGGAGCATCCCAAGGTCATCCCCATGGACCCTCCTTCACCTCCTCAAGTGCCTCAAGGACCAATGACTCGTGCTCGTGCTAGAGCTCTCGAGACCGAGGTGACGTCACTCCTAGCCCTACTTCCATACGAATCTTGCGAGACATGGTTGCTACCTCAAACGGATGTGCTTTATGTGCTCAGGTGTGAAGAAGACCACATTGGAGAAGGGTGTGAAGATGGACAAGTCCCCAAGTTCACGGACGAGGTGATGCATCAAGAAGGGCAGAAGGAAGCTCCAGGCCCCGGACATCCGCCCCCCTGGCCCGGACATCCGGCCCCTGGACGAGCAGCTACAGAAAGCCACCAGCCACAGGAGCTACAGGGCCCGGACATCCGGCCAGGGCCCGGACATCCGGCCAGGCATGGCCCGGACATCCGGCCCCAGGCCCGGAAATCCGGCGCCTCTGTCCAGAGAGCACCCGAGACCAGACCGCTCCAGCCCGGACATCCGGCTCCTCACCCCGGACATCCGGCGCCCCGCGAAGCCCCGGACATCCGGCCCGTCGCCCGGACGTCCGGCTCCTGATCTGCCTGCGTGCAGCCCCTGGGCCGAGGCCCGTGTACCCCTTCGCCCCGTACACTATATATACTCCTTTCCTCATTCCGTTTAGGGTTAGCTGTTGGATAGCTCATTTCTCAGACTTGTGTGGATTTCTCCCACGAGACCGTGCGCCTCTACGGAGAAGATCCACTACGGATTCAAGGCCTCCACATCGGAGAAGATCCTACGGGATTCCAAGACCTCCTCACGGAGAAGACTATCCTTGTACCACCGTCGTTGACTATGGATCATGTATCGTACTATGTATCGTGGATCTAGCGCTTGTGTGATTATCTTCGTGTTGATTTGAGTGTTTCCTCTTGTGTTTTCCCCGTCTTCCTCCTTGTGTTCTCCGTGTTCATCGTGGGACACTCTCCAAAACGTGAAAGATCCGCTGATTAGGGTTCCACCCTACATCATCCATATTGTATTTGAATTGGGGCATTTAAATTCTATAAATAGTTTAAATTCTCTAATAAATGTGAAACTAGTTGAGGGCTATTGGAACTAATTTCAAAAGTGCCCACAAATACTTTCAACATTTTACCAAATGGTTTGGTAATTTATTACTAAATCAAAACAGAGAAAAGAATAGAAAAACAAAAACAAAATTAGGAAAGGGCAGAAACTCACCTGGCCTTACCTGGCGGCCCAGCTTCACGGCCTACCCTACCAGGGGCACATCCGTCTTCTTCCACGTGCCAGCGCATGAAGCAACTCGATGGCGAACGCCGACGTCGTGCCTGGCCACCACCTTCCTGGCTGCCTCCCTCCCCGTTCCTCTGGACGACGACACGCACACCCCCCGACCCCCTCGTCCACTCCCCTCTCCCTCTGGTCACCCCTTCCCTCCTCTACTCTCTTCCCGAGCGCGCCAGAGATCGCAACACCGCCACAACCGTAGCCACCGCCTCCCCCTCGTTCCCTCAACGTTCCCTAGAGCTTCGCCACGACCTCTTCTTCATCTCCATCGAGCTACATGTCGTAGGCGCCCTACCTCGCCGTCACTGTCGTCGTCCTCTACCTTGGGCAACCGAGATCGCCGGTGCCCGTTCGTCGCCTACGGTGCCCCCCGAGCCCGCTGAGCCCTCCATTGGAATCCCGGTGAGCTTATCCGTCTTCCCCCTCAATCTTTGTGCTCTAATTGGCGCGCTAGACACCGCCCCGCGAGCACCCGAAGCCGCCACCCGCCATTGCCGATGAGCTCGACGCTCTCGAGCTTCTCTGCTCGAACGCGTTGCACCACCATGCTCCTGGTGACACGAGGATGCCGTAGAGCCTACACACGGAAGAAGTCGAGCACCCTAGCCTCGTTCCATGGACGCCGTAGCTCCGGCTGCCGCCTTCGTCGTTTCTGCCGTTGCTACGAGCCTCCCCTCGCTCAACCGCCTGCTCCATTGGACGTGGAGCACTCCCAGCTGCACAAAGAGCCCTTCTGCCGCCCTTTTGGTCACCGGAGGACAAAACCCGAAGCCCTCCGCCGTCTCTGGCCTCGCCCGCGACGAGCCGTGGGTCAACTCCGGCGAGTTTGACCCGGGTGGACCAGGTTTGACCTCCTTGCGTCACTGATATGTGGGCCTAGGTTCTAATTAACTTAGGTTAGTATCTAACTTAGCGCAAATTAAATCTGTTAATTAGTGATGACACTAACACACGGGCCCCACGCGTTAGGTTTGACCCTTGCCCGACCCAGTTGACCTGCTGTTATCACAGTGATGTACTGCTAACACAGTAAACCACTTCTGGAATTTAAATAAATCTTAGATGATTTATTCATTTCAGAAAATGTTTAAAACTTCTATAAATAATAGAAATTAAACCGTAAATCCAAATGAAATAATTTATATATGAAAAATTATAAGAAAAATCCAGTCTATCAATATGTACCATCTCCGTGCATGTTAGAACAACTTATGGCTTCTGCTTAGGAAAAATCAAATAAATGGCATTTGCATATCCACATATGTAGTTTGAATTTAAAGGTTCAAACCATCTTAATTTAATCTGGTTGCTAGTTGCATTAGCTCAATCAACATCATATTTCCTTGTCACATTCATGCATCATATTGTTGCATTGCATTGATTGTGTTCCCTCTTGTTTGCTGGTGTTTGTCCCCTCTCAGTAGACGTTGTTTCGAAGTGCGAGGCAAGCAAAACTCCCTTATTATTTTTGATACAATCCCACGCTCTGTCTTCTGCTCTCTTTTACTGCATTAGGACAACAACGATTCATCTGTTACATGTTGCGGTAGCTGAACCCATTTCATGTGCATGACCTCATTGCCACAGTAAATAGATGAAACCCACTAGCATGAGTAGAAGTTGTTTGAGCCCTGATGTGCCTACTCATTCATGCTTGTTTTCATGCCTGTTACTGCTTAGAGTTGAGTCAGGTCTGATTCATCGGGGATGGATTGGAATGTGGTGAACATGTCCTACTGTTGAGAGCTAAGTGTGTGAACATGATTTGGTAAAGGTAGCGGTGAGAGGCCATGTAGGAGTACATGGTGGGTTGTCTCATGGAAACTATCCTCAGGAACTGAGATATGTGTTTGTGATCCAGGACAGTTACTACCATGCATTGGAATGCTTAAGTGCCCCTCTCGACTTATTAATCGCCTTGATCTCTGTCTAGGAGTTGCAACTAGTTTCTGGTGTTTGTAGGATATGTGTTCAGTCCGTGCGTAGCGCTGACCCTAGGGGTGGGCTATGATGCGGTAGAGACACGAGGCACGGTGTACCGGGACGCCTGTTTGGTGCCTCGGGAACCCTGCTCTCATCGTTTGGGGCCGTGAGTGAAACCCCGGCCGGATCTCCTTGCGGATGGAACCCGAATAGGTGATAACCTGGACTAGAGACTTGTGTGGTTAGTCAGGTCGTGGCCGACACCCTTGCTGGGCTTCTGCTTGAAGGTTGTCGAGTACATGTCGTGTAAACAATGATAAGTTGTGAGAGCGTGGGTGAAGAAGTAGAACCCTCCAGGGTTAACATGATCTTTTCGAATAGTCGTGTCCACGGTAATGGACTACTGGATTGCCTATACAGTTCATAGACAAGTGAAAGTGGATACTCTAAAATGTGCGAGATAAGCGTGAGTGCTATGGATGGCCTTGTCATAGGGAGACGGGAGCGGATCCATAGTGGTGTATTGATTCCGCATGGACTTCGCCGTTGTTACCTCAGCTACGAACTTGTACCCTTGGGAGGGTCTTGTAGATAGTCAGGCTTCACAGCCTTTTTCATTTGTAGTTGTCTGTACACAGACATGTTATGCTTCTGTTGCTTGTATGCTCTGTATGTTGGGTCATGAGACCCATGTTTGTAATATCTAGCTCCTCGGAGCCTAATGAATAAATATTTTGATTCATGGAGTTTTGTTGTGATGCCATGTTATATTTGCACATATCAAGCATATTGTGTGTATGTTATGGAAATGCTTGGTATGTGTGGGATCCGACAACCTAGTTGTTTATTCTTGGTTGCCTCTCTTATGGGGAAATGGCTCCTAGTGCTTCCACTGAGCCATGGTAGCTTGCTACTGCTCCGGAACAGTTAGGCTGGCTGGCATGTGTCTTTCTTCGTTCCTGTGTTTGTCCCTTCGAGGAAATGCTACACGTTATTCCATCAAGTCCTTGTAGCTTGCTATGAGTTGGGTTCATACGTTGATGACCGACACGTTCGTTCTTGGGTCATGTATGCCTGTCCCTGTAAGTTTGTGCCACCTTGGGTTTATGACTAGTCATGTCGGCCCGGGTTCTCTGTCATATGGATGCTAGCAACACTATCAGATACGTGAGCCAAAAGGCACAAACGGTCCCGGGCCAGGTAAGCTGGCATCCGTGGGGATACCGTGCGTGAGCCTGCAAAGTAATATGATGTGTTACATGCTAGACCGGTGGGACTTAAGATCGGGGTCCTGACAGCTTTGGTATCAGAGTGTGGCTGCTTGTAGGATTACCAAGCCAAACTGGTCGAAGTTGAGTCTAGAAACTCTTTAGTTATATAAGGGAATTGATTGTGGAAGGGAACATAAGGCTCTTTTTACTTCTTTACCCTATGCCCTTCTGATCTGAGGCATCCTCTTCTTCTACGGGGATTAAGAACTAGGCTTCTCACCAATTTATCAGGATCACATTAATGGTGGATTCAACTCTCAATTCAGTTTCAAGTACTTCATGTTTTAAGCTGCTCGTCTCAGAACCTTGACATTATGATGTCGAGTGGTTATACTACCATTTGCATGAGTCTAAAAAATCCTTTTTGAGCAATTACAGCCGTTATGCTGTCCGAGTTACCCAAGGTCTCTAAATAATCTGATGCATTTGGAAATCCTTCCTTTCCATTCCCGATGTCCTTTTAGGCCACATTAACCACACTAATCACTGTGTTGAGGTACTCCGTTGCCTCGACATAGTTGTTGAAGCTATTAGGAAACTAGGACATCATAGATAGCCATCCAGTAAACCAACCTTATGTTGTGTTCTCAGTGTGATGCCATTATTCTTGAAAGCACCCTGTGATGCCATTTAGTTAGTAGGCATTCCATTCCTTGGTTCTTGAACCCAAGATTCATTCTACTTACTGTAGCGACCACGATCCGAATGGACCGAAGTCTCTGTGTTCTGTGTCATCCCTAGATCGGTAATGCTGACACACACAGTACTTGAAAGATTTATAACAGAGTGGCAATCACACACTTATTACATCGAATGTCTCAAAAGAGAACTTATTACAAAAGTATATGGTATAAGGCCATCTATCAAAATAACAGGGGAAGGCTTGGAAGATAAGTGAGTCCATCAACTCCAACGGCATAGCTGAGTGCATGACAAACGACCTAGAGCACCTTACTCTTCTTCTGAAAAGTCTACAACGTGACATGTTGCAGCCCGAAATGGGTTAGCACATGGAATATGCTGGCAAGAAAACACAGTAGAGCAAGTAACAGAATAAAGGCTAACACTATATGGATATTTGGCTGGTGGAGGCTCTAAGGTTTAAAGTTTTTGCATAAAGCCAAGTTTTCCCTACAACAAAGGAATAACTTTTATTTTAACTATCATGGTAGTTGAAACATCCTTGAGAAGGTACCTCCAACTCAATCCCAATTAAAGTAGTCATCATTAACCCAGCAAAATAGTTTTAGAGTGATGAGATCAACCAATAATTCAAGTACTAGATACTCAAGATGTCCATAACCGGGGACACGGCTAATCATGATTAGTTTGTACACTCTGCAGAGGTTTGCGTACTTTTCCCCACAAGACTTGATGCGGAGCATCCTTCGTTCATCCCCATGTACACCACTTGGACGCAAGGTGATCCCGTTCCTCGATGCTTCCCCTTTCTTTTCTCGCGAGACATGGATGCTACTTTAAGCGCGGACCTTGTGCTTGATCAGGAACACCCAAGGACCAAGGCCAAGTGCGCGCGGGAAAGAAGGAAGAAGGGCCAGCACCTACAGGCCCCGGACATCCGGCCCCCAGGCCCGAACATCCGGCGCCCCGGACATCCGGGCCCTGGCCGGAAATCCGGCGCCACTGTCCAGAAGACACCCGTGGCTCAACCCCTCCAGCCCGGACATCCGACCCCTCGGCCCGGACATCCGGCATCTCGGGAAGGCCCGGACATCCGGCCCCCGCCCGGACATCCGGCCCCTGTCTGCGCACAGTGTATCGGGCCTGAGGCCCATGTATCCCTCTCCCACTTACCCCTTCGTGGACCTAGACTATATATACTCCTCCCCCTCCTCCATTTGAGGGTTAGCTTAGGTTTAGCTCATTTGAGACACAGCTTTGCTCATCCACTAGTGGTTCATCTCCTTGTGAGTGACTGCGGCCCCTCCACGGAGAAGATCCACCCGGATTCAAGACCTCTGCGGAGAAGATCATACGGGATACCAAGACCTCCTCACGGAGAAGACTATCGCTACTTGTATCGTCCCTTGTTGATCATGGATCTTGTATCTCTTTGTGTTTCGAGGATCTAGCATATGTGTGACTTGTTCTTGTTGGTTTGAGTGATTCTCTCGTGTTTCCCCTCGTGTCCCCTCTCGTGTTCTTCGTGTTCTACATGGGATCCACTCCATTTCGTGAAAGATCGGCCACCTAGGGTTCCACCCTACATCATATGGTATCATGAGCCACGGTTTCTCACGAATTTGGAGCCTCCCCACCGTTTTCTAGCCTTGTTTTGTTGTGTTCTTCCCAAAATTCGAAAATTCCCCACCAAAAATAGCCCCAAAATTTCTTGCGATCTGTTGGTTTGATGAGATTTTGTTGATTTCGATCCATGGATTTGCTTGGTTTCAATTGGATCTAGCATTTCCCCAAGTTTCCCCATCTTTCCTCCACGAAATCGCTCAAATTTCGCCCCCAAAATCATCAAATTCCGCCCCCAAACGAGTTTGGAAGTCCCAATCCCGATCTGGAATCTTTGGGCCGGACATCCGGGCCATCGGACCGGACATCCGGCTCCTGGAGGGCAAAAATCGCGCAAGTTTCTGGACATCAGGCCCCGGAAATCCGGGCTCCACCCCGGATGTCCGACCCCTGGGATTTCAGCCACCCGTGTTTCACCGTTTTGTCCATAACTAATTCATCCGAACTCCGATTTCCACGTTCTTGAGCTCGTTTTGAAGCTCTTGACATCCCCCATAACACAAAAATACCACCATATTCATTTGACTCCATCATATTTTGTGGATTTTGGCATCTTTGCCTAGGGCCTCCACCACATCATCCGCATAACCACCACTGACTTCCGCAACCTAACCATTTTTGTTCCCATAGCATTTGTGGTTGCTTGAGTAGTGATTTGAGTCTCCTAAGGTGTTTAGGCTACTTAGGGACCGTTGCTTCTTCATCAACCACCTCCACCACTTCCGCATACCCATTGCCCACTATACATTTCCACACAACCTAACCCAATTTTGTTGAGCTTGTTTGAGTTGTGGCTTGTGTCTCCTAAGGTGTTTCGGCTACTTAGGGACCGTGACTTCAACTTCTACATCGTGTATAGCCCATCATTCCACTTCCACAACCACCACGGCATTTCCGCTACCACCATTTGATATTTGTCCTTGAGATTTTGAGTTGTGGTTTTTCCGTTTCCTAAGGTGTTTCGGCTAATTAGGAACGGGTCTACATCAAGAGCACCACCTCTCATCATCGACACAGACGGTAACCTCGACGACATCATTGTATATTCCCCTTGCAGTTGCATTGTTAACCCCTAGCCCATTTTGCGTCACTTGCCTATCGAGACTAGCCTTTGAGTATTGCCGGCAACGTTACTTGTGCACATTAGTGATCATCGATCCGCCTCCCATATCATACATACCATATCATCTTGGTATCATCATATCATCCCTTGTGTCACAAGATTGTTCCCGCATATACACAATTGCTATCTTGGTATGTGCATTTCGCATTGTGGCCAAAAAAAAAGAATAAGCTTTTAAGCAAAAAGGAGAAAGACAAAGAAGCTTGTAAGCAAGAGCCATAGCATCATACCAAATTGCATATAAGATTGTCATACTTGATCATTTTAGATCATACCACCGGAATACCATACATATAGCATACTTGGGATAGAAGTCATTGCATTTTGCTTAGTAGGTTGTGCACAAGTTCGTATCCGCCTATTGTGCAATCGCGCTAGCGTCTCTCTAGTGTTGTGCAACACGAGCATTTTCGTGGATTCCACATTTTGGCTCATTCCTTGGTTGCACGACCCCATCTATCTATCCGTGTGTGTGTTTCCGTGTGCCACCCATATTGCTATTGGTCTACTTGTTTCACTTGCGAATTTGTGAATCTCTTTCAACTTTATTAACTCTTGCTAACATTTTGCATCAAATTTTTGTGCCACTATCCTCACCGAGCTCCACCATAAGCTTTACTTGTGTAGGTGTGAGAAACCGACAAGAATTGGTACCAATTGTGCTATTTCCTTGTTCCACATTTGAGTGATCATTGATCCATCTTCAACATCGGTCAAGGTACATTTGGTATAGTTCTTCTCTTTCTCCCACTCATACTTGCTAGCGTCTTGTGATGGATAGGCAAGGCATTTCATCTCCGGTCTTCGACATCGACGGCGCGAACAAGGACATCCACGCGAAAACCATCGGACTACAACGAGAAATGCAAGAGTGCTTGGGCAACATCGCCATCGAACAACGACACTTCGAGACAAGGACAATGGCTTCCTTCGACGACATGTGCGACTCCTTCAACAAACAAATGGCGGAGCTCCGACACTTGGTGGTCGATTACAAGTCTTCTTCCCCTTCGTCATCCTCTCGGCGGCGACGTTCAAGTCACAAGTCTTCGGAGCGCAAACATGATGCAAGTGCAAGTCTTCCACGGCCACACCGCCATGGCGACCATCGACATTGTCATGAAGGGCAAGTCACCTCCAAGCATCATGTGCACGACGACGACGAACGACATCTACCAAGAGCTCAAGCACGACAACGGCATCATCATCATGAAGATGCTCGACAAGCGCATACCTACAAGTCCGAAGACACTCTACTTCACGCCAAGCCCAAGCTTCTAGAGAACATAAGAAGACCGCGAGACAAGCACACCCAAGACGGAGCTACGGCTACAACCACCACTTCGGCATCTTCGCCAAGTGCTATCAAGGCATCTTCGCCTTCGGACGTACGGCATCTTCGCCTACTTCCCATGAGTTCGCCTACATCGACGTCTTCATCATCAAGGCGATCATCTACGAGCGACGGCGACAAGACGGTCGAGCATGGGCCATCCCCTTCGAACAAGGCGACCAGCATGAACCTCTTTGACACCATGAAGACGGCGCCCATATTGGACTACTACTCCGGGTCAAGCTACGCGAGCAAGCATGAGACCTTCTCTTTGACCTCGGAGGAGCGTGATGATTTGCCACACCCTACGGCATTCATCTTTGGAGGCATTACGGATGAGGAAGTTGAGCATGGAGACTATTGCACCTACACCTCTTCAACATCCACTTATGACGAGATGCCCCAATTCCCATGTGAGGAGAGCCACCACCACATGAGCGATATGAGTGACTCCACCATATGTGATCTTGAGAGCATTTCCCTTGAGAGTATGAGTGTGCCCACCAGTAGCCCCACACATGAGAGCATGCCACTTCTCCTATGTGAGGTTGAGAGCCATTTGAGTGACTCCACCAACCATACGAGTGAGAGCATCCACGAGGGAGTGAGCGAGCCACAACACTTAGTGAGTGAGGTAGTTGATAGGGCATGTGAAGCCACTATGATTTCTAACGACTTAACCTCTACTCCGAGTGTGTTATATTTGGTGCTAGGTCTCCTACAAGAGGACATGCCTACCCTCGATGAGTTCCCTCCATTGGATAACCCGATGGCCATGGTGGAAGAAGATGTACCCCCCACATGGTACCATCAAGTTGCAACCTCACCTACAATACATGAGCGATGCTCCAAAGGTAACATAGGTGATGGTGCTTCTTTCGTCCCACTTGTGGACTATATCACCAATGATTGCTTGCATGATGTTGATTCACCTATGACCATGCTTCATGCTAGTGCAACTTCCTCATGTCTTGACTTACCTATTTATGATGAATATGATGATGAGCATGTTGAGTTGCCTAGTTGTGATGCTATGCTCCATAGGATATCATCTGAAAATTATTTTGGTCACATCATGTTTGATAATCCTTTGAACTTGTCATATGCTATGAGTGAGATTTCTCATATTGTTTCATTTCAATCTCAACATAGTAACTATGCATGTCCCATTAAAGTAAATCCTATTTGCATTTGTGGCATAGATGACAAGATGATGGTCATTGGCTTTTGTTTTTCATGCGATGATATTGCCATGCTTCCTTTACATGATTTGCGCAATTCATCTAATATACCATGCCATGATCACATTGCTCCGGATATGCATTGTTTTGGATGTTATCAATATTCTCCATGTGATGTTTCCATTGATGCTCATGAGGAGACCCCCATAGTTTCCTCATACATACTAGGAGATCTTGATGCATTCCATACTTTGCATAGTTCCCATAATTGTGTGCACCATATGCATTCCATGAATAACAATGCTCTACCTACTTGTCATGATGCATTACACAATTTGAGTCTCCATTATGCTATACATAACAACAAACCTCTCATGATGGATGACATGTTTCTATATCACGCATCTCATTTATTTGAGCATTGGCTATTTTGTGCTAACCAACACATGCACGTGCGCATCATGATGGATGATGTGTACATATACCATGCACACACAATTTTTCCTTTGTCTTTGTTTTGTGTAGGTACTCATGAACATTTGTCAACCTCACAATCCCATGAGTTGACAAAACGAGCTATTGAGAACAACGACGATTTGGGATCCCGTGGATTGTCCTTACCACCATTCTCTTCGCGCAACCACTACGCGCATCTCTTTTACTTGGCTCTCACACGGCTATGGGCTATTTGCCACTTAACACATTATGCCCATACTATCGTGTTCACCTTGCATGTTATGCCTCTTGCTATGACTTTGCCATGCAATTGTGACCCTTGCTTGCCTTTACACATGATTCACCATTATGCTACTTATATGTGTATTTGCATGCTTGGTGGAGATACTTGTAGCTACTACCATGATTTCTTTGTGCCCCATGCTATTGTTGATTCTTGTGTTGGGAGAGTCATGATATCCCATTGCTATTTCCATATGGCCTCTCATCAACACATTAATGCTATTTTGCTCATATCTTGCTTTCATGCTTGTGCTATGCCATGTGCATCACGTATGCTCACTATTTGCACACATGACATGCTTGCCATGATTACCTCTAGTACGTTGCATCTTCGCACTACTAGCTTGTTTGACTTGATTGCTATGCTTGCTTGCTATATTGCATCACCCATGTTCCACTCTTACTTGCTTTCTTGGGTTGATGACATATATGTTCATGCCATTCACATGATTCACATTGATCATTGTCACTTGTCTCCATTCGTTGCATCTCTCATATTCCCTTGTATTGAGTGCAACCATGCTATGCCTATTGATATTGGAGACTTTGACACCCTTCTTGTGATGCATACTTACTTGATTGAGCCTATTGCACTTGGTTGTTCTCGCATCTTATGCCTACATACCATGCACCACACCCTTGTACTTTCTTATGATAAGAATGATGCAAGCACTTGTTGGGTATTTTCCCGCACGAATGCTAGGTTTTGCATTACGGCTAACCTCATTTGTTTTTCCGAGTGTTTGTCATGTCCTTTCATTTTGAAGGATTCACAAGGCGGTGCCATCACATGGCATCTTGGGCATGTTAAGGCATACACGTTGCGCGACAACAACATCTTCGAGAACATACATAAGGTGCATTCCTTCGTTGTGAGCCATCCTCACATTTGCATATTGGATAGGCCATACTTTCATTGTTGTTTCCTTCTTGTTGTCTACATGATACATCTACGGGATGGAGGACCGACATTGAAGATGGACCCTTTGGATGCACCTTCGGACCTTCACTCATGCCACGACATCGAGCATTGGTATATCAAAACTCCTTTGGCACATTGCACCAAAACCTTCATATTTGTTGATTGTGTGCTCACATGCCATGCTCCATGGACAAATCATACCCATGACAAATTTGCATCTTATGCATGGATTGACTCACAATATGATTGCCTCGTTGCATCGTGTATTCCCATGTCATCCATGATATATGAGCTTGTGCATTTCCTTAGCAAATTTGTTGTGATCTTTCTTGATGGCATATTCATACATCATGATCATATTGTCCTCCATCAATTGCATGATAACATACACATATTGAGCATCCATTGCCATGTTCATGCTCTTGATAAACCATCACACTATGACATCATTTTGCACAATGGTAGAAATGTAGCTTTGTGCGCCATGCCAATTACCCTACCTTTGTGTGCACAACAAATGATTTTGCACATGAATGCTTTCCATCTCATACTATATCATCTTGCTAAGCTTCATGTACCTTGTCACACGGACTCATTCTTACATGATAGACACTTTGTGTGCGCTAACCATTGTATTTCCAAGTGTACTTTGTGTTTGCTCATTTTGCATGTACCACATACCGAAGACACCTTGGCGTACTTGGATTGCGACATGCCTTCAACTTCGTCCAACTACAAGTCCGTTCACGACTACCGTTTCCATGGTGATGAGGTTTTTGATCCGAGGTCGGATCTTTCCCAAGGGAGGGGAGATGATGCGGAGCATCCTTCGTTCATCCCCATGTACACCACTTGGACGCAAGGTGATCCCGTTCCTCGATGCTTCCCCTTTCTTTTCTCGCGAGACATGGATGCTACTTTAAGCGCGGACCTTGTGCTTGATCAGGAACACCCAAGGAGACCATGGAGAACCCAAGGACCAAGGCCAAGTGCGCGCGGGAAAGAAGGAAGAAGGGCCAGCACCTACAGGCCCCGGACATCCGGCCCCCAGGCCCGGACATCTGGCGCCCCGGACATCCGGGCCCTGGCCGGAAATCCGGCGCCACTGTCCAGAAGACACCCGTGGCTCAACCCCTCCAGCCCGGACATCCGGCCCCTCGGCCCAGACATCCGCGTCTCGGAAAGGCCCGGACATCCGGCCCCTGTTTGCGCACAGTGTATCGGGCCTGAGGCCCATGTATCCCTCTCCCACTTACCCCTTCGTGGACCTAGACTATATATACTCCTCCCCCTCCTCCATTTGAGGGTTAGCTTAGGTTTAGCTCATTTGAGACAGAGCTTTGCTCATCCACTAGTGGTTCATCTCCTTGTGAGTGACTGCGGCCCCTCCACGGAGAAGATCCACCCGGATTCAAGACCTCTGCGGAGAAGATCCTACGGGATACCAAGACCTCCTCACGGAGAAGACTATCGCTACTTGTATCGTCCCTTGTTGATCATGGATCTTGTATCTCTTTGTGTTTCGAGGATCTAGCATATGTGTGACTTGTTCTTGTTGGTTTGAGTGATTCTCTCGTGTTTCCCCTCGTGTCCCCTCTCGTGTTCTTCGTGTTCTTCATGGGATCCACTCCATTTCGTGAAAGATCGGCCACCTAGGGTTCCACCCTACATCAAGACTCGATCTCCTCCGTTTGATTTATCGCACTGCATGGTGTTTGAGAAACAGATGACCGAGAAACAGTCTTTCAGAAGCATTTACTCGTTACCCCGTGTGGACCTATACACCTACTTTCCCCTACATCTGCTAGTCCACCACTGAAAGAGCTCATACAACTTACTCAAACTATGCCAGAGCCCATAATGGCATTGTGGCTACAGACGGAAGTTTCTAGCATGAATAGTTTTATGATCCCTTTGAGCCTGGGCGGCATTCCATAGGATAATCTCACGGTTCCTCCGGGATTTCCTAGGACAACACTGGATTCTCCAAGTGCCCTGCAACCAATCCACCCAGATGTGTATTAAAGTTGCCACCTTTAGTTGAACCATTAATTAACATCTCACATTGTTCATGGATACTCTCAAACCCAATCCACGTCTACGAGCATAGTATAGCAACCTAAGCATAACGTAGAAGTAACTCCCAGGGGTTTGAAAATAATGCAGGTAATAGGTTCTACCTCAATCTACTTCCTAGACCCACAAGTTAAGAGATCATACTCATGCAATGTGTGAGGATTTGATCTAATGCATAAAAACTGGGTAATAAAGGGTATGATCAAAGTGTTACTTGCCTTGATGATGATTCGCAAAACCTAGGGACTCGTAGTAGCACGCTTCGCACTCCAGGAATTCTATCGCAAGCAAACAGTAGCATACATAAGCAACCAAGCAAAGATGCACAGGTAAAACTCCAAATAAGAAGATCTAACCAGAAGGTTCGAATGAAGAACTCCGGTTTGCAAAAAGAATCAAAACAAACGGAGCAACGAAACTCAAACTACGAAAGAAACAAGATCCGTTTACTAGATTGAACTAAAGTCAAATTTTACAGTAGCAAAACCTTGTTCAAGTTGGTTAAATGTAAAGAGGGCTTCGAGACGAAGATTTAGGCACTTGAATCGCCTGATTCCGACTTACGAGCGAAAAGAAAAACTAAAAGGAAGATCAGGGCAGAAATCGTGATCGAAAATAATCGCGGAAAAACCATGAAAAAAAGAAAAATGGACGAACAGGCTAACGAACGAATGTTCGCTGTCTGTTACTAAAAGACGAAAAGCATTCGTTAGAATGAACGAACGGACGAACGTCCACTATTTAACTAAACCGACGGAAAAACCGAACCGATCTAATAAAAAAACAGATCTAGGGTTTCGAAATAAAACCGATCGGTTTTTAAATAAAACCGATGGCTACCTCGTGGAACGGGACGGCGGTGGCGGCGTACTCCGACTGGGCGGCGGCGGAGCTCTGGTGATGGCGGCGACGGCGGCGGCAAGGGGCGGTGGCGGCTAGGGTTAGGGTGCGGGGCTGGGGTGGGCTGCGGGGGCGCCGGCTGGGTTTATAAAGGCCCCCCTGGTGGAGTCCTAGCCGGACACGTCCCGGTTAGGTCGGTGCATTTTTTTTAAGGAACAATTACATTTGAGCCCCTAGTTGTGTCACACCCGTGTGTTTTTCCCCTAAATTCAGAAAACCCTCGTTTCAGTCCAAGCTCGTTTGCTCCTCTTATGCTTTTGCCCTTTGACCGTTTGACCGCAACTTTGAAAACTTCATAACGAATTCATACTAACTCAGAAAAATGCAAATAAGATATCAAAATGTTAGAAATAACATCACCCATAAGTGCATGTCATTTGCATTCAAGACAACAATGCTGAAAATTCTATACCTCAGTTTGAGCTCATATGATTTTTTTTTGGATTTTCAACACTTTTATCATGAATGCAAACGATGTGCACACATAGGTGATGTTTTTTCGAACATTTTGATATCTTATATGCATTTTTCTAAGTTAGTATGAATTCGTTATGATGTTTTCAAAGTTACGGTCAAACGGTCAAAGGGCAAAAGCATAAGAAGAGCAAACAAACTTGGGCAGAAATGAGGGTTTTTTGAATTTAGGGGCAAAACACACGGGTGTGACACAACTAGGGGCTCAAATGTAATTGTCCCTTTTTTTAAACAGTCCTGACGTAGTTAAATGGGCGAAAAAAAATACTTAACACACTCGAAAAATTCCGAAATAAATTTTCGCCGTCATCTAATAATATTTAGGACAAAGTGAACATTTTTCCCGGACCTAAATTCAATTTTGAAAACGTGTATTTTTCCTATGCAAATAAATCCAAATAAAAACCAACGTTGATTTTAACATTTTTCCTCCAATATTTCTTTTATTTTGGAGAAGTCATATTATCTCCGCTCATATATTTTATTAAGAAATATATTTGGGAGAAAAATAATAAAAACCAAAGTGATCCCCGTACCGGTATTTGAGAAAACTCAAATACGAAAAGGATAAAATCCCCAACTCTCTCCGTGGGTCCTTGAGTTGCTTAGAATTTCCAGGATCGCAACACACTGATGCAATAAAATATGATATGCAATATGACCTATGTATAACATTCCAAATTAAAAATTTGGGATGTTACAAACCTACCCCCCCTTAGGATGAATCTCGCCCTCGAGATTAGGGTTGGCTAGAGAATAGGTGTGGGTGGTCCTTGCGTAGATCATCCTCTCGTTCCCAGGTGGCTTCATCTTCGGTGTGGTGACTCCACTGAGCTTTGCAAAACTTGATAACCTTGCTGCGGGTGACTCTGCTTGCATGCTCGAGGATCCTGACCGGTTTCTCCACGTAAGATAGATCACTATCCAACTGAATTGCTTCCAGGGGCACTGTGTCTCTTAAAGGAACATCGGCCATCTCAGCATGGCACTTCTTAAGCTGAGAAACGTGAAACACGTCACACACTCCTGAGAATCCTTCGGGTAACTATAACTTGTAGGCAACCTCTCCCATGTGTTCCAAAACACGGTATGGGCCTACAAATCTCGGGGCTAACTTTCCTTTAACTCCAAAACGTTTAACTCCCCGCGGAGGCGACACTCTCAGGTACGCTCTGTCTCCGATTTCATAGACTACTTCCTTGCGCTTCTAGTCTGCATAACTCTTCTCCCTCGACTGAGCTACCTTCAGTCTATCTCCAATCAGCTTAACCTTCTCTTTTGACTCTTTGATCAGATCTGGTCCAAACAACTGACGGTCTCCGACTTCATCCCACATCAACGGCGTTCGGCATCTCCTTCCACACAATGCTTCGAACGGTGCCATCGTCAAACTGGCCTGGTAACTGTTGTTGTAGGAGAACTTCGCATAGGACAAGTTGTCATCCCAACTAGATCCATAATCTAGCGCGCAAGCTCTCAATATGTCCTCCAAAATCTGATTGACTCTCTCGTTCTGTCCATCAGTCTGCAGGTGAAAAGTTGTACTGAATTCCAGCCTGGTCCCCAAAGTCTGGTGTAGCTGATGCCAAAACTTTGAGGTGAATTGTGTTCCTCTATCTGATATGATGGTCCTCAGAACTCCGTGCGGACATACGATCCTGGTCATGTATATCTTGGCCAACTTCACACTGGTATATGTGGTTTTCACTGGGATAAAGTGGGATACTTTGGTCAAGTGATCCGCTAGTACCCAGATTGAGTCATATCCCGATCTGGTCCCGGGCAATCCGGTGATAAAATCCATGCCAAGCTTATCCCACTTCCATTCGGGTATGGGCATAGGCTGTAGTAATCCTGTTGGCTTCTGATGTTCTGCCTTCACTCTTTGGCATACATCACATACTGCTATATACTCGACAATGTCCTTCTTCATTCCCGTCCACTAGAAACGTTCCTTCAAATTCAAATACATCTTAGTGTTTTCAGGGTGTATCGAGTATGGTGAATCATGTGCTTCCTGTAGTATCAACTTCCTGATCTCGGCATCGTTGGGCACATAGACTCGATCCTCACGAAAACCCTTAGCTTTTCCTTCACTCATCTTCTCCTTTATTTCGGCAATCTCTTTGTCATCCTTCTGGGCTTCTCGTATCTTTCCCAATAATGTTGACTGAACCTCCAATGTTGCAACAAAACCTCTAGGAACTATCTCCAAACGAAGCTGGCTGAGATCTTATGCTAACTCTTCTGGGAATCCTCCATTAACTAGGGTATTGCCATAACTCTTTTGGCTCAAAGCGTCTGCAACGACATTGGCCTTGCCTAGATGATAGTGCAGCTTCATATCATAATCCTTTATGAGTTCCAACCATCTCCTCTGTCTGAGGTTCAGCTCCTTCTGAGTGAAAATGTACTTCAAACTCTTTCGATCCGTGTACACATCACAACGATTTCCAATGAGGAAATGTCTCCAGGTTTTGACCGCATGCACCACAGCTGCTAGCTCCAAATCATGCGTAGTATAATTCAACTCGTGCGGTCGAAGTTGACGAGATGCATAAGAAACAACTCTTCCGTCCTGCATGAGTACTCCTCCAAGTCCTAAGCGTGAAGCGTCGCAATACACTTGGAAATCCTTGCGTATATCTAGAAGGATCAGCATTGGGGCTGTCATCAAATGTTTCTTCAACTCTTGGAAAGTTTCTACGCACTCTTTAGTCCAATAAAACTTGGTGTCCTTCTTCAGTAATGCCGTCATAGGCTTTGCAATCTTGGAGAAATTCTTTATGAATCTCCGGTAATATCCCGCGAGTCCAAGAAAATTGCGGATCTCTCCAATTGAAGTGGGTGCCAACCACTCAGTGACTGCTTGCACCTTGACAGGATCCACTGCTATACCTTCTCCCTGATATAGCATGTCCTAAGAATCCAACTTCCTTCAACCAAAACTCACATTTACTAAACATGGCATACAACTGATGTTCTCTGAGCTTCTCCAGAACCAAACGCAAATGCTCCTCGTGTTCCTCTTCGTCCTTCGAATACACCAAGATATCATCAGTGAATACCACGACAAACTTATCCAAGAACTCCATGATACCTTATTCATGATGCTCATGAAATAGGCAAGGGCGTTAGTCAATCCAAATGACATAACCGTATACTCATATAGCCCATACCTTGTGGTGAAGGCTGTCTTAGGTATATCCTTCTCTCGGATCTTTGACTGGTGGTATCCTGATCGTAGATCGATCCTGGAGAATACTTTAGCTCCTTGAAGTTAGTCGAACAAATCATTGATCATCGGCAGTGGGTACTTATTCTTAATCGTCACTTCGTTCAGTGCTCGATAATCAACGACCATCCTTAGAGATCCATCCTTCTTCTTGACCAAGAGCACTGGGGCTCCCCAAGGTGATGAACTTCGTCGAATAAATCCTTTCTCCAATAACTCCTTAATCTGCTTCTTGATCTCCTCCAGATCATTTGCTGGCATCCGGTACGGTCTCTTTGATATTGGTCCGGTGCCAGGCAATAGCTCTATCAAAAACTCAATATCCCTATCCGGCGGCATGCCTGGTAGCTCCTCTGGAAATACATCCGGATAATCCCTTACTACAGCGACTTCCTCCTGAACAACTCCCGAGAGAGAATTTACTTGTGTCCTCCTAGGCGAATGCCTAGATACATACTTGATCCTTTTTCCCTCCGGGGTGGTAAGTAAAATAGACTTACTGGCACAATCGATGTTCCCTCCATACATCGATAGCCAATCCATACCTAGTATCACATCAAATCCTTGTGACTCCAAAACTATCAGGTCTGAGGGGAAAACATGGCGTCCAATGGTCTGAAAACATCCTTGATTTGCCATATATTCCGCTCCTGGTGAGATTACTAACATAGGGGTCATAAGAACTTTGGTGGGCAATTTATATCTATTCACGAATACCCTTGTAATGTATGAATGCGATGCACCAGTATCGAAAGGAACTACTACGGTAAATGACTTAACCAAAAACTTACCGACAACTGCATCAGGTTGCTCTTCAACCTCCTCCACGGTCACGTGGTTCACTTGTCGTTTGTTGAAAGGGTTGGGCTTCTTCCCAGTGCTTCCATTGTCGTTCCCATTCTTAGCTTTAGGGCACTCCATGGCGTAGTGTCCATTCTTCCCGCACTTGCAACAGGTAATGTGACTTAAATCCCTCTTGGCGGGTGTGGATGGGGTGGAGCGGTTCTGATTATTGCTTGCTCCATTCCCATTCCCATTCTTGGAGCCATTGTGGGTGTGAGAACTCCCTCCATGATGGGTGTGGCCTCCATGGTTATGGGTATATCCTCCCAAGTTCGGGGTGAAATGGGTTTTCTGCTGGGCTCCAGAGTTATTCTTTTCTTGTCCATACTTCCTCTTGCGGCTCTCAATCTGCTGCTGCTTCCCTTCAATCATAAGAGCCTTGTCTACCAACTCTTGGTAGTTGTTGAAGGTGGTCACCATCAACTGTATGCTCATCTCATCATTCAGCCCTTCCATAAACTTCTCCTGCTTCGTGGCATTTGTGGCCACATCGTTAGGGGCATAACGAGATAGAGTACTAAACTCATCTACGTACTGAGCCACAGTACGATTTCCTTGGCGCAAGTTGTGAAACTCTCGCTTCTTCATGCTCATGGCTCCAGTTGAGACATGGGCAATGCGAAAAGCTTGCTGAAACTGATCCCAAGTGACATTGGCTATGGGGAAATTGGATGTGTAATTCTCCCACCATGCTGCTGCTGGTCCAGCCAATTGATGTGCGGAAAAGTGCACCTTCTCAGCATCCGTGCAATTTGCGGTCGTCAACTCCCTTCCTATCTTGCGCAGCCAGTCATGAGCAACTATTGGTTTAAAGCTACTAGGAAACACCGGTGGTTGCAACCTTAGAAAACGGGTCAGGTTGTCCACGGGTGGTGGTGGTGGAGGGTTGTTGTTGTTGTTCTGGTTGTTCTGATTGTTCTGAACAAGAAGTTGCAACAAAGTGTTCTGCTATTGGATCAACTGAGTGAGCTCAGGGGGAAACTAAAATTCGGGCTCACGTCTCGGAGGCATCTGATGGGTGTAGAGGAAAGAGATTAGAATAGAAATGAGGTCTAGGGGAAAATTCACTACCCATATGCACATGCGACAAACACAAACATATCACACCAATCAATTTCAAGCAAGGTCATACAAAGATCCTAACTAACGTTACAAAAGTGCTCTAAATTATACTTTATGGGGGAAAACTACTGGTCATAGGGTGGTCATCTAGAAATTTTGATCGGCGGAAGATTCCATGATATATGCTCTAGCTTCATCTTCATAGTCATCATCGCTATCATCGGGGTCTGAGTCCATGTCGTCGATGATGATGTAGTCCTCAGAACGAATCTCCTTGGGTTCTTCTTCTTCTCCTCCTCCTGGTGCTGGATCTCCCATGAATACTACTAGCTTCCTTGTCAAGTCATCATTCTTCTCCACAAGTATTGTCATCTCTTCCTCGTATCCGTCACGTGTAGACTTGAGTTCCTCTTCTAGCTCCAAGTTCCTGGTTAACGCCTTTTTCAAATCTATCATGCCTGCGCACATCTGGTGCTCCTGTCGACGAATGTGCTGGTTTAACTCCTAGATGAACGCTGCAATGGACATGTCCTTTCGGGTACTGATTATGTCCCATTGCTCATCTCGGTGTCCACATATCTGGTAGATGGTGTCCTTCAGCTCCTACTTGTAGACTTCTCCAATTTGCCCCATGGTAATGTGGGCTGCCATACTCTTGCCTAGGCTCCAGGTTGGTGCATCAAAAGAAAACTCCATGGGATCAATGGATGGTGCGAATGTCCTCCCGGGAATTTGAACTTGAATATTCCATCGCTCCTCTTCTAGTAGAGTGGCGATGTAGGTCCCGGTGAAGCTTGGTATTCCGATGTTCAGGTACCTAGTGAATTCCTTCGAGTGTCATCCAAAAGGTGTGTCTTCATCCGGTTGAGTGAACTTGTTCCTTGGGTCCACCATCCAAAAGAGTAGAAAATGGAGAGGAGTCAGAAATGAGTAGAGAAGAGTGACCTAAGGTTTATTTTAGTGGTCGTGTCCTACATTCAACGTGTGCTCTGATACCATCTTGTAGCGACCACGATCCGAATGAACCGAAGTCTCTGTGTTCTGTGTCATCCCTGGATCGGTAATGCTGACACACACAATACTTGAAGGATTTATAAAAGAGTGGCAATCACACACGTATTACATCAAATGTCTCAAAAGAGAACTTATTACAAAAGTATATGGCATAAGGCCATCTAACAAAATAGCAGCGGAAGGCTTGGATGATAAGTTAGTCCATCAACTCCAACGGCATAGCTGAGTGCATGACAAACGACCTAGCGCACCTTACTCTTTTTGTGAAAAGTTTGTAACGTAACATGTTGCAGCCCGAAACGGGTCAGCACATGGAATATGCTGGTAAGATGACACAGTAGTAAAAGTAAAGAATAAAGGCTAACACTATATGCATATTTGACTGGTGGAGGCTCTAAGGTTTAAAGATTTTGCATAAAGCCAATTTTTCCCTACAACAAAGGATTTAACTTTTCTTTTAACTGTCATGGTAGTCTAAACATCCTTGAGAAGGTACCTCCAACTCAATCCCAATTAAAGTAGTCATCATTAACCCCGCAAATTATTTGTAGAGTGATGAGATCAACCAATAATTCAAGTACCAGATACTCAAGATGTCCATAACCGGGGACATGGCTAATCTTAATTAGTTTGTACACTCTGCAAAGGTTTGCACACTTTTCCCCACAAGACTCGATCTCCTCCGTTGGATTTCTCGCACGCATGCTGTTTGAGAAACGGATGACCGAGACACAGTATTTTAGAAGCATTTACTCTTTACCCCGGGTGGACCCGTCCACCTACTTTCCCCTACATCTGCTAATCCAGCACTGAAAGAGCTCACATAACTTACTCATACTATGCCCGAGCCCATAATGGCATTGTGGCTGCACACGGAAGTTTCTAGCATGAATAGTTATATGATCCCTTTGAGCCTGGGTGGCATTCCATCATGTGACGCCCCCGATTTGACCGTACACTAATCATGCACGCAAGTGTGTACGACCAAGATCAAGCACTCACTTGAAGATATCACAACACAACTCTAGACACAAATAAAATAATACAAGCTTTATATTACAGGCCAGGGGCCTCTAGGGCTCGAATACATAAGCTCGAATACACAAGAGTCAGCGGACGCAATAATATCTGAGTACAGACATAAGTTATACAAGTTTGCCTTTAAGAAGGCTAGCACAAAACATCAACGATCGAAATGGCAAGGCCTCCTGCCTAGGACCTCCTAACTGCTCCTGGTCGCCAGCTGTCTCCATGAGGTAGTAGGCTTTGTCGGGATAGTAGCAGTCGTCAAGTGTCGCATCTGGCTCCTGGACTCCACCATCTGGTTGCATCAACCAGCAAGAAGAAAGAAGGGGGGAAAAGG
>LR738714.1:286616435-286789809 GCA_902687465.1 Secale cereale
GGAGCAAAGCAACCGCGAGTACTCATCCAAAGTACGCGCAAGCAAGGATCTACACTACATATGCATCGGTATCAATGAAAAGGGGTAGTATGTGTGGACTAAGCCGCAGAATGCCGGAATAAGAGGGGGAGAACCTAGTCCTATGGAAGACTAGCATCTTCTGGAAACCACTGTCTTGCAGCAAGAGGGGGAAGTAGAGTAGTATAACATAAGTCATATTTATGTTGTTGTTCCAACACAACGGGATCCTTTCTCGACTCCCGAAGCAACATATCCAATGAATGCCTCAACATCCAGTTCTAGTTGTAGCGATCGGGATACAACTCCAAGTGTCCGTTACCGTAGGACAGGCTATCGATAGATGTTTTCTTCCCTGCAGGGGTGCACCAACTTACCCATCACGCTTCCTTAACTCTGTCCGACACACCATCAGGTCATGCCCGCCCTCGGCCAAACAATACGCCGCAACCCGACCTAGGCTTAATAAAGAGGTCATGCACGCCAGACTAAACCCTATGCCCCCAGGGGTCATGGGCCAGTCGCCCTGGGAACTCCTGCACGTTGCGTACGCCACCGGTGAGCAGACCTAGCAACCTCCTTTAAAAAGGTAGGAGCCTAACCAGTCCAACCAGGCGCGTGCCGCTCCGTCGCAATGACGTCAGTTAAGCTTCGGTTGATGCATACGACGCAGAACGCCCATACTATGCCCACGTGATGGTTAGCGCTATCGGGCCAGAGGCCCCTCGAGTCAAATATCCAAACCATTTAGTGTCTTGGGAACACGAGGTAACGAGCAGAGACTCACGATCATGTGACCCCATCACCCCGTCTCGAGAACTTGCGGCAAGGGTGAGTGCCCGGCCACGCCTCGTATTATCTTGTGGGCACCTTCTAGGTCAACTCGACTAGACATCACTAGCAATTAAGCTCGCGCAGGTACCCCTCTGGGTCGACCCGTCTTTAGTAACTAGGTTCAGTGTAAAGTCATAGTAACCATAGTAACTGTGTGTCTGACACCAAAGGGAAACCTGAGGAAATCACCCTCGATGGAATTCCACCTGATGTTTATCGTCATGGTGAACGAAAGAGGAGTCACCCTCGAGGTCCACTCTTGAGAAATTTCACGACAGTGTCGTTATCGGGAGTGGAGAAGGAGGAAATCACCCTCGATGACCATAACCGATGCACTAGAATACAAAGTTAACAACAGAAGTGCTGATGAGGTCTCACCCTCGGCACTCGATAGTAACCCAGTAGTGTCGAGCAACTAAGGGGAAAGTGATGTGCGGTGTCGGGGACTGGTCTTCGATCCCGTTGATCGGGTCTTCTGATAATCCAGTAGGGCAGTCGGGACAATGTGGGGGTCACTGATGGATCTCTAACCAGCCTATACTAAGCAGTTTAGTATAAATAGGTAAGGTATGAAAGCGGTATCAACAACAGGCTATGCATCAGAATATGATCATACAAAAAGCAGTAGCAGTTCTAAAGCAAGCATAAGAGAGAAGAGAGTGGGCGATATCGGAATGATCAAGGGGGGGTTGGCTTGCCTGGTTGCTCTGGCAAGAAGGAGCGGTCGTCAACACTATTGTCGATCATCGTGGTAGCATCAGTCTCGCGGTCTACCGGAGAGAAGGGGGGAAGAAACAATAAATACAAAGCATACAGATGCAACAAAGCAGCACGACAAGTCAACACGCAGTGCTAGGTTGTTCTAACGCGGTACTACACGGTACTGGCGAAGAGGGATAACATCCGGGAATGTTTTCCCATGTTAGCAATTTTCGGACAGACGAACCGGAGAGGGATTGTTCCATGTTCGGTATGATAGGGATGTGTGGCAGACAAACGAACCGCGTATTCAGATTCGTCTCGAAATTCTAAGTGACTTTCATATATAAAACTTTTTCATCCGAGTTACGGTTTATTTTATATGATTTTTCAAAGTTTTACTAATATTCTGTAATTTATTTTTAATTCTAAAATAAACTAGAATTTGCTAGGTGCAACCGGTGAAGTGCACCCAGCAGTGCACGAGAGGATGACCATGGGTCCAAGGGGGTCCTAGATGACCTAGTCAACAGTCAAGTGTTGACTAGTCAAAACGACAGATGGGGCCCAGGTGTCATTCACACATATTCAACATTTTCTTTCTTTTAGTGGATAATTAAAGGGGGGCCCACCTGTCATTGACTAGTATTTTAATAGATTTCTTTAACTAGCTAAATTAGCAGTGGGGAGCCACACGTAATAGACTTAGTTAGAGGAGGTTAGTCTAAAGAAGGATTAGCACCTAAGCTAAACAAGGGCCGGCCCGTACAGGAACTGGCTTTGGCCATTTGATGGGGCGTGCACGCACGGGGCACATGGCCATGGCCAGTGCGAGCGAGGCAGCAACGGAGGCAGCGGGTGCGCGTGATGCAGGAGCAGCAAGTGGCGGGCGGAGCTGGCGAGGCTATGCGGCGACAGCAAGCAGCAGTCGCGGCGGACAGCAGCAGGAGTAGCAAACGGCAAGTACGGCAGAGCAGCAGCCATGCACTCGGGCCCGCGCGAGCACGCGGCACACGCACAAGGCGAGGCCGCGGTCAGTGGAGCTCACGAACAGGGCGGTCGGGGGCGCAGGTAGGGAGCCCACGACGCGCACGGGGCGCTGCCAGGCTAGATGGAGCGTGGCCCTGCACTGGTGAGGATGCGGCCAAAGCGGCCTGAGGGCACGGGGCCGGAGCGAGCTCGGGCCAGGCGGGCGGCAACGTCTACGGCGACGGATCCATGCGAATGAGCAAAGGGATCGATGGAGGGGCTCATAGGGGGGCCGTAGGAGAACTCGGTGAGGTCGGGGGCGGCCGAAGCGGCGCGGATCGAGGCGAAATCGGCGATGGCAGAAGGAAGAAGACGATCTCGATCCCGTCGTTCGGTGGTGCCCTTGCTCAATCTAGACCTTGTAGATGACATGGAAGACGACGGGGAAGCCGTTGGGCACACTATCTTTGCGCGGAGAGGACGGTGGCCGTGACAATGACGACGGCGAGCGCGGTCACCGCACGAGCTCCGAGCGTTTTTGAGCCGAGGAGGAGGGGGTGCGATGGGGAACGAGAGGGAATCAGATGAGCACGAGCTAGGGTTTTCGAGCGGCTTATTTGTAGGTCCAGAGGGGGCTGCGTGGAGGCCATCCATGGCCAAGGCGCCATGGATGCGTGACACGCACGTCCTCTGTCTCTTGTAGCGGGAGGTGGAGAAAGAGCCAGTTGGGCTGGGCCAAAAGTGTTGTGGTCATCGAAGGCCCAGTGGCACAACAGTTAGTTAGGCCATTTTCTAATTCCCTTTTATGTATTTAAGTTAGCTACTGTTTCGTATTATTTGAGTGACCAAAAATGAATTTAGTCAATCTTTACATCTGGCACACAATTCAAGAAAAACATTGTGGTGTTGCATAAAATGTTTTAGAGCCAATGGAATTGTTCAAGCATTTTTTGAAATTGAATGGTGAATCAATTGGACCACCATATATTTTCCTAGGGATTAAATGGTGAGTCAATTGATGTTGGTCTGCACATGATAATTAGCTAGTGAATATTTGCAACCCAGCAAACATTTTTGTCTTCTAATTTTTGAAGAAAATAATTTGACATGCAATTTGAATTTGAATTTTATTTGGAACAAAATGATGATTAGCAAAATAATTGTGATGACTTGACAGTCATTAGCAGGAGTTTACTGTATCTTAATTATACGGGCGTTACAAAACTCCTCCACTACAAGAAATCTCGTCCCGAGATTTAGGAGGTAGATTAAGGGGAGAAAGACTCGGCAAGGACGGAGCCCAACACAAGATAGGTTCATGTGGACTATCTCAGTGAGCATGGCATAGAGGAATCTCTCGAGTTGAAATTCAAGATAGCCATCGGGAGCAAAGTAATGAGGTGCAATTAGAAGCTTCAACCGGGTAAGCAATCATTCGTTGCGTGAAACAGAGGTTGAAATGAGTTCAGAGTAATGGGAATAAGTATTTATCTGATGCCAAAATAGATCACTAGGAATGTGGCTCATGATTTACCTACGAAGCCAAGTGTGGGGTTCAATTTTGGAAAAAATGGATGTATAGGCGATTCAGGTTTCGATCTTGAGGAACTGTGGGTTATGGGCCCACCATGTGGGTTGAAATTAGGAAGGACGGTGATGTCTTACACGATCATGTAAGAAAGGCATGTCAAAGGATAGCATGTCAGTCATGCCAGCAACAACATCGGTACCAAGGGCAAGGGACGAAGACAACCATTTTTCCTGCTCGTCGAAATGAGGCAGACCAATTAGGCAAAGTTCTCGTCCATCGGTGGTTACCAGAATGTTATCAACAATAGTAACAGGGTCTTGCTGACAAAATTGTACACCAAGGTGTTTACATAAGCAGAAAATTATTACTGCTTAGATTATATGTAGATCAAAGAATGGTTAAACAAACAAACAAATGGAAAGGAAAATGTGTCTAAACACAATGAATAGGAGTATATCATTCCCAAGATTAAGCAGGGCAAGGTATACGTATCAGGAGATCAAATTCATGACCATATAGATAACAGGGGTAAGAAGAATTATGATATGTACCCATACACGGTGTTTGGATTAATGATCAACAAACATTTAGCCTTGTGCTTCAAATGTTCCTTGTGAGATTCGGGATACCACGGGCATGCTTCGAGATAGCATTGACATGGCCTCCAAGGAAAGATCCGACTTTGGATACACCAGGATCCGTCGGAAACATCTTATAAAATAAGTGATACAATTTCAGCAAGGGAAGTTGTGGATGAGGACGACGGGCTCAGAAACATTCCTCGAGATTTCCCTAGACATAAATTTTCACAATTAAGTGAACAAGGCGATAGCATTGGACAAACCAGAGTATATAATGAAGTGTGTTTGTGGAGAACATCCAAAATTAAGTACTGAACGAAAAGCACCTGGAATTACGTACCAAGTAGCAAGATCGATGTTAGTATGGAGGTTTAATAACCAGAAGGGTTGGAATGAAACTATCAACCATTCACTTCAAAGCAATAGGGTTGCCAAAAGTTTTGGAATTCACACACCACTGTTCAATGGTCGGTATTCCGGTTAGAAATAACACGGGGACCAAGATATGAACGGGATGGAGAAAAGTATTACTATGTCAAGATTTAACAGGTGGAGCAATTCTCATGACACCCTTGACATAAAAGATGGTAATACTCCTATGTAGAATCATATCATGAGTTGGATAGCAAGGAACTCAAGGTACAACACAATACAAGAACAAGTTTTGTGTCGGAAGTGATGCAAGGAGGTTGTCGATGGTAATACAAATCATCAAGGGGAAAGGATGTTAATTCCCATCATGAATTTGATTCACAACTTGAACGAAGGCAACTCATCGTTGATGATGATCACGCCATATTTGTCAAGAGATTTCATTAAGATGTAATCGATCGGCGATGACACCAAGTCAAATGAATGATGAAGCGAAAGGTTATTGAAACCACTAGTACAATACAAACTTGAAATCAAGCTAGTTGTTCAAGGCGAAATGATATGCCGAAGAAGATCGGCATAAGCTTAGCTCATTGTCGAAATTGTGCTCTGGGAAGAAGGACTAGGTAGCACAATTTAAAAGATGCACGATAATGATATAGCTGATCAGGCTAGATACGACTTGAAGAATTAATAAACTCATAAGCAATGGAGATTACTTAGAGTTATTGAATCAGAGTGCGGAATTGATTCACTTATCGGTGTCCTTGAGTGTCTAACAACTCAGAACCTGGGGAAAATTGGAATCGGTGAGACGTAAAACTTGAAGAACAACTCATAAGAAGTAATATGGTTCTGTGACATTATCGAGATACCACGAGGTAATACTCGAAGGTAGAACATAATAGAGGTTGGACAGGTGCATTAACCTGCAGAGGACATGTGGTTTAACTTGTTCAAATGGTATTTAAAGGATAGCATGTTCAGAACCACGATTGCAAAGGACCAGATCTCAGATATAAGATGAATTTATACCAAGGGGATAATTAATTTTAAGAGAAGCTTTCGTGATAAGTTCCACATCGGGTCCATGGGCATGAACACACAGTTCAAGGTCGACTCCCACTTCTTCAATGCATAACCTTCCATTCACTTCTCGCTTCCGGTGAATTTGTAGTGTTGGAATTATACCTGGCAAAACACCAGAAGAGTATAACTCGTGAAAACTCTCGGGTTCACATGGATTAGGGAAGGCATAGGTTCAACCCATAGGGGCATCTTAGGAACATATACCACAAACTTAAAGAGAGAGGATACAATTTACCAAGGCGTTATGTATCCGGGAAGAACTCACAGGGAGATTAAATATGAGGGGCACTGTTGGATAATAATCCAACAAAGGATCTGGTGGTCTAAGGATCTGATGTGAGCATCGATACTCAACCATAAGAAGAAAGAATGGAGGGGTATCAGTTTATAGAAACAACTGACTAATTCAAATCTTAAATGCCAATGAATTATGATTTCCAAATCAATCATTCAGAAGAAACCGCTCTCATTAAGGATGGGTAAGTTGAAATGACTTAGGGGTACAATCAACGACAATTTGATTGGTCGAGATCCAGCTCATCTTTAAAATGACGTCTGAGCTGGAAGGATAATTTAAAAGGATCAACTGATGATTGTGTGCATTCACACACATGTTGAATCATTAGGGTAAGGATGTCAATCGCAAAGGATTTAACGAATATTGCTAGACATATGGATTATCCATAATGCAGGCAGACGAGACTTTTGGGAGCAATATGCAGTAGAGGATCTTTGGGAGATTGGGTTGCATTCGAAGGATTTTCTGAGGCATATGATCAACTTCGGATGAACGAATCCCCGATAAGTGTGAGGAATTATTTGTAGGGGTATTCAGGTGGAAAAGAGGTGCAAAGCAGTCGAAAAAATGATTCTCAAAAGTCGAAGAATACTTTCGGGTGTCTTGTAATAACAAGAACAACTAGGGATGGAGGTATGAACGGCGAGGGTACGCAGTTACCCATAAGGATTCAACGGTATTAAGGATTTCAAAAGAAATGAACACAAGTTCTCGGGGGTAGATCAGAGAGTATCTTCGAAGTCTTCTGGTGAAGCGGGCAACCATCTGGAATGAAGGGGCTCTCTGGGGAAAGTCGTTACGAGAACCTAATGTAGTTAGTAAATTCATTTAACCCGAATAGAAGAGAGATCAGAATCCCAGAGTATAGACGAGGAATAAAAGATCCTAATACCACCCAATGGCGACGTGGGCCCGTAAGCCACACAGCCATGTTAGTAAAATAGTTTTTCAAAGACTAGACTCAACTTTGGCCATGGAGTTGGAAAGGGGGTTCCTACAGGCAGTCGGCTCTAATACCAACTTGTGACGCCCCCAAATTGACCGTACACTAATCACGCATGCAAATGTGTACGACCAAGATCAGGGACTCACTGGAAGATATCACAACACAACTCTAGACACATATAAAATAATACAAGCTTTACATTACAAGCCAGGGGCCTTGTGGGCTCGAATACATAAGCTCGAATACACAAGAGTCAGCGGAAGCAATAATATTTGAGTACAGACATAAGTTAAACAAGTTTGCCTTAAGAAGGCTAGCACAAAACATCAACGATCGAAATGGCAAGGCCTCCTGCCTGGGACCTCCTAACTGCTCCTGGTCGTCAGCTGTCTCCATGAGGTAGTAGGCTTTGTGGGGATAGTAGCAGTCGTCAAGTGTGGCATCTGGCTCCTGGACTCCACCATCTGGTTGCATCAACCGGCAAGAAGAAAGAAGGGGGGAAAGGGGGGAGCAAAGCAACCGTGAGTACTCATCCAAAGTACTCGCAAGCAAGGATCTACACTACATATGCATCGGTATCAATGAAAAGGGGTAGTATCTGTGGACTAAGCTGCGGAATGCCAGAATAAGAGGGGGAGAAGCTAGTCCTATTGAAGACTAGCATCTTCTGGAAACCACCGTTTTGCAGCAAGAGGGGGAAGTAGAGTAGTATAACATAAGTCATATTTATGTTGTTGTTCCAACGCTCCGAGATCCTTTCTCGACTCCCGAAGCAACATATCCAATCAATGCCTTAGCATCTAGTTCTAGTTGTAGCGATCGGGATACAACTCCAAGTGTCCGTTACCGTAGGACAGGCTACCGATAGATGTTTTCTTCCCTGCAGGGGTGCACCAACTTACCCATCACGCTTGCTTAACTCCGACCGGACACACCATCAGGTCATGCCCGCCCTCGGCCAAACAATACATCGCAAGCCGACCTAGGGTTAATAGAGAGGTCATGCACACCAGACTAAACCCTATGCCCCCAGGGGTCATGGGCCAATCGCCCCGGGAACTCCTGCACGTTGCGTACGCGGCCGGTGAGCAGACCTAGCAACCTCCTTTAAAAAGGTAGGAGCCTAACCAGTCCAACCCAGCACGCGCCGCTCAGTCGCAATGACGTCAGTTAAGCTTCGGCTGATGCATACGACGCTAAACGCCCATACTATGCCCACGTGATAGTTAGCGCTATCGGGCCAGAGGCCCCTCGGATCAAATATCCAAATTGTTTAGTGTCTTGGTAACGCGCGGTAACAAGCAGAGACTCACGATCATGTGACCCCATTGCCCCGTCTCGAGAACTTGCGGCAAGGGCGAGTGCCCGGCCACGCCTCGTATTATCTCGGGGGCACCTTCTAGGTCAACCCGACTACACATCACTCGCAATTAAGCTCACGCGGGTACCCCTCTGGGTCGACCCATCTTTAGTAACCAGGTTCAGTGTAAAGTCATAGTAACCATAGTAACTGTGTGTATGACACCAAAGGGAAACCTGAGGAAATCACCCTCGATGGAATTCCACCTGATGTTTATCGTCAAGGTGAAGGAAAGAGGAGTCACCCTCGAGGTCCACTCTTCAGAAGTTGCACGACAGTGTCGTTATCGGGAGTGGAGAAGGAGGAAATCACCCTCGATGACCATAACCGATGCACTAGAATACATGGTTAACATCAGAAGTGCTGATGAGGTCTCACCCTCGGCACTCGATAGTAGCCCAGTAGTGTTGAGCAACTAAGGGGAAAGTGATCTGCGGTGCCGGGGCCTGGTCTTCGATCCCGTTGATCGGGTCTTTTGATAATCCAGCGGGGCAGTCGGGACAATGTGGGGGTCACTGATGGATCTCTAACCAGCCTATACTAAGCAGTTTAGTATAAACAGGTAAGGTATGAAAGCGATATCAACAACAGGCTATGCATCAGAGTAGGATCATACAAAAAGCAGTAGCAGTTCTAATGCAAGCATGAGAGAGAAGAGAGTGGGCGATATCGGAATGATCATGGGGGGTTGGCTTGCCTAGTTGCTCTGGCAAGAACGAGGGGTCGTCAACACCGTTGTCGATCACCGAGGTAGCATCAGTCTCGCGGTCTACCGGAGAGAAGGGGGAAGAAACAATAAATACAAAGCATACAGATGCAACAAAGCAGCACGACAAGTCAACACGCAGTGCTAGGGTGTTCTAACGCGGTACTACACGGTACTGGCGAAGAGGGATAACATCCGGGGATGGTTTCCCAGTGTTAGGCATTTTCGGACAGACGAACCGGAGGGGGATTGTTCCATGTTCGTTATGATAGGGATGTGTGGAGGACAATCGAACCGCATTTTCTGATTCGTCTCGAAATTCTACGTGACTTTCATATATATAACTTTTTCATCCGAGTTACGGTTTATTTTATATGATTTTTCAAAGTTTTACTAATATTCTGTAATTTATTTTTAATTCGAAAATAAACTAGAATTTGCTAGGTGCACCCGGTGCAGTGCACCAGAGGATGACCATGGGTCCAAGGGGGTCCCAGATGACCTAGTCGACATTCAACTGTTGACTCGTCAAAACGATAGATGGGGCCCAGGTGTCATTCACACATATTCAACATTTTCTTTCTTTTAGTGGATAATTAAAGGGGGCCCACCTGTCATTGACTAGTATTTTAATATATTTCTTTAACTAGCTAAATTAGCAGTGGGGAGCCACACGTAATAGACTTAGTTAGAGGAGGTTAGTCTAAAGAAGGATTAGCACCTAAGCTAAACAAGGGCCGGCCCGTATGGGAACTGGCTTTGGCCATTTGATGGGGTGTGCACGCACGGGGCACAAAGGCCATGGCCAGTGCGAGCGAGGCAGCAACGGAGGCCGCGGGCACGCGTGATGCAGGAGCAGCAAGTGATGGGCGGAGCCGGCGAGGCTATGCGGCGGCAGCAAGCAGCAGTCGCGGAGGACAGCAGCAGTAGTAGAAAATGGCAAGTACGGCAGAGCAGCAGCCATGCACTCGGCCGCGCGCGAGCACTTGACACACACAAGGCGAGGCCGCGGCCGGTGGAGCTCACGAACAGGGCGGTCGGGGGCGCGGGCAGGGAGCCCACGACGCGCACGGAGCGCTGCCAGGCTAGCTGGAGCGTGGCCCTGCACAGGTGGGGACGCGGCCAAAGCGGCCTGAGGGCACGGGGCCGGAGCGAGCTCCGGCCAAGCGGGCGGCAACGTCTACGGCGACGGATCCACGTGAAGGAGGAAGGGGATCGATGGAGGGGCTCACATGGGGGCCGTAGGAGAACTCGGCGAGGTCGGGGGTGGCCGAGGCGGCGCGGATCGAGGCAAAATCGACGACTGTATAAGGAAGAAGACGATCTCGATCCTGTCGTTCGGTGGTGCCCTTGCTCAATCTGGACCTTGTAGATGACGTGGAAGACGACGGGGAAGCCGTTGGGCACACTATTTTGGCGCGGAGAAGACGGTGGCCGCGACAATGACGACGGCGAGCGTGGTCACCGCACGAGCTCCGAGCTCGTTTTCGAGCCGAGGAGGATGGGGTGCGATGTGGAACGAGAGGGAATCAGATGAGCACGAGCTAGGGTTTTCGAGGGGCTTATTTGTAGGTCCAGAGGGGGCTGCGTGGAGGCCATCCATGGCCAAGGCGCCATGGATGCGTGATACTCACGTCCTCTGTCTCCTGTAGCGGGAGGTGGTGGAACAGCCAGTTGTGCTGGGCCAAAAGTGTTGTGGTCATCGAAGGCCCAGTGGCACAAAAGTTAGTTAGTCCATTTTCGAATTCCCTTTTTCGTATTATTTGCGTGACCAAAAATGAATTTAGTCAATCTTTAAATCTGGCACACAATTCAAGAACAACATTGTGGTGTTGCATAAAATGTTTTAGAGCCAATGGAATTGTTCAAGCATTTTTTGAAATTGAATGGTGAGTCAATTGGACCACTATATATTTTCCTAGGGATTAAATGGTGAGTTAATTGATGTTGGTCTCCACATGATAATTAGCTTGTGAATATTTGCAACCCAACAAACATTTTTGTCTTCTAATTTTTGAAGAAAATAATTTGACATGCAATTTGAATTTGAATTTGATTTGGAACAAAATGATGATTAGCAAAATAATTGTGATGACTCGACAGTCATTAACATGAGTTTACTGTAGCTTAATTATATGGGCATTACACATAGGATAATCACATGGTTCCTTCGGGATTTCCTAGGACAACACTGGATTCTCCAGGTGCCCTGCAACCAATCCACCCAGATGTGTATTAAAGTAGCCACCTTAAGTTGAACCATTAATTAACATCTCACATATGTCATGGATACTCTCAAACCCAATCCACGTCTACGAGCATAGCATAACAACCTAAGCATAACGTAGAAGTAGCTCCAAGGGGTTTGAAAATAATGCAAGTAATAGGTTCTACCTCAATCTACTTCCCAGACCCACAAGTTAAGAGATCCTACTCATGCAATGTGTGAGGGTTTGATCTAATGCATAAAAACTGGGTAATAAAGGGTATGATCAAAGTGTTACTTGCCTTGCTGATGATTCGCAAAACCTAGGGACTCGTAGTAGCACGCTTCGCACTCTGGGAATTCTATCGCAAGCAAACAGTAGCATACATAAGCAACCAATCAAAGATGCACAGATAAAACTCAAAATAAGAAGATCTAACCAGAAGGTTCAAATGAGGAACTCCAGTTTGCAAAAAGAATCAAAACAAACGGAGCAACGAAAGAAACAAGATCCGTTTACTAGATTGAACTAAAGTCAAATTTAAAGTAGCAAAACCTTGTTCAAGTTGGTTAAACGGAAAGAGGGCTTCGAGACGAAGACCTATGCGCTTGAATCGTCTGATTCCGACTTACGAGCGAACAGAAAAACTAAAAGGAAGATCAGGCCAGAAATCACGGTCGAAAATAATCGCGGAAAAACCCTGAAAAAAAAAGAAAAATGGACGAACAGGCTAACGAACGAACGTTCGCTGTTTGTTACTAAAAGACGAAAAACGTTAGTTAGAACGAACGAACTTACAAACGTCCGCTATTTAACTAAACCGACGGAAAAACCGAACTGGTCTAATAAGAAGACAGATCTAGGGTTTCGAAATAAAACCGATCGGTTTTAAAAAACACCGGCGGCTACCTTGTGGAACGGGACGGTGGCGGCGGCGTACTCCCGCGGGGCAGCGTCGGAGCTTCGGCGACGGCGATGGCGACCGGCGGCGAGGCGGCGGCAAGGGGCGGCGGCGGCGCGCGGGCGGCGACGAGGTGCGGCGACGACGGCAGCTTGCAGCGACGGCGGCGGCAAGGGGCGGCGGTGGCTAGGGTTAGGGCGCGGGGCTGGGGTGGGCTGCGGGGGCGCCGGCTAGGCTTATAAAGGCCCCCCGGGCGGAGTCCTAGCCGGACACGGCCCGGTAAGGTCGATGCACTATTTTTTTAAACAGTCCTAACATAGTAAAACGGGCAAAAAATTTACTAAACTCACTCGAAAAGTTCCGAAATAAATTTTCACCGTCCTCTAATAATATTTAGGACAAAGTGAACATTTTTCTCAGACCTAAATGCAATTTTAAAAAACACGTATTTTTCCGATGCAAATAAAACTGCAAATAAATCAGAATAAAAACCAAAGTTGATTTTAATATTTTTCCTCCAATATTTCTTTTATTTCGGAGAAGTCATATTATCTCCGCTTGTCAGTGTACAAAAAGAGGGGTACACTTTTTGTACCCCTATGACTGTGCACGGGCAGTCTGAGCCACGGGCACCACCACACCAAGCACAACAGGGGAGGTGAGCCAAGGTAAGACCGAAGCTCGATGGAACTGGAGCAACACCAAGAACAAGACCACAAAGAGCAAAGGGACGAAGCGGCTTCCCCCGGCAAGATCCTTGCCGGGAGCCAGTTTCAGCAGCCCTGGCAAGATCCTTGCCGGGGCCGGCTCTGGCAGCCCCGGCAAGACCCTTGCCGCGGCAGCTCACCCCACTCCTACGGAGCGGATCACCCTTGAGTCCACTGCCCCCATGGGGCAAGGATTCGGGAGATATCCCTGTGGTGGCATGCAGATCTTTGTGAAGACATTCAAGGACAGATACACACACAAAGAGGATGACGACCCTTGGCGGGATCACAGCCAAGGAGGACCATAAGACCTCCAGCAAGCACCTTGCCGGGGATGACAGCAGGCGCCGCGGCAAGACCCTTGCCGGGGCTCGGCAAGGCCCTTGCCAAGGACCCCCGCAGGGCCACCGTGAGGCCCGCAACAACTGAGTTTCCACCGCCCCATGCAGCTGCCGACCCAATAACCTGGGCAGGCTCCTATGTGGCAACATGCAGATCTTTGTGGAAACCCACCATTGCACCACCTCAGCTGCCTGCCTGCCTACATGGCACCTCAGGCATCGCTGGCCAGGGCGCGTGTCGACGCAAGAAGGAGCGGCGACAGACAAGACGGATGTCTCCCCCGCCCCCGATAAAGCGAGGACACCTAAGCTAAGCGCATTAAATGTGCCTTGTCATGTAATGTGAGGGATAACCTCGCATCACTGTACCCTTTCCACCTCTTGTGTGCCACTGTGGCAACCCCTTTTCCCTATAAAAGGAGGCCCGAGGCGACCAGGAGAAGGATTCAGCTTTTTAGAACTCCTCATGACTCGGCTTTTGGAGCTCCTCACTAGCTGAAGAACAGAAACATATAATCCACCAAAGAAGGAGTAGGGTTTTACGCATCTTTGCGGCCCGAACCTGGGTAAAGGAACCGTGTGCTAACTGTTAGATCCCCTCTTCTCTCAACCCCGCGCCCCGCAACCGTAGTAGGGATTCTTGTGATCCCATAGGTGTCGATCCAAATACACCGACATCTTTGGCGCGCCACACAGTTGTGAGAATCGGCTTTAGCAGTTAGTCCGGCGCTCCTTCATCATCATGGCGCCCAAGAAGAAGACGACGGTGGCGGTTGGCCAGTCGGAAGCCGGACAGCCCATCCCGACGCGGGCGAGCAGCGGACCGGTCGCGGAAAGGACCCGGGGCACTGCTCGCGAACACCAACGCCATCCTAGCAGCCGGAGTTTGGGAGGTGGCGATGTTTGTGTGCCCGGTAACGGGCCACAAACCGCCATGTCCAAGGACGCAGCCGGGCCCTCCGCGAATGGCGCGGGGCCTTCCAAAGTTGCTGCCGCATCACCAGAAGGCAGCGCAAGGGCCTCCAGGACTCCCACGCCGGCGCCCACAGCACGCTCCTCCCAAGTAGCCCGCGACGAGCTGCGTCATCGGGCCGAAGATCCCGGGCGTCGCCACGGGAAGAGCCCCGAGCGCCACTCCCGGGACGTAGAAGACCTGCCTGCCCGCCGGAGCATTGGTGGAAACGGCATGCGACCGTGGGATCGTGACGGAGCTCCTCCTGACACGGTCAGGGGTCGAAGCGCATTGTGGTCCGTGCAGATTTCTCTACCATTGACCCCAGCCGAAGCCCTGGCACGCGCGCAGTTGCTCCTCGACTTTCCTCCCGTTACGGGGAAACTCGGCTAGTGGAGAGCCACCATCCGAAGCCTTGTCGCAGTCACCAACAAGGATGAACCAAATCCCGCGGAGCTCCCGGGTCGACGCTCCAATGGGGTCCCATGCACCGGCGGCAGGAGGGCCGGCAGCGCCGTGGCTACGGTGCATTCACCTCCTCCTCGCCCGGTGCCGCGTGCGTCGACTCGTCGGGACGTCGCGGGCGACGCCATCTCCATAGCGTCGTCCGACCCACGGACCCACGGCGACCAGCGTCAAGTTCTTCAGGAGCGAGCTCATGAAGACGCTCGAACCACCATCGAGCGTCGACGCGGAGGGCGCCACCAGTCAGACAGGCGAGCAGGGCCTACTGTGGACCGCCCAGCACCGGAGAGCCCTGGAGGTCTACCTTACGAGGTAGGCTGTCCGGCTTTTACCCGTGAGCTGCGACAGTTCCAGTGGCCCTCTCACCGCACCTTCAAGGCTGACTTTGGCGAGAAGTCCAACGGCAAGACCCACCCGTCGGAGTTCCTCAGCATCTACACCATCACGATGCAAGCTGCCGGGGCCCGCGACGATAAGGTGCTTGCGAATTACTTTCCGTTGGCTCTTAAACCTAACGCCATGTCGTGGTTGATACACTTGCCAGTAGACTCTATTTCCTCCTGGTCCGACTTGTGCCATGAGTTTACTGGAGGTCACCAAGCCCATGGCCAAGCGAGTGACCTGCAAATCATACCCCAGAAGGAAGGCGAGAGTTTGCGCAAGTACATACAAAGGTTCAGCCGGGTGCACTACAACATCCTTGACGTCCACCCTGCCGCCATCATCAGCGTGTTCCATCAGAACATGCGTAATCGCAAGATGCGTGAAGAACTGGCGATGACCAAGGTGAAAGATGTGGCAGAGCTCTATGTTATCATTGACAGATGTGCTCGGGCTGAAGAGGGAAGGAAGTACCCCGGCGAAGATGCCGGCGCGGAAACCGACTCTTCAGATGATGATACTACCGCCCCGGCGAAGAAAGGCCGGCACCGCAACAGGAAGCGCAAGGGTAAAGCCGTGCTTGCCGTCGAGGGATCTGATGACACCGACTCCGCCAAGAAAACCAGGGCGGGTGACCCCGGAAAGGAAATTGCCGGGTGTGTCGCCTGTCGGGCCTTGGCGGTTGCCGAGAAGCCAGGAAACTCCGGCAAGCGATATTGCCAGATCCATCGCACCAAGGGCCATGATCTCCAGGACTGCCGACAGGTTGAGCTCCTTGCTGAGAAACAGAGGGCTGAATATGAGAGGCGTGACAAGGAGAAATGCCAGGATGGTGCCGAAGGGTCCGGCAAGAAGCGTGACAGCCAAGCAGGCCATCGCGGTAAGGATAAACAGCAGGAGAGGCCCGCCCGGGGTCGTGACAGAAGGCCCGAAGACGACGATCACGAGGAGGACGACGAGTCCGGCGACCAGGAATTTCAAAATGCTACGGAGGCCATGTGCGTCGACGGCGGCGCCTCGCAGCATACTTCTCACCGCCAACTTAAACAGTGGGCGGGTAAGATTACAGCGGCGGAACCATCGTCCGGTGCCCAAAAGCCGCTGAAATGGTCTAGCACACCTATCATCTTTGACGCCGAGGATCACCCTAATCGCACTACTGCGGTCGGTTGCTTGCCATTGTTGGTTTCACCAACAATACGCAACCTCAAGGTGACAAAGATGCTAGTCGATGGCAGGGCCGGTCTGAACCTACTCTCGCCCACCGTGATCGAGAAGCTGCAAGTTCCTGATGGAGACCTCGAAGAGACGGGCACATTTCAGGGGGTGAACCCGGGGAGAAGCCAACCAAAGGGGAAGGTCACGCTGCCCGTGACTTTTGGGAGTGATCTAAACTATAGGACGGAAAGGATCGTGTTCGATGTCGCCAAGATCCCCTTGCCTTACAACGGGATCCTTGGCCGCCCAGCGCTGGCCAAGTTCATGGCAGCGTCACACTACGCCTACAACACCCTGAAGATGCCAGGGCCTGTGACAATCATCACCATCCCCTCCGGTAAGAAAGATGCGCTGATTTGCGCTGACCAACTGTACCAGCAAGCAGTTGCAGCAGCTGCCGCTACGGGGGCACTTGCTCCTGCCACTGGAGCCCCGGGAGGGAAGAACAAGAAGACCGGTGAGACATCAGACACCCACTCCGGCAAGTGCACCTCTTCGGAGTGCTGTGCTCCCGTCGAGGACGTGCCAGAGAGCTCCACCGGAAAGAAGAAGACCGGTGAGACCTCGGACACCTACTCCGGCAAGCGCGCCAATTCGGAGTGTCGCGCTCCCGTCGAGGACGTGCCAGAGAGCTCCACCGGTAGAAACAAGAGGTCCAGGGCCACGCCGTCAGGAACCAAGAGGGTTTCCGTCAAGGAGGACGGCACATGAGCGGCTTTCACCATAAGCTCCTCCCTTGACGACAAATAGGAAGATGCACTCGTCACCTTCCTGCGGGCGAATGTCGACGTGTTTGCATGGCAAGCATCCGACATCCCCGGCGTTCCTAGGGAGGTGATTGAGCACCACCTTGCTGTCTGTCCTCATCCGCGGCCCGTCAAGCAGAAGGTCAGGAAGCAAGCTTTGGAACGGCAAGAGTTCGTCACAGAGGAGATCCGGAAATTGGAAGCTGCGGGTTTGGTAAGAGGAGTGCTCCATCCAACGTGGTTTGCCAATCCAGTGGTAGTGCGCAAGGCAAATGGGAAGTGGAGGCTGTGTATTGATGACACAGATATCAATAAAGCATGTCCCAAGGACCCCTTCCCGTTACCGCGCATCGACCAGATTGTTGACTCCACGGCTGGGTGTGACCTGCTGTCATTCCTCGATGCCTACTCCGGCTACCACCAGATCTTCATGGCAAGAGAAAACGAAGAGAAGACAACATTCATCACCCCATGTGGTACGTACTGTTTCGTACGAATGCCTTTCGGGTTGAAGAGTGCTGGCTCGACGTTTGCAAGGGCAGTCCAGATTGGTTTTGAACCCCGGCTCCATAGAAATATGGAGGCTTATATGGATGATATAGTGGTCAAAACCAAGAATAGGGCAACCCTTATACTGGATTTACAAAAAACATTTGTCAACCTACGCAAGATCAACCTCAAGCTGAACCCTGAGAAGTGCGTCTTCGGCGTCCCGTCCGGCTAGCTTCTCGGGTTCTTTGTGTCGCAGCGTGGGATAGAGGCCAATCCGGACAAGATCAAGGCTATAGAGGAGATTGAAGCACCCAAACGGGTCAAGGGCGCGCGTCGGCTTGCTGGCTGCGTTGCCGCCATGAGCAGATTCATTTCCAAGTCTGCCAAGCGGGCCCTCCCCTTCTTCAAGATTTTGAAAAAGGCAGGGTCGATGGAGTGGACGGCAGAAGCTGAAGCAGCGTTACAAGATTTGAAGAGGTATCTTTCCTCCACGCCAGTACTAGTTGCGCCTAGGCCACGAGAACCGTTGCTGCTATACTTGGCGGCGACGAACCAGGTGGTCAGCACCACACTAGTGGCGTAGAGAGAAATTGATGATGGGGTCATAGCAGCGACAGAGCCTGGTGCCACTGGCACAGAGACAACATGGCCGGTTGGAGTGCAGCCAAGGAAGAAAATGATGCAGCACCCGGTCTACTTTGTTAGCTCCCTCATGCAGGGGGCTAGATCAAGATACTTTGGTGTGCAGAAATTGCTCTTCGGCCTTCTCATGGCCTCGAGGAAGCTGCGTCACTACTTCCAGGCGCACGAGATCACTGTCGTCACCCGCCTCCCTCTACAACGGATATTGCACAATCCAGATGCAATGGGAAGGATTGTATAGTGGGCACTGGAGCTGTCCAGCTTTGGCCTCAAGTTTGAAAGTACCTCGACGATTTAGAGCCGAGTCCTGGCAGAGTTCGTCGCAGAATGGACCGCAACGCCTGATGAAGAAGTTCAGGAAACTGCTCTCCCCGGTAAAGAGGCGAGTTGCGACTGGATCATGTACTTTGATGGAGCTTTCTCCTTGCGGGGCGCCGGGGCTGGCGTACTGCTGGTCACGCCCACTGGAGAGCACCTCAAGTTCGTGGTCCAGATGCACTTCCCCAGGGAGGTATCAATGAACAACACTGCTGAGTACGAGGGGCTGCTTGCTGGTCTTAGGATCGCGGCAGACCTCGGAATCAAGAAGCTCATTGTCAGGGGCGACTCGCAGCTTGTCGTCAGACAAGTCAACAAGGATTACCATAGCCCGTTGATCAAGGCCTACGTCGATGAAGTGAGAAAGTTGGAAGAGCACTTTGATGGTATATAGGCGGAGCACGTTCCCCGAGCGGAGAACGACATCGCCGATTACCTGTCAAAGCGCACTGCCCTCAAGCTACCTGTGGAACCAGGTACCTTTGTGCTTGAGCTTTCTCAGCCATCCGTTGATCCATCAACAGAGCAGAACAAGAGGAGGAAATCAGGGCCTGGCAAGTACTTTCCCGCCGAGCTCTCCGGAGCCGCCGGCAAGGATGTTGCCGGAGACACTGAGCCCGCCACAGGACGGCTAGCTCCGACGGAGCGTCAAGCTCTTGCCGTCGAGACAGACGCTCCCTTGGCAGAGGAAATGCCTTTAGTCCTCGCCGTCGAGCCCCAGGCTCCAGCGTGGGTGCAGCATACCGTCCGATTCCTCCAGACCGGGGAACTTCCTGAGGAGCAGGAAGAAGCGGAGAAAGTAGTTCGTCGGTCTGCTATGTACCAGTTCATCGATGACGTCCTGTACAAAAAGAGACCGTACGGCGTGAAATTGAAGTGCATCCCTCGAGAGGAAGGACTGGAGCTGTTGGTAGAGATACATGGAGGCATATGTGGATCCCACATAGGGTCAAGAGACCTTGCCGGCAAGGCATTCCGGCAAGGCTTCTTCTGGCCCACTTCCCTCCAGGATGCGACGGCACTGGTCACCAGGTGTGAAGCGTGCCAGTTCCATTCAAAGAAACTTCATCAACCAGCTCAAGCCCTTCAAACCATTCCTCTCTCCTGGCCCTTCTCGGTCTGGGGGCTCAACATACTGGGCCCTTTCCCCCACGCTATCGGGGGCTTTGAGTACTTGTACGTTGCAATCGACAAGTTCACAAAGTTGCCAGAGGTGGAGGCAGTGAGGAAGGTCACAACTCAATCAGTCGTCAAGTTCTTCAAGGGACTAGAGTGCCGTTTTGGTGTACCCAATAGTATCATCACCGACAACGGCACGCAGTTCAAAAGCCGCACCTTCATGCAATATACCCAAGACCTCGGCAGCAAAGTCTGTTTCGCTTCCGTTGCTCACCCCCGAAGCAATGGTCAAGCTGAGAGGGCAAACGCTGAAGTGCTGCGAGGGTTAAGGACAAAGACCTTTGACAGGCTGCACAAGAGCGGGAGGCGCTGGATTGATGAGTTGCCGGCGGTTCTTTGGTCGATTCGAACGACGCCAAATCGAGCCATCGGCCAGACACCCTTTGCCCTGATATACGGGGCGGAAGCAGTTCTCCCCACTGAACTCATATACAGGTCACCTCGAGTGCTCGCTTATGATAAGCTCGAGCAAGAGCAACTGCAGCAAGAGGACGCAATGCTCCTTGAGGAAGATCGTCTTCGGGCGGCTGTGAGAGCAGCACGCTACCAGCAAGCCTTGCGCCGCTACCATAGCCCCAAGGTCCGTGCCCGAAGCTTTGAGGAAGGCGACCTTGTTCTCCGGCGCGTTCAATCGGCCAGGAATACGAACAAGTTGACGCCGAAGTGGGAAGGCCCTTATCGGGTAATACGAGTCACCAGGCCTGGCGCAGTCCGCCTGGAGACCGAAAATGCCATTCCAGTGAGCAATTCCTGGAACATTGAGCATCTTTGCAAGTTTTACCCATAAGGCGCGGCTTGCTGGGCCCCTCGGCAAGCCACCTTTTGTACAAGCCTTGCCGGCAAGGCATGTAACCCTTTGTACAAAGCCAGGCCCAGACCGTGAGCATAAATAAATGAAGCGCTGGCACCCTAAGTTATAGCATGCATGCTGAGTCGAGTCTCGTCCTTGGTTAGGGTCGATAGTGCTTAGCGGCGGCTAACCCCTAGCTTAGAGGTCGAGTTTGCGTCTCTTTGTATTTCCTCTATCTTCTTTGGTTCACAGGATGCACAGACATCCTTGCCGAGGCCACTTGGGGAGAAGAAAGAGGAACAGATCAGCATCAAGGCCCGGGCAAGCTAGTGTTGCCGGGGGCTACAAGAGCAAAGATTCGCCCACGGCGAACCAGGGTTGCCGGGGGCTGCGGCTTCAGATAAGTTCTTCATCCCCTATCATGCATTCCATTATGGACTGAGGTATGTGAAACCTCGTTCTTTTCCTTAAACTACCGTGCTCCCATAACTCTAGGCCCTAGGGCTCGTTCCTGGGACTAAGTTTGGTCGTAGTCGCGACAGCGAAAAGGTGAGACGAGGAGCCTAAGACCACTTCATCCCTGCCTCCGCCAAGGGCGTGAGAAAGGTCGAGCGATGTAGGGAGACGGCAAGGCCTGTTGCCGGGCAAGAAAATATTTATCTTAGGGATATCAGGGATTTATTCCCTATTGTGGGTTCCACCTGCGAACAAATGACCCGGCAAACATTCCTTTTTCATTAAAAACATTCCACTTAGGTACAGTCCATAGGGAATGAAAAACATGAACAAGGAGATTACAAGTTTTAAACTTAGCAGATGCCCGAAGGCTTACAAACTAAAAAGAGATAAGATGCCCGTAATACCTTTCTTGTCCCTCTCCTCAGGATGTAGGTCAAGGAGGCGAGAAGGGCAAAAGGGGCGCCTAGGTGAGCTACGGGTGGCAGAAGACACCAAGAGGACATCTCGGTGGCCGCCCAAGGGCTGGATGGTGATGACGGCGTCGGAGGCAGAGCTCGAAGACGAGGCGGCAGGACGTCAGTACGCGTCGAAGGCGTCGGTGCCCGCGTACTATGACATGACGACCTTGCCGCCCGCCTTCTTCCTCTTCCTCTTCCGCAGCCTCCCTACACCAGCCGCCAAGGGGACGGCCCCGAGAAGTTCAAGGAGCCGGCGACGCGGATGCTGGGGTCGCCGGTGCCACCAGGAGCGGCGCCCGACACCTAGTCGGACCCGTCATCCTAACGTCCACCGCCCTCGTCGTCGCTGCCGCTGTCCTCCTCGTCACCCTCGTTCGAGGAGGAATCTTCGTCATCGGAGGAGCTCTCCACGCAGCACCTCGCACGAGTCCCGAAGTGCCCGAAGACCTTGACGGAGAGATGGCCATCCTCCATCAACTAGAAATGGAGGGTGAGCCCATCCGTCAGGCTATGGATGCGAGCGAACATCTTCCATCCTTGACGAAGATACATCACATAAGGGGCAGGGAAGTCGACGCGAACCCGCGTACCCCTGATCCCGCAGCCCCTCATGTGCAGCCGCAGCGACTCCGGCGGATCCACCTTCATCTCCTACGCAAATGGGGTCGGGAGACAAAGGCGACGGCACGGCGGCCGCCGCAACCTGACGAAGAACTCGCAAGGGTCATCCCCAATATGGCCTTCCATTGGAGGAGGGGCTGCTGGCGGGGGCGAGGCCGGCGGGCCGCCCCGTCCTCCTCTTCCCCGAGCGCCCCGGCCTCGCCCACGGCCTCGCCCCCTCCCTCTTCCCCTCATGGCCGGTTCTGTCACCGCAGGTGTAGGAGAAGGAGGGACGCGTTGTCGAGCAGCTACTCTTGCCGCCACCTTTGAAGAGCCGGGATTTCCTCTCTCCATGGCGAACAGAAGAGAGGAGTAGAAGCTGAAGGAGAAAGAAGATGGAGGAGTGCGGGGCGCCGTCCCTTCCCTCCCGCTCTTTGTAAAGGGGCGGGGCTGGGGCTCGACCGCCCCGCTCGGCCAATCAAGACGCAGAAGGCGAGGGAGCCGGGACCGACCCGCCGCCCCAACCAGCGACGGCTCGGTTTCCCGCCTCCACCGTTCGCCACCCCAAGCGCATGGAGGACACGTGGCGGACGTGCAGAACCGAGGGGACGGGTGAGGCGACCTCTCCCCACCCCGGGATCGTGGGGAGTGGACGCCTTGACGACCGCGCCTCGGCCCCATTCAGTAAATTGGCCGCGCCTCCACGCCTCCCCCCGTTTACGGGGAAGGCGCGAAGCCGCCTCCTTTCGCATTTACTGTGACGTGACGCATGCCTGCGGAAACCGCCCCACGCATGCCGCCCACGTCACACACGCCCGTCCACCCCGCGCCATGCGCGCGGGTCATGGGAGGCGTAGCGCGCGGAAAATCTTACCATGGTGAGAACCGCCCCGCCTGCCCATGCACCGTTCTGGGCATAGCCCAACAACGCGTCGCGCTTATGTGTGGCCCAGGCCCGGGGGCTACCGTCGGTGTAAAAAAGAGGGGTACACTTATTGTACCCCTATGACTATGCACGGGCAGTCTGAGCCACGGGCACCACCACACCAAGCACAGCAGGGGAGGTGAGCCAAGGTAAGACCGAAGCTCGATGGAACTGGAGCAACGCCAACAACAAGACCACAAAGAGCAAAGGGACGAAGCGGCTTCCCCGGGCAAGATCCTTGCTAGGAGCCAGTTTCAGCAGCCCTGGCAAGATCCTTGCCGGGGCCGGCTCTGGCAGCCCCGGCAAGACCCTTGCCACGACAGCTCGCCCCACGCCTACGGAGCAGATCACCCTTGAGTCCACTGCCCCCACGGGGCAAGGATTCGGGAGATATCCCTATGGTGGCATGCAGATCTTTGTGAAGACATTCAAGGACAGATACACACACTAAGAAGACGACGACCCTTGGCGGGATCCCAGCCAAGGAGGACCACAAGACCTCCGGAAAGAACCTTGCCGGGGATTACAGCAGGCGCAGTGGCAAGACCCTTGCCGGGGCCCCGGTAAGGCCCTTGCCAAGGACACCCGCAGGGCCACCGTCAGGCCCGCACCAACTGAGTTTCCACCGCCCCATGCAGCTGCCGACCCAACCAGCTGGTCAGGCTCCTGCGTGGCAACATGCAGATCTTCGTGGAGACCCACCATTGCGCCACCTCAGCTGCCTGCCTGCCTACATGGCACCTCTTGCATTGCTGGCCAGGGCGCGTGTCGACGCAAGAAGGAGCGGCGACGAACAAGACGGATGTCTCCCCCGCCCCTGATAAAGCGAGGACACCTAAGCTAAGCGCATTAAATGCGCCTTGTCATGTAATGCGAGGGATAACCTCGCATCACTGTACTCTTTCCACCTCCTGTGTGCCACTATGGCAACCCCTTTTCCCTATAAAAGGACGCCCGAGGCGACCAGGAGAAGGATTCGGCTTTTTAGAACTCCTCACGACTCGGCTTTTGGAGCTCCTCACTAGCTGAAGAACACAAACATATAATCCACCAAAGCAGGAGTAGGGTTTTACGCATCTTTGCGGCCCGAACCTGGGTAAAGGAACCGTGTGCTAACTGTTAGATCCGCTCTTCTCTCAACCCCGTGCCGCGCAACCGTAGTAGGGATTCTTGTGTTCCCATAGGTGTCGATCCGAATACACTAACACCGCTCATATATTTTATTAAGAAATATTTTTGGGAAAAAAAATAATTAAAACCAAAGTGATCCTTGTACCGGTATTTGAGAAAACTCAAATACAAAAATGATAAAATCCCCAACTCTCTCCGTGGGTCCTTGAGTTTCTTAGAATTTCGAGGTTCGCAACACACAGATGCAATAAAAATATGATATGCAATATGACCTATGTATAACATTCCAAATTAAAAAATTTGGGATGTTACACTTACTTCATGTTAATAGTGTTTGCTTGTTCCTTTAGGATATTAGTAACCTTGTGATAGCCCTCGAGGTCCGTGGTACGCCATTCTTCCAATAGCATGAACCGTTATGGCAGAAGTTCTTTTGAACCAAAAGATCACAACTAGAGTGCTCTTGATGAGTTCTCCATTCCACATTGTGACTCTGCCAATTATATTTTTTCCATTCTGCATGGGTTATCCGCAAGAAATATTTTGAACTAGTTCGACATGGTAATCGATGCATCCACAACTCAGAGAGTTATATGTTCCCTTGAGTTGTCCCTCTTCATTTATTTTATGACCTTTGGCTATCAGTCGATAGTCAAGAGTATTTGTGCATTCGTGTTCATCATGTTTTTCTTACTCTTGCGGTCTGTGAATTTGATACAACTTGCCGTTGTGAATTCGAGAAGGCTTGTTTTGCTTCCTCTGGAATTGCCCCAAGTTAGTCACGCACGTGCGAAGTAATCTGTGTTTGATAGGTTGGCCGCCTCCATTCTATATGTGTTCCTAGCACACCAAGCCACTGATTTATTTGTTCAAGGAGAAGTTCCTTCTTAAGAATCATGACTTATGCTAGGACTTCGGTATCCTCGATGATGGTTCCCCACATGAACTCGGTAGTGCTTTATTATAACACTACTATGTGGTCATGCTTGTCCGGGACATCATGTTAACATGTGTAGCAGAGCCAGCTCATGTTTTGGAGCTTGCTATCATAGTTCATCTCTTGAGAATCACGCAACGTCATCTTGTCGATTTGTGTTGCAAACTCTCTTTTCCGGACATGAGGTCTGAAGTATCCTATTACCAACCAGATCTGAATCTTAGGCAGATATGATGGTTGAAATATTCCCAACATTTGCATTTTGTTCCCAGCTTGCACCGCCATTGTGCCATTCTACCATGGGTTGTCCTCTCGGTAATTACTGCTCAGGATTACCTTCAAAAGTGGGCTTACCATGGGTCCCATCCATTTCCGATGATAGGAAAAAATCATCCATTACGTTGTCTTCAACAACGTAGTCCACATCATCAATTATAGTTTCAGTATGCTATTCCTCCATACTCGTTCGAACGGTCGTTTGTGATTTGCCTTAGGCTGGTATGAAGAGTTCCAATGATCTATTTATCAAAGGGAATTCTTTTCTCCACTTAAGGGAATAATCCTACGAGTCACCTTCTAAGGTGCCCCATGTGGTGACATCGTTCATCATCTTACCGAAGCATGGAATTGTTGCCTACCAATTTAAATCTTCATCGCTTGTTCCTCCCATTCCCCTGATGTGTGTTTTGTGTCTCAAGTCAAGAGGTGTTCATACATCTCACTCCATGAGTTGATCTTGAGTTGCCTAATCTTTGAGAAGATTGATTCCTATAGAGTTCCTTTCTGTCATCATCATGTTGAACGAAGTTCTCAGAAGCAAAGACGTCAAGACAAGATGATGCAATGAACCAACATCTTTGAGAAGGGTATTTGGCTCGTGAAGATCGTGTTAGTTTTGTGTCCCCTCTGTCTTCTTACCTCACGTCTTGAATCTCGGGAAGAGATTCTTGTTTAGTGGGGGTGAGTTGTCACATCCCTAGAATTGCTTGTAGTTAGTTGCATTTGTGATCATCCATGCATCATGTTTAAATTCAAAAGAATTTGAATTGGGGATGTTCAAACCCTAGCACCACATGAATTCAACTAGGTTCAAATAAAATATTTTCAATGAACCCAAAATGCCTTTAAAAAAGTTCATCATTTTAGAATTGGCTAAAAACCCATTTCAAAAATGGTGCACATATTTCTAGGACATTCTAGATTTTTGAATTAATCCATATTGTATTTGAATTGGGGCATTTAAATTCTATAAATAGTTTAAATGTTGTAATAATTGTGAAACTAGTTGAGGGATGTTGGTACTAATTTCAAAAGTGCCCACAAATACTTTCAACATTTTACCAAATGGTTTGGTAATCTATTACTAAATCAAAACAGAGAAAAGAATAGAAAAACAAAAACAAAATTAGAAAAGGGCACAAACTCGCCTGGCCTTACCTGGTGGCCCAGCTTCACGGCCCAGCCCACCAGGGGCACGACCGTCTTCTTCCCCGTGCCAGCGCATGAAGCAGATCGGTGGCGAGCGCCGACATTGCGCCTGGCCACCTCCTGCCTGGCTGCCGCCCTCCCCGTTCCTCTAGACGATGACACGCACACCCTCGACCCCCTCGTCCACTCTTGATGTTGAGCATCCGACGATCATCCCCATGTACACTATGATTACTCCCCAAGCCCCAAGTGTCCACACGATGAGACCTCGAGCATGCGTCATTGGACCTAAGGTGAGTTCGCTCCTTTCCGAATCTTCCCTTTCTGCATGTAAGACGACGCTACTTCAAGCGCGGACCTTGTGCATACTCAGGTACACTCGAGGAGGCCACAGAGATCCCAAGGACCAAGGCCAAGTGTGCGCACGAGCGAATGAAGGAGAAGGAAGAAGAGTCAGCTGCTACAGCAGCCGGACATCCGGCCGACCCTCGGACATCGAGCGCCCCACGACGGGCCGGACATTCGGCGCCTGCCCGGAAATCCGGCGCCCAACATAGAAGACTCCCGAGACTGGACCCCTCCAGCCTAGACATCCGGCTCCTCGCAAGCCGCCGGACATCCGGCGCCTGTCTGCGCAGAGGGAACGAGACAGAGGCCCATGTATCCTATCCCACTTACCCCTTCGTGGCTAAGACTATATATAGACCCCCTCCTCCTCCTAGTTAGGGTTAGCTTTGTGATAGCTCATTCGATACCCAGAGCTTTGCTCATCTAGTGGTTCTACTCCTAGGAGTGACTGCGGATCCTCTTCGAAGAAGATCCACACCGGATTCAAGACCTCCTCGCGGAGAAGATCCTACGGGATTCAAGGCCCCTCACGGGAAGATCCTACGGGATACCATCAAGACCTCCTCACGGAGATGAACTAGCTACCTTTGTATATTTCCTTTATTGGATTTGGACCGTGTATCTCGTTGTGTTGAGGATCTAGCACATGTGTGATCATTTCTTGTTGATTTGTGTGTTTTCTCTCGTTTCCCGTCGTGATTTCCCCTCGTGTTGATGAGGACATGACTACCTTGGATACGACCAAAAATATTGCATACATGTATATTTGTGAGGTGATTTCTAATGCAAACTTTGCAACAATTTATTTATGTTATCCAGAACAAAAATACTTCACAGACTTTTGTGCCATGTCTAATTCCAGGTGCATGGGACATTTGTACAATTCACATATGAAGATAAAGGAAAAAGAGAAGTTTAGGGGCTGTTCAAAAAGTTCTCTCACGTCACTTTTGGGCCAAGAGAAGATAGAGTCCAAGTCTCTCACGTTCTGCATCCAGATTCGGACTGCACAGACATACCTGACTCAAAACGGCAAGAACTCCTTCATACGGACTCCGAATTGGGTGATTTTTTTTTGCTGGAAACTAGATTTCATACACTTTCCAACCCAATTGGAATCACCTTCAAATTCGTCCGGAGCATTGAGATCCCGACGAAACAATCTGACGCTGCAGCAGAATCCGAGTCAAACTACAAGTCCAAAGGTGTTACATCACCTCCACTTGGGCCCATGAGCCTTGTACGACCTAGGGTTAGTTTTAGGCTGCCTTGGGACGTCCTTCCACCTCCTTGGCCGCCACCCCTTGCTCCTATATAAGTAGATCCATCTAGTAGCTTTTTCTTTGGGTTTTGTTTAGATTAAAAGTTCGCCATAGCTGCAACTTCGCGTACTTCGTTTGTGTTCAACGACCAGACCAAGGCGTCACAGAACCCCACCTTGATCAATAAAGCTTTCCTCTTATATTCGCAATATCCAGATTGCAATCTTAGTTTCTTGCTTGTTCTTCGTTTGCCTGCAGGAAACAGACCTTCGTGGTCAGGTTGATCGTGCTCCGGCGTGGTCAACAACCTCTCGGAGTTGGTTTAGCGATTGCTAAGGCGCGACGTCCTCGCACGTTCGTAGTCGGATCGTCAAAGTCGACTTCCTCCAAAACGATAACCCCCATCTCATCGAAAGACGGGACACCTTTGCCTCTATCAAGTGGTATCAGTTTTCAGGTTGCTCGGTGAGAATTTCCAGTTATTCCTAGATAAGATTTATTTTCTTACCTATTGTCCAAGGAAAAGCCACAAAAAAAAAAGTTAGATCTATTCATCCTTTGTCCTAGCCAGTCTGAGCCTTTTGCAATTTTCTTTTCATTGTTTGCATTATTGAATTATCGGTTGCATCGGCGTGTCGAGTTGCTGGTCTTAGTGTCTAGTTCGTTAGAGTTTCGAGTTCTGTTCACATTAGTCACGTCGCCGCTGCATCGTTATCCCTTCCGCTGTCCACCACCTCATCCATCAATTTCCACCTCGTGCAACCCATCGTTCATTGTCACAATCATAGTTGAAGTCGTTTGCATCTTTGCTTGATCCAATCTGCATCTTATCTAGTTTGTCTTGGAAAGAGGGAGAAAGAAAAAAAAAAGAAAGAAAAAAAAGTAAAAAAAAAGAGGAGAGAAAGAAAAAGAAAAAAAAGTGTGAGAAAAAAGAAAAAGAAAAAGAAGAAAAAGAAAGTTGGAGAGAGAGTTGTTGTATATTCTGCTTGGCAGTTGTTTTCATCATTATCTTTACTACCGTTGTGATCTTCACTTATATCTTGCTGTTCAGAGCTACTTCGTATCCTTTATTGATGCTAGTTGTGCTACACCGTGACCTCATTAGTGTTCTAGGCTCGCGTCTCTAGTCCGCTCTAGCATAGGACCAGCACAGTACCGTCGTTGAGCGTTTATTCAACATTGCATCTCTGAATTGATTATTATTAATCTTTTGCTACCATATAAAGCCTACCCAGCTCCACATATTTCTACACCGTGTTACGTACGTTCACCTGGCAATCGCTTTACTCAATCTTTGGAGTTATTTGACACCGCTGGTTGCCTATCACCAGTTGCTGCATGGTAAGAACTTGTAAGATATTGATATTTGCTTTACTGTGAGCGCTTTACCACCACATCCTAGTAGTTCATAGGAACATTATTCTCGAATTTTGTTTCTTTTTTCTACTAATCATGACAGGATCCAGAGTCAACTCATGGGCTTTGTCGATCGCGGGAGATGTGCCACCACCTAAGGACATACCACAACCATCACAAGAGGTGCACAAACATCCAAATGCACATGATCAGGTTAATGTTTCTATACCACCGTTTAATGGCCGTTTTAGACCTGCTTTATATATTGAATGGGAGTTTGACATAAATAATCTATTTGCTTCCCATAGTTTTGATGAACGTAAAAAAGTTAAGGTTGCGGTTGGTTCTTTCACTGGTTATGCTTTAGTTTGGTGGAGTGAATATTGTCGGTTACACCATAATTATATACCAACTACTTGGATTGATTTGAAAGTTACCATGCGACGTACATTCGTCCCTGCTTATTATACTCGTGACATGCTTACAAAGTTGCAACATTTAAAACAAGGTAGTGACACCGTAACGAAATATTATGATGATTTACAAACTACCTTGTTGCATTCCTCTTTACAAGAAAGTGAAGACGATTTTATGGATAGATTTTGGGCAGGATTAAATCGTGATATTCAGGAGTTACTAATTCATGAAGAGTGTTATCCTATGGACCATTTGTTTCGTCTTGCTTGTAGTGCTGAACAGGAAATAAAACGACGTATTGTCCGTAAGGAGAATAAGCGCCAGGTGCACATTCCAAGAAATGATACGGTTGTTCCTTCCACTACTAGGCGTACTATGACAGACACATCCGTTGTTGTGAGGACTACATCACCTCCACCATGTGACACATCACCTCCGACAGTGCCTACATCATCTGAGTTGATCATAAGAGGTAATGACAAAGGTACCGATCTTCCACCTCCACATGAGTATGGTGAATGCCTTGTCAATTTAAATGAACCATGCGATGAGCTATCCACTACTTTGATCACACCAACTATTTTAGAGGAATATGTTCGTGATTTAAATTTGCCATGCGATCAAACAATTGTGAGTGAACCAATTGAATTAACTATTGATGCGAAAGAACCATTTGAATCAGGGAATAAATCAGATTTGGATCAAATACGTGTGAAAATAGTTGTGCCTATGTTTAATCATTTTGATATGACCTCTAATCTTGGTGATGGTTCATCAAGGTTGGGATGGTTTAATGACGAGCATTGCCAATCTTTTGTAACGATTAAGAGCTTCACTTATATGTGCAAATTGAGTTGCAATATTTTCATGCCTTCTACTTCTTATGATAATATTTTGGCGTTATATTTTATGAACTACGAAAGTTACTCATCTATACATGTGTCATATGTGCGAAAATTAAGGGAAGTAAAAATGGATGACATATGCATATACAACATGTACACCTTGTCTATTTTCTTACCCACATTCCAGATTAAGCAACGCCGAGGACGGCTTTATTTTCCAAAAAGGGAGGATGATGAGGACATGACTACCTTGGATACGACCAAAAATATTGCATACATGTATATTTGTGAGGTGATTTCTAATGCAAACTTTGCAACAATTTATTTATGTTATCCAGAACAAAAATACTTCACAGACTTTTGTGCCATGTCTAATTCCAGGTGCATGGGACATTTGTACAATTCACATATGAAGATAAGGGAAAAAGAGAAGTTTAGGGGCTGTTCAAAAAGTTCTCTCACGTCACTTTTGGGCCAAGAGAAGATAGAGTCCAAGTCTCTCACGTTCTGCATCCAGATTCGGACTGCACAGACATACCTGACTCAAAACGGCAAGAACTCCTTCATACGGACTCCGAATTGGGTGATTTTTTTTTGCTGGAAACTAGATTTCATACACTTTCCAACCCAATTGGAATCACCTTCAAATTCGTCCGGAGCATTGAGATCCCGACGAAACAATCTGACGCTGCAGCAGAATCCGAGTCAAACTACAAGTCCAAAGGTGTTACATCACCTCCACTTGGGCCCATGAGCCTTGTACGACCTAGGGTTAGTTTTAGGCTGCCTTGGGACGTCCTTCCACCTCCTTGGCCGCCACCCCTTGCTCCTATATAAGTAGATCCATCTAGTAGCTTTTTCTTTGGGTTTTGTTTAGATTAAAAGTTCGCCATAGCTGCAACTTCGCGTACTTCGTTTGTGTTCAACGACCAGACCAAGGCGTCACAGAACCCCACCTTGATCAATAAAGCTTTCCTCTTATATTCGCAATATCCAGATTGCAATCTTAGTTTCTTGCTTGTTCTTCGTTTGCCTGCAGGAAACAGACCTTCGTGGTCAGGTTGATCGTGCTCCGGCGTGGTCAACAACCTCTCGGAGTTGGTTTAGCGATTGCTAAGGCGCGACGTCCTCGCACGTTCGTAGTCGGATCGTCAAAGTCGACTTCCTCCAAAACGATAACCCCCATCTCATCGAAAGACGGGACACCTTTGCCTCTATCACGTGTTCTTCGTGTTCATCCTCGGGGATCCCTCCAATCGTGAAAGATCAGCCTAGATCGGGTTAGCCCACCATCATATGGCATCATGAGCCTAGGTTACTCACAAATTTGGAGCCTCCCTACCGTTTTTTAGCATTGTTTTGTTGTGTTCTTCCCCAAATTCGAAAATTCCCCACCAAAAATAGCCCCAAATGTTTATGTGATCTGTTGGTATGATGACGTTTTGTTGATTTTGATCCGTGAATTTGCTTGGTTTCAAGTGCAACTAGCATTTCCCCAAGTTTCCCCATCTTTCATCAATGAAATCTCCCCAATTTTGCCCCCAAAATCATCAAATTCGGCCCCGAAACGAGTTTGGAAGTCCCAATCCCGATCTGGAATCGTCGGGTCGGACAACCGGGCCATCCTGCCGGACATACAGGTCCCCGGCCGGACATCCGGATCCTGGAGCTCAAAATGGGTCAAGTTTCTGTACACAGACCCTGGATTTCCGGCCAAAACCCCAGATGTCCGGCCCCTGGAGTTTCAGCCACCCGTGTTTCACCGTTTTGTCCATAACTAATTCATCTGAACTCCGATTTTGATGTACTTTAGCTCGTTTTGAAGCTCTTGACATGCCCCATACCGAAAAAATACTAACATCACCATTTGACTCCATCAAATTTTGTGAATTTTGGCATCTTTTCCTAGGGCTTACACCACATCATCCACTATACCACCACGGACTTCCGCAACCTAACCCATTTTCATCCATATAGCATTTGTGGTTGTTTGAGTTGTGGCTTGTGTCTCCTAAGGTATTTAGGCTACTTAGGGACCGTGACTTCAGCTCCGACAACGTGTACAGCCCCACCATCCTCTTCCGCAACCATCACCGTTTCCTGCTACCACCATTTTGACATTTTTCCTTCAGATTGTGAGTTGTGGTTTTTCCATTTCCTAAGGTGTTTCGGCTAATTAGGAATGGGTCAACATCGACAACACCGCATCTCATCATCGCCACGGACGGTAACCTCGACGACATCATTATATATTCCCCATGCAATTGCATTGTTAACCCTTAGCCCATTTTGCGTCACTTGGCTATCGAGACTAGCCTTTGAGTATTGCCGGCAACGTTACTTGTGCACACTAGTGATCATTGATCCACGCTTCCATTGCATACATACCATATCATATTGGTATCATCGTATCATCTCTTGTGTCACAAGATTGTTCTCGCATATACACAATTGCTATCTTGGTTAGTGCATTTCGCATCGTGGCCATACAAAAAAAGGAGAAAGAATAAGCTTTTAAGCAAAAGAGAAAAACAAAGAAGCTTGTAAGCAAGAGCCATAGCATCACAAAATATCATATCATACTTGATCATCTTGGATCATCTTGTGCTAAAAGCACGGGAACATCATACATACATAGCATACTTGTGATAGGAAGTCGCTACATTTTGTCTCATATAGGTAGTGCACAAGTTCGTATCCGCCTATTGAGCAATCAGCTAGCGTCTCTCTAGTGGTGTGCGACAAGAGCATTTTCCGTGGATTCCACATTTTCAGCTCAATCCTTGGTTGCACAACCACATTTATCTACCCGTGTGTGTGTTTCCGTGTGCCAGTCATTGCTATTGGTCTACTTATTTCACTTGCGAATTTGTGAATCTCTTTCAATATTATTGACTCTTGCTAACATTTTGCATCAAATTTTTGTGCCACTATCCTCACCAAGCTCCACCAAAAGCTTTATTGTGTAGGTGTGAGAATTGACAAGAATCGATACCATTTTTGCTATTTCCTTGATACATTATTGAGTGATCATTGATCCATTCTCAACATCGGGTAAGGTACATTGGTCTAGTTCTTCTCTTTCTCCCACTCACCACTACTTGAGTCTTGTGATGGATAGGCAAAGCATTTCATCTCCGGTCTTCGACATCAACGGCGCGAACAAGTACATCCACACGCAAACCATCGAACTACAAAGAGCAATGCAAGAGCGCCTCGACAACATCGCCATCGACTTACGACACTCTGAGACAAGGAGAAGGGCTTACATCGACGACATGTACGACTCCTTCAACAAATAAATGGCAGAGCTCCAACACTTGGTGGCCGATTACAAGTCATCTTCCCCTTCGTCATCCTCTCGGCGGCAACGTTCAAGTCATAAGTCTTCGGAGCGCAAACATGAGGCAAGCGCAAGTCATCCACGTCCACACCGCCATAGTGACCATCAACATTGTCATGAAGGGCAAGTCACCTCCAAGAATCATGTGCACGACGACAATGAACGACATCTTCTATGAGCTCAAGCATGCCAACAAAACCATCATCATGAAGATACTCGACACGCGCATACCTGCAAGTCCGAACAAGCTCTACATCACGCCAAGGCCAAGCTTCAAGAGCGAAAGATAAGACCGCGAGATAAGCAACACCAAGAAGGAGCTACGGCTATAACCACCACTTTGGCATCTTCGCCAAGTGCTATCAAGGCATCTTTGCCTTCGGATGTACGACACCTTCGCCTACTTCCCATGAGTCTGCCTACATCGACATCTTCAACGACAAGGCGATCACCTATGAGCAAGGGAAATACCTCCATCTTCGCAAGCTAACCACAACAAGACGGAGACAAGACGTCGAGCATGGGCCATGCCCTTCGACCAAGGTGACGAGCATGAACCTCTTCGACACCATGAAGACGGCGCCCAAATATGACTACTACTCCGAGTCAAGCTAGGAGAGCGCATATAAGACATTTCCTTTGGTCTCAGAGGAGGGTGATGATTTGCCACATCCCACGGCATTCATCTTTGGAGGCATTATGGATGAGGTTACGATCGGAGTTGAGATGGAGACATTTGCACCTACACCTCTCCGACACCCACATATCATAAGATGACCCAATTTCCATTTGAGGAGAGCCACCCCACCATGAGTGATATGAGTGACTCCACCATATGCGACATTGAGTGCATTTCCTATGAGAGGATGAGTGTGACCATCACTAGCCCCACACATGAAAGCATGCCACACACCCTATGTGAGGTTGAGAGCCATTCGAGTGACTCCACCAACCATTCATGTGAGAGCATCCGAGAGGGAGTGAGTGAGCCACAACACTTAGTGAGTGAGGTAGTTGATAGGGCATGTCAGGACACTATAATTTCTAATGACTTAACCTCTACTCCGATTGTGTTTTCTTTGGTTCCAGGTGTCCTACATGACGACATGTCTGCCATCAACAAGCCCATCCCTCCAATGGGAAACCCGATGGCAATGCTGGAAGAAGATGCACCACCCACATGGTTCCATCAAGATGAAGATAACAACAGTTGGATCTTCAACACCTCTCCTACCACACACGAGCGATGCTCCAAAGGTAACATAGGTGATGGTGCTTCTCTTGTCCCACTAGTGGACTATCTTACCAATGATTGCTTGCATGATGTTGACACACCTATTTCCATGCTTCATGCTAGTGCGACTCATCATGTCATGACTTAACTATTTATGAATATGATGATGAGCATGCTGAGTTGCCTAGTTGTGATGCTATGCTCCATAGGATATCATGTGAAAATTCTTTTGGTCACATCATGTTCGAGAACCCTCTAAACTTGTCATATGCTATGGGTGAGATATCCCATATTGCATCATTTCAATCTCAACCTAGTAACTATGCATGCCCCATTAAAGTAAATCCTATTTGCACTTATGGCATAGATGACAAGATGATGGTCATTGGTTTTTGTTTTTCTTGTGATGATATTGCCATGCCTCCTTTACATGATTTGTGCAATTCATCCACTATGTCATGCCATGATCACATTGTTCCGGATATGCATTGTTTTGGATGTTGTCAATATTCTCCATGTGATGCTTCCACTAATGATCATGAGGAGACCCCCATAGTTTCTTCATACTTACTTGGAGATCTTGATGCATGCCATACCTTGCATGATTACCATGATTGTGTGCACCATATGCATTCCATGAATAAGAATGCTCTATGATACGACGTATCCTACGGACATCACCATGTCAAAACTTCCATTGCTAAGAGACACACCCAACCTCTACTTCAAGCATACTAAGGTGAACTCCATCCTTAATGCGTGTCTCCTTAGTCTCTTCGAGGATGGTATACTACTTGATCCCTCTCTCGAATGCATACATAGATGTGAGCGGAGCTACACATTCATCGAGGAGGAGTCCAAGCTGAAGAGAACATCTACACCATCCAAGAGGGAAGCCTAGAAGCGGTGAAGGAAGCGCCAAGAAGAAGGCAGCAGCTCCTAGGTGACCCCGTGCGCACGGGCCCCTCCGACCCCGTGCCCATGGGCCTCCCAGGCTGGTGGTCCTGAAGTCCCCTTGCACACGGGACCTCCGTGCCCACGGGCCTTAGACCCCGTGCGCACGGGCTGCTGCGTCGGGTTCTGGAGACCCCGTGCGCACGGGCTCCACTTACCCCGTGCTCATGGGGCCACCTGCGTGTGGCTGTTGGGCTTTGCCCTTGTATCCCCATTTCGTCCCTCCTTACCCCTTCATGCCTTGGACATATATATACTCCTCTCCCTCATCCATTTAGACTTAGCTAAGGATAGATCTAAATACTAGAGTCTAGCTCATATACCTCCCCTTGTTGGATTCCTCTTCTTGAGAAAGAGAGGACACTCCATTGGATTTTAAGGCCTCCGTTTGAGAAGGATCCCTAGGATCATCAAGATCTCCTAAGGGAGAAGGATTCCCCAAGTGAATCACCAAGACCTCATCTCCTTTGGATTTGAGATGAACTCTACCTTCTATCTTTCCCTTCATTGTTCTTGTACCTTGTGGATCTATGTGTTTGTGAGTCTAGTGGATGTGTGATTGGACTTGTTCTTGAGTGTTCCTCCTGTTTCCCCCTTGTGTTCTTGTTGTTCCTGAGGGTTTCCCCTCCAATTCGTGAAAGATCATCCCATAGGGTTCCAACCTACATCATCTTGGTATCTAGAGCCTTGGTTTCTCACGAAATTGAGCCCCCTCCTTGTTTTGGAGCCTAATTTTGCTTGTTCTTGCCGAATTTCGAACATTCCCCACAAAAAGAGCCATACCAATTTTCTTCGTGATTTGAAGTTTTTGTGAGTTTTGGTTGATTTTGATCCGTGGATCTGATGTTTAGCAAGTGGATCTAGCTTTCTCCCACCCCCCCCCCCCACACAATCCCCACCACCAAATCCGTCTAATTTGACCAAAAATCGTGAATCCCCCCCCACCCCGTGTCGACGGGCTCCCCACCCCGTGCCCTCGGGCTCCCCACCCCGTGTCCACGGCCCCTCGCGTAGTCCCAGGTGAGCCCGTGCCCTCGGTACATGTACCGTGCGCACGGCCCCCCTACAGCAGCCGCGAGCGTTTCACCGTTTCGGCTGTAACTTTCACTCCCGAACTCTGATTTGGGTGTTCTTTGGCTCGTTGAAAAGCTAACATCGTGACCGAGCTGCTCATCTTGGTTTTGCCAGCATTTGACTCCATAAAACTTCGTGCATTTTTGCATCTTTATCATAGCCCATACACCATATCTTCCGCATAACCACCATAGCTTTCCCCAAACTAACCCATTTTGGTTCCCTTTGCATTAGTGGTTGTTTGAGTTGTGATTAGAGTCTCCTAAGGTTTTTCAGCTACTTAGGGACGGTTACATCATCATTCACCACCGATGAGTTGTATCGTTCCATAGAATACATCCACCACAAGCTTCGACATCGACGACGAACATCCATCCTTTGAGACCATCTTCAACCGGAAGCAAGGCCGGTTACCACCAACTTCGTGAAGGTTAATTGCGACAAAGGTATCCATTTCTTCATATACTTCTCCTTCCTTACCATTCCATCTTGATAGCTCCACCATCTTTGCGAATACCTTCATACCTATTGAGACTAGCTATCTAAGTATTGCCGGGCTTCGCGAAAACTTTTGCACCATAGTGATACGATATCATATTGTTGCATCATTTGTTCCATCATCTTGGTGTCATATTGTTGCATCATTGGATACATCATATAGTGCAATTTCTTGCTCCCATGCATATCTTGTGATACTTGTCCCATATATTTGGTGGAGGCTCAATAAGAAAAGTGGAAAGGAAGAGAAGAGCAAAAAAAAGTCAAAAAAAAAGCTTGTAAGCAAGAAAAGAAAGATCATAAGTTTATAAGCAAAAGAGAGTTGAGCATGGAAAGAGATACTTGTGCATGAGGATACATGGAATAGGAAACATTTTGTTTGCATGCATATAGGTTGGTGCCAAGTGGTGAATCGTGCCCAAGTGTGCAATCAAGCTAGTGTCTCTGCTAGTGTTTGTGCAACACGACCTTAGTCTTCGTTAGGCAATTTTGTATTGCTCATCCCTATAGTTGCACAAGCCCCATTATCCCACCATGTGTGTTTCTTTATTACCATCCTCTATATTTGTGATCACTTGCTTTGCATTTTGAGTCCTTTGGCTTGATTTCAACATTTACAATATCTTGGACGTTAATTCGCATGAAATTTTGTGCCACTTGTCCTTACCGAGCCACTCGATAAGCTTTACTTTGTAGGTGTGAGTGAACAAGTCTGGTACCAATTCCACTATTCTTTCATTTCACATTGAGTGAAACGAGATACATCCTCAACTTTGCGAAATGGTATCTTGGTATTGATTATCTCATTTCCTAATCACCTTTGCTTGAGTGTTGTGATGGATAGGCAAAGCACATGATCTCCGGTCTACAACCCCAATGACGAGTTCGATGCCATGAAGAAACTCATCAATGCCAAGATGGACAAGCACATGGAGTAGCTCAAGGCCCTCATCAACAACCGCATGCGGTCTTCCTCATCTTAGAGAAGACGCTCGAGTGCAAATACTCCCGAGCTACCATCTCCGACAACTACACCCCGGCATCGACACCGACAAGACCAAGACACTCAAGTTCATCAAGGGCGTGCCACAAGAACGGAAGAGCGACCTTACGGACGCGCGTTGGCTTCTCTGCCAACCCCGTGCACACGGGCCTTTGACCCCCGTGCACACGGGACCCCGTGCACACGGCCTCCTCCAACCCCGTGCGCACGGACCACATAGAGCCGCGACATCAACATCGACACTACGGCTTCCTCAACAACTTTGGAATCTTCGCTTTTGGATGTACGGCATCTTCGCTTACTCCACGAGCTAAAGTCGGCGACTTCCACAAGTTTCTACGACTTCGACACCGCCTACGAGATTCCATTCTTTGGGACTCAAGACCCCAAAGAGTACCTCGAGTGGGAGCGCAAGATGGATGACTACCTCAAGCGACACCAAGTCCCCTCTGAAGATCAAGTGAAGTGCGCCACAAGTACCTTCCACGACTATGCATCGACATGGTGGCCCAAGATGAAGAAAGCGATGAGGCGAGAATTTGTGCCTTCCACCTACATGGAATATCTTCAATGCCACTTGGAGAACACCATGGAAGGATCCAAGTCCCTCGACGAGTACTTCAAGGACATGAAGAAAGCCTTGCGACGAGCGGGCGTGGAAAACCCCATTTGGATGAAGTTCTACTTCTCGATGGGATTGAGCAACGACATCGCCGAGACTATCTTCAACAACAACTGCGAGTCCATCAATGACATGTACATTGCTGCTCTCAGGGCGCAACAAGAACTCATGAAGGCCAAGTCTACTCGACCCCAAGCATCCTTTGCGACGACCATGCTCCAAGACGGCAAGCATGAGGCTAGTACCATCGAGATGATCGAGCATGGGATTTTCCCTTCGGTCATGGACGAGAGTGATGATGTGCCATCTTCGGCCTTCATCCACGACGACGACTTCGAGACGGTTGAGCATGGGATTTTCCCTTTGACCAAGGAGGTGTATGGTGATGAGTTGAGAGACTTATGCCACCACATTGAGAGTGAGAGTGAGATCACCACTAGCCCCATATATGATGAGTTGCCCCATTTCTCATGTGAGGAGAGCCACCACCACTACCACTTGAGTGAGATGAGTGACTCCACCATATGTGACTTTGAGTGCACCTACCTCGAGGGAGTGAGTGAGCCATTGCCACATAGAGAGAGTGAGATAGTTGATTGGTCTTGTGAGGCCATTTTCGCTTCTAACAACTTGACCTCTACCTCTATTGTTTATTCTCATTTGGTGCTAGGTCCAATATATGATGATGCCCCAATCCTCGACAACTTCGTCCTTCCTTTGGACAAGACGATGGCCATGGTGGAATATGATGAACCCCCCACATGGTTCCATCAAGATGGAGATGATGACCTTGAATTGGTCTTTGCCACCTCACCTACACCACACGAGTGAGATGAGAAAGGTAACATAGGTGAAGGTGACGCTCTAGTCCCACAAGTGGACATTCTTGACATTGATTGCTTGCATGATGTTGATCCACCTATTGCCATGCTTCATGCTAGTTCGACTACATCGTGTGATGCATTACCCATTTATGATGAGTATGATGATTGTCATGTGGTATTAGTTGTGATGCCATGTTGCATAGGATCTCTTGTGATAAATTCTTAAGATCACATCATGTTTGATAATCCGAATGACTTGTCATATGCTATGCATGAGATCAACAATATGTCATATTTGCAATCTCATCATAGTAATTATGCATGTGCCATTAAAATCAATCCAATTTGTTCTTATGGCATAGATGACAAACCCATGGTTATTGGCATTTGTTTTTCTTGTGATGATATTCATATGCTCCCTTTGCATCAATTCTATCATATGCCATACCATGACCACCTAGCTTTGGACATGCATTCTTTTGGATGTTGTTCCACTTCTCCATATTATGTGTCCGCTCTTGCTCATGAGGAGACCCCCATAGTTTCCTCATACATTTTAGGAGATTTACATCCATCCCATCCACTGCATGATCCCCATACTTGATGCGGAGCATCCTACGGACATCACCATGTCAAGAGTCCATTTGGCAAGTGACATGTGCGATATCTACTTGACGTACATAAAGGTGAATCATCTCCTTTACAGTGTCCACTTGACCCCTTCGAGGATGGTATACTACTTGACACTCCACTCGTGTGCATGCATAGGTATTGTCGGAGCTTCACACACGAGGAGGAGGAGTGCAAGCGCCAAGGAACAACTACACCATCCGTGTGGGGAGCCTGGAAGCAAACACGGAAGAAGACGGAGCTGATGGCGCCTCAGTGGCCAGACATCCAGCGGCCAGCCCGGACATCCGGCGCTTCAGCAACGGCCGGACATCCCGCATCACCCCGGAAATCCGGCAAGGGCAACAGAAAGTACCCGAAGAATGGCCACCGCTAGGCCAGATATCCCGCCCGTGCCCCAGACATCCGGCCTCCCGCGAATGCCCGGACATTCGGCCCCCAGCCCGGACATCTGGCGCCTGCCTGCGCGCAGAGTCGGGCCAGAGGCCCATGTATCCTCTCCCGCTTATCCCTTCGTGGCTAGGACTATATATACTCGTCCCCCACCTCCTAGTTAGGGTTAGCTTTGTATTAGCTTATTTGAGACCTAGAGCATTGCTCATCCATAGTGGTTCTACTCCACGAGAGAGACTGTGGCCTCTACGGAGAAGATCCACACCGGATTCAAGACCCCTAATGGGAAGATCCCTCGTGGATTCAAGACCTCCTCACGGAGATGAACTAGCTACCTTGTATCTTTCCTTTGAAGGAATTGGACGGTGTATCTCGTTGGGTTGAGGATCTAGCACATGTGTGATCGTTTATTGTTGATTTGAGTGTTTTCTCTCCTTTCCCCTCGTGATTTCCCCTCGTGTTCTTTGTGTTCATCCTCGGGGATCCCTCCAATCGTGAAAGATCGGCCTAGATCGGGTTAGCCCCGCATCATATGGTATCAAGAGCTAGGTTTCTCACGAATTTGGAGTCCCCTCAACCGTTTTCTAGCCTTCTTTTGTGTGATTTCGTCCTAAAATTCGAAAATCCGCACAAAAAATAGCCCCAATTTTTTTGTGATTTGTATGTTTGATGATGTTTTGTTGATTTTGATCCATGGATTTGCTTGGTTTCAAGTGGATCTAGCATTTCCCCAAGTTTCCCCATCTTTCATCCATGAAATCTCATTGATTTTGACACCAAAACCATCCATTTCCGCCCAAAATTGTGTTCCCGAGCTCAAATCTCCTATTGACCCCGACCCACCGGACGACCAGCGTTTTAACGGACGTCCGGACCCTCACGAAGCACCGGACGTCCGTCCTCCACCGGACGACCGGAACCACCTATACAGAAGAAATTACCGGATTTCCGACCCTGACTGGGCGTCCAGTCACCGGACATCCGTCACTTTCCGGACGTCCGGTACCTGTAGATTCCCATTTCGGCTGATTTTTGTTTTGGTCATAACTAATTCATCTGAACTCCGATTTCGACGTTCTTTAGCTCGTTTTGAAGCTCTTGACATCCCCCATACCACAAAAATACTACCATAATAATTTGACTCCAGAAAATGTTGTCAAAATTGGCAAGTTTTTATATGCCCTCCACCATATCACCCACATAGCCACCATAGCTTTCCGCAACCTAACCCATTTAGCTCCCTATCGCATTTGTGGTTGCTTGAGTAGTGATTTGCGTCTCCTAAGGTGTTTAGGCTACTTAGGGACAATTTCTTCTTCATCAACCACCACCACCACTTCCACATACCCATTGCCACTATACATTTCCGCCAACCCAAATTAACCCAAATTTGTTTGAGCTTGTTTGAGTCGTGGGTTGTGTCTCCTAAGGTGTTTCGGGTACTTAGGGACAGTGCCTTCAACTCTGACACCGTGTATAGCCTATCATACCCTTCGCCACCATAACCCATTTTGACCAGGTTTCCACCAGCAATTCCGCAACCACCACCGCTTGTCCGCTACCGCCATTTGACATTTGTCCTTGAGATTTTGAGTTGTGGTTTTTCCGTTTCCTAAGGTGTTTTGGCTAATTAGGAACGGTTCTACATCAAGAGCACCACATCTCATCTGCATCATCGGACGGTAACTTCGACGACATCATTGTATATTCCCCGTTGCCATTGCATTATTAACCCCTAGCCCATTTTGCGTCACTTTCCTATCGAGACTAGCCTTTGAGTATTGCCGGCAACGTTACTGATGTGGAGCATCCTACGGACATCACCATGTCAAGAGCCCATTTGGGAAGTGACACGTGCGCCATCTACTTCTCATACATAAAGGTGAATCTTCTCCTTTACACGTGTTCACTTGACCCCTTCGAGGATGGTATACTACTTGACACTCCACTCGTGTGCATGCATAGGTATTGTCGGAGCTTCACGGACGACGAGGAGGAGCGCAAGCGCCAAGGAACGCCTACACCATCCGCGAGGGAAGCGTGGAAGCGAAGACGGAAGAAGAATGGCCTCTCCAGTCCAGAACGGGCGGTACTACCGCTTACAAGCGGTACTACCGCCCGAGGTTCCGGTACTACCGCCCTGCCTATGCGCAACCGTCGGCCTTTGGCCTTGTATCCCTAGCCACTTACCCCTTCGTGGCTTAGACCATAAATAAACCACCTCCACCTCCTTTCTAAGTTTAGCAAATATGATAGCTCATTTGTATGTGAGCTTTGCTCCTATCTTATCCTCTAGAGAGAGAGAGAGAAACTACTCCATTGGAGGTCAAGACCTCCATCTTGGAGAAGATCCCTAGTGGATGCAAGACCCCATAAGTGGGAAGAATCCTTGTGGATTATCAAGACCTCTCTCCTCATAGGATTGGGATGAACTCTACCATGTATGTTATTTCCCTTTGATTGTTCTTGTACCTTGTGGATCTCATGTGTTTGTGAGTCTAGTGGATGTGTGATTTGGGCTTGTTCTTGAGAGTTTCCCCCTTGTGTTCTTCTTGTTCTTGAGGGATTCCCCACCAATTCGTGAAAGATCTCCACCTAGGGTTCCACCCTACAACATCTTGGTATCTAGAGCAATGGTTTCTCACGAAATTGGAGCCCCCCTCTTGTTTTCTAGCCTAATTTTGTTGTGTTCTTGCCCAATTTCGAAAATCCCCACCAAAAATAGCCCCAATTTTTTTTGTGATTTGTTGGATTTGATCCATGGATTTGCGTGGTTTCGAGTGGATCTAGCATCTCCCCAAGTTTCACCACTTTCCATCCACGAAATCCATCCAATTTCGCCCCTGAAATCATCCATTTCCGCCACAAATTCGCCCCGATCCCGATCTGCGAATTTTTCCCGACATCAGCAGTACTACCGCCCATCCAAGCGGTACTACCGCCCTACAGCGGTACTAATTTTTTACTTCAGCCCACTCAAAGCGGTACTACCGCCCCGCACATTTTCGGCCTTCCGAGTTTCACCATTTTGACCATAACTAATTCATCTGGAGTCCGATTTTGACGTTCTTTAGCTCGTTTTGAAGCTCTTGACATCCCCCATACCAAAAAAAATACTACCATCATCATTTGACTCCATCAAAGTTTGTAAAATTTGACAAGTTTTCCTAGGCCCTCCACCACATCATCCGCTATACCACCACCGACTTCCGCAACCTAAGCATTTTGTTTCCCATAGCATTTGTGGTTGCTTGAGTAGTGAGTTGAGTCTCCTAATGTGTTTCGGCTACTTAGGGACGAGTGCTTCTTCATCAAACACCACCACCACTTCCACATTTGCCATCTTCGACACCACCACCATCGCTTTCCGCTACCACCATTTGACTTTGGCCTTTGAGATTTTGAGTTGTGGTTTTTTTTCGTTTCCTAAGGTGTTTCGGCTAATTAGGAATGGGTCGACTTCGACAACACCGCATCTCATCATCATCATCGGACGGTAACCTCAACGACACCATTGTATATACCCCTAGCAATTGCATTGTTAACCCCCTAGCCCATTTTGCGTCACTTGCCCAACGAGACTAGCCATTTGAGTATTGCCGGCAACGTTACTTGTGCACATTAGTGGTCATCGATATACACCATCCATTGCATATATACCATATCATATTGGTATCATCTTGCTAACATAGTACCATCCCTTGTGTCACAAGATTGTTCCCGCATATATACAATTGCAATCTTGGTTTGTGCATTTCGCAAACTGGCCTTACAAAAAAAAAGCTTTTAAGCAAAAGAGAGCAAAGAGCTTGTAAGCAATAGCCATAGCATCGCCACATTGCATATCATACTACCATATTGATCATCTTGGATCATCGTGTGCGAAACACCGGAACATCATACACATAGCATACTTGGGATAGCAAGTTCATACACTTTGCATCTTATAGGTTGTGCACAAGTGTCGTATCCCCCTGTGCAATCGTGCTAGCGTCTCTCCTGAGTTGTGCAACACGAGCATTTTCCGTGGATTACACATTTTTAGCTCAAACCTGGGTTGCACGACCCCACTTATCTATCCGTGTGTGTGTTTCCGTGTGCCACATTTTGCTATTGGTCTACTTGTTTCACTTGCGAATTTGTAAATCTTTTCCAACATTATTGACTCTTGCTGATGAGGACATGACTACCTTGGATACGACCAAAAATATTGCATACATGTATATTTGTGAGGTGATTTCTAATGCAAACTATGCAACAATTTATTTATGTCATCCAGGACAAAAATACTTCATAGACTTTTGTGCCATGTCTAATTCCAGGTGTATGGGACATTTGTACAATCCACATATGAAGATAAGGGAAAAAGAGAAGTTTAGGTGCTGTTCAAAAAGTTCTCTCGCGTCACTTTTGGGCCAAGAGAAGATAGAGTCCAAGTCTCTCACGTTCTGCATCCAGATTCGGACTGCACAGACATACCTGACTCAAAACGGCAAGAACTCCTTCATACGGACTCCGAATTGGGTGATTCTTTCTTTGTTGGAAACTAGATTTCGTACACTTTCCAACCCAATTGGATTCACCTTCAAATTCCTCCGGGGCGTTGAGATATCGACGAAATAATCTGACGCTGCAACAGAATCCGAGTCAAACTACAAGTCCAAAGGTGTTACATCACCTCCACTTGGGCCCATGAGCCTTGTACGACCTAGGGTTAGTTTTAGGATGCCATGGGACGTCCTTCCACCTCCTTGGCCGCCACCCCTTGCTCCTATATAAGTAGATCCATCTAATAGCTTTTTCTTTGGGATTTGTTTAGTCAAAAGTTAGCCATGGCAACTTCGTGTACTTCGTTTGTGTCCAACGACCAGACCAAGACCGCTTACGGATCCCCACCTTTATCAATACTTCATCTATATTTGCAATATTCAGATTGCTTTATCATATTCTTGCTTGTTGTTCGATTGCATGCAGGAATAGACCTTTGGAGGAACGACCAGACCAAGACCGCTTACGGATCCCCACCTTTATCATATTCTTGGGATTTATTTTATTACCTATTGTCCAAGGAAAAGCCACAAAAAAAGTTAGATCTATTCATCCTTCGTCCAAGCCAGTCTGAGCCTTTGCAATTTTCTTTTCATTGTTTGTATTATTGAATTATCGGTTGCATCGTCGTGTCAAGTTGCTGGTCTTAGTGTCTAGTTCGTTAGAGTTTCGAGTTCTGTTCACATTAGTCACGTCGCCGCTGCATCGTTATCCCTTCCGCTGTCCACCACCTCATCCATCAATTTCCACCTCGTGCAACCCATTGTTCATTGTCACAATCATAGTTAAAGTCGTTCGCATCTTTGCTTGATCCAATCTGCATCTTATCTAGTTTGTCTTGGAAAGAGAGAGAAACAAAAAAAAGACAGAGAAAAAAAACTAAAAAAAAGAGGAGAGAAAGAACAAGAAAAAAAGTGTGAGAAAAAAGAAAAAGAAGGAAAAGAAAGTTGGAGAGAGTGTTGTTGTATATTCTGCTTGGCAGTTGTTTTCATCATTATCTTTACTGCCGTTGTGATCTTCACTTATATCTTGCTGTCCAGAGCTAATTTGTATCCTTTATTGATGCTAGTTGTGCTACACCGTGACATCATTAGTGTTCTAGGCTCGCGTCCCTAATCCGGTCTAGCCTAGGACCAGCACAGTACCGTCGTTGAGCGTTTATTCAACATTGCATCTCTGAATTGATTATTGCTAATCTTTTGCTACCATATATAAAGCCAACCCAGCTCCACATATTTCTACACCGTGTTTACGTACGTTCACCTAGCAATCGCTTTACTCAATCTTTGGAGTTATTTGACACCGTTGGTTGCCTATCACCACCTGCTGCATGGTAAGAACTTGTAAGATATTGATATTTGCTTTACTGTGAGCGCTTTACCACCACATCCTAGTAGTTCATAGGAACATTATTTTTGGATTTTGTTTCTTGTTTCTACTAATCATGGCAGGTTCAAGAGTCAGTTGGGCTTCATCGATCGTGGGAGACATGTCATCACCTGAGAAAATACAATCACCATCACAAGAGGTACAAGGACATCAGAATGCACACAAACAGGTTCTTATTTCCATGCCACCTTTTCATGGTCGTTTTAAACCTGATTTATATATTGAATGGGAGTTCAACATCAATAATATATTTGCTTCCCATAGTTTTGATGAACGTGAAAAAGTTAAGGTTGCGGTTGGTTCTTTCACGGGTTATGCTTTAGTTTGGTGGAGTGAATATTGTCGGTTATACCCTAATCATGTACCTACTACTTGGGATGATTTAAAACTTGTGATGAGAGATAGATTTGTCGATGTTTATTATACTCGTGGCATGATTAAAAAACTACAACATTTGAAACATGGTAGTGACACCGTAACAAAATATTATGATGATTTACGAACTACCTTGTTGCACTCCTTTTTAGAGGAAAGTGAATATGATTTTATGGATAGATTTTGGGGAGGATTAAACCGTGATATTCAGGAGATGCTAATTCATGAAGAGTGTTATCCTATGGACCATTTGTTTCGTCTTTCTTGTACTGCTCAACAGGAAATAAAACGACGTATTGTCCATAAGGAGAATAAGCACCACGTGCACATTCCAAGAGATGATACGGTTGTTCCTTCCACTACTAGGCGTACTATGACAGACATATCCATTGGTGTGAGGACTACATCACCTCCACCATGTGACACATCACCTTCGACGATGCCTACATCATCTGAGTTGATCACAAGAGGTAATGACAAAGGTACCGATCTTCCACCTCCACATGAGTATGATGAATGTCTTGATTATTTAAATGAACCATGCGATGAGCTATCCACTACTTTGATCACACCAACTATTTTAGAGGAATATGTTCGTGATTTGACTTTGCCATGTGATCAAACAATTGTGAGTGAACCAATTGAATTAACTATTGATGCAAAAGAACCATTTGAATCAGGGAATAAATCAGATTTGGATCAAATACGTGTGAAAATAGTTGTGCCAATGTTTAATCATTTTGATATGACCTCTAATCTTGGTGATGGTTCATCAAGATTGGGATGGTTTAATGATGAGCATTGCCAATCTTTTGTAACGATTAAGAGCTTCAGTTATATGTGCAAATTGAGTTGCAATATTTTCATGCCTTCTACTTCTTGTGATAATATTTTGGCTTTATATTTTATGAACTACGAAAGTTACTCATCTATACATGTGTCATATGTGCGAAAATTAAGGGAAGTAAAAATGGATGACATATACATATACAACATGTACACCTTGTCTATTTTCTTACCCACATTTCAGATTAAGCAACGCCGAGAACGGCTTTATTTTCAAGAAAGGGAGGATGATGAGGACATGACTACCTTGGATACGACCAAAAATATTGCATACATGTATATTTGTGAGGTGATTTCTAATGCAAACTATGCAACAATTTATTTATGTCATCCAGGACAAAAATACTTCACAGACTTTTGTGCCATGTCTAATTCCAGGTGTATGGGGCATTTTTACAATCCACATATGAAGATAAGAGAAAAAGAGAAGTTTAGGTGCTGTTCAAAAAGTTCTCTCGCGTCAGTTTTGGCCCAAGAGAAGATAGAGTCCAAGTCTCTCACGTTCTGCATCCAGATTCGGACTGCACAGACATACCTGATTCAAAACGGCAAGAACTCCTTCATACGGACTCCGAATTGGGTGATTCTTTCTTTGTTGGAAACTAGATTTCGTACATTTTCCAACCCAATTGGATTCACCTTCAAATTCGTTCGGAACGTTGAGATACCGATGAAACAATCTGACGCTGCAGCAGAACCCGAGTCAAACTACAAGTCCAAAGGTGTTACATCACCTCCACTTGGGCCCATGAGCCTTGTACGACCTAGGGTTAGTTTTAGGCTGCCTTGGGACGTCCTTCCAGATCCTTGGCCGCCATCCCTTGCTCCTATATAAGTAGATCCATCTAATAGCTTTTTCTTTGGGATTTCTTTAGTCAAAAGTTAGCCATTGCAACTTCGTATACTTCGTTTGTGTCCAACGACCAGACCAAGACCGCTTACGGATCCCCACCTTTATCAATACTTCGTCTATATTTGCAATATTCAGATTGCTTTATCATATTCTTGCTTGTTGTTCGATTGCATGCAGGAATAGACCTTCGTGGTCAGGCTGATCGTGCTTCTGGCATTGTCAGTAACCCCTGGAGATTGGTTTAGCGATTGCTAAGGCGCAACGTCGTGCACGTTTGTAGTCGGATCGTCAAAGTCGACTCCACCAAATCGATAGTTATCATCTCATCGAAATATCGGGCCCCTCGCCCCTATCAAGTGGTATCAGTTTTCAGGTTGCTCGGTGAGAATTTTCAGTTATTCCTAGATTAGATTTATTTTCTTACCTATTGTCCAAGGAAAAGCCACAAAAAAAGTTAGATCTATTCATCCTTTGTCCAAGCCAGTCTGAGCCTTTGCAATTTTCTTTTCATTGTTTGCATTATTGAATTATCGGTTGCATCGTCGTGCCGAGTTGCTGGTCTTAGTGTCTAGTTCGTTAGAGTTTCGAGTTCTGTTCACATTAGTCACGTCACCGCTGCACTGTTATCCCTTCCGCGGTCCACCACCTCATCCATCAATTTCCACCTCGTGCAACCCATCGTTCATTGTCACAATCATAGTTAAATTCGTTCGCATCTTTGCTTGATCCAATCTGCATCTTATTTAGTTTTTCTTGGAAAGAGGGAGAAAGAAAAAAAAAGATAGAGAAAAAAAGTAAAAAAAAGAGGAGAGAAAGAAAAAGAAAAAAAAGTGTGAGAAAAAAGAAAAAGAAGGAAAAGAAAGTTGGAGAGAGTGTTGTTGTATATTCTGCTTCGCAGTTGTTTTCATCATTATCTTTACTGCCGTTGTGATCTTCACTTATATCTTGCTGTCCAGAGCTAATTCGTATCCTTTATTGATGCTAGTTGTGCTACACCGTGACATCATTAGTGTTCTAGGCTCGCGTCTCTAGTCCGGTCTAGCCTAGGACCAGCACAGTACCGTCGTTGAGCGTTTATTCAACATTGCATCTCTGAATTGATTATTGTTAATCTTTTGCTACCATATATAAAGCCAACCCAGCTCCACATATTTCTACACCGTGTTTACGTACGTTCACCTGGCAATCGCTTTACTCGATCTTTGGAGTTATTTGACACTGCTGGTTGCCTATCACCACCTGTTGCATGGTAAGAACTTGTAAGATATTGATATTTGCTTTACTGTGAGCGCTTTACCACCACATCCTAGTAGTTCATTGGAACATTATTTTTGGATTTTGTTTCTTGTTTCTACTAATCATGGCAGGTTCAAGAGTCAGTTGGGCTTCATCGATCGTGGGAGATGTGTCATCACCTCGGAAAATACAACCACCATCACAGGAGGTACAAAGACATCAGAATGCGCACAAATAGGTTCTTATTTCCATGCCACCTTTTCATGGTCGTTTTAAACCTGATTTATATATTCAATGGGAGTTCAACATCAATAATATATTTGCTTCCCATAGTTTTGATGAACGTAAAAAAGTTAAGGTTGCGGTTGGTTCTTTCACTTGGTATGCTTTAGTTTGGTGGAGTGAATATTGTCGGTTATACCCTAATCATGTACCTATTACTTGGGATGATTTAAAACTTGTGATGAGAGATAGATTTGTCGATGTTTATTATACTCGTGGCATGATTAAAAAACTACAACATTTGAAACAAGGTAGTGACACCGTAACAAAATATTATGATGATTTTCGAACTACCTTGTTGCACTCCTTTTTAGAGGAAAGTGAAGATGATTTTATGGATAGATTTTGGGGAGGATTAAACCGTGATATTCAGGAGATTCTAATTCATGAAGAGCTCATCATATTGAGAGTGGGAGTGACTTCACCACTCACCCCATATATGATGAGCTGCCACAATTCCCATGTGAGGAGAGTTACCACCACCACCACTTGAGTGATTTGAGTGACTCCACCATATGTGACATTGAGTGCACCTACCTTGAGGGAGTGAGTGAGCCACCACCACACAGAGAGAGTGAGGTAGTGATACAGGGTGGAACCCTAATCAGCAGATCTTTCACGAAATGGAGTGGATCCCACGATGAACACGAAGAACACGAGAGGGAACACGAGGGGAAACACGAGAGAATCACTCAAACCAACAAGAACAAGTCACACATATGCTAGATCCTCGAAACACAAAGAGATACAAGATCCAAGATCAACAAGGGACGATACAAAGGGTAACCGGTTCTTCTCCGTGAGGAGGTCTTGATATCCCTGGGGATCTTCTCCGATGAAGGAGGTCCTGAATCCGTAGTGGATCTTCTCCGTAGAGGGGCCGCAGTCACTCACAAGGAGATGAACCACTAGATGAGCAAAGCTCTAGGTATCAAATGAGCTATCACTAAGCTAACCCTAACTAGGAGGAGGTGGAGGGGTATATATAGTCTAGGTCCACGAAGGGGTAAGTGGGAGAGGGATACATGGGCCTCAGGCCCGATACACTGTGCGCAGACAGGGGCCGGATGTCCGGGCGGGGGCCGGATGTCCGGGCCTTCCCGAGACGCCGGATGTCCGGGCCGAGGGGCCGGATGTCCGGGCTGGAGGGGTTGAGCCACGGGTGCCTTCTGGACAGTGGCGCCGGATTTCCGGCCAGGGCCCGGATGTCCGGGGCGCCGGATGTCCGGGCCTGGGGGCCGGATGTCCGGGGCCTGTAGGTGCTGGCCCTTCTTCCTTCTCTCCCGCGCTCACTTGGCCTTGGTCCTTGGGTTCTCCATGGTCTCCTTGGGTGTTCCTGAACATGCATAGCACATATATTTGAGGTAGTAGGCATGTCTCACATGTAGAAAGTGGAGGTTCAGAGAGGAGCGAGTGAACCTTGTGTCCAATTGTGTGTAGTTGAGGTCTCGTCGAGTGAACATGGGGATGATCATGGGATACTCCGTATCATCTCCCCTCCCTTGGGGAAGATCCGACCTCGGATCAAAAACCTCATCACCATGGAAACGGTAGTCGTGAATGGACAATGCTCGATGTCGTGGCATGAGTGAAGGTCCGAAGGTGCAACCAATATCGCCTTGTGAATCCTTCAAAATGAAAGAACATGACAAACACTCGGAAAAACAAATGAGGTTAGCGTGAATGCAAAACCTAGCATTCGTGAGGGAAAATACGCAACAAGTGCTAGCATCATTCTTATCATAAGAAAGGACAAGGTAATGTGGCATGGCATGTAAGCATATGATGCGAGAACAACCAAGTGCAATAGGCTCAATCAAGCAAGTATGCATCACAAGAAAGTTGTCAAAGTCGCCGAGATCAACAAGCATAGCACAGTTGCACTCACTATAAGTGAAAATGAGAGATGCAACTATTGGAGACAAGTGACAATGGTCAAGATATATCATGTGAAATGCATGAACATATATGTCATCAACCCAAGAAAGCAAGTAAGAGAGGAACATGGGTGATGCAACATAGCAAGCAAGCATAGTGATCAAGTCAAGCAAGCTAGTAGTGCAAAGATGCAACATACTAGAAGTAATCATGGCAATCATGGCATGTGTGCAAATAGTGAGAATACATGATGCACATGGCATAGCACAAGCATGAAAGCAAGATATGAGCAAAATAGCATCAATGTGTTGATGAGAGGCCATATGGAAATAGCAATGTGATATCATGACTCTCTCAACACAAGAATCAACAATAGCATGGGGCACAGAGAAATCATGGCAATAGGTACTAGTGTCTCCACCAAGCATGCAAATACACATAGGAGTATCATAATGGTGAAGCATTGGTAATTGCAAGCAAGGGTCACAATTGCATGGCGAAATCATAGCAAGAGGCATAACATGCAAAGTGAACACGATAGTATGGGCATAATGTGAGAAGTGGCAAATAGCCCATAGCCGTGTGAGAGCCAAGTAAAAGAGAGGTGCGTAGTGGTTGCGCGAAGAGAATTGTGGTAAGGAGATTCCACGGAATCCCAAGTCATCGTTGCTCTCAAGAGCTCTTTTCGTCAACTCATGGGATTGTGAGGTTGACGAGTTTGCAAAAGTACCTACACAAGACAAAGGCAAAGGAAAAATTGTATGTGCGTGGTATATGTACACATCATCCATCATGATGCGCACGTGCAAGTGTTGGTTAGCACATAATATCCAATGCTCAAATAAATGAGATGCGTGGTATAGAAACATGTCATCCATCATGAGAGGTTTGTTGTTATGTATAGCATAATGGAGACTCAAATTGTGTAATGCATCATGACAAGTAGGTAGAGCATTGTTATTCATGGAATGCATATGGTGCACACAATCATGGTAATCATGCAAGGTATGGAATGCATCAAGATCTCCTAGTATGTATGAGGAAACTATGGGGGTCTCCTCAATAGCATTCATGGGAACATCACATGGAGAATATTGATAACATCCAAAGCAAAGCATATTTGGAACAATGTGTTCATGGCATGGCATAGTTGATGAATTGCGCAAATCATGTAAAGGAAGCATGGCAATATCATCACAAGAGAAACACAAGCCAATGACCATCATCTTGTCATCTATGCCACAAGTGCAAATAGGATTTACTTTAATGGGGCATGCATAGTTACTATGTTGAGATTGATATGAAACAATATGAGAAATCTCACTCATAGCATATGACAAGTTTAGAGGGTTGTCGAACATGATGTGACCAAAAGAATTTTCACATGAGATCCTATGTAGCATAGCATCACAACTAGGCAACTCAACATGCTCATCATCATATTCATCATAAATAGGTAAGTCATGACATGATGAAGTCGCACTAGCATGAAGCATGGCAATAGGTGTGTCAACATCATGCAAGCAATCATTGTCAAGATGGTCCACAAGTGGGACAAAAGAAGCACCATCACCTATGTTGCCTTTAGAGCATCGCTCATGTATTGTAGGTGAGGTTGCAACTTGATGGTACCATGTGGGGGGTGCATCTTCTTCCACCATGGCCATCGCTTTGTCCATTGGAGGGACGGACTCATCGAGGGTAGGCATGTCCTCTTGTAGGAGATCTAGCACCAAAGAAAACACACTCGGAGTAGAGGTTAAGTCGTTAGAAAGCATAGTGGCCTCACATGCCCTATCAACTACCTCACTCACTAAGTGGTGTGACTCACTCACTCCCTCGTGGATGCTCTCACTCGTATGGTTGGTGGAGTCACTCAAATGGCTCTCAACCTCACATAGGAGAAGTGGCATGCTCTCATGTGTGGGGCTAGTGGTGTGCACACTCATCCTCTCAAGGGAAATGCTCTCAAGCTCACATATGGTGGAGTCACTCGTATCACTCATGTGTTGGTGGCTCTCCTCACATGGGAATTGGGGCATCTCATCATATGTGGATGTCGAAGAGGTGTAGGTGCAATAGTCTCCATGCTCAACTTCCTCATCCGTAATGCCTCCAAAGATGAATGCCGTAGGGTGTGGCAAACCATCACGCTCCTCCGAGGTCAAAGAGAAGGTCTCATGCTTGCTCGCGTAGCTTGACCCGGAGTAGTCCAATATGGGCGCCGTCTTCATGGTGTCGAAGAGGTTCATGCTCGTCGCCTTGGTCGAAGGGGATGGCCCATGCTCGACCGTCTTGTCGCCGTCGCTCGTAGATGATCGCCTTGATGATGAAGACGTCGATGTAGGCGAACTCATGGGAAGTAGGCGAAGATGCCGTACGTCCGAAGGCGAAGATGCCTTGATAGCACTTGGCGAAGATGCCGAAGTGGTGGTTGTAGCCGTAGCTCCGTCTTGGGTGTGCTTGTCTCGCGGTCTTCTCTTATGCTCTTGAAGCGTGGCCTTGGCGTGATGTAGAGCTTCTTCGGGCTTGTAGGTATGCGCTTGTCGAGCATCTTCATGATGATGATGTCGTTGTGGTGCTTGAGCTCTTGGTAGATGTCGTCCGTCGTTGTGCACATGATGCTTGGAGGTGACTTGCCCTTCATGACGATGTCGATGGTCGCCATGTCGGTGTGGCCGTGGAAGACTTGCACTTGCATCATGTTTGCGCTCCGAAGACTTGCGACTTGAACGTCGCCGTCGAGATGATGACGAAGGGGAAGAAGACTTGTAATCGACCACCAAGTGTCGGAGCTCCGCCATTTGTTTGTTGAAGGAGTCGCACATGTCGTCGAAGGAAGCCATTGTCCTTGTCTGGAAGTGTCGTTGTTCGATGGCGATGTTGCCCAAGCACTCTTGCATTTCTCGTTGTAGTCCGATGGTTTTCGCGTGGATGTCCTTGTTCGCGCCGTCGATGTCGAAGACCGGAGATGAAATGCCTTGCCTATCCATCACAAGACGCTAGCAAGTATGAGTGGGAGAAAGAGAAGAACTAGACCAAATGTACCTTGACCGATGTTGAAGATGGATCAATGATCACTCAAATGTGGAACAAGGAAATAGCACAATTGGTACCAATTCTTGTCGGTTTCTCACACCTACACAAGTAAAGCTTATGGTGGAGCTCGGTGAGGATAGTGGCACAAAAATTTGAAGCGAAATGTTAGCAAGACTCAATAATGTTGAAAAAGATTCACAAATTCGCAAGTGAAACAAGTAGACCAATAGCAATATGTGGCACACGGAAACACACACACGGATAGATAGATGGGGTCGTGCAACCAAGGAATGGGCACAAAATGTGGAGTCCACGGAAAACGCTCATGTTGCACAACTCAAGAGAGACGCTAGCACGATTGCTCTATAGGCGGATACGACACTTGTGCACAACCTATAAGATGCAAATGTATGCAACGACTTCTATCCCAAGTATGCTATATGTATGGTATTCCGGTGGTATGATCCAAAATGATCGAGTATGACAATCTTAATGTAGTATGATGCTATGGTTCTTGCTTAAAAGCTCTTTGCTCATCTTTTTCTTTGTGCTTAAAAGCTTGTTTGGCTCTTTCTCTTTTGAGCTCTTTTCTCATGCAAAACTTCACGAACCAAGATAGCGATTGAGTATATGCGATGACAACCTTGTGTCACAAGAGATGATATCAAGAGATTCACCACGGTGATATGGTATGTATGATATGGGAAGTATGATCACTAATGTGCACAAGTAACGTTGCCGGCAATACTCAAATGGCTAGTCTCGATAGGTAGGTGACGCAAAAATGGTCTAGGGGTTAACAATGCAATTGCAAGGGAATATACAATGATGTCGTCGAAGTTACCGTCCCTGTCGATGATGAGAGGTGGTGCTCTTGATGTAGACCCGTTCCTAATTAGCCGAAACACCTTAGGAAACGGAAAAACCACAACTCAAAATCTCAAGGACAAATATCAAATGGTGGTAGCGGCAATGCCGTGGTGGTTGCGGAAGTAGAATGATGGGCTATACACGATGTCGGAGTTGAAGTCACGGTCCCTAAGTAGTCGAAACACCTTAGGAGACACGAGCCACAACTCAAACAAGCTCGAACAAAATTGGGTTAAGTTGGTTGGCTATGTATAATGGGCAAGGTTATGCGGAAGTGGTGGTGGTGGTTGATGAAGAAGAAATGGTCCCTAAGTAGCCTAAACACCTTAGGAGACTCAAATCACTACTCAAGCAACCACAAATGCTAAGGGGGACAAAATGGTTAGGTTGCGGAAGTCGGTGGTGGTTATGCGGATGATATGGTGGAAGCCCTAGGCAAAGATGCCAAAGTCCACAAAATATGATGGAGTCAAATGAATATGGTGGTATTTTTGTGTTATGGGGGATGTCAAGAGCTTCAAAACGAGCTCAAGAACGTCGAAATCGGAGATCGTATGAATTAGTTATGGACAAAACGGTGAAACACGGGTGGCTGAAATTCCCAGGGGTCGGACATCCGGGGTGGAGCCCGGATTTCCGGGGCCTGATGTCCAGAACCGCGCGGGATTTTGCCCTCCAGGAGCCGGATGTCCGGCCGGGGACCCGGATGTCCGGCCCGATGGCCCGGATGTCCGGCCTATGGCCCGGATGTCCGGCCCGACGATTCCAGATCTGAATCGGGACTTCCAAACTCGTTTGTGGGCGGAAATTGATGATTTTGGGGGCAAAATTTGACGGATTTTGTGGAGGAAAGATGGGGAAACTTGGGGAAATGCTAGATCCACTTGAAACCAAGCAAATCCACGGATCAAAATCAACAAAACTTCATCAAACCAACAGATCACAAAATTTTTTTGGGGCTATTTTTGGTGGGGAATTTTCGAATTTGGGGAAGAACACAACAAAACAAGGCTAGAAAACGGTGGGGAGGCTCCAAATTCGTGAGAAACCGTGGCTCATGATACCATATGATACAGGGTGGAACCCTAATCAGCAGATCTTTCACGAAATGGAGGGGATCCCACGATGAACACGAAGAACACAAAGGGAAACGGGGGAAAACACGAGAGGAAACACACAAGAACAAGTCCAATCACACATCCACTAGACAATCAAACACACAAGATCACACGGTACATGAACAACAAAGGGAAAGATACAAGGTAAAGTTCATCTCCAAGAGGAGGTCTTGAATCCGTGAAGGATCTTCCCGCTAGGGGTCTTGAATCCAAGGTGGATCTTCTCCGTAGAGGGGCCGCGGTCTCTCTCGTGGAGTTGTACCACTAGATAGTATCAAATGAGCTATCCCTAAGCTAACCCTCAAATGGAGGAGGGGGAGGAGTATATATAGTCTAGGTCCACGAAGGGGTAAGTGGGAGAGGGATACATGGGCCTCAGGCCCGTCTCTGCGCGCAGGCAGGCGCCGGATGTCCGGGCCGGGGGCCGGATGTCCGGCGGCTCGCGAGGAGCCGGATGTCCGGGCCTCTGGCCGGATGTCCGGGCTGAGCGTGGCCGGCTTCGGTTGCCTTCTGTGATGAGGGGCCGGATTTCCGGCGAAGGGGCCGGATGTCCGGGGCTTCGAGTGGAGCCGGATGTCCGGGGCATGGGGCCGGATGTCCGGGCTTGCGGTGCTAGCTTCTGTGAAGGGGCGCCGGATGTCCGGGCTTGGGGGCCGGATGTCCGGGGCCTGTAGATGCTGGTCCTTCTTCCTTCTCTTCCACGCGCACTTGGCCTTGGTCCTTGGGTTCTCCATGGTCCCCTTGGGTGTTCCTGAACATGCATAGCACATATATTTGAGGTAGTAGGCATGTCTCACATGTAGAAAGTGGAGGTTCAGAGAGGAGCGAGTGAACCTTGTGTCCAATTGTATGTAGTTGAGGCCTCGTCGAGTGAACATGGGGATGATCATGGGATACTCCGTATCACCCGTGTATCCCTTCGACCCGTAGACTATATATACTCCTCTCCTCATTCCGTTTAGGGTTAGCTGTGGTTTAGCTCATTCTCATACTTGTGTGGATTTCTCCCACGAGACGGTGCGCCTCTACGGAGAAGATCCACTACGGATTCAGGACCTCCTTCACGGAGAAGATCCCACGGGATTCCAAGACCTCCTCCGGGAGAAGACTATCTGTATCACCGTTGTTGACTTTGGATCATGGATCTCGACTTTGTATCGCGAATCTAGCGCTTGTGTGATTGCTTCCGTGTTGATTTGAGTGTTCTCTCTTGTGTTTTCCCCGTCTTTCTCGTGTGTTTTCCCCGTGTTCATCGTGTGCCACCCTCCAAATCGTGAAAGGTCCGTTGATTAGGGTTCCGCCCTACATCATTTCCCCTTTATTACGTGCAGCGCCGTGATTTTGTTAGTGTTCTAGGCTCGCGTCTCTATTCCGGTCTAACCTAGGACCAGCACAGTACCGTCGTTGAGCGTTTATTCAACTTTGCATCTCTGAATTGATTATTGCTGACCACTTTTGCTACCATCTTATAAGCCTTCCCAGCTCCACATACATCTACGTCATGCGTTTGACTCTCCCTGGTAATCGCTTTATCCACGCTTTGAGAGTTTTGACTACCACGGTTGCCGATCACCACCTGCTGCTGGGTAAGAACTGGTAAGAATTTGAGATTTGCTTGTCGGATTTGTGACACCCGCCACCCCCACCACTTATTAGTAGTCTGTAGGATCATATTCTTGTGTGTTTCTGATAGAGGCAAAGGTGTCCCGTCTTTCGATGAGATGGTGGCTATCGTTTGGATGAAGTCGACTTTGACGATCCGACTACGAACGTGCGTGGACGTCGCGCCTTAGCAATCGCTAAACCAACTCCGAGAGGTTATTGACCACGCCGGAGCACGATGAACCTGACCACGAAGGTCTGTTTCCTGCAGGCAAACGAAGAACAAGCAAGAAACTGAGATTGCAATCTGGATATTGCGAATTCAAGAGGAAAGCTTTATTGATCAAGTGGGGTTCTGTGACGTCTTGGTCTGGTCGTTGAACACAAACGAAGTACGCGAAGTTGCAGCTATGGCAAACTTTAATCTAAACAAAACCCAAGTCTAAACGACGCCCTAAGGGCTGTATATATGAGGGAAAGAGGGGGGAATTTCGTGGCCCTTGGTGGAGGGGTCCGAAACCAACCCTAACTTTTGTTTCCCCACACATACGGACTCTAAAAACAGCCTATACTCAAGTATTTCGAAATTACATGGGCCTGGCCCAATAATAAGGTGACGCAGCACCTATAATAGCCTCTGAACGAAATTTATGAAGTGGCATCTTGTATATTTCGTCCAAGGCTTCTCGCACTCATTATGGTGGCTTCAAAGTCCTGAAATCATCAATTGAAACGCCATTCTTGTTCCCCTTGCGCATGCCATCATCTCCATGCTTGATCTTGCTCCAATGTTCATCCTTCTTGTCCAAGCTAGGCCCTTCATTTGTAAGCAAGACAAATGTATCCAATTTAGGCAGCATCATATTCTCATGAACATTAGATTCATTACCAAGAAACGAAAGTACCTGGTAATTTAATTGGCGTGCGCGAGCTCTAGTAATTGGTCCTGTATATGTGTCAGTTGGAGCTGTGGGTGTAACCTTGTTAGTGATGTCCTCATCATCCTCCCCTTCTTGAATTGAAGTCGTCCTCGACGGAAGCTCATCTTCCTCACCCAAGTAAGGCTTCAAATCTGCAATGTTAAATGTGTGACTAACCCCAAAATCTGCAGGCAGCTCAAGTTTATATGCATTATCATTTATTTTCTCTAACACCTTGAAAGGACCATCAGCACGTGGCATTAGCTTTGACTTGCGCAAATTAGGAAACCTATCCTTACGCAAATGTAACCAAACAAGATCTCCAGGTGCAAAGACAACACGTTTTCTACCCTTATCTCCAACAAGTTTATATTTAGCATTCATGCGCTCAATATTTTCCTTAGTTAACTCATGCATTTTTAAGATCAATTCAGCACGTTGTTTAGCATCAATATTAACCTTCTCCGAAGATGGAAGAGGCAACAAATCAATAGGTGCACGAGGTAGGAAACCATAGACAATTTCAAAAGGGCACATTTTAGTAGTAGAATGCAACGGACGATTATAAGCAAATTCAATATGAGGCAAGCATTCTTCCCACATTTTCTTATTATTCTTCAAAACAGCCCTAAGCATAGTAGACAAAGTTCTGTTGACTACTTCAGTTTGTCCATCAGTTTGGGGGTGACAAGTAGTACTAAAAAGCAGTTTAGTCCCCAACTTAGCCCATAAACATCTCCAAAAGTGGCTAAGAAATTTAGTATCACGATCTGAAACAATAGTATTTGGCACACCATGCAAGCGAATAATTTCACGAAAGAACAAATCAGCAACATTAGCAGCATCATCGCTTTTATGACATGGTATAAAGTGTGCCATCTTCGAGAACCTATCCACGACAACAAATATGCTATCCCTCCCCTTCTTTGTTCGAGGTAAACCCAAAACAAAGTCCATAGATATATCTTCCCAAGGAACACTAGGGACAGGCAAAGGCATATATAAACCATGAGGATTGAGTCGTGATGATACAGGGTGGAACCCTAATCAGCGGATCTTTCACGAAATGGAGGGGATCCCACGATGAACACGAAGAACACAAAGGGAAACGGGGGAAACACGAGAGGAAACACGAGGGAAAACACGAGAGAATCACTCAAACCAACAAGAACAAGTCACACATATGCTAGATCATCGAAACACAAAGAGATACAAGATCCATGATCAACAAGGGACGATACAAAGGGTAACCGGTTCTTCTCCGTGAGGAGGTCTTGATATCCCTGGGGATCTTCTCCGATGAAGGAGGTCCTGAATCCGTAGTGGATCTTCTCCGTAGAGGGGCCGCAGTCACTCACAAGGAGATGAACCACTAGATGAGCAAAGCTCTAGGTATCAAATGAGCTATCACTAAGCTAACCCTAACTAGGAGGAGGTGGAGGGGTATATATAGTCTAGGTCCACGAAGGGGTAAGTGGGAGAGGGATACATGGGCCTCAGGCCCGATACACTGTGCGCAGACAGGGGCCGGATGTCCGGGCGGGGGCCGGATGTCCGGGCCTTCCCGAGACGCCGGATGTCCGGGCCGAGGGGCCGGATGTCCGGGCTGGAGGGGTTGAGCCACGGGTGTCTTCTGGACAGTGGCGCCGGATTTCTGGCCAGGGCCCGGATGTCCGGGGCGCCGGATGTCCGGGGCCTGTAGGTGCTGGCCCTTCTTCCTTCTCTCCCGCGCGCACTTGGCCTTGGTCCTGGGTTCTCCATGGTCTCCTTGGGTGTTCCTGAACATGCATAGCACATATATTTGAGGTAGTAGGCATGTCTCACATGTAGAAAGTGGAGGTTCAGAGAGGAGCGAGTGAACCTTGTGTCCAATTGTGTGTAGTTGAGGTCTCGTCGAGTGAACATGGGGATGATCATGGGATACTCCGTATCAGGTAGTTGACAGGGCATGTGAGGCCATTTCAATTTCTAACAACTTAACCTCTACCTCTATTGTGTCTTCTCATTTGGTGCTAGGTCCCATTTATGATGACGAGCCGATTCGCGACGACTTCGTCCTTCCTATGGACAAGAAGATGGCCATGGTGGATTATGACACACCCCCCACATGGTTCCATCAAGATGAAGGTGACCACCATTTGGTCTTTGCCACCTCACCTATACCACTTGAGTGGAATGAACAAGGTAATATAGGTGAAGGTGATGCTCTAGTCCCACTAGTGGACATATGTAACATTGATTGCTTGCATGATGTTGATCCACCTATTGCCATGCTTCATGCTAGTTCGACTACCTCATGGGATACATTACCCATTTATGATGTGTATGATGATTGCCATGTGGAGTCTATTAGTTGTGATGCCATGTTGCATAGGATCTCTTGTGATCATTCTTTAGGTCACATCATGTTTGATAATCCGCTTGACTTGTCATATGCTATGCATGAGATCACTCGTATGTCATATTTGCAATCTCATCGTAGTAACTATGCATATGCCATTAAGATAAACCCAATTTGCACTTATGGCATAGATGACAAGCCCATGGTTATTGGCATTTGTGATAGAGGCAAAGGTGTCCCGTCTTTCGATGAGATAGTGGCTATCGTTTGGATGAAGTCGACTTTGACGATCCGACTACGAACGTGCGTGGACGTCGCGCCTTAGCAATCGCTAAACCAACTCCGAGAGGTTATCGACCACGCCGGAGCATGATCAACCTGACCACGAAGGTCTGTTTCCTGCAGGCAAACGAAGAACAAGCAAGAAACTAAGATTGCAATCTGGATATTGCGAATATAAGAGGAAAGCTTTATTGATCAAGGTGGGGTTCTGTGACGCCTTTGTCTGGTCGTTGAACACAAACGAAGTACGCGAAGTTGCATCTATGGCGAACTTTTAATCTAAACAAAACCCAAAGTCTAAACGATGCCCTAAGGGCTGTATATATGAGGGAAAGAGGGGGGAATTTCGTGGCCCTTGGTGGAGGGGTCCGAAACCAACCCTAACTCTTGTTTCCCCACACATACGGACTCTAAAAACAGCCTATGCTCAAGTATTTCGAAATTACATGGGCCTGGCCCAATAATAAGGTGACGCAGCACCTATAATAGCCTCTGGACGAAATTTATGAAGTGGCATCTTGTATATTTCGTCCAAGGCTTCCCGCACTCATTATGGTGGCTTCAAAGTCCTGAAATCATCAATTGAAACTCCATTGTTGTTCCCCTTGCGCACGCCATCATCTCCATGCTTGATCTTGCTCCAATGTTCATCCTTCTTGTCCAAGCTAGGCCCTTCATTTGTAAGCAAGACAAATGTATCCAATTTAGGCAGCATCATATTCTCACGAACATTAGATTCATTACCAAGAAACGAAAGTACCTGGTAATTTAATTGGCGTGCGCGAGCTCTAGTAATTGGTCCTGTATATGTGTCAGTTGGAGCTGTGGGTGTAACCTTGTTAGTGATATCCTCATCATCCTCCCCTTCTTGAATTGAAGTCGTCCTCGACGGAAGCTCATCTTCCTCACCCAAGTAAGGCTTCAAATCTGCAATGTTAAATGTGGGACTAACCCCAAAATCTGCAGGCAGCTCAAGTTTATATGCATTATCATTTATTTTCTCTAACACCTTGAAAGGACCATCAACACGTGGCATTAGCTTTGACTTGCGCAAATTAGGAAACCTATCCTTACGCAAATGTAACCAAACAAGATCTCCAGGTGCAAAGACAACACGTTTTCTACCCTTATCTCCAACAAGTTTATATTTAGCATTCATGCGCTCAATATTTTCCTTAGTTAACTCATGCATTTTTAAGATCAATTCAACACGTTGTTTAGCATCAAAATTAACCTTCTCCGAAGATGGAAGAGGCAACAAATCAATAGGTGCACGAGGTAGGAAACCATAGACAATTTCAAAAGGGCACATCTTAGTAGTAGAATGCAACGAACGATTATAAGCAAATTCAATATGAGGCAAGCATTCTTCCCACATTTTCTTATTATTCTTCAAAACAGCCCTAAGCATAGTAGACAAAGTTCTGTTGACTACTTCAGTTTGTCCATCAGTTTGGGGGTGACAAGTAGTACTAAAAAGTAGTTTAGTCCCCAACTTAGCCCATAAACATCTCCAAAAGTGGCTAAGAAATTTAGTATCACGATCTGAAACAATAGTATTTGGCACACCATGCAAGCGAATAATTTCTCGAAAGAACAAATCAGCAACATTAGCAGCATCATCGCTTTTATGACATGGTATAAAGTGTGCCATCTTCGAGAACCTATCCACGACAACAAATATGCTATCCCTCCCCTTCTTTGTTCGAGGTAAACCCAAAACAAAGTCCATAGATATATCTTCCCAAGGAACACTAGGGACAGGCAAAGGCATATATAAACCATGAGGATTGAGTCGTGACTTAGCTTTTTGACATGTAGTGCAGCGACCAACAAAACGCTCAACATCCCGTCGCATCTTTGGCCAAAAGAAGTGTGTAGCAAGTACGTCCTCCGTCTTCTTCACGCCAAAGTGTCCCATTAATCCTCCTCCATGCGCCTCCTGCAACAACAAAAGACGAACAGAGCTAGCTGGAATGCATAGCTTGTTAGCACGAAACACAAATCCATCATTAACGACGAACTTGTTCCATGTTCTCCCTTCTTTGCAATTCTGCAATACATCTTTAAATTCAGCATCATGCACATATTGATCTTTGATGGTCTCTAAACTAAATATTTTAAAGTCAAGTTGTGAAAGCATAGTATAACGACGAGACAATGCATCAGCAATAACATTTTCTTTTCCCTTCTTGTGTTTAATAACATAAGGGAAAGTCTCTATGAATTCAACCCATTTAGCATGTCTACGGTTCAGTTTTGCTTGACTTTTAATGTGCTTTAAAGATTCATGATCAGAATGTATAACAAATTCTTTGGGCCATAAATAATGTTGCCATGTCTCCAAAGTCCGAACAAGAGCATATAATTCCTTATCATAAGTAGAATAATTCAGACTAGGCCCACTCAATTTTTCAGAAAAGTATGCAACAGGTTTACCATCTTGTAATAACACACCTCCTAACCCAATTCCACTAGCATCGCATTCAAGCTCAAAAGTCTTATTAAAATCAGGAAGTTGGAGTAAAGGAGCATGTGTCAACTTATCTTTCAATACCGTGAATGTTTCTTCCTGTGCAGTACCCCAAACAAAAGGCACATCCTTCTTTGTAAGCTCATTGAGGGGTGCAGCAATGGTGCTGAAATCTCTCACAAAACGCCGATAGAATCCAGCGAGGCCAAGGAAACTCCTCACGTGTGTGACCGTTTTGGGCTGCGGCCAACTCTCAATAGCTTCAATCTTGGCTTTATCAACCTCAATTCCCTGTGGAGTAACAACATAGCCAAGAAAAGAGACTCGGTCGGTGCAAAAGGTGCACTTTCCAAGGTTACCAAATAAACGTGCATCACGTAGAGCAATAAAAACGGCACGTAAATGTTCCTCCAAAGATCTGCTAAAAATCAATATATCATCAAAGTATACTACCACAAATCGTCCAATGAAAGCACGTAAAACTTCATTCATTAATCTCATGAAAGTACTAGGTGCATTAGTTAACCCAAAAGGCATGACTAACCACTCATATAATCCAAACTTAGTTTTAAATGCTGTTTTCCATTCATCTCCCAATTTCATACGAATTTGATGGTATCCACTACGCAAATCAACTTTGGAGAATATTGTAGAGCCACTCAATTCATCAAGCATATCATCTAGCCTAGGAATAGGATGACGATAACGAATAGTAATATTATTAATGGCTCTACAATCAACACACATACGTGATGTACCATCCTTTTTCGGCACTAGAATAATAGGAACAGCACAAGGACTAAAGGATTCGCGTATATAACCTTTGTCGAGTAGCTCCTATACTTGACGCATAATCTCCTTCGTCTCTTCTGGATTGGTACGATATGGTGCGCGGTTGGGTAGCGATGCACCGGGAATTAAGTCAATCTGATGCTCAATCCCTCGAATAGGTGGTAATCCCGGTGGCACGTCTTGTGGAAAGACGTCGGCGAACTCCTGCAAAATGTTAGTGACAGCAGGAGGCAAAGAGGAAGGCACGTCTTCGAATGAAAATAATGCCTCTTTGCATACAACAGCATAGCAAACAGATTTGCTAAAATCTAGCTCATCAATATCAGATTTGGTGGCAAATAAACATGCACTTCTCAATTTAATTTCAGAAGCAACAGTAGATGGTTTATTAGTAGGCTTCATTTGTTGCTCAAATTCTTTTGCCACAATCTGATTTTCACTCTTATTTTTCTCCTGTTTTGCTTTATTAGCTCTATTAATATCATCTTTCAAAATGGAATCAGGAGTCATAGGAAGCAAAGTAATATTTTTATCCTTATGAACAAGAGTATACTGATTGTTTCTACCATGGTGTACATAATTTTTATCAAATTGCCATGGTCTACCAAGTAATAAGGAACATGCTTGCATAGGTACCACATCACAATCAACATAATCAGCATATGTAGAGATACTAAAATGCACACGAACAGTACGTGTTACCTTAACCTTGCCGCTGTTGTTGAACCATTGGATGTAGTAAGGATGTGGATGTGGTCTTGTGGTGAGAGATAGCTTCTCCACCATCTCCATGCTAGCCAAGTTGTTGCAACTCCCTCCATCTATGATCACGCGAACAGAACGTTCCTTCACAACGCCCTTTGTATGGAACAAATTATGCCTCTGATTTTGCTCAGCTTGTGTAACCTGCACACTCAAAACACGTTGAGCAACTAAACATTCATACCTGTCAGCATCTTCAGGAGCCATGTATTGCGTCTCATGATCAGAATCGTCTCCACCGTGTTCTTCACGTGTAATAAGAGCCAAAGTCTCCTCATCATAGTCACTAGCGGATTCATATCCACCATCCTCAGTAGCAATCATCACACGCTGAGATTTGCAATCTCTCGCAAAATGTCCTCTTCCCTTACAACGACGACAAATAATATCACTAGTGTGCCCTGTTGATGCCATGGAAGAAGAAGAACTCTGTGCGGGCCCAATAGGTGTGCTCTTGGCAGATAATGGAGGTTGTGCCTGCTTCCTTGTATCACGGCTGGAGGTAACAGCTGATGGAGGTGTCGGTGCAGTAGAATGTGTGGAAGTAGAGGATGCACGCGGTGTCCATGATGAAGGTCGACCTGCAGAAAAGTTAGTCCGCGCCAATGCCTGTCGATCCTGCACTTCACGTTCAGCTTTACAAGCAAGATGGAATAAACGAGTGATATTAGTATAATCCTTATACTCTAGAATGGTCTGAATCTCTCTATTTAATCCACCCATAAAACGTGCAAGCATAGCTTCATTCTCCTCAACAATACCACATCTAATAAGGCCAGTTTGTAATTGCTGATAATATTCTTCTACAGAATTTTTTCCTTGTCTTAAGCGCTGCAGTTTTTGAAGTAATTCACGTTGATAATATGGTGGAACCCAACGAGTACGCATAGCAGTTTTCAAAGCAGCCCAAGTAGCTGGAACAGGATATAACAACATAGCCAAGAAAAGAGACTCGGTCGGTGAAAAAGGTGCACTTTCCAAGGTTACCAAATAAACGTGCATCACGTAGAGCAATAAAAACAGCACGTAAATGTTCCAAATGTTCCTCCAAAGATCTGCTAAAAATCAATATATCATCAAAGTATACTACCACAAATCGTCCAATGAAAGCACGTAAAACCTCATTCATTAATCTCATGAAAGTACTAGGTGCATTAGTTAACCCAAAAGGCATGACTAACCACTCATATAATCCAAACTTAGTTTTAAATGCTGTTTTCCATTCATCTCCCAATTTCATACGAATTTGATGGTATCCACTACGCAAATCAACTTTGGAGAATATTGTAGAGCCACTCAATTCATCAAGCATATCATCTAGCCTAGGAATAGGATGACGATAACGAATAGTAATATTATTAATGGCTCTACAATCAACACACATACGCGATGTACCATCCTTTTTCGGCACTAGAATAATAGGAACAGCACAAGGACTAAGGGATTCGCGTATATAACCTTTGTCGAGTAGCTCCTGTACTTGACGCATAATCTCCTTCGTCTCTTCTGGATTGGTACGGTATGGTGCGCGGTTGGGTAGCGATGCACCGGGAATTAAGTCAATCCGATGCTCAATCCCTCGAATAGGTGGTAATCCCGGTGGCACGTCTTGTGGAAAGACGTCGGCGAACTCCTGCAAAATGTTAGTGACAGCAGGAGGCAAAGAGGAAGGCACGTCCTCGAATGAAAATAATGCCTCTTTGCATACAACAGCATAGCAAACAGATTTGCTAAAATCTAGCTCATCAATATCAGATTTGGTGGCAAATAAACATGCACTTTTCAATTTAATTTCAGAAGCAACAGTAGATGGTTTATTATTAGGCTTCATTTGTTGCTCAAATTCTTTTGCCACAATCTGATTTTCACTCTTATTTTTCTCCTGTTTTGCTTTATTAGCTCTATTAATATCATCTTTTAAAATGGAATCAGGAGTCATAGGAAGCAAAGTAATGTTTTTATCCTTATGAACAAGAGTATACTGATTGTTTCTACCATGGTGTACAGAATTTTTATCAAATTGCCATGGTCTACCAAGTAATAAGGAACATGCTTGCATAGGTACCACATCACAATCAACATAATCAGCATATGTAGAGATACTAAAATGCACACGAACAGTACGTGTTACCTTAACCTTGCCGCTGTTGTTGAACCATTGGATGTAGTAAGGATGTGGATGTGGTCTTGTGGTGAGAGATAGCTTCTCCACCATCTCCATGCTAGCCAAGTTGTTGCAACTCCCTCCATCTATGATCACGCGAACAGAACGTTCCTTCACAACTCCCTTTGTATGGAACAAATTATGCCTCTGATTTTGCTCAGCTTGTGTAACCTGCACACTCAAAACACGTTGAGCAACTAAACATTCATACCTGTCAGCATCTTCAGGAGCCATGTATTGCGTCTCATGATCAGAATCGTCTCCGCCGTGTTCTTCACGTGTAATAAGAGCCAAAGTCTCCTCATCATAGTCACTAGCGGATTCATATCCACCATCCTCAGAGCAATCATCACACGCTGAGATTTGCAATCTCTCGCAAAATGTCCTCTTCCCTTACAACGACGACAAATAATATCACTGGTGTGCCTTGTCGATGCCATGGAAGAAGAAGAACTCTGTGCAGGCCCAATAGGTGTGCTCTTGGCAGATAATGGTGGTTGTGCCTGCTTCCTTGTATCATGGCTGGAGGTAACAGCTGATGGAGGTGTCGGTGCAGTAGAATGTGAGGAAGTAGAGGATGCACGCGGTGTCCATGATGAAGGTCGTCCTGCAGAAAAGTTAGTCCGCGCCAATGCCTGTCGATCCTGCACTTCACGTTCAGCTTTACAAGCAAGATGGAATAAACGAGTGATAGTAGTATAATCCTTATACTCTAGAATGGTCTGAATCTCTCTATTTAATCCACCCATAAAACGTGCAAGCATAGCTTCATTCTCCTCAACAATACCACATCTAATCAGGCCAGTTTGTAATTGCTGATAATATTCTTCTACAGAATTTTTTCCTTGTCTTAAGCGCTGCAGTTTTTGAAGTAATTCACATTGATAATATGGTGGAACCCAACGAGTACACATAGCAGTTTTCAAAGCAGTCCAAGTAGCTGGAATAGGATATAATCTACAATGTTCAGACCACCAAACACATGCAAAACCAGTGAAAGCACAAACAGCAGCAGGAACACGTCTCTCCTCGGGATAGTTTAAACATGTAAAACGTTGTTCAGTTTGTAACTCCCAAGTAAGATATATATCAGGAACATATCTACCCTCAAATGGTGGAATATTCAATTTCAGTTTAGGAAGATGGTCATGTACCTCAGGTGGTGGTGCAGCCCTACCGTTGCGATGATATGCATGAGGACGACCTGGTGGTGGTGGTGCTGGTTGTTGCACGTAGTTCTGATTTTGGTCAACCTCATCCTCGTAATGGTCCTCCACCTCTGCAGTAGCAGCAGGAGCTACAGAAACATCAACAGCAGCACCAGAAGCTTGACCAGTCTCAAGGGGAACGCGTTGTGCTCGTCCCACTTGATTCGGAAGGCGTCGTTGTTGTTGTTGTTGTTGTTGTTGTTGTTGAAGAGGTGGGACAGCTGCAGCAGCCGGTGGTGGTGGAAAACGCGCAAGCAATTCAGCAAACTTGTTATCGAGCTTTGTGTCAAACGTCTTCTCCATGCCATCTATCTTCTCCATGGCCTCGTCAAATCTGTTTAGCACATCTTGCACCTGTTCACTCATCATTTGCTGAAACTTATCATGAAGCTCCTTGTTCGTCAAGTTCTCCCAGTCAGTCTCGTCGACTTGTGATCCTGGCATGGTTAGCAGTAATAGAAACACACAAGAATATGATCCTACAGACTACTAAGAAGTGGTGGGGGTGGCGGGTGTCACAAATCCGACAAGCAAATCTCAAATTCTTACCAGTTCTTACCCAGCAGCAGGCGGTGATCGGCAACCGATGTAGTCAAAACTCTCAAAGCTTGGATAGAGCGATTACCAGGGAGAGTCAAACGCACGATGTAGATGTATGTAGAGCTGGGAAGGCTTATAATATGGTAGCAAAAAGGGTCAGCAATAATCAATTCAGAGATGCAAAGGTGAATAAACGCTCAACGACGGTACTGTGCTGGTCCTAGGCTAGACCGTACTAGAGACGCGAGCCTAGAACACTAACGAAATCACGGCGCTGCACGTAATCAAGGGGAAAGCACACTTAGAATATTTTTTTTCGCCTCTTTTTTTTTGCGCTGCTTTTTTTTTTTTGCCGAAAATCACTATAATGGCGAGTGTCTCGAAACACTTCCCAAGTCAAACTAAGATGATAGGCATGAAATTTTTTTGATGAATTTTTTTTTTCGGAATCAGGGCAGCGACGACGAAAAAGTGCGGGAAAAAATCAGTATGGTGGCACGTGTCTCAAAAGACTCAGAAAAGCCCAAAAGTAGGATAGGGAAAAAATATTTTCACCTGTCGAAATTTTGGCCTAAAAACTGCCCGGGGGTCTCCAGACTATTTTTTTTCGAGACCTACGCAGGCAAGGAAACACAAATCCGAAACCTAGATGGATTTCGAGAATAAACCTAATATGAAAAGAACTCGGATTGGTGGTGGATATATGGTGGTAGGATATGACAGCGGTGGTAGGTTATGGCAGCGGTGGTGGTATATGGATTCGGATTGGTGGTGGTATATGGATACGGATCGGTGGTGGTATGTGGCAGTAGTGATGAAGATGTTGCGGCGGCGGCGTGACAACTTATGACCAGAACTCGAAACTCTAAAAGACTAGACGCTAAGACCAGCAACTGGACACGACGATGCAACCGCAAATTCAACAAAGCAAATACAGAAAAGATTATGCAAAGGCTCAGATTGGTTCGGATGGGATGAACTAACCCTAATTTTTTTTTTTGGCTTTTTCGTGGACTATAGGTATGAAGAACAGACTCGATCTAAACTATGAAAAACTGTAAAATCTCACCGAGCAACCTGGAAATCTGATACCACTTGATAGAGGCAAAGGTGTCCCGTCTTTCGATGAGATAGTGGCTATCGTTTGGATGAAGTCGACTTTGACGATCCGACTACGAACGTGCGTGGACGTCGCGCCTTAGCAATCGCTAAACCAACTCCGAGAGGTTATCGACCACGCCGGAGCACGATCAACCTGACCACGAAGGTCTGTTTCCTGCAGGCAAACGAAGAACAAGCAAGAAACTAAGATTGCAATCTGGATATTGCGAATATAAGAGGAAAGCTTTATTGATCAAGGTGGGGTTCTGTGACGCCTTTGTCTGGTCGTTGAACACAAACGAAGTACGCGAAGTTGCAGCTATGGCGAACTTTTAATCTAAACAAAACCCAAAGTCTAAACGATGCCCTAAGGGCTGTATATATGAGGGAAAGAGGGGGGAATTTCGTGGCCCTTGGTGGAGGGGTCCGAAACCAACCCTAACTCTTGTTTCCCCACACATACAGACTCTAAAAACAGCCTATGCTCAAGTATTTCGAAATTACATGGGCCTGGCCCAATAATAAGGTGACGCAGCACCTATAATAGCCTCTGGACGAAATTTATGAAGTGGCATCTTGTATATTTCGTCCAAGGCTTCCCGCACTCATTATGGTGGCTTCAAAGTCCTGAAATCATCAATTGAAACTCCATTCTTGTTCCCCTTGCGCACGCCATCATCTCCATGCTTGATCTTGCTCCAATGTTCATCCTTCTTGTCCAAGCTAGGCCCTTCATTTGTAAGCAAGACAAATGTATCCAATTTAGGCAGCATCATATTCTCACGAACATTAGATTCATTACCAAGAAACGAAAGTACCTGGTAATTTAATTGGCGTGCGCGAGCTCTAGTAATTGGTCCTGTATATGTGTCAGTTGGAGCTGTGGGTGTAACCTTGTTAGTGATGTCCTCATCAATTTGTTTTTCATGTGATGATATTGATATGCTCCCTTTGCATCATTTATCTCATATGCCATGCCTTGATTACCTAGCTTCGGACATGCATTGTTTTGGATGTTGTTCCACTTCTGCACATTATGCTTCCAATATTGCTAATGAGGAGACCCACATAGTTTCCTCATACATGTTAGGAGATTTTGATCCATCCCATCCATTGCATGATCCCCATACTTGTGTGCATAATATGCCCCCCCCAAGAATGCAAATGCTATTGTTGTGCCACATACTTGCTCTAATTTGTGTCATCATCGTGTCATACACAATAACTATTCCTTCATGATGGATGACATGTTCTTATACCATGCATCAAATTTCTTTGAGCGATGCTTATCTTGTGTAACTCACACATGCACATCCACATCATGATGGATGATGTGTACATTTACCGCGCACACACTTTCTTTGGCTTGTGTCTCTTTTGCGTAGGTACACATGCATACTCATCAACTTCACAAACGCACGAGTTGACGAAACGAGCTCTAGAGAGCAACGACAACCTGGGACTCCATGTTTTATCCTTCCAACTGCTCCCTTTGCGCAAAGACTTCTCGCATCTCTTCTACATGGCCCTCACATGGTAATGGGTTATGGTCCATTATATCTCTTATGCCCCTCTTTCCATGTTCACTTTGCATGATATGCTCATTTATATGCCTTTGCCATGCATTTGTGACCCATGCTTCGCATTACACATGATGATAGATTCTCATACTTGTATGTGTATTTGCAAGCTTGGTGGAGATATTGCTTGTTATTGCCATATTTGCTTTGTGCCAAATGCCTATGATGATACCTTGTCCATGCTATGTGCTCGTGCTTGTGATATGTCGTGTGCATTGCTTATGCCTACTATTGGCTCACATGACACGATTGCTATGAACTCATCTAGTGTGTTGCATCTTCGCTCCACTAGTTTGCACGACATGATTGATATGTTGGCTTATGTTGCATCACCGATGATACATACTTGCCCCTTTCATGCGGTTGATGTCAACCATTGCCATGCTTTGCACATGATTGATATTGCTTGTTGTCATATGTCTCCACATGTTGCCTCTCTCATGCTATATGATTGTCCATGCATTGAGCGCAACCATGATTTTAATCTTGCCAATGAGATTAACCCCATAGCATTCTCGCATTTATTTGAAGATTTTGACATATTTCTTGTGAAGCATGATTGTATTGCCTCTTTGCATCCTATGCCTAGTGCCATGATTATAGCCATTGTTGCATCATCTTATTCATGCACTTTTTCTTCTAATGGTTATGTGCAAGAGAAGTGAACCATCATGATGGATGATGTGTTTATCTAACATGCGCATACGTTCTTTGTTTTATTGTGTGCATGTGTAGGATACTTGTACATCGTGTCGATTTCCACTTCACATGAGTTCACCATTCTAGCTCTTGAGAGCGAACCCACTTCTACCACGACGATTCTACATCGCCCTTGCTTGTGCTTCGGCATTTTGAAGGACACACAAGGTCCCGCTTTCAAGGTGATATCCTTCTCTTTCGAGAACCACAAAACCATGAGCATGAATATTGTGTATCATACTACATGTGTTGCTTGCACCATGAGACTTCTTGGTCATCTTAGACCACTTGATTGCGCACGTGGTGGTGATCTTACTTTGACTTGCAGTTGCGACATGGTCATGCTTCATGATATATATGCCTTGTGTGTTGCATCCGACTTGATTACTTGTACCTATCATATGCTTGGTTGCAACAATGTCATCTTTTCACATATGCTATGTCCCATTGCTTGTCACATGCTTCACTTGATTGCCTCACACATGTTGAAAAATTGCTCTTTCTATTGTGTTGAGTGCCACACCACTTTCACTACACCCTATGCACGCTATGCTTGGATTGTCTTGCACTTGACTCATGTGTTTAGACACTTCATTTTATTTGGTGTTGTGAATGATTCCTATGCCTACCATAGACCGTTAATTGAGCGCTTTATGCATGCTTGCTACGACTTTGAGGTAGATGCTTACTCCCTTGTCACACATATGTGCATCTCTACCTCATATTTACATGCTTGTTTCCATGATGACCTTGATTGTGCTCAGTTCATATGCTTACATGCCATGTCACCACCCTTTGTCACACCCTATGCTATGCTTGATGAAAACACTTGTTGAGTGAATCACCTCTTGAATGCTTGGTTTTGCACTAATGCTATCCACATTTGTTTTTCCAAGTGCTTGTTCTTCTTGCTCCTTTTGAAGGAATCACTAGACGGCGCGACATTGGAGAGTGACAACTTTGAGCTTCAAGATGATGAGTACTTGGTGATTATCCACTTCTACACGGCGACGCCATCTCTTTCCCATGGTGATTTGGTTCTCGATCCGAGGTCGGATCTTTCCCAAGGGGGTGGGGATGATGCGGAGCATCCTACGGACATCACCATGTCAAGAGCCCATTTGGCAAGTGACACGTGCGCCATCTACTTCTCATACATAAAGGTGAATCTTCTCCTTCACACATGTTCACTTGACCCCTTCGAGGATGGTATACTACTATACACTCCACTCGTGTGCATGCATAAGTATTGTCGGAGCTTCACGGATGACGAGGAGGAGCGCAAGCGCCAAGGAACGCCTACACCATCCGCGAGGGAAGCGTGGAAGCGAAGACGGAAGTAGAATGTCTTGTCCAGTCCAGAACGGGTGGTACTACCGCTTACAAGCAGTACTACCGCCCGAGGTTCCGGTACTACCGCCCTGCCTGTGCGCAACCGTCGGCCTTGGTCCTTGTATCCCTAGCCACTTACCCCTTCGTGGCTTAGACCATAAATAGACCACCTCCACCTCCTTTCTAAGTTTAGCAAATATGATAGCTCATTTGTATGTGAGCTTTGCTCCTATCTTCCTCTCTTGATAGAGAGAGAGACTACTCCATTGGAGGTCAAGACCTCCATCTTGGAGAAGATCCCTAGTGGATGCAAGACCCCATAAGTGGGAAGAATCCTTGTGGATTATCAAGACCTCTCTCCTCATAGGATTGGGATGAACTCTACCATGTATCTTATTTCCCTTTGATTGTTCTTGTACCTTGTGGATCTCATCTGTTTGTGAGTCTAGTGGATGTGTGATTTGGGCTTGTTCTTGAGAGTTTCCCCCTTGTGTTCTTCTTGTTCTTGAGGGATCCCCCTCCAATTTGTGAAAGATCTCCACCTAGGGTTCCACCCTACAACAGTTACTTGTGCACATTAGTGATCATCGATCCGCGCATCCATTCCCTACATACCATATCATATTGGTATCATCCTATCACCCCTTGTGTCACAAGATTGTTCCCGCATATACACAATTGCTATCTTGGCTTGTGCATTTCGCATCGTGGCCATACAAAAAAAGAAATAAAAAGAATGAGCTTTTAAGCAAAGGAGCCACAAAGAAGCTTGCAAGAAAGATCCAGAGCATCACAAAATATCATATCATACTTGATCATCTTGGATCATCATGTGCTCAAAGCAGAGTAACATCATACACGCATAGAATACTTGGGATAGAAAGTTGATACATTTTGCATATCATAGGTTGTGCACAAGTGTCGTATCTGCCTATAGAGCAATCTTGCTAACGTCTCTCTAGAGTCGTGCAACACGAGCATTTTCCGTGGATTCCTCATTTTGTGCTCATTCCTTGGTTGCACGACCCCATTTTATCTATCCGTGTGTGTGTTTCCGTGTGCCATTCATTGCTATTGCTCTACTTGTTTCGCTTGACAATTTGTGAATCTCTTTCAACATTATTTACTCTTTATAAAATTTTGCATCAAATTTTTGTGCCACTATCCTCACCAAGCTCGACCAAAAGCTTTATTGTGTAGGTGTGAGAATTGACAAGAATCAGTACCAATTGTGCTATTTCATTGATACATATTGAGTGATCATTGATCCATTCTCAACATCGGGTAAGGTACATTTCTCTAGTTCTTCTCTTTCTCCCACTCACCACTACTTGAGTCTTGTGATGGATAGGCAAAGGATTTCACCTCCGGTCTAAAACCAACAATGACGAGTTTGATGCCACGAACCCCTTCTTCAACGCCAAGGTGTGTGCTCAAATGGAGGAGCTCAAAGTCCTCATCAAGAACCGCACGAGGTCTCCCTCATCTTCGAGAAGACATTCAAGTGCACATCCTTCCGAGCTACCATCTCTGGCGAGATCATATCGGCATCGACACCATCAATGACAAGAACGTGAAAGTCAAGAGCTCAACACCAACAACCGCTCTACGACTTCACCATTTACCCTGGCATCTTCGCCAAGCGACTTCAAGCATCTTCGCCTTTGGATATGTGGCATCTTCGCCCACACGCACCTCAAGCTTATGCTCAAGAGAAGCTTCCCAAACTCAAGTCCGCGACTTCCACGAGCTACTACGACCTCGACAACGACCACACTATTCCTTTCTATCGGACTCAAGAACCCGAGGAGTATCTCGAGTGGGAGCGCTTGATGGATGACTACCTCATGCTACTTCAAGTTCCCTACGAAGATCAAGTGAAGTGCGCCACAAGGAACTTCCATGACTACGCGTTGACATGGTGGCTTCATACACCTTCGGAGGACTATGACATGTGTTGGCCAAAGATGCAGAGAGCTTTGTGGCGAGAGTTCGTGCCTCCTACCTACACGGAACATCTTCTACGCCAATTGGAGAACAACATACAAGGATCCAAGTCCATCGACGAGTACTTCAAGGAGATGAAGAATGCCTTGCGATGAGCCGGCGTGGACGACTCCATTTCTATGAAGTTCCACCTCATGATGGGATTGAACAACGACATCTCCAAGACTATCTTCCTCGAGAACTACAAGTCCCTCGACGACAACTACATTGGTGCTCTCAAGGTGGAACAAGAACTCATGAAGGCCAAGGCTTCTCCACCGCAAGCACACTTCTCGAAGACCAAGCTCCAAGACTGCGAGCATGAGGCTAGTACCACCACGAAGTCCAAGCCCGATGAGCTCCATGACGATGCTCCCAAGTTCGACTCCACTGCCATCCCTCTTTGTGGCATTGATAATGCCGAGTCTACTTCGACTCTTTTTTAAGACGGTGCGGCGACGACTGCGACTACGGAGCCATTCGAGGACCAAGTTTCGGAGGCGAATGACATGGTGACGAGCAAGGATGATGCTTCCATATTTGGAGGCGAGAGTGATGATGTGCCATCTTTGGCTTTCATCCACGTCGACAATGATGAGATGGTTGAGCATGGGATTTTCCCTTCAACCACGGCGACGTATGTTGACTTGTGCCACCATATTGAGAGTGAGAGCGAGTTCACCACTAGCCCCATAAGACGAGTTGCCCCAATTCCCATGTGAGGAGAGCCACAACCCCCACCACTTGAGTGAGATGAGTGACTCCACCATATGCGACATAGAGGTACCTACCTTGAGGGAGTGAGTGAGCCACCACATAGAGAGAGTCAGATAGTTGATATGGCTTGTGAGGCCACTTTCAACACTAACGACTTGACCTCTACCTCTATTGTGTCTTCTCATTTGGTGCTAGGTCCCACATTTGATGACGCGGCGATCCTCGACGACTTCTTCCTTCCTTTAGACAAGACGATGGCCATGGTGGAATATGATGCACCCCCACATGGTTCCATCAAGATGATGATGATGACCACCATTTGGTCTTTCCCACCTAACCTACACCACATGAGTGGAATGAAAAAGGTAACATAGGTTAAGGTGATGCCCTCGTCCCACTAGTGGACTATGTTGACATTGATTGCTTGCATGATGTTGATCTACTTATTGCAATGGTTCGTGCTAGTATGATTTCTCCATGCGATGATTTACCCATTTATGATGAGTTTCATGATTGCCATGTGGATTCTATTAGTTGTGATGCCATGTTGCATAGGATTTCATGTGATAATTCTCTCGGTCACATCATGTTTGACAATCCGCTTGACTTGTCATATGATATGCATGAGATCAACAATATGTCACATTTGCAATCGGATCGTAGTAACAATGCATATGCCATTAAAATAAACCCAATTTGCACATATGGCATAGATGACAAGCCCATGGTTATTGGCATTTGTTTTCCTTCTGATGATATATACATGCTCCCTTTGCATCATATCCATCATATGCCATGCCATGATTATCTCGCTTCGGATATGCATTGTTTTGGATGTTGTTCCACTTCTCCACATTATGTTTACGATATTGCTCATGAGGAGACCCCCATAGTTTCCTCATACTTTTTAGGAGATTATGATCTATCCCATCCATTGCATGATCCCCATACTTATATGCACAATATGCTCCCCATGAATGAAAATGATATTGTTGTGCCACATACTTGCTCTAATTTGTGTCCCCATCATGATATACATGACAACTATTATTTCATGATGGATGCCATGTTCTTATACCATGCATCAAATTTCTTTGAGCGATGATTATCTTGTGCTAACGCTAACGTGCACATACACATCATGATGGATGATGTGTACATTTACCACACACACAATTTTTTTGGTTTGTGTCTCTTTTTTGTAGGTATACATGAATACTTTTCAACCTCACAATCCCATGAGTTGACAAAATGAGCTCTAGAGAGCAACGAGGACTTGGGATCTCGAGGGTTGTCTCTACAACCATTCCCTTTCCGCAAAGACTTCACGTATTTCTTCTACCTAGCCCTCGCATGGTTATGTCTTATTGTCCACAATGTACCATTTGCCCATATTGCCATGTTCACTTTGCATGATATGCTCATTCCTATGCCTTCGCCATGTATTTGTGACCCATGCTTTGCATTATACATGATGATCGATTCTACTACTTGTATGTGTGTTTGCAAGCTTGGTGGAGATTGCTTGTTATTGCCATGATTGCTTTGTGCCACCGCTTATGATGATATTTTGGCCATGATTTGCTTTCGTGCTTGTGATATGTCATGTGCATTACATATATCCAACATTTTCTCACATGACATGATTGCCATGAGTTTATCTAGTGTGTTGCATCTTCGCGCCACTAGTTTGCACGACATGATTACCATGTTTGCTTTGTGTAGTGCATCACCCATGATTTATACATGCTCTTTTCATGCGGTTGATAGCTACTATTGCCTTGCTTTACACATGATTGCTATTACTTGTTGTCATATGTCTCCACATGTTGCCTCTCTCATGCTAGATGATTTTCCATGTATTGAGTGCAACAATGATTTTATTCTTGCTAATGAGATTGCCCCCATAGCATTCTCACATATATTTAGATATTTTGACATATTTCTTGTGAAGCATGTTCATCTTACCTCTTTGCACCATATGCCTAGTGCCATGAATATAGCCATTGTTGCATCATATCATTCATGCACTTTTGCTCCTAATGGTTATGTGCAAGAGAAGAGAACCATCATGCTGGATGATGTGTTTATCTACCATGTGGATACGTTGTTTGTTTTGTTGTGTGCATGTGTAGGATACTTGGACTTCGTGTTGACTTCCACTTCACGTGAGTTGACCATTCGAGCTCTTGAGAGCGAACCCCCTTCTACCACGACAATTCTACATCGCACTTGCTTGTGCTTCGGCATTGTGAAGGACACACAAGGACCCGCCTTCAAGGTGATATCCTTCTCTTTCGAGAACCACATAACCATGAGCATGAATATTGTGTATCATACTACATGTGTGGCTTGCACCACGAGACTTCTTGGTCATCTTAGACCACTTGATTGCGCACATGTTAGATATCTTGCTTTGACTTGCCATTTACACATTTCCATGCATCATGTTATATATGCCTTGTGTGTTGCATCTAATTCTTGGATTACTCGCTCTTATCATATGCTTGGTTGCAACAATATCATCTCTTCACAAATGCCATGCCCCATTGCTTGCCACATGATTGACTTGTTTGCCTCACACATGATGAACAATTGCTCTTTCTATTGTGTTGAGTGCCACTCAATCTTCACTACACCCTATGCACATTATGCTTGGATTGTCTTGCACTTGACTCATGTGTTTAGACACTTCATTTTACTTGGTGTTGTGAATGACTCGTATGCCTACCATAGACCATTTGTTGAGCGCTTTACACACGCTTGATATGACTTTGAGGTAGATGCTTATCCTCTTGTCACACATATGTGCATCTCTACCTCACATTTACATGTTTGTTTCCATGATGACCTTGATTGTGCTCAATTTATGCGCTTACATGCCATGTCACAATCCTTTGTCACACCATATGCTATGCTTGACGACCACACTTGTTGGGTGAATCACCTCTCGAATGTTTGGTTTTCCACTAACACTAGCCACATTTGTTTTTCCAAGTGTTTGTTGTCCTTGATCCTTTTGAAAGAATCACTATACGGGGCGACATTGGAGAGTGCCTATTTCGAACATCAAGATGATGGGTTCTTGGTGATCGACCACTTCGACACGGTGATGCCATCTCTTTCCCATGGTGATTTGGCTTTCGATCCATGGTCGGATCTTTTCCAAGGGAGAGGGGATGATGCGGAGCATCCTACGTACATCACCATGTCAAGAGTCCATTTGGCAAGTGACACGTGCGACATCTACTTCACATACATAAAGGTGAATCATCTCATTTACACGTGTCCACTTGACCCCTTAGAGGATGGTATACTACTTGACACTCCGCTCATGTGCATGCATAGGTATTGACGGAGCTTCACGGACGACGACGTGGAGTGCAAGCGCCAAGGAAGAACTACAACATCCGCAAGGGAAGCCTGGAAGCGAAGATGGAAGAAGATGGAGCTGATGGCACTTCAGCGGCCAGACATCCGGCGGTTCAGCAACGGTCGGACATCTGGCATCGCCCCGGAAATCCGGCAAGGGCAACAGAAGGTACACGAAGAATGGCCATCGCCAGGCTGGACATCCGGCCCGTGCCCCGGACATCCGGCCTCCCGCGAACGGCCGGACATCCGTCCCCCAGCCTAGACATCCGGCGCCTGCCTGCGAGCAGACTCGGGCCAGAGGCTCATGTATCCTCTCTCACTTACCCCTTCGTGGCTAAGTCTATATATACTCGTCCCCCACCTCCTAGTTAGGGTTAGCTTTGTGTTAGCTGATACGGTGTATCCTAGGGCCATCACCATGGACCCTCCTTCACACCCTCAAGTGCCTCGAGGACCGATGACACGTGCTCGTGCTAGAGCTTTCGAGACCGAGGTGACGTCACTCCTAGCCCAACTTCCTTATGAATCTTGCGAGACATGGTTGCTACCTCAAGCGAGTGTGCTTTGTGTGCTCAGATGTGAAGGAGACCGCTTCGGAGAAGAGCGTGAAGATGGACAAGTCCCCAAGGCCACGGACGAACTGATCCATCGAGAAGGGCAGAAGGGAACTCCAGGCCCCGGACATCCGGCCCCATGGCCCGGACATCCGGCACCTGGGCCATCAACTACAGAAGGCCAGCAGCAACTGAAGCTACAGGGCCCGGACATCCGGCCAGGGCCCGGACATCCGGCCAAGCATGGCCCGGACATCCGGCCCCGGGCCCGGAAATCCGGCGCTTCTGTCCAGAGAGCACCCGAGACCAGGCCGCTCCAGCCCGGACATCCGGCTCCTCGCCCCGGACGTCCGGCACCCCTCGAAGACCCGGACATCCGGGCCGCCGCCCGGACATCCGGCCCCTGATCTGCCTGCGTGCAGCCCCTGGGCCGAGGTCCATGTACCCGTTCGCCTCGTAGACTATATATACTCCTCTCCTCTTTCCGTTTAGGGTTAGCTGTGGTTTTAGCTCATTTGACACTTGTGTGGATTTCTCCCACGAGACCGGTGCGCCTCTACGGAGAAGATCCACCTCTGGATTCAAGACCCCTAACGGGAAGATCCCACGGGATTCCAAGACCTCCTCCGGGAGAAGACTATCTGTATCACCGTTGTTGACTTTGGATCATGTATCTCGACCTTGTATCGCGAATCTAGCACTTGTGTGATTGCTTCCGTGTTGATTTGAGTGTTCTCTCTTGTGTTTTCCCCATCTTTCTCCGTGTTTTCCCCGTGTTCATCGTGTGCCAACCTCCAAACGTGAAAGATCCGCTGATTAGGGTTCCACCCTGTATCATTATGGTATCTAGAGCAAAGGTTTCTCACGATTTTGGAGCCCCACACTTTGTTTTCTAGCCTGTTTTTGTCGTGTTCTTCCTAATTTCGAAAATTCCCCACAAAAAGAGCCCCAAAAAATTTTCTGTGATCTGTTGATTTGGCAAGATTTTGTTGAATTTGTTCCATGGATTTGCTGTGCCACGTGTGGATCTAGCTTTTCCTCCACTTTTCCCCAAATTTCATCAGAAAAATCCACCGAATTTTTGCCCCGCAACCCCCCTTTTGCAACGTGTTCTTGCTGGCTCGGGCACCCCGGACATCCGGCTCGTGCCCCGGACATCCGGCCCGGCCCGGACATCCGGCCCCTGGCCCGGACATCCGGCCTCCCGCAGCCATTTTCCCCCACTACACCCCACCTCGCAAACCTCCGCCGCCTCTTCGTTCAGTGATCCACCCACTCTTCCGCAAACCACCACCGATCTTCCGCAACAACCACCATCGCTTCACCGCTTCGAGTTTCGAAAATTTGTCTCCATTTGCCGTGGATACTTGAGTTGTGATTTCACCGTTTCCTTGGATGTTTAGGCTACCTTGGGACGGCAAGACTTCGACGACACCACCGCTCAACTTCGGCAAGGACGGTAACATCGACGACACTTCGATCATTCTATCTTGCAATTGCATTGTCACCCTATGAACCATCTTTGCGTAGCTTTCCCATTGAGACTAGCCATTTGAGTATTGCCGGGCCACGACACTTGTGCACATTAGTGATACTCATATATATTGCATACCACATCATCTTGGTATATTGCATATCTTCTTGTGCCACAAGAGTGTTCCGCATACACAATAGCTACCTCGATACGAGAAGCATACATATGTGCCCAAAGAAAGAGCTCAAAAGCTTTGAAGCAAAAGAGCCAATCCAAGAAAAGAAACAATAGCATCATACGCCTTACATCCAAAGAGATCATACATAGCAACATCATCTTGTGCTCGAGCATCGGCACATCATACACTCATAGCATACTTGTGATAGATAGTCGTTACGTTTTGCCCATATAGGTCGTGCACAAGTGCGTATCCGCCTATTAAGCAATCGGTTAGCGTCTCTCTAGCGTTGTGCAACACGAGCATTTTCCGTGGTTTACCACATTTTTCGCTCATCCTTGGTTGCACAACCACATTTATCTATCCGTGCGTGTGTTCCGTGTGCTACTCTTTGCTAGTGATCTACTTGTTGCATGAGCAAATTGTGAACCATTTTCAACATCTTTGAGTCATTTTGACGATTGCATTGAATTTGTGCCACATCCTAACCGAGCTCCTCTAAAAGCTTTACTTGTGTAGGTGTGAGAATCGACACGAAGTGATACCAATAGTGCTATTTCCGGGTTACATTGTTGAGTGATCATTGATCCATTTTCAACCTCGGTTAAGGTACATTGATATTGTCTTCTCCTTTCTCCCACTCACATACTTGCTTGTGATGATGGATAGGCCAAGTTCATCTACCAACCCGATCTTCGACGATCCTCAAGAAGCGAACAACTACGACACCAAACTACATCTATTCGGTGTCCAACGAGCTCTACATCAAGAGAGTGAAGCTATGCGAGAGTACATTGGTCAAGTTGCCGAGGACGCGCGACAATTCCAACAAAGCACCAAGGAGCAAATCGACCTCATCAACACCAACATGTCTACTCAATACAATGAGCTACGGACATTGATCATCAACCGACGTTCTTCCTCAACATCATCTCATCGACGAAGCCGCTCACGTCGACATACCGACTCAACGCAAGACTCAAGTACACCTACATCAAACACTCTTCGTCAAGCCGCACGTCAAGCTCGACATGAACATCGGCAACCTCTACATGACAAGAGTTCTCAAGAGCTATTCGACGAACAAGAAAATCGACATCGTCAAAACCAAGCTACACTTGAGCAAGCACAAGAACGGCAACGACTACGCCAACAACAACAAGAGCGAGCTCGTCAATATCAAGCAGAACAAGATGCCGAGGCTAACCGCCACGCACAACAACGTCGTGAAGCTCAAGCTATGGAGGCGCAACGTGCTTTACAAGATTGATACGGTGTATCCTAGGGCCATCCCCATGGACCCTCCTTCACCCCCTCAAGTGCCTCAAGGACCGATGACACGTGCCCGTACTAGAGCTTTCGAGACCGAGGTGACGTCACTCCTAGCCCTACTTCCTTATGAATCTTGCGAGACATGGTTGCTACCTCAAGCGAGTGTGCTTTGTGTGCTCAGGTGTGAAGGAGACCACTTCGGAGAAGAGCTTGAAGATGGACAAGTCCCCAAGGTCATGGACGAGCTGATGCAACGAGAAGACCGGAAAGCAGCTCCAGGACCCGGACATCCGGCCCCCTGGCCCGGACATCCGGCCCCTGGGCATCTCTCTACAGAAGGCCAACCACAGGGCCCGGACATCCGGCCAGGGCCCGGACATCCGGCCAAGCACGGCCCGGACATCCGGCCTCGGGCCCGGAAATCCGGCGCTCCTGTCCAGAGAGCACCCGAGGCTCGGCTCCTCCCGCCCGGACATCCGGGCCACCGCCCCGGACATCCGGTGACCCGCGAAGCCCCGGACATCCGGCCCGCCACCCGGACGTCCGGCTCCTGAAAATGCCTGCGCGCATCCTCTGGGCCGAGGCCCATGTACCCATTCGCCCCGTAGACTATATATACTCCTCTCCTCTTTCCGTTTAGGGTCAGCTGTGGTTTTAGCTCATTTGACACTTGTGTGGATTTCTCCCACGAGACCGGTGCGCCTCTACGGAGAAGATCCACCTCTGGATTCAAGACCCCTAACGGGAAGATCCCACGGGATTCCAAGACCTCCTCCGGGAGAAGACTATCTGTATCACCGTTGTTGACTTTGGATGATGTATCTCGACCTTGTATCGCGAATCTAGCACTTGTGTGATTGCTTCCGTGTTGATTTGAGTGTTCTCTCTTGTGTTTTCCCCATCTTTCTCCGTGTTTTCCCCGTGTTCATCGTGTGCCAACCTCCAAACGTGAAAGATCCGCTGATTAGGGTTCCACCCTGCATCATTATGGTATCTAGAGCAAAGGTTTCTCACGATTTTGGAGCCCCACACTTTGTTTTCTAGCCTGTTTTTGTCGTGTTCTTCCTAATTTCGAAAATTGCCCCACAAAAAGAGCCCCAAAAAATTTTCTGTGATCTGTTGATTTGGCAAGATTTTGTTGAATTTGTTCCATGGATTTGCTGTGCCACGTGTGGATCTAGCTTTTCCTCCACTTTTCCCCAAATTTCATCCGAAAAATCCACCCAATTTTTGCCCCGCAACCCCCTTTTGCAACGTGTTCTTGCTGGCTCGGGCACCCCGGACATCCGGCTCGTGCCCCGGACATCCGGCCCGGCCCGGACATCCGGCCCCTGGCCCGGACATCCGGCCTCCCGCAGCCATTTTCCCCCACTACACTTCCCTCCTAGCAATCATCCGCCTCTTCGTTCGGTGATCCACCAACCCTTCCGCAAACCACCACCGATCTTCCGCAACAACCACCATCGCTTCACCGCTTCGAGTTTGGAAAATTTGTCTCCATTTGCCGTGGATACTTGAGTTTTGGTTTCACCGTTTCCTTGGATGTTTCGGCTACCTTGGGACGGCAAGACTTCGACGACACCACCGCTCAACTTCGGCAAGGACGGTAACATCGACGACACTTCGATCATTCTATCTTGCAATTGCATTGTCACCCTATGAACCATCTTTGCGTAGCTTTCCCATTGAGACTAGCCATTTGAGTATTGCCGGGCCACGACACTTGTGCACATTAGTGATACTCATATATATTGCATACCACATAATCTTGGTATATTGCATATCTCCTTGTGCCACAAGAGTGCTCCGCATACACAATAGCTACCTTGATACAAGAAGCATACATATGTGCCCAAAGAAAGAGCTCAAAAGCTTTTAAGCAAAAGAGCCAATCCAAGCAAAGAAACTATAGCATCATACGCCTTGCATCCAAAGAGATCATACAACATAGCAACATCATCTTGTGCTCAAGCATCGGCACATCATACACTCATAGCATACTTGTGATAGATAGTCGTTACGTTTTGCCCATATAGGTCGTGCACAAGTGCGTATCCGCCTATTAAGCAATCGGTTAGCGTCTCTCTAGCGTTGTGCAACACGAGCATTTTCCGTGGTTTACCACATTTTTCGCTCATCCTTGGTTGCACAACCACATTTATCTATCCGTGCGTGTGTTCCGTGTGCTACCCTTTGCTAGTGATCTACTTGTTGCATGAGCAAATTGTGAACCATTTTCAACATCTTTGAGTCATTTTGACGATTGCATTGAATTTGTGCCACATCCTAACCGAGCTCCTCTCAAAGCTTTACTTGTGTAGGTGTGAGAATCGACACGAAGTGATACCAATAGTGCTATTTCCGGGTTACATTGTTGAGTGATCATTGATCCATTTTCAACCTCGGTTAAGGTACATTGATATTGTCTTCTCCTTTCTCCCACTCACATACTTGCTTGTGATGATGGATAGGCCAAGTTCATCTACCAACCCGATCTTCGATGATCCTCAAGAAGCGAACAACTACGTCACCAAACTACATCTATTCGGTGTCCAACGAGCTCTACATCAAGAGAGTGAAGCTATGCGAGAGTACATTGGTCAAGTCGCCGAGGACGCGCGACAATTCCAACAAAGCACCAAGGAGCAAATCGACCTCATCAACACCAACATGTCTACTCAATACAATGAGCTCCGGACATTGATCATCAATCGACGTTCTTCCTCAACATCATCTCATCGACGAAGCCGCTCAAGTCGACATACCGACTCAACGCAAGACTCAAGTACACCTACGTCAAACACTCTTCGTCAAGCTCCTCCTCAAGCGCGACATGAACGACAATACCAACAAGAACATCAACTCCAACAAGAACGTCTACATCCTCAAGAGCAACATGATATGGCAAACCGCCAAAATCGAGAGCGCCTTCCCAATAGGCAAGGAAACAATGACGAGCATCGCTATGGCAAGCTCAAGTTCACCATGCCAAAGTTTTCCGGAAGCATTGATCCCGAAGACTACCTCTCATGGGCATTGAAAGTTGACAAGATCTTTCGCCTTCACAACTTCGATGAAGAGAAGAAGATCGCCATGGCATCACTTGAGTTCCAAGACTATGTTCTCATTTGGTGGGAGCAAATCATGGAGAGAAGAGAAGCCAAAGGCGAACCTCCTATCACCACTTGGGCTCAAATGAAGGAAGTGATGAGAGCACGCTTCGTGCCTACACACTACAACCGAGACTTGTTCAAGAAGCTACAACTCCTCAAGCAAGGTACCAAGTCCGTTGAAGAGTACTACAAGGAGATGGAGATTGCCATGATACGAGCGAACATCACGGAAGATGATGAGCAAACTATGGCGCGATTCTTGAATGGACTCAACTACCCCATCAAGAAGATTGCGGACTTCCAACCATACAACAATCTCCTCGAGCTAGTACATCAAGCAACCAAAGCGGAACGACAAGTTCAAGAAGACTACAAGTACTCAAAGTTCACCTCCAAGAACTTCGGCTCCTACAACCAAGCTTCAACGACTTCGGCTACTCCTCCTACCTCTTCCAAGCCTCCTACAAACTTCGGAGACAAGCAAAGCTACAAGAATGCGACTACATCGAGTCGTCAACCTTCTACCAACAACTTCAAGCCAAGAGCTTCCTCAACCACACCTCCAACCGAAGATAACAACAAGACGAGCTCCATCAAATGCTTCAAGTGCCAAGGACGAGGCCACAAGTCATTTGAGTGCAAGACCGTTCGCACCATGATCATCAACAACGACGGATCTTATGACTCCATGAGCGATGATGAGATGGAAGCACTTGAGCATGTCGCTATGCATCGCCAAGTCAATGAAGAAGAAGACAATCAAGTGTTTTGCGACAATGACTCAAGCCCCAACCTTGTTGATACGGTGTATCCTAGGGCCATCACCATGGACCCTCCTTCACCCCCTCAAGTGCCTCAAGGACCGATGACACGTGCTCGTGCTAGAGCTTTTGAGACCGAGGTGACGTCACTCCTAGCCCAACTCCCTTATGAATCTTGCGAGACATGGTTGCTACCTCAAGCGAGTGTGCTTTGTGTGCTCAGGTGTGAAGGAGACCACTTCGGAGAAGAGCTTGAAGATGGACAAGTCCCCAAGGCCACGGACGAGCTGATGCATCGAGAAGGGCAGAAGAGAGCTCCAGGACCCGGACATCCGGCCCCCTGGCCCGGACATCCGGCCCCTGGGCAGTCACCTACAGAAGGCCAACAGCAGCCGAGGCTACAGGGCCCGGACATCCGGCCAGGGCCCGGACATCCGGCCAGGCACGGCCCGGACATCCGGCCCCGCGCCCGGAAATCCGGCGCCTCTGTCCAGAGAGCACCCGAGGCGCGTCCTCCCCCAGCCGGACATCCGGGCCCCCGCCCCGGACATCCGGCGACCCTTGAAGCCCCGGACATCCGGGCCGTAGCCCGGACATCCGGCCCCTGATTTGCCTGCGCGCATCCCCCGGGCCGAGGCCCATGTACCCATTCGCCCCGTAGACTATATATACTCCTCTCCTCATCCCGTTTAGGGTTAGCTGTGGTTTTAGCTCATTTGACACTTGTGTGGATTTCTCCCACGAGACCGGTGCGCCTCTACGGAGAAGATCCACCTCTGGATTCAAGACCCCTAACGGGAAGATCCCACGGGATTCCAAGACCTCCTCCGGGAGAAGACTATCTGTATCACCGTTGTTGACTTTGGATCATGTATCTCGACCTTGTATCGCGAATCTAGCACTTGTGTGATTGCTTCCGTGTTGATTTGAGTGTTCTCTCTTGTGTTTTCCCCATCTTTCTCCGTGTTTTCCCCGTGTTCATCGTGTGCCAACCTCCAAACGTGAAAGATCCGCTGATTAGGGTTCCACCCTGCATCATTATGGTATCTAGAGCAAAGGTTTCTCACGATTTTGGAGCCCCACACTTTGTTTTCTAGCCTGTTTTTGTCGTGTTCTTCCTAATTTCGAAAATTGCCCCACAAAAAGAGCCCCAAAAATTTTCTGTGATCTGTTGATTTGGCAAGATTTTGTTGAATTTGTTCCATGGATTTGCTGTGCCACGTGTGGATCTAGCTTTTCCTCCACTTTTCCCCAAATTTCATCCGAAAAATCCACCGAATTTTTGCCCGAAAACCCCCTTTGCAACGTGTTCTTGCTGGCTAGGGCACCCCGGACATCCGGCTCGTGCCCCGGACATCCGGCCCGGCCCGGACATCCGGCCTTTGGCCCGGACATCCGGCCTCCCGCAGCCACAAAACCACCACCACTTCCCTCCTAGCAATCATCCACCCCTTTTCGTTCGGTGATCCACCCACTCTTCCGCAAACCACCACCGATCTTCCGCAACAACCACCATCGCTTCACCGCTTCGAGTTTGGAAAATTTGTCTCCATTTGCCGTGGATACTTGAGTTTTGGTTTCACCGTTTCCTTGGATGTTTCGGCTACCTTGGGACGGCAAGACTTCGACGACACCACCGCTCAACTTCGGCAAGGACGGTAACATCGACGACACTTCGATCATTCTATCTTGCAATTGCATTGTCACCCTATGAACCATCTTTGCGTAGCTTTCCCATTGAGACTAGCCATTTGAGTATTGCCGGGCCACGACACTTGTGCACATTAGTGATACTCATATATATTGCATACCACATAATCTTGGTATATTGCATATCTCCTTGTGCCACAAGAGTGCTCCGCATACACAATAGCTACCTTGATACAAGAAGCATACATATGTGCCCAAAGAAAGAGCTCAAAAGCTTTTAAGCAAAAGAGCCAATCCAAGCAAAGAAACTATAGCATCATACGCCTTGCATCCAAAGAGATCATACAACATAGCAACATCATCTTGTGCTCAAGCATCGGCACATCATACACTCATAGCATACTTGTGATAGATAGTCGTTACGTTTTGCCCATATAGGTCGTGCACAAGTGCGTATCCGCCTATTAAGCAATCGGTTAGCGTCTCTCTAGCGTTGTGCAACACGAGCATTTTCCGTGGTTTACCACATTTTTCGCTCATCCTTGGTTGCACAACCACATTTATCTATCCGTGCGTGTGTTCCGTGTGCTACCCTTTGCTAGTGATCTACTTGTTGCATGAGCAAATTGTGAACCATTTTCAACATCTTTGAGTCATTTTGACGATTGCATTGAATTTGTGCCACATCCTAACCAAGCTCCTCTCAAAGCTTTACTTGTAGGTGTGAGAATCGACACGAAGTGATACCAATAGTGCTATTTCCGGGTTACATTGTTGAGTGATCATTGATCCATTTTCAACCTCGGTTAAGGTACATTGATATTGTCTTCTTCTTTCTCCCACTCACATACTTGCTTGTGATGATGGATAGGCCAAGTTCATCTACCAACCCGATCTTCGACGATCCTCAAGAAGCGAACAACTACGTCACCAAACTACATCTATTCGGTGTCCAACGAGCTCTACATCAAGAGAGTGAAGCTATGCGAGAGTACATTGGTCAAGTTGCCGAGGACGCGCGACAATTCCAACAAAGCACCAAGGAGCAAATCGACCTCATCAACACCAACATGTCTACTCAATACAATGAGCTACGGACATTGATCATCAACCGACGTTCTTCCTCAACATCATCTCATCGACGAAGCCGCTCAAGTCGACATACCGACTCAACGCAAGACTCAAGTACACCTACGTCAAACACTCTTCGTCAAGCCACACGTCAAGCTCGACATGAACATCGGCAACCTCTACATGACAAGAGTTCCCAAGAGCTATTCGACGAACACGAAAATCGACGTCGTCAAAACCAAGCTACACTTGAGCAAGCACAAGAACGGCAACGACTACGCCAACAACAACAAGAGCGAGCTCGCCAATGTCAAGAAGAACAAGATGCCGAGGCTAACCGCCAAGCACAACAACGTCGTGAAGCTCAAGCTATGGAGGCGCAACGTGCTTTACAAGATGCACATCGCAATGTGGCAGCCCGCACTCGTCACACTCGTCAAGAAGAGGATTTCCTTCGAGATGAGATGCAAGAAAGGCGCCATCTAGCAAGAATGCAAGAAGAAGCTCCTCCTCACGCGCGGCAAGAGCAACAACCCCAACAAGAACATCTTCCTCAACAAGAGCAACAAGATATGGCAAACCGCCAAAATCGAGATCATCCTCCCAATAGACAAGGAAACAACGACGAGCATCGCTATGGCAAGCTCAAGTTCACCATGCCAAAGTTTTCCGGAAGTATTGATCCCGAAGATTACCTCTCATGGGCATTGAAAGTTGACAAGATCTTTCGCCTTCACAACTTCGATGAAGAGAAGAAGATCGCTATAGCATCACTTGAGTTCCAAGACTATGTTCTCATTTGGTGGGAGCAAATCATAGAGAGAAGAGAAGCCAAAGGCGAACCTCCTATCACCACTTGGGCTCAAATGAAGGAAGTGATGAGAGCACGCTTCGTGCCTACACACTACAACCGAGACTTGTTCAAGAAGCTACAACTCCTCAAGCAAGGTACCAAGTCCGTTGAAGAGTACTACAAGGAGATGGAGATTGCCATGATACGAGCGAACATCACCGAAGATGATGAGCAAACTATGGCGCGATTCTTGAATGGACTCAACTATCCCATCAAGAAGATTGCGGACTTCCAACCATACAACAATCTCCTCGAGCTAGTACATCAAGCAACCAAAGCGGAGCGACAAGTTCAAGAAGACTACAAGTACTCAAAGTTCACCTCCAAGAACTTCGGCTCCTACAACCAAGCTTCAACGACTTCGGCTACTCCTCCTACCTCTTCCAAGCCTCCTACAAACTTCGGAGACAAGCAAAGCTACAAGAATGCGACTACTTCGAGTCGTCCACCTTCTACCAACAACTTCAAGCCAAGAGCTTCCTCAACCACACCTCCAACCGAAGATAACAACAAGACGAGCTCCATCAAATGCTTCAAGTGCCAAGGACGAGGCCACAAGTCATTTGAGTGCAAGACCGTTCGCACCATGATCATCAACGACGACGGATCTTATGACTCCATGAGCGATGATGAGATGGAAGCACTTGAACATGTCGCTATGCATCGCCAAGTCAATGACGAAGAAGACAATCAAGTGTTTTGCGACAATGACTCAAGCCCCAACCTTGTTGTCTCCAAAGTCTTGACACTCCAACATCAACAAGATGAAGACCAACGTTGTCACATTTTTCATACGAAGGCCGGCATAAATGGGCGCTCCGTCAAGGTTATCATCGATGGAGGAAGTTGCCACAACTTGGCAAGTGAAGAGCTATGCGACAAGCTTCATTTGGTCAAGACGAAGCATCCTCACCCCTACAAGGTCCAATGGCTCAACGACGCCGGAATTCTTCGAGTCGAGCACACCGTGCAAGTCTCTTTCAAGATTGGCGCTTACGAGGACACTCTTGAGTGTGATGTGATACCCATGTCCGTGTGCCACCTTATTCTTGGACGACCATGGCAATATGATCGTGGAGTCACACACAATGGACGGACGAATCACTATCACTTCAAGATGAAGGGCAAGGAATTCGTGCTCCGACCTATGACCCCAAGTCAAGTAGCCGCCGACAAGCTTTTACCTACTACCCATCGTGGAGAGAATGGTGAGAGAGCGAGCCACCAAAAAGAGAGCGAGAGCCACAAGCCAAATATGAGCGACTCCACGATGAGCGACAAGAAGCAACTAGTGCTATTTGCTACCAAACGTGAGATGAGAGAAGTGTGCGAGAACCCATCGAGCGTCTTCCACCTTGTGCTTCTATGCAAAGGGGAAGCCAAACCTACTAACACTTCACCACCTCCACCTTTGGTATTGTCTAAATTGTTGCAGGAATTCTCGGACGTCTTTCCGGATGAGCTACCACCGGGTCTACCTCCACTTCGAGGGATAGAACACCGCATCGACCTCGTACCCGGTGCTCCACTTCCAAACAAAGCTCCGTACCGCGTCAACCCCGAGGAAACGAAGGAGATACAACGGCAAGTGCAAAATCTCATCGACAAGGGTCATGTACGTGAAAGTCTAAGCCCTTGTGCCGTTCCCGTTATTCTCGTGCCTAAGAAAGACGGAACTTTTCGCATGTGTTCCGATTGCCGCCCGATAAATGCTATCACCGTTAGATATCGTCACCCTATTCCTCGCTTAGATGACATGCTTGATGAACTTTGTGGTGCCACCATCTTTTCAAAAATTGATCTCAAAAGTGGTTACTACCAAATTCGCATTCAAGAGGGTGATGAGTGGAAAACTGCTTTTAAAACCAAGTTCGGGTTATACGAGTGGCTTGTTATGCCAATGGGCTTATCGGAAGCACCCGGCACTTTTGTGCGTCTTATGCACTTTGTTCTTAGACCCTACATAGGTGTCTTTGTTGTGGTTTACTTTGATGACATTCTTGTGTTTAGCAAGTCGCTTGAAGAGCATGTTGACCATGTACAACTAGTTTTGCAAGCACTTCGCAAACAACAATTGTATGCTAATATGGAAAAATGCACTTTTGGAGTTGACAAGGTTGTCTTTCTAGGATTTGTCGTATCTTCTCAAGGTGTTCACGTTGATGAAACTAAAATTGAAGCAATTAAAACTTGGCCTCAACCAAAGAATCTTATGCAAGTGCGTAGTTTCCTTGGTCTTGCCGGTTTCTATCGACGTTTTGTGAAGGATTTTAGCACCATTGCTATGCCTCTACACGCTTTGAGCAAGAAGAACGCACCCTTCATTTGGGGTCCTTCGCAAGACACCGCGTTCAATGAGCTTAAGAGCTTGCTCACGCACGCACCACTTCTAGCACTACCGAACTTTGACAAACCGTTTGAGATTCATTGTGATGCTAGTGGTACCGGCATCGGTGGCGTGCTAATGCAAGAAAAGCGCCCAATTGCGTACTTTAGCGAGAAGCTATCGGGAGCGCAACTTAACTATCCTATCTATGATAAAGAGCTTTATGCCTTGGTGAGAGTTCTACGTGTTTGGGAACACTATCTTCGACCTCATGAATTCATTCTTCATACGGACCATGAGACACTCAAGTATCTCAAAGGTCAAACCAAGTTGAACAAGCGTCATGCTAAATGGAGTGAGTTCATTGAGTCTTTTCCCTATGTCATCAAATACATCAAGGGCAAAGAAAATGTTGTGGCGGACGCGCTTTCCCGCAAATGCATGCTTGTAACACAACTTGAGTTGAATGTGATTGGCTTTGAGCATATTAAAGACTTATATGAGCATGATCCTTTCTTTGCAAATGCCTATGCTAAATGCGTGACTCACACTTCTTGGGAGCATTACTACATCAAAGATGGATATCTTATGAGAGCTAACAAACTTTGCATTCCCGAGTCTTCGCTTCGTTTGCTCCTTTTGCAGGAATCGCATGGAGGAGGACTCATGGGACACTTTGGACGAGACAAGACGTTTGCTACACTCTCTAAGAACTATTTTTGGCCCAAGATGCTTCGTGACGTCTCACGCTTCACCAACCGTTGTTCTACATGCCGCAAAGCTAAGTCCAAAGCTCAATCTCATGGTCTTTATATGCCTCTTCCTATTCCATATCACCCATGGGAAGACATAAGCATGGATTTCATACTTGGCTTGCCTAGGACTCAAAATGGCAAAGATTCAGTGCTTGTCGTGGTAGATAGGTTCTCCAAAATGGCTCATTTCATTCCTTGTAACAAGATCGACGATGCTGCACATGTTGCAACTCTCTTTTGCAGGGAGATACTTCGTCTACACGGCGTGCCCAAAACGATCGTCTCCGACCGGGACGTCAAGTTCCTGAGTTACTTTTGGAAAACACTATGTGCCAAGCTCGGAATCAAGCTTCTATTTTCTTCGGCGTACCATCCACAAACGGACGGCCAGACGGAGGTGACGAACCGCACGCTATCCACTCTTCTTCGTGTGTTGATCAAGAGGAACATCCGGGAATGGGAGCATTGCTTACCAATCGCCGAGTTCGCCTACAACCGCGCAAGACACTCCACAACCGGCAAGTCCCCCTTCGAGATCGTCTACGGCTTCAACCCGTTGTCACCTTTGGACATCCTACCGCTTCCTCTCCAAGAGCGCACGAACATGGACGCAAGTGCAAGGGCAACTTATCTCCAGAAGGTGCACGAAGACACAAGGGCGATGATCGAGCGACAAGTCCACCGTCGCGCCACCAAGCTCAACGTCAACAAGGCACCGATGGTGTTCCAACCGGGAGATCTTGTTTGGCTTCACCTTCGCAAGGACCGCTTCCCACTCGAGCGCAAGTCCAAGCTTCTACCTCGCGCCGACGGACCCTTCAAGGTGCTAGCACGCTACAACGACAACGCCTACAAGATCGACATCCCACGGGACAAGTACTCCGTGAGCGATACTTTCAACATCAAGGACCTCTCTCCTTTCCATGGTGATGAAGATTTCGATCCGAGGTCGGATCTTTCCCAAGGGAGGGGAGATGATACGGTGTATCCTAGGGCCATCCCCATGGACCCTCCTTCACCCCCTCAAGTGCCTCAAGGACCGATGACACGTGCCCGTACTAGAGCTTTCGAGACCGAGGTGACGTCACTCCTAGCCCTACTTCCTTACGAATCTTGCGAGACATGGTTGCTACCTCAAGCGAGTGTGCTTTGTGTGCTCAGGTGTGAAGGAGACCACTTCGGAGAAGAGCTTGAAGATGGACAAGTCCCCAAGGTCATGGACGAGCTGATGCAACAAGAAGACCGGAAAGCAGCTCCAGGACCCGGACATCCGGCCCCCTGGCCCGGACATCCGGCCCCTGGGCATCTCTCTACAGAAGGCCAACCACAGGGCCCGGACATCCGGCCAAGCACGGCCCGGACATCCGGCCTCGGGCCCGGAAATCCGGCGCTCCTGTCCAGAGAGCACCCGAGGCTCGGCTCCTCCCGCCCGGACATCCGGGCCCCCGCCCCGGACATCCGGCGACCCGTGAAGCCCCGGACATCCGGCCCGCCACCCGGACGTCCGGCTCCTGAAAATGCCTGCGCGCATCCCCTGGGCCGAGGCCCATGTACCCATTCGCCCCGTAGACTATATATACTCCTCCCCTCTTTCCGTTTAGGGTTAGCTTTGGTTTAGCTCATTTGACACTTGTGTGGATTTCTCCCACGAGACCGGTGCGCCTCTACGGAGAAGATCCACCTCTGGATTCAAGACCCCTAACGGGAAGATCCCACGGGATTCCAAGACCTCCTCCGGGAGAAGACTATCTGTATCACCGTTGTTGACTTTGGATCATGGATCTCAACCTTGTATCGCGAATCTAGCATTTGTGTGATTGCTTTCGTGTTGATTGAGTGTTTTCCTCTTGTGTTTCCCCCATCTTTCCCTTGTGATTCCCCGTGTTCATCGTGTGCCAACCTCCAAACGTGAAAGATCCGCTGATTAGGGTTCCACCCTGCATCATTATGGTATCTAGAGCAAAGGTTTCTCACGATTTTGGAGCCCCACACTTTGTTTTCTAGCCTGTTTTTGTCGTGTTCTTCCTAATTTCGAAAATTCCCCACAAAAAGAGCCCCAAAAAATTTTCTGTGATCTGTTGATTTGGCAAGATTTTGTTGAATTTGTTCCATGGATTTGCTGTGCCACGTGTGGATCTAGCTTTTCCTCCACTTTTCCCCAAATTTCATCCGAAAAATCCACCGAATTTTTGCCCCGCAACCCCCCTTTTTGCAACGTGTTCTTGCTGGCTCGGGCACCCCGGACATCCGGCTCGTGCCCCGGACATCCGGCCCGGCCCGGACATCCGGCCCCTGGCCCGGACATCCGGCCTCCCGCAGCCATTTTCCCCCCACTACACCCCACCTCGCAAACCTCCGCCGCCTCTTCGTTCAGTGATCCACCCACTCTTCCGCAAACCACCACCGATCTTCCGCAACAACCACCATCGCTTCACCGCTTCGAGTTTCGAAAATTTGTCTCCATTTGCCGTGGATACTTGAGTTGTGATTTCACCGTTTCCTTGGATGTTTAGGCTACCTTGGGACGGCAAGACTTCGACGACACCACCGCTCAACTTCGGCAAGGACGGTAACATCGACGACACTTCGATCATTCTATCTTGCAATTGCATTGTCACCCTATGAACCATCTTTGCGTAGCTTTCCCATTGAGACTAGCCATTTGAGTATTGCCGGGCCACGACACTTGTGCACATTAGTGATACTCATATATATTGCATACCACATAATCTTGGTATATTGCATATCTCCTTGTGCCACAAGAGTGCTCCGCATACACAATAGCTACCTTGATACAAGAAGCATACATATGTGCCCAAAGAAAGAGCTCAAAAGCTTTTAAGCAAAAGAGCCAATCCAAGCAAAGAAACTATAGCATCATACGCCTTGCATCCAAAGAGATCATACATAGCAACATCATCTTATGCTCAAGCATCGGCACATCATACACTCATAGCATACTTGTGATAGATAGTCGTTACGTTTTGCCCATATAGGTCGTGCACAAGTGCGTATCCGCCTATTAAGCAATCGGTTAGCGTCTCTCTAGCGTTGTGCAACACGAGCATTTTCCGTGGTTTTCCACATTTTTCGCTCATCCTTGGTTGCACAACCACATTTATCTATCCGTGCGTGTGTTCCGTGTGCTACCCTTTGCTAGTGATCTACTTGTTGCATGAGCAAATTGTGAACCATTTTCAACATCTTTGAGTCATTTTGACGATTGCATTGAATTTGTGCCACATCCTAACCAAGCTCCTCTCAAAGCTTTACTTGTGTAGGTGTGAGAATCGACACGAAGTGATACCAATAGTGCTATTTCCGGGTTACATTGTTGAGTGATCATTGATCCATTTTCAACCTCGGTTAAGGTACATTGATATTGTCTTCTCTTTCTCCACTCACTTACTTGCTTGTGATGATGGATAGGCCAAGTTCATCTACCAACCCGATCTTCGACGATCCTCAAGAAGCGAACAACTACGTCACCAAACTACATCTATTCGGTGTCCAACGAGCTCTACATCAAGAGAGCGAAGCTATGCGAGAGTACATTGGTCAAGTTGCCGAGGACGCGCGACAATTCCAACAAAGCACCAAGGAGCAAATCGACCTCATCAACACCAACATGTCTACTCAATACAATGAGCTACGGACATTGATCATCAACCGACGTTCTTCCTCAACATCATCTCATCGACGAAGCCGCTCAAGTCGACATACCGACTCAACGCAAGACTCAAGTACACCTACGTCAAACACTCTTCGTCAAGCCGCACGTCAAGCTCGACATGAACATCGGCAACCTCTACATGACAAGAGTTCCCAAGAGCTATTCGACGAACAAGAAAATCGACGTCGTCACAACCAAGCTACACTTGAGCAAGCACAAGAACGGCAACGACTACGCCAACAACAACAAGAGCGAGCTCGTCAATATCAAGAAGAACAAGATGCCGAGGCTAACCGCCAAACACAACAACGTCGTGACGCTCAAGCTATGGAGGCGCAACGTGCTTTACAAGATGCACACCGCAATGTGGCCGCCCGCAATCGACACACTCGTCAAGAAGAGGATTTCCTTCGAGATGAGATGCAAGAACGGCGCCATCAAGCAAGAATGCAAGAAGAAGCTCCTCCTCAAGCGCGACATGAGCAACAATACCAACAAGAACATCAACTCCAACAAGAACGTCTACATCCTCAAGAGCAACATGATATGGCAAACCGCCAAAATCGAGATCATCCTCCCAACAGGCAAGGAAACAATGACGAGCATCGCTATGGCAAGCTCAAGTTCACCATGCCTAAGTTCTCCGGAAGCATCGATTCCGAAGACTACCTCTCATGGGCATTGAAAGTTGACAAGATCTTTCGCCTTCACAACTTCGATGAAGAGAAGAAGATCGCTATGGCATCACTTGAGTTCCAAGACTATGTTCTCATTTGGTGGGAGCAAATCATAGAGAGAAGAGAAGCCAAAGGCGAACCTCCTATCACCACTTGGGCTCAAATGAAGGAAGTGATGAGAGCACGCTTCGTGCCTACACACTACAACCGTGACTTGTTCAAGAAGCTACAACTCCTCAAGCAAGGTACCAAGTCCGTTGAAGAGTACTACAAGGAGATGGAGATTGCCATGATACGAGCGAACATCACGGAAGATGATGAGCAAACTATGGCGCGATTCTTGAATGGACTCAACTATCCCATCAAGAAGATTGCGGACTTCCAACCATACAACAATCTCCTCGAGCTAGTACATCAAGCAACCAAAGCGGAGCGACAAGTTCAAGAAGACTACAAGTACTCAAAGTTCACCTCCAAGAACTTCGGCTCCTACAACCAAGCTTCAACGACTTCGGCTACTCCTCCTACCTCTTCCAAGCCTCCTACAAACTTCGGAGACAAGCAAAACTACAAGAATGCGACTACATCGAGTCGTCCACCTTCTACCAACAACTTCAAGCCAAGAGCTTCCTCAACAACACCTCCAACCGAAGATAACAACAAGACGAGCTCAATCAAATGCTTCAAGTGCCAAGGACGAGGCCACAAGTCATTTGAGTGCAAGACCGTTCGCACCATGATCATCAACGACGACGGATCATATGACTCCATGAGCGATGATGAGATGGAAGCACTTGAGCATGTCGCAATGCATCGTCAAGTCAATGAAGAAGAAGACAATCAAGTGTTTTGCGACAATGACTCAAGCCCCAACCTTGTTGTCTCCAAAGTCTTGACACTCCAACATCAACAAGATGACGACCAACGCTGTCATATTTTTCATACGAAGGCCGGCATCAATGGACGCTCCGTCAAGGTTATCATCGATGGAGGAAGTTGCCACAACTTGGCAAGTGAAGAGCTATGCGACAAGCTTCATTTGGTCAAGACGAAGCATCCGCATCCCTACAAGGTCCAATGGCTCAACGACGCCGGAATTCTTCGAGTCGAGCACACCGTGCAAGTCTCTTTCAAGATTGGCGCCTACGAGGACACCCTTGAGTGTGATGTGATACCCATGTCCGTGTGCCACCTTATTCTTGGACGCCCATGGCAATATGATCGTGGAGTCACACACAATGGACGGACAAATCACTATCATTTCAAGATGAAGGGCAAGGAATTCGTGCTTCGGCCAATGTCCCCAAGTCAAGTTGCCGCCGACAAGATTTTACCTACCACCCATCGTGGAGAGAATGGTGAGAGAGCGAGCCACCAAAAAGAGAGCGAGAGCCACAAGCCAAATATGAGCGACTCCACGATGAGCGACAAGAAGCAACTAGTGCTATTTGCTACCAAACGTGAGATGAGAGAAGTGTGCGAGAACCCATCGAGCGTCTTCCACCTTGTGCTTCTATGCAAAGGGGAAGCCAAACCTACTAACACTTCACCACCTCCACCTTTGGTATTGTCTAAATTGTTGCAGGAATTCTCGGACGTCTTTCCGGATGAGCTACCACCGGGTCTACCTCCACTTCGAGGGATAGAACACCGCATCGACCTCGTACCCGGTGCTCCACTTCCAAACAAAGCTCCGTACCGCGTCAACCCCGAGGAAACGAAGGAGATACAACGGCAAGTGCAAAATCTCGTCGACAAGGGTCATGTACGTGAAAGTCTAAGCCCTTGTGCCGTTCCCGTTATTCTCGTGCCTAAGAAAGACGGAACTTTTCGCATGTGTTCCGATTGCCGCCCGATAAATGCTATCACCGTTAGATATCGTCACCCTATTCCTCGCTTAGATGACATGCTTGATGAACTTTGTGGTGCCACCATCTTTTCAAAAATTGATCTTAAAAGTGGTTACTACCAAATTCGTATTCAAGAGGGTGATGAGTGGAAAACTGCTTTCAAAACCAAGTTTGGGTTATATGAGTGGCTTGTCATGCCAATGGGCTTATCGGAAGCACCCGGCACTTTTGTGCGTCTTATGCACTTTGTTCTTAGACCCTACATAGGTGTCTTTGTTGTGGTTTACTTTGATGACATTCTTGTGTTTAGCAAGTCGCTTGAAGAACATGTTGACCATGTTCAACTAGTTTTGCAAGCACTTCGCAAACAACAATTGTATGCTAATATGGAAAAATGCACTTTTGGCGTCGACAAGGTTGTCTTTCTAGGATTTGTCGTGTCTTCTCAAGGTGTTCACGTTGATGAAACTAAAATTGAAGCAATTAAAACTTGGCCTCAACCAAAGAATCTTATGCAAGTGCGTAGTTTCCTTGGTCTAGCCGGTTTCTATCGACGTTTTGTGAAGGACTTTAGCACCATTGCTATGCCTCTACACGCTTTGAGCAAGAAGAACGCACCCTTCATTTGGGGTCCTTCGCAAGACACCGCGTTCAATGAGCTTAAGAGCTTGCTCACGCACGCACCGCTTCTAGCACTACCAAACTTTGACAAACCGTTTGAGATTCATTGTGATGCTAGTGGTACCGGCATAGGAGGCGTGCTAATGCAAGAAAAGCGCCCAATTGCGTACTTTAGCGAGAAGCTATCGGGAGCGCAACTTAACTATCCTATCTATGATAAAGAGCTTTATGCCTTGGTGAGAGTTCTACGTGTTTGGGAACACTATCTTAGACCTCATGAATTCATTCTTCATACGGACCATGAGACACTCAAGTATCTCAAAGGTCAAACCAAGTTGAACAAGCGTCATGCTAAATGGAGTGAGTTCATTGAGTCTTTTCCCTATGTCATCAAATACATCAAGGGCAAAGAAAATGTTGTGGCGGACGCGCTTTCCCGCAAATGCATGCTTGTAACACAACTTGAGTTGAATGTGATTGGCTTTGAGCATATTAAAGATTTATATGCGCATGATCCTTTCTTTGCAAATGCTTATGCTAAATGCTTGACTCACACTTATTGGGAGCATTACTACATTAAAGATGGATATCTTATGAGAGCTAACAAACTTTGCATTCCCGAGTCTTCGCTTCGTTTGCTCCTTTTGCAGGATTCGCATGGCGGAGGACTCATGGGACACTTTGGACGGGACAAAACGTTTGCTACACTCTCTAAGAACTATTTTTGGCCCAAGATGCTTCGTGACGTCTCACGCTTCACCAACCGCTGTTCTACATGCCGCAAAGCTAAGTCCAAAGCTCAATCTTATGGTCTTTATATGCCTCTTCCTATTCCATATCACCCATGGGAAGACATAAGCATGGATTTCATACTTGGCTTGCCTAGGACTCAAAATGGCAAAGATTCAGTGCTTGTCGTGGTAGATAGGTTCTCCAAAATGGCTCATTTCATTCCTTGTAACAAGATCGACGATGCTTCACATGTTGCAACTCTCTTTTGCAGGGAGATACTTCGTCTACACGGCGTGCCCAAAACGATCGTCTCCGACCGGGACGTCAAGTTCCTGAGTTACTTTTGGAAAACACTATGTGCCAAGCTCGGAATCAAGCTTCTATTTTCTTCGGCGTACCATCCACAAACGGACGGCCAGACGGAGGTGATGAACCGCACGCTATCCACTCTTCTTCGTGTGTTGATCAAGAGGAACATCCGGGAATGGGAGCATTGCTTACCAATCGCCGAGTTCGCCTACAACCGCGCAAGACACTCCACAACCGGCAAGTCCCCCTTCGAGATCGTCTACGGCTTCAATCCGTTGTCGCCTTTGGACATCCTACCTCTTCCTCTCCAAGAGCGCACGAACATGGACGCAAGTGCAAGGGCAACTTATCTCAAGAAGGTGCACGAAGACACAAGGGCGATGATCGAGCGACAAGTCCACCGTCGCGCCACCAAGTTCAACGTCAACAAGGCACCGATGGTGTTCCAACCGGGAGATCTTGTTTGGCTTCACCTTCGCAAGGACTGCTTCCCACTCGAGCGCAAGTCCAAGCTTCTACCTCGCGCCGACGGACCCTTCAAGGTGCTAGCACGCTACAACGACAACGCCTACAAGATCGACATCCCACGAGACAAGTACTCCGTGAGCGATACTTTCAACATCAAGGACCTCTCTCCTTTCCATGGTGATGAAGATTTCGATCCGAGGTCGGATCTTTCCCAAGGGAGGGGAGATGATACGGTGTATCCTAGGGCCATCACCATGGACCCTTCATCGCCTCGTCAAGTGCCCAAAGGACCCATGACTCGAGCCCGGGCAAGAGCTCTTGAGACCGAGGTGACGTCACTCCTAGCCCTACTTCCATATAATGCTTGCGAGACATGGTCGCTACCTCAGACGGACGTGTTGTGTGTGCTCAGGTGTGAGGAAGGCCGCTTCGGAGAAGAGCTTGAAGATGGACAAGTCCCCAAGACCACGGACGAGCTGATGCATCGAGAAGGGCAGAAGGAAGCTCCAGGCCCCGGACATCCGACCCCATGGCCCGGACATCCGGCACCTGGGCCATCAACTACAGAAGACTTGCAACGGCCGAAGCTACAGGGCCCGGACATCCGGCCAAGCATGGCCCGGACATCCGGCCCCGGGCCCGGAAATCCGGCGCCTCTGTCCAGAGAGCACCCGAGACCAGGCCGCTCCAGCCCGGACATCCGGCTCCTCGCCCCGGACGTCCGGCACCCCTCGAAGACCCGGACATCCGGGCCGCCGCCCGGACATCCGGCCCCTGATCTGCCTGCGTGCAGCCCCTGGGCCGAGGCCCATGTACCCGTTCGCCCCGTAGACTATATATACTCCTCTCCTCATTCCGTTTAGGGTTAGCTGTGGTTTAGCTCATTTGACACTTGTGTGGATTTCTCCCACGAGACCGTGCGCCTCTACGGAGAAGATCCACTTCGGATTCAGGACCTCCTTCATCGGAGAAGATCCCCCGGGATATCAAGACCTCCTCCGGGAGAAGACTATCTGTATCACCGTTGTTGACCTTGGATCATGGATCTCAACCTTGTATCGCGAATCTAGCATTTGTGTGATTGCTTCCGTGTTGATTGAGTGTTTTCCTCTTGTGTTTTCCCCATCTTTCCCTTGTGATTCCCCGTGTTCATCGTGTGCCAACCTCCAAACGTGAAAGATCTGCTGATTAGGGTTCCACCCTGTATCATATGGTATCTAGAGCAAAGGTTTCTCACGATTTTGGAGCCCCACACTGATAGAGGCAAAGGTGTCCCGTCTTTCGATGAGATGGTGGTTATCGTTTTGGAGGAAGTCGACTTTGACGATCCGACTACGAACGTGCGAGGACGTCGCGCCTTAGCAATCGCTAAACCAACTCCGAGAGGTTGTTGACCACGCCGGAGCACGATCAACCTGACCACGAAGGTCTGTTTCCTGCAGGCAAACGAAGAACAAGCAAGAAACTAAGATTGCAATCTGGATATTGCGAATATAAGAGGAAAGCTTTATTGATCAAGGTGGGGTTCTGTGACGCCTTGGTCTGGTCGTTGAACACAAACGAAGTACGCGAAGTTGCAGCTATGGCGAACTTTTAATCTAAACAAAACCCCAAAGTCTAAACGACGCCCTAAGGGCTGTATATATGAGGGAAAGAGGGGGGAATTTCGTGGCCCTTGGTGGAGGGGTCCGAAACCAACCCTAACTCTTGTTTCCCCACACATACGGACTCTAAAAACAGCCTATACTCAAGTATTTCGAAATTACATGGGCCTGGCCCAATAATAAGGTGACGCAGCACCTATAATAGCCTCTGGACGAAATTTATGAAGTGGCATCTTGTATATTTGATAGAGGCAAAGGTGATACGGTGTATCCTATGGACATCACCATGTCAAGAGTCCGCTTGGCAAGTGACACGTGCGACCTCTACTTCTCATACAAAAAGGTGAATCATCTCCTTTACACGTGTTCACTTGACCCCTTCGAGGATGGTATACTACTTGACACTCCACTCGTGTGCATGCATAGGTATTGTCGGAGCTTCACGGATGACGAGGAGGAGTGCAAGCGCCAAGGATCACCTACACCATCCGCGAGGGAAGCGTGGAAGAGAAGACGGAAGAAACGGAGCTGCTGCAAGCTACAGGCTCCGGACGACCGGCGTTTACCGGACGTCCGACGCGTCCCAGGCGACCGGACGACCGGAGGCCACCGGACGTCCGTGACTTCGGCAACAGAACCAAAATACCGGAAGTCCGAGAAGATACCGGACGTCCGGTCCCTCCCGAGCAACCGGACGTCCGGTGTCCAGCGGACGACCGGTACCTGTCTGCGTACAGCGTTCGGGCCGAGGCCCATGTATCCCTTTCGCCCCTCACTTACCCCTTGGTGGCCCTAGACTATATAAACTCCTCCACCTCCACCATTTTAGGGTTAGCAATGGTTTAGCTCATATGAGAGATAGAGCTTTGCTCATCCATCCCGGATCTACTCCACGAGAGAGACCGCGGCCCCTCTACGGAGAAGATCCACCTTGGATTCAAGACCCCTAGCGGGAAGATCCTTCACGGATTCAAGACCTCCTCTTGGAGATGAACTTTACCTTGTATCTTTCCCTTTGTTGTTCATGTACCGTGTGATCTTGTGTGTTTGATTGTCTAGTGGATGTGTGATTGGACTTGTTCTTGTGTGTTTCCTCTCGTGTTTTCCCCCGTTTCCCTTTGTGTTCTTCGTGTTCATCGTGGGATCCCCTCCATTCCGTGAAAGATCCGCTGATTAGGGTTCCACCCTGTATCATTTAGGCTACCTTGGGACGGCAAGACTTCGACAACACCACCGCTCAACTTCGGCAAGGACGGTAACATCGACGACACTTCGCTCATTCTATCTTGCAATTGCATTGTCACCCTATGAACCATCTTTGCGTAGCTTTCCCATTGAGACTAACCATTTGAGTATTGCCGGGCCACGACACTTGTGCACATTAGTGATAGTCATCGATATTGCATACCACATCATTGTGAGTAACATCACATCATCTTGGTATCTTGCATATCCACGTGTGCCACAAGAGTGCTCCGCATACACAATAGCTACCTTGATACGTGAAGCATACATATGTGCCCAAAGAAAGAGCTCCAAAGCTTTTAAGCAAAAGAGCCAATCCAAGCAAAGAAACAATAGCATCATACGTCTTGCACCCAAAGAGATCATACATAGCAACATCATCTTGTGCTCAAGCATCGGCACATCATACACTCATAGCATACTTGTGATAGATAGTCGTTACGTTTTGCCCATATAGGTCGTGCACAAGTGCGTATCCGCCTATTAAGCAATCGGTTAGCGTCTCTCTAGCGTTGTGCAACACGAGCATTTTCCGTGGTTTACCACATTTTTCGCTCATCCTTGGTTGCACAACCACATTTATCTATCCGTGCGTGTGTTCCGTGTGCTACTCTTTGCTAGTGATCTACTTGTTGCATGAGCAAATTGTGAACCATTTTCAACATTTTTGAGTCACTTTGACAATTGCATTGAATTTGTGCCACATCCTAACCGAGCTCCTCTCAAAGCTTTACTTGTGTAGGTGTGAGAATCGACACGAAGTGATACCAATAGTGCTATTTCCGGGTTACATTGTTGAGTGATCATTGATCCATTTTCAACCTCGGTTAAGGTACATTGATATTGTCTTCTCCTTTCTGCACTCACTTACTTGCTTGTGATGATGGATAGGCCAAGTTCATCTACCAACCCGATCTTCGACGATCCTCAAGAAGCGAACAACTACGTCACCAAACTACATCTATTCGGTGTCCAACGAGCTCTACATCAAGAGAGTGAAGCTATGCGAGAGTACATTGGTCAAGTCGCCGAGGACGCGCGACAATTCCAACAAAGTACCAAGGAGCAAATCGACCTCATCAACACCAACATGTCTACTCAATACAATGAGCTCCGGACATTGATCATCAACCGACGTTCTTCCTCAACATCATCTCATCGACGAAGCCGCTCAAGTCGACTTACCGACTCAACGCAAGACTCAAGTACACCTACATCAAACACTCTTCGTCAAGCCGCACGTCAAGCTCGACATGAACATCGGCAACCTGATGCGGAGCATCCGTCAAGCATCCCCATGGACACCCCATCATCGCCACAAGCACTCAAAGGACCAATGACTAGAGCACGCGCACGCGCCATCGAGCACGAGGTGAATTCTCTCCTCTCCGAGTTTCGTTTGGATTCGCATGAGGATTGGGTTCTACCTCACAAGGAGATGTTGTGCATCCTCAGTTACCAAGGAGGTGATCCCATGGACGCAAAGGAGAGCTCATTCAGCCCGGATCGCGTGGAAGCAAACGAAGACCTGCACATCCCGGACCTAGCGGTACTACCGCTACACCGAAGCGGTACTACCGCACCTGGACAGTCCGGCACCAGCGGTACTACCGCCCCGTAAGCGGTACTACCGCTCGACAAGCGGTACTACCGCTCGAGTGGACGGTACTACCGCCCTGCCTGCGAGCAGCCCTCGGCCCTTGGCCATGTATCCCTCTCTTCTCGTACCCCTTCGTAGGATAAACTATAAATAGACCTTCCCCACTTCCTTGGAAGGGTTAGCAAAGATATTGAGAGACCTTGAGAGCTTTGCTCCTTGTATCCCCTCCGTGAGGAGATCGAGACCTCCCAAGGGAGAAGAATCCTTGTGGATTGCAAGACCTCCCAAGGGAGAAGAATCCTCTTGGATTGCAAGACCTCACCTAGAGTGGGAAGAACCTTACCTTTGTGCTTGTTTCCTTGGATTGTTCTTGTAATCTCGTGGATCCTTTGTGTGCTACTCTAGTGGATGTGATATTGGGTTTGTTTCGAGTGAATTGTGTCTTGTGTTCTTGTGTGTTCTTCCTCTTTTCCCCCTCCAAGTGTGAAAAGATCCCCCCTAGGGTTTCACCCTACAACACGGGGGATCTTCTCCGATGAAGGAGGTCCTGAATCCGAAGTGGATCTTCTCCGTAGAGGCGCACCGTCTCGTGGGAGAAATCCACACAAGTGTCAAATGAGCTAAACCACAGCTAACCCTAAACGGAATGAGGAGAGGAGTATATATAGTCTACGGGGCGAAGGGGATACACGGGCCTCGGCCCAAGTGCTGCGCGCAGGCAGATCAGGAGCCGGATGTCCGGGCGACGGCCCGGATGTCCGGGTCTTCGAGGGGTGCCGGACGTCCGGGGCGAGGGGCCGGATGTCCGGGCTGGAGCGGTCTGGTCTCGGGCGCTCTCTGGACAGAGGCGCCGGATTTCCGGGCCCGGGGCCGGATGTCCGGGCCATGCTTGGCCGGATGTCCGGGCCCTGGCCGGATGTCCGGGCCCTGTAGCTTCAGTCGCTGCTGGTCTTCTGTAGTTGATGGCCCAGGTGCCGGATGTCCGGGCCATGGAGCCGGATGTCCGGGGCCTGGCGCTCCCTTCTGCCCTTCTCGATGCATCAGTTCGTCCGTGGCCTTGGGGACTTGTACACCTTCACGCTCTTCTCCGAAGCGGTCTCCTTCACACCTGAGCACACAAAGCACACTCGCTTGAGGTAGCAACCATGTCTCGCAAGATTCATAAGGAAGTAGGGCTAGGAGTGACGTCACCTCGGTCTCGAAAGCTCTAGTACGGGCACGTGTCATCGGTCCTTGAGGCACATGAGGGTGTGAAGGAGGGTCCATGGGGATGGCCCTAGGATACACCGTATCATCTCCCCTCCCTTGGGAAAGATCCGACCTCGGATCGAAATCTTCATCACCATGGAAAGGAGAGAGGTCCTTGATGTTGAAAGTATCGCTCACGGAGTACTTGTCCCGTGGGATGTCGATCTTGTAGGCGTTGTCGTTGTAGCGTGCTAGCACCTTGAAGGGTCCGTCGGCGCGAGGTAGAAGCTTGGACTTGCGCTCGAGTGGGAAGCGGTCCTTGCGAAGGTGAAGCCAAACAAGATCTCCCGGTTGGAACACCATCGGTGCCTTGTTGACGTTGAGCTTGGTGGCGCGACGGTGGACTTGTCGCTCGATCATCGCCCTTGTGTCTTCGTGCACCTTCTGGAGATAAGTTGCCCTTGCACTTGCGTCCATGTTCGTGCGCTCTTGGAGAGGAAGCGGTAGGATGTCCAAAGGTGACAACGGGTTGAAGCCGTAGACGATCTCGAAGGGGGACTTGCCGGTTGTGGAGTGTCTTGCGCGGTTGTAGGCGAACTCGGCGATTGGTAAGCAATGCTCCCATTCCCGGATGTTCCTCTTGATCAACACACGAAGAAGAGTGGATAGCGTGCGGTTCGTCACCTCCGTCTGGCCGTCCGTTTGTGGATGGTACGCCGAAGAAAATAGAAGCTTGATTCCGAGCTTGGCACATAGTGTTTTCCAAAAGTAACTCAGGAACTTGACGTCCCGGTCGGAGACGATCGTTTTGGGCACGCCGTGTAGACGAAGTATCTCCCTGCAAAAGAGAGTTGCAACATGTGCAGCATCGTCGATCTTGTTACAAGGAATGAAATGAGCCATTTTGGAGAACCTATCTACCACGACAAGCACTGAATCTTTGCCATTTTGAGTCCTAGGCAAGCCAAGTATGAAATCCATGCTTATGTCTTCCCATGGGTGATATGGAATAGGAAGAGGCATATAAAGACCATGAGATTGAGCTTTGGACTTAGCTTTGCGGCATGTAGAACAACGGTTGGTGAAGCGTGAGACGTCACGAAGCATCTTGGGCCAAAAATAGTTCTTAGAGAGTGTAGCAAACGTCTTGTCTCGTCCAAAGTGTCCCATGAGTCCTCCTCCATGCGATTCCTGCAAAAGGAGCAAACGAAGCGAAGACTCGGGAATGCAAAGTTTGTTAGCTCTCATAAGATATCCATCTTTGATGTAGTAATGCTCCCAAGAAGTGTGAGTCACGCATTTAGCATAGGCATTTGCAAAGAAAGGATCATGCTCATATAAGTCTTTAATATGCTCAAAGCCAATCACATTCAACTCAAGTTGTGTTACAAGCATGCATTTGCGGGAAAGCGCGTCCGCCACAACATTTTCTTTGCCCTTGATGTATTTGATGACATAGGGAAAAGACTCAATGAACTCACTCCATTTAGCATGACGCTTGTTCAACTTGGTTTGACCTTTGAGATACTTGAGTGTCTCATGGTCCGTATGAAGAATGAATTCATGAGGTCGAAGATAGTGTTCCCAAACACGTAGAACTCTCACCAAGGCATAAAGCTCTTTATCATAGATAGGATAGTTAAGTTGCGCTCCCGATAGCTTCTCGCTAAAGTACGCAATTGGGCGCTTTTCTTGCATTAGCACGCCACCGATGCCGGTACCACTAGCATCACAATGAATCTCAAACGGTTTGTCAAAGTTCGGTAGTGCTAGAAGTGGTGCGTGCGTGAGCAAGCTCTTAAGCTCATTGAACGCGGTGTCTTGCGAAGGACCCCAAATGAAGGGTGCGTTCTTCTTGCTCAAAGCGTGTAGAGGCATAGCAATGGTGCTAAAATCCTTCACAAAACGTCGATAGAAACCGGCTAGACCAAGGAAACTACGCACTTGCATAAGATTCTTTGGTTGAGGCCAAGTTTTAATTGCTTCAATTTTAGTTTCATCAACGTGAACACCTTGAGAAGAGACGACAAATCCTAGAAAGACAACCTTGTCAACGCCAAAAGTGCATTTTTCCATATTAGCATACAATTGTTGTTTGCGAAGTGCTTGCAAAACTAGTTGAACATGGTCAACATGTTCTTCAAGCGACTTGCTAAACACAAGAATGTCATCAAAGTAAACCACAACAAAGACACCTATGTAGGGTCTAAGAACAAAGTGCATAAGACGCACAAAAGTGCCGGGTGCTTCCGATAAACCCATTGGCATGACAAGCCACTCATATAACCCAAACTTGGTTTTGAAAGCAGTTTTCCACTCATCACCCTCTTGAATTCGAATTTGGTAGTAACCACTTTTAAGATCAATTTTTGAAAAGATGGTGGCACCACAAAGTTCATCAAGCATGTCATCTAAGCGAGGAATAGGGTGACGATATCTAACGGTTATAGCATTTATCGGGCGGCAATCGGAACACATGCGAAAAGTTCCGTCTTTCTTAGGCACGAGAATAACGGGAACGGCACAAGGGCTTAGACTTTCACGTACATGACCCTTGTCGATGAGATTTTGCACTTGCCGTTGTATCTCCTTCGTTTCCTCGGGGTTGACGCGGTACGGAGCTTTGTTTGGAAGTGGAGCACCGGGTACGAGGTCGATGCGGTGTTCTATCCCTCGAAGTGGAGGTAGACCCGGTGGTAGCTCATCCGGAAAGACGTCTGAGAATTCCTGCAACAATTTAGACAACACCAAAGGTTGAGGTGGTGAAGTGTTAGTAGGTTTGGCCTCCCCTTTGCATAGAAGCACAAGGTGGAAGACGCTCGATGGGTTCTCACACACTTCTCTCATCTCACGTTTTGTAGCAAATAGCACTAGTTGCTTCTTGTCGCTCATCGTGGAGTCGCTCATATTTGGCTTGTGGCTCTCGCTCTCTTTTTGGTGGCTCGCTCTCTCACCATTCTCTCCACGATGGGTAGTAGGTAAAAGCTTGTCGGCGGCTACTTGACTTGGGGTCATAGGTCGGAGCACGAATTCCTTGCCCTTCATCTTGAAGTGATAGTGATTCGTCCGTCCATTGTGTGTGACTCCACGATCATATTGCCATGGTCGTCCAAGAATAAGGTGGCACACGGACATGGGTATCACATCACACTCAAGAGTGTCCTCGTAAGCGCCAATCTTGAAAGAGACTTGCACGGTGTGCTCTACTCGAAGAATTCCGGCGTCGTTGAGCCATTGGACCTTGTAGGGGTTCGGATGCTTCGTCTTGACCAAATGAAGCTTGTCGCATAGCTCTTCGCTTGCCAAGTTGTGGCAACTTCCGCCATCGATGATAACCTTGACGGCGCGTCCATTGATGCCGGCCTTCGTATGGAAAATGTGACAACGTTGGTCTTCATCTTGTTGATGTTGGAGTGTCAAGACTTTGGAGACAACAAGGTTGGGGCTTGAGTCATTGTCGCAAAACACTTGATTGTCTTCTTCTTCATTGACTTGGCGATGCCTTGCGACATGCTCAAGTGCTTCCATCTCATCATCGCTCATGGAGTCATATGATCCGTCGTCGTTGATGATCATGGTGCGAACGGTCTTGCACTCAAATGACTTGTGGCCTCGTCCTTGGCACTTGAAGCATTTGATGGAGCTCGTCTTGTTGTTATCTTCGGTTGGAGGTGTGGTTGAGTAAGCTCTTGGCTTGAAGTTGTTGGTAGAAGGAGGACGACTCGATGTAGTCGCATTCTTGTAGCTTGACTTGTCACCGAAGTTTGTAGAAGGCTTGATAGAGGTAGGAGGAGTAGCCGAAGTCGTTGAAGCTTGGTTGTAGGAGCCGAAGTTCTTGGAGGTGAACTTGGAGTACTTGTAGTCCTCTTGAACTTGTCGCTCCGCTTTGGTTGCTTGGTGTACTAGCTCGAGGAGATTGTTGTATGGTTGGAAGTCCGCAATCTTCTTAATGGAGTAGTTGAGTCCATTCAAGAATCTCGCCATTGTTTGCTCTTCATCTTCCATGATGTTTGCTCTTATCATAGCAATCTCCATCTCCTTGTAGTACTCTTCAACGGACTTGGTACCTTGCTTGAGGAGTTGTAGCTTCTTGAACAAGTCTCGGTTGTAGTGTGTAGGCACGAAGCGTGCTCTCATCACTTCCTTCATTTGAGCCCAAGTGGTGATAGGAGGTTCGCCTTTGGCTTCTCTTCTCTCCATGATTTGCTCCCACCAAATGAGAACATAGTCTTGGAACTCAAGTGATGCCATGGCGATCTTCTTCTCTTCATCGAAGTTGTGAAGGCGAAAGATCTTGTCAACTTTCAATGCCCATGAGAGGTAGTCTTCGGGATCAATGCTTCCGGAAAACTTTGGCATGGTGAACTTGAGCTTGCCATAGCGATGCTCGTCATTGTTTCCTTGCCTATTGGGAAGATGATCTCGATTTTGGCGGTTTGCCATATCATGTTGCTCTTGAGGATGTAGACGTTCTTGTTGGGGTTGTTGTTCTTGTTGGTATTGTTGCTCATGTCGCGCTTGAGGAGGAGCTTCTTCTTGCATTCTTGCTTGATGGCGCCTTTCTTGCATCTCATCGCGAAGGAAATCTTCTTCTTGACGAGTGTGTCGATTGCGGGCGGCCACATTGCGGTGTGCATCTTGTAAAGCACGTTGCGCCTCCATAGCTTGAGCTTCACGACGTTGTTGTGCCTGGCGGTTAGCCTCGGCATCTTGTTCTTCTTGATATTGGCGAGCTCGCTCTTGTTGTTGTTGGCGTAGTCGTTGCCGTTCTTGTGCTTGCTCAAGTGTATCTTGGTTTTGACGACGTCGACTTTCTTGCTCGTCGAATAGCTCTTGAGAACTCTTGTCATGTAGAGGTTGCCGATGTTCATGTCGAGCTTGACGTGCGACTTGACGAAGAGTGTTTGACGTAGGTGTACTTGAGTCTTGCGTAGAGTCGGTGTGTCGACTTGAGCGGCTTCGTCGATGAGAAGATGTTGAGGAAGAACGTCGGTTGATGATCAATGTCCGGAGCTCATTGTATTGAGTAGACATGTTGGTGTTGATGAGGTCGATTTGCTCCTTGGTACTTTGTTGGAATTGTCGCGCGTCCTCGGCAACTTGACCAATGTACTCTCGCATAGCTTCACTCTCTTGATGTAGAGCTCGTTGGACACCGAATAGATGTAGTTTGGTGACGTAGTTGTTCGCTTCTTGAGGATCATCGAAGATCGGGTTGGTAGATGAACTTGGCCTATCCATCATCACAAGCAAGTAAGTGAGTGGGAGAAAGGAGAAGACAATATCAATGTACCTTAACCGAGGTTGAAAATGGATCAATGATCACTCAACAATGTAACCCGGAAATAGCACTATTGGTATCACTTCGTGTCGATTCTCACACCTACACAAGTAAAGCTTTGAGAGGAGCTTGGTTAGGATGTGGCACAAATTCAAAGTAATCGTCAAAATGACTCAAAGATGTTGAAAATGGTTCACAATTTGCTCATGCAACAAGTAGATCACTAGCAAAGAGTAGCACACGGAACACACGCACGGATAGATAAATGTGGTTGTGCAACCAAGGATGAGCGAAAATTGTGGTAAACCACGGAAAATACTCGTGTTGCACAACGCTAGAGAGACGCTAACCGATTGCTTAATAGGCGGATACGCACTTGTGCACGACCTATAAGAGGCAAAACGTAACGACTATCTATCACAAGTATGCTATGAGTGTATGATGTGCCGATGCTTGAGCACAAGATGGTGTTGCTATGTATGATCTCTTTGGATGCAAGGCGTATGATGCTATTGTTTCTTTGCTTGGATTGGCTCTTTTGCTTAAAAGCTTTTGAGCTCTTTCTTTGGGCACATATGTATGCTTCTCGGATCGAGGTAGCTATTGTGTATGCGGAGCACTCTTGTGGCACACGGGGATATTGATACAGGGTGGAACCCTAATCAGCGGATCTTTCACGTTTGGAGGTTGGCACACGATGAACACGGGGAATCACAAGGGAAAGATGGGGGAAACACAAGAGGAAAACACTCAATCAACACGGAAGCAATCACACAAATGCTAGATTCGCGATACAAGGTTGAGATCCATGATCCAAGGTCAACAACGGTGATACAGATAGTCTTCTCCCGGAGGAGGTCTTGATATCCCGGGGGATCTTCTCCGATGAAGGAGGTCCTGAATCCGAAGTGGATCTTCTCCGTAGAGGCGCACCGTCTCGTGGGAGAAATCCACACAAGTGTCAAATGAGCTAAACCACAGCTAACCCTAAACGGAAAGAGGAGAGGAGTATATATAGTCTACGGGCGAACGGGTACATGGGCCTCGGCCCAGGGGCTGCACGCAGGCAGATCAGGGGCCGGATGTCCGGGCGGCGGCCCGGATGTCCGGGTCTTCGAGGGGTGCCGGACGTCCGGGGCGAGGAGCCGGATGTCCGGGCTGGAGCGGCCTGGTCTCGGGTGCTCTCTGGACAGAGGCGCCGGATTTCCGGGCCCGGGGCCGGATGTCCGGGCCATGCTTGGCCGGATGTCCGGGCCCTGGCCGGATGTCCGGGCCCTGTAGCTTCGGCCGTTGCAAGTCTTCTGTAGTTGATGGCCCAGGTGCCGGATGTCCGGGCCATGGGGTCGGATGTCCGGGGCCTGGAGCTTCCTTCTGCCCTTCTCGATGCATCAGCTCGTCCGTGGTCTTGGGGACTTGTCCATCTTCAAGCTCTTCTCCGAAGCGGCCTTCCTCACACCTGAGCACACACAACACGTCCGTCTGAGGTAGCGACCATGTCTCGCAAGCATTATATGGAAGTAGGGCTAGGAGTGACGTCACCTCGGTCTCAAGAGCTCTTGCCCGGGCTCGAGTCATGGGTCCTTTGGGCACTTGACGAGGCGATGAAGGGTCCATGGTGATGGCCCTAGGATACACCGTATCATCTCCCCTCCCTTGGGAAAGATCCGACCTCGGATCGAAATCTTCATCACCATGGAAAGGAGAGAGGTCCTTGATGTTGAAAGTATCGCTCACGGAGTACTTGTCTCGTGGGATGTCGATCTTGTAGGCGTTGTCGTTGTAGCGTGCTAGCACCTTGAAGGGTCCGTCGGCGCGAGGTAGAAGCTTGGACTTGCGCTCGAGTGGGAAGCAGTCCTTGCGAAGGTGAAGCCAAACAAGATCTCCCGGTTGGAACACCATCGGTGCCTTGTTGACGTTGAACTTGGTGGCGCGACGGTGGACTTGTCGCTCGATCATCGCCCTTGTGTCTTCGTGCACCTTCTTGAGATAAGTTGCCCTTGCACTTGCGTCCATGTTCGTGCGCTCTTGGAGAGGAAGAGGTAGGATGTCCAAAGGCGACAACGGATTGAAGCCGTAGACGATCTCGAAGGGGGACTTGCCGGTTGTGGAGTGTCTTGCGCGGTTGTAGGCGAACTCGGCGATTGGTAAGCAATGCTCCCATTCCCGGATGTTCCTCTTGATCAACACACGAAGAAGAGTGGATAGCGTGCGGTTCATCACCTCCGTCTGGCCGTCCGTTTGTGGATGGTACGCCGAAGAAAATAGAAGCTTGATTCCGAGCTTGGCACATAGTGTTTTCCAAAAGTAACTCAGGAACTTGACGTCCCGGTCGGAGACGATCGTTTTGGGCACGCCGTGTAGACGAAGTATCTCCCTGCAAAAGAGAGTTGCAACATGTGAAGCATCGTCGATCTTGTTACAAGGAATGAAATGAGCCATTTTGGAGAACCTATCTACCACGACAAGCACTGAATCTTTGCCATTTTGAGTCCTAGGCAAGCCAAGTATGAAATCCATGCTTATGTCTTCCCATGGGTGATATGGAATAGGAAGAGGCATATAAAGACCATAAGATTGAGCTTTGGACTTAGCTTTGCGGCATGTAGAACAGCGGTTGGTGAAGCGTGAGACGTCACGAAGCATCTTGGGCCAAAAATAGTTCTTAGAGAGTGTAGCAAACGTTTTGTCTCGTCCAAAGTGTCCCATGAGTCCTCCGCCATGCGATTCCTGCAAAAGGAGCAAACGAAGCGAAGACTCGGGAATGCAAAGTTTGTTAGCTCTCATAAGATATCCATCTTTGATGTAGTAATGCTCCCCAGAAGTGTGAGTCAAGCATTTAGCATAGGCATTTGCAAAGAAAGGATCATGCTCATATAAATCTTTAATATGCTCAAAGCCAATCACATTCAACTCAAGTTGTGTTACAAGCATGCATTTGCGGGAAAGCGCGTCCGCCACAACATTTTCTTTGCCCTTGATGTATTTGATGACATAGGGAAAAGACTCAATGAACTCACTCCATTTAGCATGACGCTTGTTCAACTTGGTTTGACCTTTGAGATACTTGAGTGTCTCATGGTCCGTATGAAGAATGAATTCATGAGGTCTAAGATAGTGTTCCCAAACACGTAGAACTCTCACCAAGGCATAAAGCTCTTTATCATAGATAGGATAGTTAAGTTGCGCTCCCGATAGCTTCTCGCTAAAGTACGCAATTGGGCGCTTTTCTTGCATTAGCACGCCACCTATGCCGGTACCACTAGCATCACAATGAATCTCAAACGGTTTGTCAAAGTTTGGTAGTGCTAGAAGCGGTGCGTGCGTGAGCAAGCTCTTAAGCTCATTGAACGCGGTGTCTTGCGAAGGACCCCAAATGAAGGGTGCGTTCTTCTTGCTCAAAGCGTGTAGAGGCATAGCAATGGTGCTAAAGTCCTTCACAAAACGTCGATAGAAACCGGCTAGACCAAGGAAACTATGCACTTGCATAAGATTCTTTGGTTGAGGCCAAGTTTTAATTGCTTCAATTTTAGTTTCATCAACGTGAACACCTTGAGAAGACACGACAAATCCTAGAAAGACAACCTTGTCAACGCCAAAAGTGCATTTTTCCATATTAGCATACAATTGTTGTTTGCGAAGTGCTTGCAAAACTAGTTGAACATGGTCAACATGTTCTTCAAGCGACTTGCTAAACACAAGAATGTCATCAAAGTAAACCACAACAAAGACACCTATGTAGGGTCTAAGAACAAAGTGCATAAGACGCACAAAAGTGCCGGGTGCTTCCGATAAGCCCATTGGCATGACAAGCCACTCATATAACCCAAACTTGGTTTTGAAAGCAGTTTTCCACTCATCACCCTCTTGAATACGAATTTGGTAGTAACCACTTTTAAGATCAATTTTTGAAAAGATGGTGGCACCACAAAGTTCATCAAGCATGTCATCTAAGCGAGGAATAGGGTGACGATATCTAACGGTGATAGCATTTATCGGGCGGCAATCGGAACACATGCGAAAAGTTCCGTCTTTCTTAGGCACGAGAATAACGGGAACGGCACAAGGGCTTAGACTTTCACGTACATGACCCTTGTCGACGAGATTTTGCACTTGCCGTTGTATCTCCTTCGTTTCCTCGGGGTTGACGCGGTACGGAGCTTTGTTTGGAAGTGGAGCACCGGGTACGAGGTCGATGCGGTGTTCTATCCCTCGAAGTGGAGGTAGACCCGGTGGTAGCTCATCCGGAAAGACGTCCGAGAATTCCTGCAACAATTTAGACAATACCAAAGGTGGAGGTGGTGAAGTGTTAGTAGGTTTGGCTTCCCCTTTGCATAGAAGCACAAGGTGGAAGACGCTCGATGGGTTCTCGCACACTTCTCTCATCTCACGTTTGGTAGCAAATAGCACTAGTTGCTTCTTGTCGCTCATCGTGGAGTCGCTCATATTTGGCTTGTGGCTCTCGCTCTCTTTTTGGTGGCTCGCTCTCTCACCATTCTCTCCACGATGGGTGGTAGGTAAAATCTTGTCGGCGGCAACTTGACTTGGGGACATTGGCCGAAGCACGAATTCCTTGCCCTTCATCTTGAAATGATAGTGATTTGTCCGTCCATTGTGTGTGACTCCACGATCATATTGCCATGGGCGTCCAAGAATAAGGTGGCACACGGACATGGGTATCACATCACACTCAAGGGTGTCCTCGTAGGCGCCAATCTTGAAAGAGACTTGCACGGTGTGCTCGACTCGAAGAATTCCGGCGTCGTTGAGCCATTGGACCTTGTAGGGATGCGGATGCTTCGTCTTGACCAAATGAAGCTTGTCGCATAGCTCTTCACTTGCCAAGTTGTGGCAACTTCCGCCATCGATGATAACCTTGACGGCGCGTCCATTGATGCCAGCCTTCGTATGGAAAATGTGACAACGTTGGTCGTCATCTTGTTGATGTTGGAGTGTCAAGACTTTGGAGACAACAAGGTTGGGGCTTGAGTCATTGTCGCAAAACACTTGATTGTCTTCTTCTTCATTGACTTGGCGATGCATAGCGACATGCTCAAGTGCTTCCATCTCATCATCGCTCATGGAGTCATAAGATCCGTCGTCGTTGATGATCATGGTGCGAACGGTCTTGCACTCAAATGACTTATGGCCTCGTCCTTGGCACTTGAAGCATTTGATGGAGCTCGTCTTGTTATTGTCTTCGGTAGGAGTTGTAGTAGAGGAAGCTCTTGGCTTGAAGTTGTTGGTAGAAGGTGGACGACTCGATGTAGTCGCATTCTTGTAGCTTGGCTTGTCTCCGAGGTTTGTAGAAGGCTTGGTAGAGGTAGGAGGAGTAGCCGAAGTCGTTGAAGCGTGGTTGTAGGAGCCAAAGTTCTTGGAGTTGAACTTGGAGTACTTGTAGTCCTCTTGAACTTGTCGCTCTGCTTTGGTTGCTTGGTGTACTAGCTCGAGGAGATTGTTGTATGGTTGGAAGTCCGCAATCTTCTTGATAGGATAGTTGAGTCCATTCAAGAATCTCGCCATTGTTTGCTCTTCATCTTCCATGATGTTTGCTCTTATCATAGCAATCTCCATCTCCTTGTAGTACTCTTCAACGGACTGGGTACCTTGCTTGAGGAGTTGTAGCTTCTTGAACAAGTCTCGGTTGTAGTGTGTAGGCACGAAGCGTGCTCTCATCACTTCCTTCATTTGAGCCCAAGTGGTGATAGGAGGTTCGCCTTTGGCTTCTCTTCTCTCCATGATTTGCTCCCACCAAATGAGAACATAGTCTTGGAACTCAAGTGATGCCATGGCGATCTTCTTCTCTTCATCGAAGTTGTGAAGGCGAAAGATCTTGTCAACTTTCAATGCCCATGAGAGGTAGTCTTCGGGATCAATGCTTCCGGAAAACTTTGGCATGGTGAACTTGAGCTTGCCATAGCGATGCTCATCATTGTTTCCTTGCCTATTGGGAGGATGATCTCGATTTTGTCGGTTTGCCGTATCGTGTTGCTCTTGAGGATGTAGACGTTCTTGTTGGAGTTGATGTTCTTGTTGGTATTGTTGCTCATGTCGCGCTTGAGGAGGAGCTTCTTCTTGCATTCTTGCTTGATGGCGCCGTTCTTGCATCTCATCTCGAAGAAAATCCTCTTCTTGACGAGTGTGTCGATTGCGGGCGGCCACATTGCGGTGTGCATCTTGTAAAGCACGTTGCGCCTCCATAGCTTGAGCGTCACGACGTTGTTGTGCTTGGCGGTTAGCCTCGGCATCTTGTTCTTCTTGATATTGACGAGCTCGCTCTTGTTGTTGTTGGTGTAGTCGTTGCCGTTCTTGTGCTTGCTCAAGTGTAGCTTGGTTGTGACGACGTCGATTTTCTTGTTCGTCGAATAGCTCTTGGGAACTCTTGTCATGTAGAGGTTGCCGATGTTCATGTCGAGCTTGACGTGCGGCTTGACGAAGAGTGTTTGACGTAGGTGTACTTGAGTCTTGCGTTGAGTCGGTATGTCGACTTGAGCGGCTTCGTCGATGAGATGATGTTGAGGAAGAACGTCGGTTGATGATCAATGTCCGTAGCTCATTGTATTGAGTAGACATGTTGGTGTTGATGAGGTCGATTTGCTCCTTGGTGCTTTGTTGGAATTGTCGCGCGTCCTCGGCAACTTGACCAATGTACTCTCGCATAGCTTCACTCTCTTGATGTAGAGCTCGTTGGACACCGAATAGATGTAGTTTGGTGACGTAGTTGTTCGCTTCTTGAGGATCATCGAAGATCGGGTTGGTAGATGAACTTGGCCTATCCATCATCACAAGCAAGTAAGTGAGTGGGAGAAAGGAGAAGACAATATCAATGTACCTTAACCGAGGTTGAAAATGGATCGATGATCACTCAACAATGTAACCCGGAAATAGCACTATTGGTATCACTTCGTGTCGATTCTCACACCTACAAGTAAAGCTTTGAGAGGAGCTTGGTTAGGATGTGGCACAAATTCAATGCAATCGTCAAAATGACTCAAAGATGTTGAAAATGGTTCACAAATTTGCTCATGCAACAAGTAGATCACTAGCAAAGAGTAGCACACGGAACACACGCACGGATAGATAAATGTGGTTGTGCAACCAAGGGTGAGCGAAAAATGTGGTAAACCACGGAAAATGCTCGTGTTGCACAACGCTAGAGAGACGCTAACCGATTGCTTAATAGGCGGATACGCACTTGTGCACGACCTATATGGGCAAAACGTAACGACTATCTATCACAAGTATGCTATGAGTGTATGATGTGCCGATGCTTGAGCACAAGATGATGTTGCTATGTATGATCTCTTTGGATGCAAGGCGTATGATGCTATTGTTTCTTTGCTTGGATTGTCTCTTTTGCTTAAAAGCTTTTGAGCTCTTTCTTTGGGCACATATGTATTCTTCTCGAATCGAGGTAGCTATTGTGTATGCGGAGCACTCTTGTGGCACAAGGAGATATGCAATATACCAAGATGATGTGGTATGCAATATATATATGAGTATCACTAATGTGCACAAGTGTCGTGGCCCGGCAATACTCAAATGGCTAGTCTCAATGGGAAAGCTACGCAAAGATGGTTCATAGGGTGACAATGCAATTGCAAGATAGAATGATCGAAGTGTCGTCGATGTTACCGTCCTTGCCGAAGTTGAGCGGTGGTGTCGTCGAAGTCTTGCCGTCCCAAGGTAGCCGAAACATCCAAGGAAACGGTGAAACCAAAACTCAAGTATCCACGGCAAATGGAGACAAATTTTCCAAACTCGAAACGGTGAAGCGTTGGTGGTTGTTGCGGAAGATTGGTGGAGGTTTGCGGAAGAGTGGGTGGATCACCGAATGCAAAGGGGGGAATGATTGCTAGGAGGGAAGTGTAGTGGGGGGAAATGGCTGCGGGAGGCCGGATGTCCGGGCCAGGGGCCGGATGTCCGGGCCGGGCCGGATGTCCGGGGCACAAGCCGGATGTCCGGGGTGCCCGAGCCAGCAAGATCACGTTGCAAAGGGGGGTTTCGGGGCAAAAATTCGGTGGATTTTTCGGATGAAATTTGGGGAAGAGTGGAGGAAAAGCTAGATCCACACGTGGCACAGCAAATCCATGGAACAAATTCAACAAAATCTTGCCAAATCAACAGATCACAGAAAATTTTTTTGGGGCTCTTTTTGTGGGGCAATTTTCGAAATTAGGAAGAACACGACAAAAACAGGCTAGAAAACAAAGTGTGGGGCTCCAAAATCGTGAGAAACCTTTGCTCTAGATACCATAATGATATAGGGTGGAACCCTAATCAGCGGATCTTTCACGTTTGGAGGTTGGCACACGATGAACACGGGGAAAACACGGAGAAAGATGGGGAAAACACAAGAGAGAACACTCAAATCAACACGGAAGCAATCACACAAGTGCTAGATTCGCGATACAAGGTCGAGATACATGATCCAAAGTCAACAACGGTGATACAGATAGTCTTCTCCCGGAGGAGGTCTTGGAATCCCGTGGGATCTTCCCGTTAGGGGTCTTGAATCCAGAGGTGGATCTTCTCCGTAGAGGCGCACCGGTCTCGTGGGAGAAATCCACACAAGTGTCAAATGAGCTAAAACCACAGCTGACCCTAAACGGAAAGAGGAGAGGAGTATATATAGTCTACGGGGCGAATGGGTACATGGGCCTCGGCCCAGAGGATGCGCGCAGGCATTTTCAGGAGCCGGACGTCCGGGCGGCGGGCCGGATGTCCGGGGCTTCGCGGGTCGCCGGATGTCCGGGGCGGTGGCCCGGATGTCCGGGCGGGAGGAGCCGAGCCTCGGGTGCTCTCTGGACAGGAGCGCCGGATTTCCGGGCCCGAGGCCGGATGTCCGGGCCGTGCTTGGCCGGATGTCCGGGCCCTGGCCGGATGTCCGGGCCCTGTGGTTGGCCTTCTGTAGAGAGATGTCCAGGGGCCGGATGTCCGGGCCAGGGGGCCGGATGTCCGGGTCCTGGAGCTGCTTTCCGGTCTTCTCGTTGCATCAGCTCGTCCATGACCTTGGGGACTTGTCCATCTTCAAGCTCTTCTCCGAAGTGGTCTCCTTCACACCTGAGCACACAAAGCACACTCGCTTGAGGTAGCAACCATGTCTCGCAAGATTCATAAGGAAGTAGGGCTAGGAGTGACGTCACCTCGGTCTCGAAAGCTCTAGTACGGGCACGTGTCATCGGTCCTTGAGGCACTTGAGGGGGTGAAGGAGGGTCCATGGGGATGGCCCTAGGATACACCGTATCACCGAGGCTAACCGCCACGCACAACAACGTCGTGAAGCTCAAGCTATGGAGGCGCAACGTGCTTTACAAGATGCACACCGCAATGTGGCCGCCCGCAATCGACACACTCGTCAAGAAGAGGATTTTCTTCGAGATGAGATGCAAGAACGGCGCCATCAAGCAAGAATGCAAGAAGAAGCTCCTCCTCAAGCGCGACATGAGCAACAATACCAACAAGAACATCAACTCCAACAAGAACGTCTACATCCTCAAGAGCAACATGATATGGCAAACCGCCAAAATCGAGAGCGCCTTCCCAATAGGCAAGGAAACAATGACGAGCATCGCTATGGCAAGCTCAAGTTCACCATGCCAAAGTTTTCCGGAAGCATTGATCCCGAAGACTACCTCTCATGGGCATTGAAAGTTGACAAGATCTTTCGCCTTCACAACTTCGATGAAGAGAAGAAGATCGCCATGGCATCACTTGAGTTCCAAGACTATGTTCTCATTTGGTGGGAGCAAATCATGGAGAGAAGAGAAGCCAAAGGCGAACCTCCTATCACCACTTGGGCTCAAATGAAGGAAGTGATGAGAGCACGCTTCGTGCCTACACACTACAACCGAGACTTGTTCAAGAAGCTACAACTCCTCAAGCAAGGTACCAAGTCCGTTGAAGAGTACTACAAGGAGATGGAGATTGCCATGATACGAGCGAACATCACGGAAGATGATGAGCAAACTATGGCACGATTCTTGAATGGACTCAACTATCCCATCAAGAAGATTGCGGACTTCCAACCATACAACAATCTCCTCGAGCTAGTACATCAAGCAACCAAAGCGGAGCGACAAGTTCAAGAAGACTACAAGTACTCAAAGTTCACCTCCAAGAACTTCGGCTCCTACAACCAAGCTTCAACGACTTCGGCTACTCCTCCTACCTCTTCCAAGCCTCCTACAAACTTCGGAGACAAGCAAAGCTACAAGAATGCGACTACATCGAGTCGTCCACCTTCTACCAACAACTTCAAGCCAAGAGCTTCCTCTACTACAACTCCTACCGAAGACAATAACAAGACGAGCTCCATCAAATGCTTCAAGTGCCAAGGACGAGTGATAGAGGCAAAGGTGTCCCGTCTTTCGATGAGATGGTGGTTATCGTTTTGGAGGAAGTCGACTTTGACGATCCGACTACGAACGTGCGAGGATGTCGCGCCTTAGCAATCGCTAAACCAACTCCGAGAGGTTGTTGACCACGCCGGAGCACGATCAACCTGACCACGAAGGTCTGTTTCCTGCAGGCAAACGAAGAACAAGCAAGAAACTAAGATTGCAATCTGGATATTGCGAATATAAGAGGAAAGCTTTATTGATCAAGGTGGGGTTCTGTGACGCCTTGGTCTGGTCGTTGAACACAAACGAAGTACGCGAAGTTGCAGCTATGGCGAACTTTTAATCTAAACAAAACCCAAAGTCTAAACGACGCCCTAAGGGCTGTATATATGAGGGAAAGAGGGGGGAATTTCGTGGCCCTTGGTGGAGGGTCCGAAACCAACCCTAACTCTTGTTTCCCCACACATACGGACTCTAAAAACAGCCTATACTCAAGTATTTCGAAATTACATGGGCCTGGCCCAATAATAAGGTGACGCAGCACCTAAAATAGCCTCTGGACGAAATTTATGAAGTGGCATCTTGTATATTTCGTCCAAGGCTTCTCGCACTCATTATGGTGGCTTCAAAGTCCTGAAATCATCCATTGTAACTCCATTCTTGTCCCCCTTGCGCATGCCATCATCTCCATGCTTGATCTTGCTCCAATGTTCATCCTTCTTGTCCAAGCTAGGCCCTTCATTTGTAAGCAAGACAAATGTATCCAATTTAGGCAGCATCATATTCTCATGAACATTAGATTCATTACCAAGAAACGAAAGTACCTGGTAATTTAATTGGCGTGCGCGAGCTCTAGTAATTGGTCCTGTATATGTGTCAGTTGGAGCTGTGGGTGTAACCTTGTTAGTGATGTCCTCATCATTTCTCACGATTTTGGAGCCCCACACCTCGTTTTCTAGCCTGTTTTTGTCGTGTTCCTCCCTATTTCGAAAATTTCCCCACAAAAAGAGCCCCAAAAATTTTCTGTGATCCGTTGATTTGGCAAGATTTTGTTGAATTTGTTCCATGGATTTGCTGTGCCACGTGTGGATCTAGCTTTTCCCCCACTTTTCCCCAATTTTCATCCGCAAAATCCGCCGAATTTTTCCCCAAACACCACCGGTTGCAAGGAGTTTTTCCTGGCTCGGGCACCCCGGACATCCGGCTCGTGCCCCGGACATCCGGCCCGGCCCGGACATCCGGCCCCTGGCCCGGACATTCGGCCCCCGCAGCCACAAAACCACCACTACACCCCACCTCGCATACCCCACCCCCGCCTCTTCGTTCGGTGATCCACCAACCTTCCGCAAAACCACCACCAATCTTCCGCAACCACCATCGCTTACCCGCTTCGAGTTTGGAAAATTTGTCTCCACTTGCTGTGGATACTTGAGTTGTGGTTTCACCGTTTCCTTGGATGTTTAGGCTACCTTGGGACGGGAAGACTTCGACAACACCACCGCTCAACTTCGGCAAGGACGGTAACATCGACGACACTTCGCTCATTCTACCTTGCAATTGCATTGACACCCTATGAACCATCTTTGCGTAGCTTTCCCATTGAGACTAGCCATTTGAGTATTGCCGGGCCACGACACTTGTGCACATTAGTGATAGTCATAGATATTGCATACTACATCATTGTGAGTAACATCACATCATCTTGGTATCTTGCATATCCCCGTGTGCCACAAGAGTGCTCCGCATACACAATAGCTACCTCGATCCGAGAAGCATACATATGTGCCCAAAGAAAGAGCTCAAAAGCTTTTAAGCAAAAGAGCCAATCCAAGCAAAGAAACAATAGCATCATACGCCTTGCATCCAAAGAGATCATACATAGCAACACCATCTTGTGCTCAAGCATCGGCACATCATACACTCATAGCATACTTGTGATAGATAGTCGTTACGTTTTGCCCATATAGGTCGTGCACAAGTGCGTATCCGCCTATTAAGCAATCGGTTAGCGTCTCTCTAGCGTTGTGCAACACGAGCATTTTCCGTGGTTTACCACATTTTTCGCTCATCCTTGGTTGCACAACCACATTTATCTATCCGTGCGTGTGTTCCGAGTGCTACTTTTTGCTAGTGATCTACTTGTTGCATGAGCAAATTGTGAACCATTTTCAACATCTTTGAGTCATTTTGACGATTACTTTGAATTTGTGCCACATCCTAACCAAGCTCCTCTCAAAGCTTTACTTGTGTAGGTGTGAGAATCGACACGAAGCGATACCAATAGTGCTATTTCCGGGTTACATTGTTGAGTGATCATTGATCCATTTTCAACTTCGGTTAAGGTACATTGATATTGTCTTCTCCTTTCCCCCACTCACTTACTTTCTTGTGATGATGGATAGGCCAAGTTCATCTACCAACCCGATCTTCGATGATCCTCAAGAAGCGAACAACTACGTCACCAAACTACATCTATTCGGTGTCCAACGAGCTCTACATCAAGAGAGTGAAGCTATGCGAGAGTACATTGGTCAAGTTGCCGAGGACGCGCGACAATTCCAACAAAGCACCAAGGAGCAAATCGACCTCATCAACACCAACATGTCTACTCAATACAATGAGCTACGGACATTGATCATCAACCGACGTTCTTCTTCAACATCATCTCATCGACGAAGCCGCTCAAGTCGACATACCGACTCAACGCAAGACTCAAGTACACCTACGTCAAACACTCTTCGTCAAGCCGCACGTCAAGCTCGACATGAACATCGGCAACCTCTACATGACAAGAGTTCCCAAGAGCTATTCGACGAACAAGAAAATCGACGTCGTCAAAACCAAGCTACACTTGAGCAAGCACAAGAACGGCAACGACTACGCCAACAACAACAAGAGCGAGCTCGTCAATATCAAGAAGAACAAGATGCCGAGGCTAACCGCCAAGCACAACAACGTCGTGAAGCTCAAGCTATGGAGGCACAACGTGCTTTACAAGATGCACACCGCAATGTGGCCGCCCGCAATCGACACACTCGTCAAGAAGAGGATTTTCTTCGAGATGAGATGCAAGAACGGCGCCATCAAGCAAGAATGCAAGAAGAAGCTCCTCCTCAAGCGCGACATGAACAACAATACCAACAAGAACATCAACTCCAACAAGAACGTCTACATCCTCAAGAGCAACATGATATGGCAAACCGCCAAAATCGAGAGCGCCTTCCCAATAGGCAAGGAAACAATGACGAGCATCGCTATGGCAAGCTCCAGTTCACCATGCCAAAGTTTTCCGGAAGCATTGATCCCGAAGACTACCTCTCATGGGCATTGAAAGTTGACAAGATCTTTCGCCTTCACAACTTCGATGAAGAGAAGAAGATCGCCATGGCATCACTTGAGTTCCAAGACTATGTTCTCATTTGGTGGGAGCAAATCATGGAGAGAAGAGAAGCCAAAGGCGAACCTCCTATCACCACTTGGGCTCAAATGAAGGAAGTGATGAGAGCACGCTTCGTGCCTACACACTACAACCGAGACTTGTTCAAGAAGCTACAACTCCTCAAGCAAGGTACCAAGTCCGTTGAAGAGTACTACAAGGAGATGGAGATTGCCATGATACGAGCGAACATCACGGAAGATGATGAGCAAACTATGGCGCGATTCTTGAATGGACTCAACTATCCCATCAAGAAGATTGCGGACTTCCAACCATACAACAATCTCCTCGAGCTAGTACATCAAGCAACCAAAGCGGAGCGCCAAGTTCAAGAAGACTACAAGTACTCAAAGTTCACCTCCAAGAACTTCGGCTCCTACAACCAAGCTTCAACGACTTCGGCTACTCCTCCTACCTCTTACAAGCCTCCTACAAACTTCGGAGACAAGCAAAGCTACAAGAATACGACTACATCGAGTCGTCCACCTTCTACCAACAACTTCAAGCCAAGAGCTTCCTCAACCACACCTCCAACCGAAGATAACAACAAGACGAGCTCCATCAAATGCTTCAAGTGCCAAGGACGAGGCCACAAGTCATTTGAGTGCAAGACCGTTCGCACCATGATCATCAACGACGACGGATCATATGACTCCATGAGCGATGATGAGATGGAAGCACTTGAGCATGTAGCAATGCATCGCCAAGTCAATGAAGAAGAAGACAATCAAGTGTTTTGCGACAACGACTCAAGCCCCAACCTTGTTGTCTCCAAAGTCTTGACACTCCAACATCAACAAGATGAAGACCAACGTTGTCACATTTTCCATACGAAGGCTGGCATCAATGGACGCGCCGTCAAGGTTATCATCGATGGCGGAAGTTGCCACAACTTGGCAAGCGAAGAGCTATGCGACAAGCTTCATTTGGTCAAGACGAAGCATCCTCACCCCTACAAGGTCCAATGGCTCAACGACGCCGGAATTCTTCGAGTCGAGCACACCGTGCAAGTCTCTTTCAAGATTGGCGCTTACGAGGACACTCTTGAGTGTGATGTGATACCCATGTCCGTGTGCCACCTTATTCTTGGACGACCATGGCAATATGATCGTGGAGTCACACACAATGGACGGACGAATCACTATCACTTCAAGATGAAGGGCAAGGAATTCGTGCTACGACCAATGACTCCAAGTCAAGTAGCCGCCGACAAGATTTTACCTACCACCCATCGTGGAGAGAATGGTGAGGGAGCGAGCCACCAAAAAGAGAGCGAGAGCCACAAGCCAAATATGAGCGACTCCACGATGAGCGACAAGAAGCAACTAGTGCTATTTGCTACCAAACGAGAGATGAGAGAAGTGTGTGAGAACCCATCGAGCGTCTTCCACTTTGTGCTCCTATGCAAAGGGGAAGCCAAACCTACTAACACTTCACCACCTCCACCTTTAGTGTTGTCTAAATTGTTGCAGGAATTCTCGGACGTCTTTCCGGATGAGCTACCACCGGGTCTACCTCCACTTCGAGGGATAGAGCACCGCATCGACCTCGTACCCGGTGCTCCACTTCCAAACAAAGCTCCGTACCGCGTCAACCCCGAGGAAACAAAGGAGATACAACGGCAAGTGCAAAATCTCATCGACAAGGGTCATGTACGTGAAAGTCTAAGCCCTTGTGCCGTTCCCGTTATTCTCGTGCCTAAGAAAGACGGAACTTTTCGCATGTGTTCCGATTGCCGCCCGATAAATGCCATAACCGTTCGATATCGTCACCCTATTCCTCGCTTAGATGACATGCTTGATGAACTTTGTGGTGCCACCATCTTTTCAAAAATTGATCTTAAAAGTGGTTACTACCAAATTCGCATTCACGAGGGTGATGAGTGGAAAACTGCTTTCAAAACCAAGTTTGGGTTATATGAGTGGCTTGTCATGCCAATGGGTTTATCGGAAGCACCCGGCACTTTTGTGCGTCTTATGCACTTTGTTCTTAGACCCTACATAGGTGTCTTTGTTGTGGTTTACTTTGATGACATTCTTGTGTTTAGCAAGTCGCTTGAAGAACATGTTGACCATGTTCAACTAGTTTTGCAAGCACTTCGCAAACAACAATTGTATGCTAATATGGAAAAATGCACTTTTGGCGTTGACAAGGTTGTCTTTCTAGGATTTGTCGTGTCTTCTCAAGGTGTTCACGTTGATGAAACTAAAATTGAAGCAATTAAAACTTGGCCTCAACCAAAGAATCTTATGCAAGTGCGTAGTTTCCTTGGTCTAGCCGGTTTCTATCGACGTTTTGTGAAGGATTTTAGCACCATTGCTATGCCTCTACACGCTTTGAGCAAGAAGAACGCACCCTTCATTTGGGGTCCTTCGCAAGACACCGCGTTCAATGAGCTTAAGAGCTTGCTCACGCACGCACCACTTCTAGCACTACCGAACTTTGACAAACCGTTTGAGATTCATTGTGATGCTAGTGGTACCGGCATCGGTGGCGTGCTAATGCAAGAAAAGCGCCCAATTGCGTACTTTAGCGAGAAGCTTTCGGGAGCTCAACTTAACTATCCTATCTATGATAAAGAGCTTTATGCCTTGGTGAGAGTTCTACGTGTTTGGGAACACTATCTTAGACCTCATGAATTCATTCTTCATACGGACCATGAGACACTCAAGTATCTCAAAGGTCAAACTAAGTTGAACAAGCGTCATGCTAAATGGAGTGAGTTCATTGAGTCTTTTCCCTATGTCATCAAATACATCAAGGGCAAAGAAAATGTTGTGGCGGACGCGCTTTCCCGCAAATGCATGCTTGTTACACAACTTGAGTTGAATGTGATTGGCTTTGAGCATATTAAAGATTTGTATGCGCATGATCCTTTCTTTGCAAATGCCTATGCTAAATGCTTGACTCACACTTCTTGGGAGCATTACTACATCAAAGATGGATATCTTATGAGAGCTAACAAACTTTGCATTCCCGAGTCTTCGCTTCGTTTGCTCCTTTTGCAGGAATCGCATGGAGGAGGACTCATGGGACACTTTGGACGAGACAAGACGTTTGCTACACTCTCTAAGAACTATTTTTGGCCCAAGATTGATACGGTGTATCCTAGGGCCATCCCCATGGACCCTCCTTCACCCCCTCAAGTGCCTCAAGGACCGATGACACGTGCCCGTACTAGAGCTTTCGAGACCGAGGTGACGTCACTCCTAGCCCTACTTCCTTATGAATCTTGCGAGACATGGTTGCTACCTCAAGCGAGTGTGCTTTGTGTGCTCAGGTGTGAAGGAGACCACTTCGGAGAAGAGCTTGAAGATGGACAAGTCCCCAAGGTCATGGACGAGCTGATGCAACGAGAAGACCGGAAAGCAGCTCCAGGACCCGGACATCCGGCCCCCTGGCCCGGACATCCGGCCCCTGGGCATCTCTCTACAGAAGGCCAACCACAGGGCCCGGACATCCGGCCAGGGCCCGGACATCCGGCCAAGCACGGCCCGGACATCCGGCCTCGGGCCCGGAAATCCGGCGCTCCTGTCCAGAGAGCACCCGAGGCTCGGCTCCTCCCGCCCGGACATCCGGGCCACCGCCCCGGACATCCGGCGACCCGCGAAGCCCCGGACATCCGGCCCGCCACCCGGACGTCCGGCTCCTGAAGATGCCTGCGCGCATCCTCTGGGCCGAGGCCCATGTACCCATTCGCCCCGTAGACTATATATACTCCTCTCCTCTTTCCGTTTAGGGTTAGCTGTGGTTTTAGCTCATTTGACACTTGTGTGGATTTCTCCCACGAGACCGGTGCGCCTCTACGGAGAAGATCCACCTCTGGATTCAAGACCCCTAACGGGAAGATCCCACGGGATTCCAAGACCTCCTCCGGGAGAAGACTATCTGTATCACCGTTGTTGACTTTGGATCATGTATCTCGACCTTGTATCGCGAATCTAGCACTTGTGTGATTGCTTCCGTGTTGATTTGAGTGTTCTCTCTTGTGTTTTCCCCATCTTTCTCCGTGTTTTCCCCGTGTTCATCGTGTGCCAACCTCCAAACGTGAAAGATCCGCTGATTAGGGTTCCACCCTGCATCAAAGATGCTTCGTGACGTCTCACGATTCACAAACCGTTGTTCTACATGCCGCAAAGCTAAGTCCAAAGCTCAATCTTATGGCCTTTATATGCCTCTTCCTATTCCATATCACCCATGGGAAGACATAAGCATGGATTTCATACTTGGCTTGCCTAGGACTCAAAATGGCAAAGATTCCGTGCTTGTCGTGGTAGATAGGTTCTCCAAAATGGCTCATTTCATTCCTTGTAACAAGATCAACGATGCTTCACATGTTGCAACTCTCTTTTGCAGGGAGATACTTCGTCTACACGGCGTGCCCAAAACGATCGTCTCCGACCGGGACGTCAAGTTCCTGAGTTACTTTTGGAAAACACTATGTGCCAAGCTCGGAATCAAGCTTCTATTTTCTTCGGCGTACCATCCACAAACGGACGGCCAGACGGAGGTGACGAACCGCACGCTATCCACTCTTCTTCGTGTGTTGATCAAGAGGAACATCCGGGAATGGGAGCATTGCTTACCAATCGCCGAGTTCGCCTACAACCGCGCAAGACACTCCACAACCGGCAAGTCCCCCTTCGAGATCGTCTACGGCTTTAACCCGTTGTCACCTTTGGACATCCTACCGCTTCCTCTCCAAGAGCGCACGAACATGGACGCAAGTGCAAGGGCAACTTATCTCAAGAAGGTGCACGAAGACACAAGGGCGATGATCGAGCGACAAGTCCACCGTCGCGCCACCAAGCTCAACGTCAACAAGGCACCGATGGTGTTCCAACCGGGAGATCTTGTTTGGCTTCACCTTCGCAAGGACCGCTTCCCACTCGAGCGCAAGTCCAAGCTTCTACCTCGCGCCGACGGACCCTTCAAGGTGCTAGCACGCTACAACGACAACGCCTACAAGATCGACATCCCACGGGACAAGTACTCCGTGAGCGACACTTTCAACATCAAGGACCTCTCTCCTTTCCATGGTGATGAAGATTTCGATCCGAGGTCGGATCTTTCCCAAGGGAGGGGAGATGATACGGTGTATCCTAGGGCCATCACCATGGACCCTCCTTCACACCCTCAAGTGCCTCGAGGACCGATGACACGTGCTCGTGCTAGAGCTTTCGAGACCGAGGTGACGTCACTCCTAGCCCAACTTCCTTATGAATCTTGCGAGACATGGTTGCTACCTCAAGCGAGTGTGCTTTGTGTGCTCAGATGTGAAGGAGACCGCTTCGGAGAAGAGCGTGAAGATGGACAAGTCCCCAAGGCCACGGACGAACTGATCCATCGAGAAGGGCAGAAGGGAACTCCAGGCCCCGGACATCCGGCCCCATGGCCCGGACATCCGGCACCTGGGCCATCAACTACAGAAGGCCAGCAGCAACTGAAGCTACAGGGCCCGGACATCCGGCCAGGGCCCGGACATCCGGCCAAGCATGGCCCGGACATCCGGCCCCGGGCCCGGAAATCCGGCGCTTCTGTCCAGAGAGCACCCGAGACCAGGCCGCTCCAGCCCGGACATCCGGCTCCTCGCCCCGGACGTCCGGCACCCCTCGAAGACCCGGACATCCGGGCCGCCGCCCGGACATCCGGGCCGCCGCCCGGACATCCGGCCCCTGATCTGCCTGCGTGCAGCCCCTGGGCCGAGGCCCATGTACCCGTTCGCCTCGTAGACTATATATACTCCTCTCCTCTTTCCGTTTAGGGTTAGCTGTGGTTTTAGCTCATTTGACACTTGTGTGGATTTCTCCCACGAGACCGGTGCGCCTCTACGGAGAAGATCCACCTCTGGATTCAAGACCCCTAACGGGAAGATCCCACGGGATTCCAAGACCTCCTCCGGGAGAAGACTATCTGTATCACCGTTGTTGACTTTGGATCATGTATCTCGACCTTGTATCGCGAATCTAGCACTTGTGTGATTGCTTCCGTGTTGATTTGAGTGTTCTCTCTTGTGTTTTCCCCATCTTTCTCCGTGTTTTCCCCGTGTTCATCGTGTGCCAACCTCCAAACGTGAAAGATCCGCTGATTAGGGTTCCACCCTGTATCATTAGCTCATTTGAGACCTAGAGCATTGCTCATCCATAGTGGTTCTACTCCACGAGAGAGACTGCAGCCTGATATGGTGTATCCTAGGGTCATCCCCATGGACCCTTCATCGCCTCATCATATGCCCAAAGGACCAATGAATAGAGCTCTCGAGACCGAGGTGACGTCATTCCTTGCTCTAAAACCTTCCGATATGCATGAGACATGGCTGCTACCCTCATCTGGAACCCTATGCATACTCAGGTACTTGGGTGAAGGCCACGGGACAGCTCCGCACAATGGTCAAGACGGCGAGCCCGACGAGTGCACGAGACAAGAAGAAGGATGGCTGAAGATACTACAGGCACCGGACGTCCGGCCTGCACCGGACGACCGGCGACTCCCAGGCACCGGACGACCGGAAGACACCGGACGTCCGGCCTCCCCCAGACGACCGGACGACCGGAAGCCACCGGACGTCCGTGACAACGACTACAGAAGCTAAATAGCGGAAATCCGAGGATTACCGGACGTCCGGTCCCTCCGGAACCACCGGACGTCCGGTAACCCACGGACGTCCGCTACGACGGCGACCGCGTGTGTAATATAAATACTGTGGACCTCCTTCCTTTAGACTTAGCTGTGGTTTAGCTCATTTGATACTTGTGTGGATTTCTCCCACGAGACGGTGCGCCTCTACGGAGAAGATCCACTTCGGATTCAGGACCTCCTTCACGGAGAAGATCCCCAGGGATATCAAGACCTCCTCACGGAGAAGACTATCTTTGTATCACCGGTGTTGACTTTGGATCATGTATCTCAACCTTGTATCGCGAATCTAGTGCTTGTGTGATTATCTTCGTGTTGATTGAGTGTTTTCCTCTTGTGTTTTCCCCATCTTTCCCTTGTGATTCCCCGTGTTCATCGTGTGCCAACCTCCAAACGTGAAAGATCCGCTGATTAGGGTTCCACCCTGTATCATATGGTATCAAGAGCAAAGGTTTCTCACGATTTTGGAGCCCCACACTTTGTTTTCTAGCCTGTTTTTGTCGTGTTCTTCCCTATTTCAAAATTCCCCACAAAAAGAGCCCCAAATTTTTTTTGTGTGATCTGTTGATTTGGCAAGATTTTGTTGACTTTGTTCCATGGATTTGCTGTGCCACGTGTCGATCTAGCATTACCCCACCTTCTCACCGTTTTTCCACCGCAAATCCGACTACGTTTCACCGTTTTCGCCACGGATCCCACAACCCAGTCCTAAACCTACCGGACGACCGGCGTTTACCGGACGTCCGGAACCCCTCGAGACACCGAACGTCCGCTAAACACCGGACGACCGGCACCCCGATCACAGAAAGATTTACCGGATTTCCGGTCCCCACCGGACGTCCGATCCCTTCCGACCGACCGGACGACCGGTCACTTCCGGACGTCCGACATTTCCTGACGCAGCTGATTTTGTTCAGTTTCGTTCCACCTTCCGCTACAACCCACCTTCCGCAACTACCACCCACCTTCCGCAACCACCATCGTTTTCCCGCTCTGAGTTTGAAAAGTCATTCTCCCTTTGCCTTGGATACTTGAGTTGTGGTTTCACCGTTTCCTTGGATGTTTAGGCTACCTTGGGACGGCAAGACTTCAGCAACACCACCGCTCAACTTCGGCAAGGACGGTAACATCGACGACACTTCAACCTTGCAATTGCATTGTCACCCTATGAACCATCTTTGCGTAGCTTTCCCATTGAGACTAGCCATTTGAGTATTGCCGGGCCACGACACTTGTGCACATTAGTGATACTCATAGATATTGCATACTACATCATTGTGAGTAACATCACATCATCTTGGTATCTTGCATATCTCCGTGTGCCACAAGAGTGCTCCGCATACACAATAGCTACCTCGATCCGAGAAGCATGCATATGTGCCCAAAGAAAGAGCTCAAAAGCTTTTAAGCAAAAGAGCCAATCCAAGCAAAGAAACAATAGCATCATACGCCTTGCATCCAAAGAGATCATACATAGCAACATCATCTTGTGCTCAAGCATCGGCACATCATACACTCATAGCATACTTGTGATAGATAGTCGTTACTTTTTGCCTCTTATAGGTCGTGCACAAGTGCGTATCCGCCTATTAAGCAATCGGCTAGCGTCTCTCTAGTGTTGTGCAACACGAGCATTTTCCGTGGTTTACCACATTTTCGCTCAACCTTGGTTGCACGACCACATTTATCTATCCGTGCGTGTGTTCCGTGTGCTACTCTTTGCTAATGATCTACTTGTTGCATGAGCAAATTTGTGAACCATTTTCAACATCTTTGAGTCACTTTGACTATTGCATTGAATTTGTGCCACATCCTAACCGAGTTCCTCTAAAAGCTTTACTTGTGTAGGTGTGAGAATCGACACGAAGTGATACCAATAGTGCTATTTCCGGGTTACATTGTTGAGTGATCATTGATCCATTTTCAACCTCGGTTAAGGTACATTGATATTGTCTTCTCCTTTCTCCCCCTCACATACTTGCTTGTGATGATGGATAGGCCAAGTTCATCTACCAACCCGATCTTCGACGATCCTCAAGAAGCGAACAACTACGTCACCAAACTACATCTATTCGGTGTCCAACGAGCTCTACATCAAGAGAGTGAAGCTATGCGAGAGTACATTGGTCAAGTTGCCGAGGACGCGCGACAATTCCAACAAAGCACTAAGGAGCAAATCGACCTCATCAACACCAACATGTCTACTCAATACAATGAGCTCCGGACATTGATCATCAACCGACGTTCTTCCTCAACATCTTCTCAAAGACGTAGCCGCTCAAGTCGACATACCGACTCCACGCAAGACTCAAGTACACCTACGTCAAACACTCTTCGTCAAGCCGCACGTCAAGCTCGACATGACCACCGGCATCCTCTACAAGACAAGAGTTCTCAAGAACTATTCGACGAGCAAGAAAATCGACGTCGTCAAAACCAAGCTACACTTGAGCAAGCACAAGAACGGCAACGACTACGCCAACAACAACAAGAGCGAGCTCGCCAATATCAAGAAGAACAAGATGCCGAGGCTAACCGTCAAGCACAACAACGTCGAGAAGCTCAAGCTATGGAGGCGCAACGTGCTCTACAAGATGCACATCGCAATGTGGCAGCCCGCACTCGTCACAATCGTCAAGAAGAGGACTTCCTTCGCGATGAGATGCAAGAAAGGCGCCATCAAGCAAGAATGCAAGAAGAAGCTCCTCCTCAAGCGCGACATGAGCAACAATACCGACAAGAACATCAACTCCAACAAGACCGTCTACATCCTCAAGAGCAACATGATATGGCAAACCGCCAACATCGAGATCGCCCTCCCAATAGGCAAGGAAACAATGACGAGCAACGCTATGGCAAGCTCAAGTTCACCATGCCAAAGTTTTCCGGAAGCATTGATCCCGAAGACTACCTCTCATGGGCATTGAAAGTTGACAAGATCTTTCGCCTTCACAACTTCGATGAGGAGAAAAAGATCGCAATGGCATCACTTGAGTTCCAAGACTATGTTCTCATTTGGTGGGAGCAAATCATGGAGAGAAGAGAAGCAAGAGGCGAACCTCCTATCACCACTTGGGCTCAAATGAAGGAAGTGATGAGAGCACGCTTTGTGCCTACACACTACAACCGCGACTTGTTCAAGAAGCTACAACTCCTCAAGCAAGGAACCAAGTCCGTTGAAGAGTACTACAAGGAGATGGAGATTGCCATGATAAGAGCAAACATCAAGGAAGATGAAGAGCAAACAATGGCGAGATTCTTGAATGGACTCAATTATCCCATCAAGAAGATTGCGGACTTCCAACCATACAACAATCTCCTCGAGCTAGTACATCAAGCTACCAAAGCGGAGCGACAAGTTCAAGAGGACTACAAGTACTCCAAGTTCAACTCCAAGAACTTCGGCTCCTACGACCAAGCTTCAACGACTTCGGCTACTCCTCCTATCTCTACCAAGCCATCTACAAACTTAGGCGACAAGCCAAGCTACAAGAATGAGACTACATCGAGTCATCCACATTCTACCAACAACTTCAAGCCAAGAGCTACATCATCTACAACTCCAAACGAAGAGAATCCCAAGACAAGCTCCATCAAATGTTTCACATGTGGTGGCCGTGGTCACAAGTCCTTCGAGTGCACCAACAAGAGAACAATGATCTTCCACGACGACGGCACATATGACTCGATGAGCGACAACGAAGTGGACGCCATCAAGCACTTGGCCATCCACCGGCGTATCAATGAAGAAGAAGATCGTCAAGTGTTTTGCGACAATGACTCAAGCCCCAACCTGGTTGTTTCCAAAGTCTTGACACTACAACATCAACAAGATGACGACCAACGATGTCATATTTTCCATACGAAGGCCGCCATCAATGGACGCTCCGTCAAGGTTATCATCGATGGAGGAAGTTGCCACAACTTGGCAAGTGAAGAGCTATGCGACAAGCTTCATTTGGTCAAGACGAAGCATCCGCACCCCTACAAGGTCCAGTGGCTCAACGACGCCGGAATTCTTCGAGTCGAGCACACCGTGCAAGTCTCTTTCAAGATTGGCGCTTACGAGGACACTCTTGAGTGTGATGTGATACCCATGTCCGTGTGCCACTTTATTCTTGGACGACCATGGCAATATGATCGTGGAGTCACACACAATGGACGGACGAATCACTATCATTTCAAGATGAAGGGCAAGGAATTCGTGCTACGACCTATGACTCCAAGTCAAGTAGCCGCCGACAAGCTTTTACCTACCACCCATCGTGGAGAGAATGGTGAGAGAGCGAGCCACCAAAAAGAGAGTGAGAGCCACAAGCCAAATATGAGCGACTCCACGATGAGCGACAAGAAGCAACTAGTGCTATTTGCTACCAAACGTGAGATGAGAGAAGTGTGTGAGAACCCATCGAGCGTCGTCCACCTTGTGCTTCTATGCAAAGGGGAAGACAAAACTACTAACACTCCACAACCTCCACCTTTTGTGTTGTTTCAATTGTTGCAGGAATTCTCGGACGCCTTTCCCGATGAGATATCACCGGTTCTACCTCCTCTTCACGGGTTAGAACACCGCATCGAACTTGTACCCGGTGCGCCATTTCCCAACAAAGTTCTCTACCGTGTCAACCACGAGATACAACGGCAAGTGCCCACACTCATCGACAAAAGTCATGTGCGTGACAGCTTTAGCACTTGTGCCGCTCCGGTTATTCTATTGCCTACGAAACATGGAAGTTTTCACGCAAATGCATGCTTGTTACGCAAACGCTTACTTGTTACACAATTTGAGTTGCATGTGATAGGCTTTGAGCACCTAAAAGATTTATATGAGCATGATACTCCCTTTGCAAATCCCTATGCTACGTGCTTGACTCACACTTCTTGGGAACATTACTACATCAAGGATGGATATCTTATGAGAGCTAACAAACTTTGCATTCCCAAGTCTTCGCTTCGATTGTTCCTTTTGCAGGAATCTCATGGAGAAGGACTCATGGGACACTTTGGAAGCGACACGGCGTTTGCTACCCTCTCTAAGAAATATTTTTGGCCCTAGATGCTTCGTGACGTCTCCCGCCTAATCAACCGATGGTCGACATGCCGCAAAGCTAAGTACAAAGCTCAATCTCATGGTCTTGACATGCATCTTCCTACTCCATATCAATCATGGGAAGACATAAGCATGAATCTCATACTTGGCTTGTCTACGACTAAAAATGGATATGATTTCGTGCTTGTCGTGGTCGACACATTCTCTAAAATGACTCATTTCATTCCCGACAACAAGATCGACGATGCTTCACATGTTGCCACTTTCTTTTGTAGTGAAATACTCAAGAAGGTGCACGAACAAACACGGGCAACAATCGAGCGACAAGTACATCGCCTCACCACAAAGATCAACGTCAACAAGGAAACAATGGCGTTTCACCCGGAAGATCTCAGTTGGCTACATCTTCACAAGGACCACTTCGCACTAGAGCACAAGTCCAAGCTTCTACCTCGCGCCGACGGACCATTCAAGGTGCTCCATGGTGATGAAGATTTCGATCCGAGGTCGGATCTTTCCCAAGGGAGGGGAGATGATACGGTGTATCCTAGGGTCATCCCCATGGACCCTTCATCGCCTCATCATATGCCCAAAGGACCAATGAATAGAGCTCTCGAGACCGAGGTGACGTCATTCCTTGCTCTAAAACCTTCCGATATGCATGAGACATGGCTGCTACCCTCATCTGGAACCCTATGCATACTCAGGTACTTGGGTGAAGGCCACGGGACAGCTCCGCACAATGGTCAAGACGGCGAGCCCGACGAGTGCACGAGACAAGAAGAAGGATGGCTGAAGATACTACAGGCACCGGACGTCCGGCCTGCACCGGACGACCGGCGACTCCCAGGCACCGGACGACCGGAAGACACCGGACGTCCGGCCTCCCCCAGACGACCGGACGACCGGAAGCCACCGGACGTCCGTGACAACGACTACAGAAGCTAAATAGCGGAAATCCGAGGATTACCGGACGTCCGGTCCCTCCGGAACCACCGGACGTCCGGTAACCCACGGACGTCCGCTACGACGGCGACCGCGTGTGTAATATAAATACTGTGGACCTCCTTCCTTTAGACTTAGCTGTGGTTTAGCTCATTTGATACTTGTGTGGATTTCTCCCACGAGACGGTGCGCCTCTACGGAGAAGATCCACTTCGGATTCAGGACCTCCTTCACGGAGAAGATCCCCAGGGATATCAAGACCTCCTCACGGAGAAGACTATCTTTGTATCACCGGTGTTGACTTTGGATCATGTATCTCAACCTTGTATCGCGAATCTAGTGCTTGTGTGATTATCTTCGTGTTGATTGAGTGTTTTCCTCTTGTGTTTTCCCCATCTTTCCCTTGTGATTCCCCGTGTTCATCGTGTGCCAACCTCCAAACGTGAAAGATCCGCTGATTAGGGTTCCACCCTGTATCACGGCCTCTACGGAGAAGATCCACACCGGATTCAAGACCCCTAACGGGAAGATCCCTCGCAGATTCAAGACCTCCTCATGGAGATGAACTAAATACATTGTATCTTTCCTTTGTTGGATTTGGATTGTGTATCTCATTAGGTTGAGGATCTAGCACATGTGTGCTCGTTTCTTGTTGATTTGAGTGTGATGTGGACATCACTAACAGAGTTACACCCACAGCCCCAACTGATACATATACAGGACCAATTACTAGAGCTCGTGTACGTCAATTAAATTACCAGGTACTTTTGTTTCTTGGTAATGATTCTAATGTTCATGAGAATATGATGCTGCCTAAATTGGATACATTTGTCTTGCTTACAAATGAAGGGCCTAGCTTGGACAAGAGGGATGAACATTGGAGCAAGATCAAGCATGGAGATGATGGCATGCGTAAGGGGAGCAAGAACGGAGTTACAAGTGATGATTTCGGGAATTTGAAGCCACCAAAATGAGTGCGAGAAGCCCTGGACGAAATATACAAGATGCCACTTCATAGATCTCGTCCAGAGGCTATTATTGGTGCTGCGTCACCTTATTATTGGGCCAGGCCCATGTAATTTTGAAATAGTAAAGTATAGGCTGTTCTTAGAGTCCGTATGTGTAGGGAAAACAGAGTTAGGGTTGGTTTCGGACCCCTTCTCCAAGGGGCCACAAAATCCCCCCTCTCTTTCTCCATATATACAGCCCTTAGGGCGTCGTTTTGACTTTGGTTTTTTTAGATTAAAGTTCGCCATAGCTGCAATTTCGCGTACTTCGTTTGTGTTCAACGACCAGACAAAGACGTCACAGAACCCCACTTGATCAATAAAGCTTTCCTCTTGAATTCGGAATATCCAGATTGCAATCACAGTTTCTTGCTTGTTCTTCATTTGCCTCCAGGAAACGGACCTTCATGGTCAGGTTGATCGTGCTCCGGCGTGGTCAATAACCTCTCGGAGTTGGTTTAGCAACTGCTAAGGCGCGACGTCCTCGCACGTTCGTAGTCGGATCATCAAAGTTGACTTCCTCCAGAATGATAGCCACCATATCATTGAAAGACGGGAAACCTTTGCCTTTATCAAGTGGTATCAGATTTCGAGGTTGCTCGGTGAGATTTTATAATTTCTCATAGTTAGATCGAGTCTGTTCTTCATACCTATAGTCCACGAAAAAGCCAAAAAAATATTATTAGGGTTAGTTCATCATATAGGAACCAATCTAAGCCTTTGCATATTCTTTTTAGGGTTTTGCTTTGTTGAATTTGCGATTGCATCATCGCGTCTAGTTGCTGGTCTTAGTGTCTAGTCCTTTAGAGTTTCGAGTTTTGTCACAGTTGTCACGCCGCCGCACCATATTCATCGCTGCTGCCATACCACACCACTGCCATATCCCACTACCGCTGCCATATCCCACCACCGCTACAACATACCACCACTACTGCCATAACCTACCACAGCTGACATATCCTACCATCATATATCCACCACCAATCCAAGCACTTGTCATATTAGGTCTGTTCTCGAGATCCATCTAGTTTCGGACTAGTGTTTCCTTGCCTGCGTAGGTCTCGAAAAAAAGGCGCTTCGATAGGTAAAAATATTTTTCCCTATCCTATTTTTAGGCTTTTCTGTGTCTTTTGAGACACGCGCCATCATACTGTTTTTTTACCGCACTTTTTAGTCGTCGCTGCCCTGATTCCGAAAAAAAATCGACAAGAAAATTTCGTGCCTATCATCTTAGTTTGACTTGGGAAGAGTTTTGAGACACTCGCCATTATAGCGATTTCCGGTAAAAAAAAGGGAGCGCAAAAAAAAGAGCGCAAAAAATGAGGCGAAAAAAATTCAGAGTATGCTTTCCCCTTGATTACGTGCAGCGCCGTGATTTTGTTAGTGTTCTAGGCTCGCGTCTCTAATACGGTCTAGCCTTGGACCAGCACAGTACCGTCGTTGAGCGTTTATTCAACTTTGCATCTCTGAATTGATTATTGGTGACCTTTTTTGCTACCATATTATAAGCCTTCGCAGCTCCACATTGATACGTCCAAAACGTATCTATAATTTCTGCTTGCTCCATGCCACTTTTGGGTGATATTGCTATGATATTTATACACTTCCATACACTTTTGATCATATTTGGACTAACCTACTAATCCAGTGCACCCCAGTGCCAGTTTCTGTTTTCGGCTGTTTTTGTATTTCAGGTTTTCACATTACGAGAACTGTCAGGAAAAATCCAGAAAAATCATATAAAAAATCAGCGTTCCAGAACCTACCTTGTGCCCAAAGTATAGCCGGGGGGGGCACCAGGGCCCCAGGCGCCCTGGCGACGCGCCCCCCCCCTCCCGGGCCGCGCCGGGGGGCGCCTGGGCCCCCCGAGCCCCGTCTGGTGCCCCCCTTTGGCATATATTTAGAGCGTCCTTCGAAACCCTCGGTACGGGAACTCTTTTTCGCGATCTCATCTCTGTTCCGCCGCCGCCACCGCTTCCAAGATCGGGAGCACTAGGAGAACTCTTCCCGGCACCCTGCCGGAGGGGAGGATCATCATCGGGAGCCTCTCCACCACCATGGACGCCTCCCGGATGAGTTGTGAGTAGTCTCCCTCGGACCATGAGTCCATGACCAGTAGCTATGTGATGTTCTCCTCCCGTTCTTGTGCTTCACTAATTAGTCCTCGTGAGCTGCCCTACATGATCGAGGCACATATGTAATCCTTATGCTGTTGCTATGATGAGTTTGCTGAGATCCGATGGATTATGAGATTATGTTCAGATTGTGATTGAGTAATATATTTGATCTACCTATTTTATATTTAAGTTCGTAAGTAATTCTTGCATGTTCTCCGTTGTTATTTATTGCTTTGGCCAAGTAATACGTAGTGACTCCAAGAGGGAACGTTATGCTCGATTGTGGGTTCATGCCCCTCGATGACTAGCTTGAGTGACATAAACATGAGTCTAGGGGATGTGCTGTTGCCACAAGGGGGAAAACAACGGTGCTTGTGCCCGCGGGTGCAAGGATTGTTTACTTTACGCAAAGTTCTTTTAATGCAGTTGTCTGTTGCATTGAGTTTACACTATGGGTGGGGCTCGCAACTTAATACTAGCGAGATGTTCTGGATAGATATCTCAAGGTGGATGATTAGTAGTAGATATTGATGGATTTCGGTCTACTTACTTTCGCGTACCGCCCATGCTTTGAACCTCAACCTTTCTTGCAATGTAGTCAGCATTGGTTTGCATTCGTCGTCCTGTCAATTGCCCAGCTGTAATTTGTTTACCTCACATAGCTGTTTTATCGTCTTTTGGGAGAGAGACATCACTAGTGAGCATCATGAGACTCCGGTCCATATCACCATCATTGATCACATCCGCTATTTACTTTTCGCTTTTACTTACTATTGCAAACATTATCTATCACTACTATCATTTGCGTTTATTCCTTTGTGAACTACTAGGCCGGAGGGATTGACAACCTCTCTGTACTCGTTGGGAGCAAAGTTATTTGTATCTGTGTGCAGGTCCACGTTGATTGTTAATATCTGGCACCGTTAGCAGTTGACACCTACTTGTTGAACCTAGGAGTCTCTGGGGATTCGATCCTTGGCATCTTTGCTAAGGGAAAAACTTCCACAACACTGCATCTCACACCTTCCACTTGGGGTAACCAACGAGGGGTTAGAGGCCCATCAAAGACTTTTTCTGGCGCCGTTGCCGGGGACTCCACTCTTCAGGATAGGGGAGTTGCACGCTATCTTTTACCTTTGCTTTTAGTCTTGTTAGTTTACCTTTCAGTTTTCTTTATGTCTTTTCACCAGTTATGCTTATGGACAACCTTGCTATTGGATCGTTGCTTGCGGGAAGACGCCCCACACCTGTGGTGGTTGCTCCTCCCCCTACTGAAATTGTGCCCTATAAAATACCAGCTGGTATTATCAATTATGTTTTGGCTAATCGTTATGCAGGAGACAGATATCCCGGTGAACACTTGCTATATCTGTCACAATTATGTTCATTATTTAAGCTTGCAGGTGTATCAAGGGAGTTTGTCATGAGGAAATTGTTCGCCGTATCACTTATATATAAGGCTTCAGATTGGTATATGCTTCTCGATAACTCACACTTGCTTGATTATCAAGAGCTTATGTCTCTCTTTTGTACTAAGTTTTATCCTCTTCATGATACTTATGTGGAGAGTAAGAGTACCTTTTTGCATGTGGATCATGGTAACAATGCTTTATGTGATGCTTATATTGTTGAGTTTATTCGTGATCCCACTGAAAATTACTATGAGATGGGAACATATGCTTATAAATATTTCAATAATATCAAGTTCCCTTTCTTTATGTTGAAGGTTTTGAAGCTGCACTTGTTTTGTCTTCCTATGCTTATTGCTTTGTGCTTCAATGAATTATTCTATTGCAATATTCCTATGCATAGGAAGCATGTTAGGCTTAAATATGTTTGGTATTTGCTTCTTGATGCTCTCTTTTGTTCTTCAACTCTTATTCCTACGAGAGCATCATTAAAGTCTTAAGCCTATCTTTATGGCTATAAAGAAAGAGCTCTAGGGAGACAACCCTTGTTATCTTTGCTTTCAGTTTGTTCTTTCAGTTTTTAGTGGTCTTGATGTTTCTTACTACTGTAGCAACATCATTGTATCTTTTCTTTTCAGCTTTGTGCCAAGTGTAGCCTCTGATTGCAAGAAAGTTCAAAAGTTGTGAGGCGCTGTCCAAGAAATAGATTCTGTCCTTGGATAGAAAAATTCGTATAAAATCACCAGATCATCTTTTTGGTCTGAATTTTTTTCGCCAGCGTTCTCTATATAATTGTCTTTCGTGCGTCTGTTCTGAGTTTTTTGATTTGAGTTGCAGAAGTACCCCGAACAAATCAATTACTACCTGCTGTTCTGTTTTTCACAGATTCTGTCTTGTTTTGCCTTTCCTTCATTTTGCAAATCAAGAGCTTGCTTTTTCTTTGCAAACACCTTTTGGCAATCTTGAGAAACAGTAGTACTTCAAGAATATCTTTATTTCCAGCAAGGAACAATTATTTTATTAAGGGTACTAACCTCGCTAATCAGATTATAATGAGTTATGTATGAAGGGAGTTTTCAAGTGTGCGAGGGAAGATGATAAAAAGATTCAGGAGTGTCAAGCGCTCAAGCTTGGGGATGCCCCCGTGCACCCCCAAGAAATATTCAAGGAGACTCAAGCGTCTAAGCTTGGGGATGCCCCCGTGCATCCCCTTCTCCATCAACATTATCAGTTCGTCTTTCGTTCCGCTATATTTTTATCACTTCATGTGTTATGTGCTATGCTTGGAGCGTCTTGCTTTTAGTTTTCTTTTTAGTTTTTCATAACGAGTCGGAACTCAGCTTTCTTTATGTGGGAGAGAAACACGCTCCACTTCTACCTAGAACATAACATAGAATTTTCATGTCTATCTTTGCTGTGTGTGTTCTTTGTCTTTTAATAGCTACTATCATGTTCAGCTTTTAGTATTCATGCTTATCTTTTCAAAGAGCTTTTGTTTAGTTGGTTGCTTGAACTCTCTTTAATTATCATGCTTATCTTATTAAGAGAGTTTGCTTCCGTTGCATTGGTTGATATGTCTATGATAAAGATGCTACGTGCATAATGGCGCTTAGTAGTTCAGGTTTTCTTATGGTTAGTCTCAAATAGCTGGGGGATTCCCAATGTGTTATTGGAGTACCAACTTGATTTGTTTGCCTATGATGTGGTATGGTTTAGTAATATCTTCCTTCAAGAATTTATTTTGATTGACTTGGCGTATGCTCATGCATATTTAAGACTGTAAAGAAAGTCTGTCAAGCCTTGATGATCTTTTATTTCTGAGTAGCGATATAACTACCATGCTTGATTCAATGTTGCTTTGTCGCTCTGCATGATTATGACCGTCATTGCTCTCTTAGTTCGTCGCTCCCAGTCTTTTGCTAACCTCCACCTGTACTAAGCAGACTAACTTTGCAATACATAGCTCATGGGAAAGTAGCTTAAAAACTATTGTGGTAAAGAATATATTGCTTATGTATCTTATTTCTTATAAGTTGCTTGCTGAGCGGTAACCATGTTTCTGGGGACGCCATCAACTGTCACACTTTTGTTGAATATCATGTGAGTTGCTATGCATGTTCGTCTTGTCTGAAGTAAGGGTGATTTGCCATGGGTTGAATGAGTATGCATATTGTTAGAGAAGAACATTGGGCCGCCAACCAAAGCCATGTATCATGGTGGAAGTTTTAGCTTGGACATTAATCCTCAATCTCTTATGAGAATATGCTTATGCATTAAAGAGGAGTCCATCATCTATTTTCTATGTTGTCCCGGTATGGATGTCCTCAAGTTGAGATCTATCAAAAACGAGAAATCAAATGCGGTTTATCTCCTTGGACCTTTGTACAGGTGGCATAGAGGTACCCCTTTGTGACACTTGGTTGAAACATATGTAATGCAATGATAACCCATGGAAATCCGAGCTAATTAGGACAAGGTGCGAGCACTATTGGTATTCGATGCATGAGGCTTGCAACTTATAGGATGTCTTATGCATGACACATATGAAGTACTACTACCGTTGACAAAATTGCTTCTATGTTTTCAAAATAAAAAGCTCTAGCACATAACCATTCTTTTACTTTTATGTTGAGTCTCCACCTTCTTTCTTCAAGCACCAACTACTGAGAGCATGATTGTCATTCTAAGTGTAATGTGCATTGTTCCAAAGTAGCATTGTCTTTTGCATGATTGTGATATCGTTTATTTTGAAATCATTGTATCTAGTCATCACTTAAACCTTGAAGGTGCCCCTGCATTTATGTTTTGCTTCACTAAAGGGGGCAAGCTAGATATCACTTTATCATATTTGCACAACATGTTCATTGCAAATCTTTTTGATGTTTCAGTTTCATATTGTAAAACTTTCAGTCCTTTGTGATTTTCTCATGAGGCAACTTAATTACTACAGATTCATTGTCTCAGTAAGCTTTTATCATATGACTATAAAAAGTCCTATATGGTTAATAGCATGTCACCACAGAAATTATTCTTGTTATCATTTACCTACTCGAGGACGAGCAGGAATTAAGCTTGGGGATGTTGATACGTCCAAAACATATCTATAATTTCTGCTTGCTCCATGCCACTTTTGGGTGATATTGCTATGATATTTATACACTTCCATACACTTTTGATCATATTTGGACTAACCTACTAATCCAGTGCACCCCAGTGCCAGTTTCTGTTTTCGGCTGTTTTTGTATTTCAGGTTTTCACATTACGAGAACTGTCACGAAAAATCCAGAAAAAATATATAAAAAATCAGCGCTCCAGAACCTACCTTGCGCCCGAAGTACAGCTGGGGGGGCGGCGCCCCCCCCCCCCCCTGGGCCGCGCCGGGGGGGCGCCTGGGCCCCCCGAGCCCCGTCTGGTGCCCCCCTTTGGCATATATTTAGAGCGTCCTTCGAAACCCTCGGTACGGGAACTCTTTTTCGCGATCTCATCTCTGTTCCGCCGCCGCCGCCGCTTCCAAGATTGGGAGCACCAGGAGAACTCTTCTCGGCACCCTGCTGGAGGGGAGGATCATCATCGGGAGCCTCTCCACCACCATGGACGCCTCCCGGATGAGTTGTGAGTAGTCTCCCTCGGACCATGAGTCCATGACAAGTAGCTATGTGATGTTCTCCTCCCGTTCTTGTGCTTCACTAATTAGTCCTCGTGAGCTGCCCTACATGATCGAGGCACATATGTAATCCTTATGCTGTTGCTATGATGAGTTTGCTGGGATCCGATGGATTATGAGATTATGTTCAGATTGTGATTGAGTAATATATTTGATCTACCTCTTTTATATTTATGTTCGTAAGTAATTCTTGCATGTTCTCCGTTGTTATTTATTGCTTTGGCCAAGTAATACGTAGTGACTCCAAGAGGGAACATTATGCTCGATTGTGGGTTCATGCCCCTCGATGACTAGCTTGAGTGACAGAAACATGAGTCTAGGGGATGTGCTGTTGCCACAAGGGGGAAAAGAACGGTACTTGTGCCTGCGGGTACAAGGATTGTTTACTTTACGCAAAGTTCTTTTAATGCAGTTGTCTGTTGCATTGAGTTTACACTATGGGTGGGGCTCGCAACTTAATACCAGCGAGATGTTCTGGATAGATATCTCAAGGTGGATGATTAGTAGTAGATATTGATGGATTTCGGTCTACTTACTTTGGCGTACCGCCCATGCTTTGAACCTCAACCTTTCTTGCAATGTAGTTAGCATTGGTTTGTGTTCGTGGTCCTGTCAATTGCCCAGCTGTAATTCGTTTACCTCACATAGCTGTTTTATCGTCTTTTGGGAGAGAGACATCACTAGTGAACATCATGAGACTCCGGTCCATATCACCATCATTGATCACATCCGCTATTTACTTTTCGCTTTTACTTACTATTGCAAACATTATCTATCACTACTATCATTTGCGTTTAATCCTTTGTGAACTACAAGGCCGGAGGGATTGACAACCTCTCTGTACTCGTTGGGAGCAAAGTTATTTGTATCTGTGTGCAGGTCCATGTTGATTGCTAATATCTGGCGCCGTTAGCAGTTGACACCTACTTGTTGAACCTAGGAGTCTTTGGGGATTCGATCCTTGGCATCTTTGCTAAGGGAAAAACTTCCACAACACTGCATCTCACACCTTCCACTTGGGGTAACCAACGAGGGGTTAGAGGCCCATCACACATACATCTACGTCGTGCGTTTGACTCTCCCTGGTAATCACTTTATCCAAGCTTTGAGAATTTTGACTACCACGGTTGCCGATCACCACCTGCTGCTGGGTAAGAACTGGTAAGAATTTGAGATTTGCTTGACGGATTTGTGATGGCCCACCACCACCACTTTCTAGTAGTCTGTAGGATCATATTTTTCTGTGTTTCTATTGCGGCTAACCATCCCAGGATCATAGGTCGACGAGACTGACTGGAAGAACATCACGAACAAGTAGTTGTGATGCGGAGCATCCTTCGCACATCCCCATGGACACTCTGTCACCGTCACAAGCACTCAAGGGACCAATGACTAGAGCACGTGCACGCGCTATCGAGAACGAGGTGAATTCTTTCCTCTTCGAGTTTCTTTCGGATTTGCATGAGAATTGGATTCTACCTCACAAGGAAACATTGTGCATTCTTAGCTACCGAGGAGATCGTCACGTGGAAGCGAAGAAGGACCTGTCCAGTCCGGATCACGTGGAAGCAAAGAAGGACCTGCCCAGTCCAGAACTGGTGGTACTACCGCCTATAAGCGGTACTACCGCTCCAGAGTGGTACTACCGCCCGTAAGCGGTACTACCGCCTATAAGTGGTACTACCGCCCGAGGTTTCGGTACTACCACAGTACATGTGCGCAGCCGATGGCCTTTGGCCATGTACCCCTTTCCCTCTTACCCCTTCGTGGCTTAGACTATAAGTAGACCTCCTCCACTTATTTTCTGGGGGTAGCAAAGTATTTGATAGACATTGAGAGCTTTGGTCCTTGTATCCCCTCCTCTAGGAGATCAAGACCCCTCTTGGGAAGAATCCTTGTGGATTGCAAGACATCCCAAGGGAGAAGATCACCATCAAGACCTCACCTCCTAGGAGTGGGAAGAACCTCTACATAGTGCTTATTTTCTTGTATTGATCTTGTATGCTTGTGGATCTCTTGTGTGCTACTCTAGTGGATGTGTGATTGGGTTTTGTTTGAGAGATTCCTCTTGTGTTCTTGTTTTCTCACCCCTTTCCCCCCCTCCAAGTGTGAAAAGATCTCACCTAGGGTTGCACCCTACAACATCTTGGTATCATGAGCCAGGTTGATTCACATCTTGGTGTCCCATCCCCCCATTTTCTAGCTTGATTTTGTTGTGTTCTTGCCCAATTTCAAAAATCCTCACAAAAATAGCCAAAAAAAATTCTTGCAATTTGTTAGATCTTGTGAGATTTCGTTGTTTTGGTCAATGGATTTGTTGTTTGGGAAGTGGATCTAGCCTCCCCCAACCATCACCATGAAATCCACCCAATTTCACCCCCGAAATCATCCTTTTACGCCCCAAATTCGCCCGATCTCGGTCTGCGAAATTTCCCGACACCAGCGCTACTACCACCCCCTAAGCGGTACTACCGCTTACAACCACAAGCGGTACTACCGCTTATCCAAGTGGTACTACCGCCCCCTTCGAGTTTAAGCCTTTCGAATTTCACATGTTTTTGTTGAGGGTTTCCGTTTCTTAAGGTGTTTCGGCTACCTAGGAATGATGTGACTTCGACATCACCGCCAACAATCCGGAATCAACATCGGCAACCGTAAGTAAGGACGGTAACATCGACGACACCTTGTTTCCTACCTTGCAAATGCATTGTCACCCTATATACCATTTTTCGTAGATTTCCCATCGAGACTAGCCATTTGAGTATTGTCGGGCCACGACACTTGTGCACATTAGTGACAGTCATAGATATTGCATACTACATCATCATATCCCCGTGTGACACAAAAGTGTTCCGCATACACAATAGCTTCCTTGATACGAGAAGCATACATAAGTGGCCAAAGAAAGAGCTCACAAGCTTTTAAGCAAAAGAGCCATCCAAAGCTTATAAGCAAAAGGACAATACCATCATACGCCTTGCATCAAAAGAGATCGTATGAAATAGCAATACATCATCTTGTGCTCAAGCATCGGCACATCATACACTTATAGCATAATTGTGCTAGGAAGTAGTTATGTTTTGCCTCTTATAGGTCGTGCACAAATGCGTATCTACCTATTAAGCAAATGGTTAGCGTCTCTCTAGTGTTGTGCAACAAGAGCATTTTCGTGGTTTCCACATTTGCGCTCATCCTTGGTTGCACAATGATACGGTGTATCCCATGATCATCCCCATGTTCACTCGACGAGACCTCAACCACACACATTTGGACACAAGGTTCACTCGCTCCTCTCTGAACCCCCACTTTCTACATGTGAGACATGGCTACTACCTCAAATATATGTGCTATGCATGACCAGGAACCAAGAGGGAGGCCATGGAACAGCTAGGAGCGTTGGACAAGACGGCGAGGACACCAAGTACAAGGAACAAGAGAAGCTGCTGGAAAAGCTTCAGGCTCCGGACGTCCGGCATCTACCGGACGACCAGCGACTCCCAGGCGACCGGACGACCGGAGGCCACCGGACGTCCGTGACTTCGACGACAGAAGGAAAATAGCGGAAGTCCGAAGACTTCCGGACGTCCGGACCCTCGCGAGCCACCGGACGTCCGGTAGCCGTCGGACGTCCGCTACCTGCTGTCTGCGCGCAGTTATCGGGCCAGAGGCCCATGTATCCCTCTCCCACTTACCCCTTCGTGGCCCTAGACTATATATACTCCTCCACCTCCTCCTAATGAGGGTTAGCTTAGTGATAGCTCATTTGATACCTAGAGCTTTGCTCATCTAGTGGTTCATCTCCTTGTGAGTGACTGCGGCCCCTCCACGGAGAAGATCCACACGGATTCAAGACCTCCTTCACGGAGAAGATCCCGCGGGATACCCCAAGACCTCCTCACGGAGAAGGACCGGTTACCCTTTGTATCGTCCCTTGTTGATCATGGATCTTGTATCTCTTTGTGTTTCGAGGATCTAGCATATGTGTGACTTGTTCTTGTTGGTTTGAGTGTTTATCTCGTGTTTCCCCTCGTGTTCCCCTCTCGTGTTCTTCGTGTTCGTCGTGGGATACTCTCCAAACGTGAAAGATCTGCTGATTAGGATTCCACCCTGTATCATTATGGTATCAAGAGCCACGGTTTCTCACGAATTTGGAGCCCCCTCCACCGTTTTCTACCCTTCTTTTGTGTGATTTCGTCCTAAATTTCGAAAATCCCCACCAAAAATAGCCCCAAAATTTTTTGTGATCTGTTGGTTTGATGATGTTTTGTTGATTTTGATCCATGGATTTGCTTGGTTTCAAGTGGATCTAGCATTTCCCCAAATTTCCCCATCTTTCATCCACGAAATCTCATCAATTTTGACCCCAAAATCTCCATTTTCCGCCCAAAATCGCGTCCCGGATCTCAAATCTCGCGTTGACCCCGACCCACCGGACGACCGGCCTTTTACCGGACGTCCGGACCCTCACGAAGCACCGGACGTCCGGAACTCACCGGACGACCGGAACCACCTTTACAGCAAGAAATTACCGGATTTCCGGTCTTTTCCGGACGTACGGTATCCCCAGATTTTGACTTCGGCTGATTTTTGTTTTGGTCATAACTAATTCATACAAACTCCGATTTGGACGTTCTTGAGCTCGTTTTGAAGCTCTTGACATCCCCCATTCCACAAAAATAACACCATATTCATTTGACTCCATCATATTTTGTGGATTTTGGCATCTTTGTGTAGGGCCTCCACCACATCATCCGCATAACCACCACCGACTTCCGCAACCTAACCTTTTTTGTTCCCATAGCATTTGTGGTTGCTTGAGTAGTGATTTGAGTCTCCTAAGGTGTTTAGGATACTTAGGGACCGTTGCTTCTTCATCAACCACCTCCACCACTTCCACATACCCATTGTCCACTATACATTTCCACACAACCTAACCCAATTTTGTTGAGCTTGTTTGAGTTGTGGCTTGTGTCTCCTAAGGTGTTTCGGCTACTTAGGGACCGTGACTTCAACTCCGACATCGTGTATAGCCCATCATTCCACTTCCGCGACCACCACGGCATTGCCGCTACCACCATTTGACATTTGTCCTTGAGATTTTGAGTTGTGGTTTTTCCGTTTCCTAAGGTGTTTCGGCTAATTAGGAACGGGTCTACATCAAGAACACCGCCTCTCATCATCGACTCGGACGGTAACCTCGACGACATCATTGTATATCCCCTTGCAATTGCATTGTTAACCCCTAGCCCATTTTTGCGTCACTTACCTATCGAGACTAGCCATTCGAGTATTGCCGGCAACGTTACTTGTGCACATTAGTGATCATACTTCCCATATCATACATACCATATCAACGTGGTGCATATCTTGGTATCATCTCTTGTGACACAAGGTTGTCATCGCATATACTCAATTGCTATCTTGGTTCGTGAAGTTTTTCATAAGAAAAGAGCTCAAAAGAGAAAGAGCCAAACAAGCTTTTAAGCACAAAGAAAAAGATACACAAAGAGCTTTTAAGCAAGAACCTTAGCATGATACTACATTCAGATTGTCATACCCGATCATTTTGGATCATACCACCGGAATACCATACATATAGCATACTTGGGATAGAAGTCGTTGCATTTTGCATAGTAGGTTGTGCACAAGTTCGTATCCGCCTATTGTGCAATCGCGCTAGCGTCTCTCTAGTGTTGTGCAACACGAGCATTTTCGTGGATTCCACATTTTGGCTCACCCCTTGGTTGCACGAGCCCATCTATCTATCCGTGTGTGTGTTTCCGTGTGCCACCCATATTGCTATTGGTCTACTTGTTTCACTTGCGAATTTGTGAATCTTTTTCAGCTTTATTGACTCTTGCTAACATTTTGCATCAAATTTTTGTGCCACTATCCTCACCGAGCTCCACCATAAGCTTTACTTGTGTAGGTGTGAGAAACCGACAAGAATTGGTACCAATTGTGCTATTTCCTTGTTCCACATTTGAGTGATCATTGATCCATCTTCAACATCGGTCAAGGTACATTTGGTCTAGTTCTTCTCTTTCTCCCACTCATACTAGCTAGCGTCTTGTGATGGATAGGCAAGGCATTTCATCTCCGGTCTTCGACATCGACGGCGCGAACAAGGACATCCACGCGAAAACCATCGGACTACAACGAGAAATGCAAGAGTGCTTGGGCAACATCGCCATCGAACAACGACACTTCGCGACAAGGACAATGGCTTCCCTCGACGACATGTGCGACTCCTTCAACAAACAAATGGCGGAGCTCCGACACTTGGTGGTCGATCACAAGTCTTCTTCCCCTTCGTCATCCTCTCGGCGGCGACGTTCAAGTCACAAGTCTTCGGAGCGCAAACATGATGCAAGAGCAAGTCTTCCACGTCCACACCGCCATGGCGACCACCGACATCGTCATGAAGGGCAAGTCACCTCCAAGCATCATGTGCACGACGACGACGAACGACATCTACCAAGAGCTCAAGCACGACAACGACATCATCATCATGAAGATGCTCGACAAGCACATACCTACAAGTCCGAAGAAGCTCTACATCACGCCAAGGCCAAGCTTCAAGAGCATCAGAGAAGACCGCGAGACAAGCACACCCAAGAAGGAGCTACGGCTACAACCACCACTTCGGCATCTTCGCCAAGTGCTATCAAGGCATCTTCGCCTTTGGATGTACGGCATCTTCGCCTACTTCCCATGAGTTCACCTACATCGACGTCTTCATCTTCTACGAGAGACGGCGACAAGACGGTCGAGCATGGGCCATCCCCTTCGACCAAGGCGACGAGCATGAACCTCTTCGACACCATGAAGACGGCGCCCATATTGGACTACTACTCCGGGCCAAGCTACGCGAGCAAGCATGAGACCTTCTCTTTGACCTCGGAGGAGCATGATGGCTTGCCACACCCTACGGCATTCATCTTTGGAGGCATTACGGATGAGGAAGTTGTGCATGGAGACTTTTGCACCTACACCTCTTCGACATCCACTTATGACGAGATGCCCCAATTCCCATGTGAGGAGTGCCACCACCACATGAGTGACATGAGTGACTCCACCATATGTGACATTGAGAGCATTTCCTATGAGATGATGAGTGGGACCACCACTAGCCCCACACATGAGAGCATGCCATTTCTCCTATGTGAGGTTGAGAGCCATTTGAGTGACTCCACCAACCATACGAGTGAGAGCATCCAAGAGGGAGTGAGTGAGCCACAACACCTAGTGAGTGAGGTAGTTGAGAGGGCATGTGAGGCCACTATGCTTTCTAACGACTTAACCTCTACTCCGAGTGTGTTTTCTTTGGTGCTAGGTCTCCTACATGACGACAATACTACCCTCGATGAGTCCGTCGCTCCAATGGACAAAGCGATGGCCATGGTGAAAGAATATGCACCCCCCACATGGTACCATCAAGTTGCAACCTCACCTACAACACATGAGCGGAGCTCTAAAGGTAACATAGGTGATGGTGCTTCTTTCATCCCACTTGTGGACTATCTTACCAATGATTGCTTGCATGATGTTGACACACCTATTAAAATGCTTCATGCTAGTGCGACTTCATCATCTCATGACTTACCTATTTATGATGACTATGATGATGAGCATGTTGAGTCGCCTAGTTGTGATGCCATGCTCCATAGGATATCATGTGAAAATTCTTTTGGTCACATCATGTTCGACAACCCTCTAAACTTGTCATATGCTATGAGTGAGATTTCTCATATTGCTTCATTTCAATCTCAACATAGTAACTATGCATGCCCCATTAAAATCAATCCTATTTGCACTTGTGGCATAGATGACAAGATGATGGTCATTGGAATGTGTTTCTCTTGCGATGATATTGCCATGCTTCCTTTACATGATTTGCGCAATTCATCTAATATACCATGCCATGATCACATTGTTCCAAATATGCTTTGCTTTGGATGTTATCAATATTCTCCATGTGATGTTCCCATGAATGCTATTGAGGAGACCCCCATAGTTTCCTCATACATACTAGGAGATCTTGATGCATTCCATACCTTGCACGATTACCATGATTGTGTGCACAATATGCATTCCATGAATAACAATGCTCTACCTACTTGTCATGATGCATTACACAATTTGAGTCTCCATTATGCCATACATAACAACAAACCTCTCATGATGGATGACATGTTTCTATACCACGCATCTCATTTATTTGAGCATTGGATATTATGTGCTAACCAACACTTGCACGTGCGCATCATGATGGATGATGTGTACATATACCACGCACATACAATTTTTCCTTTGCCTTTGTCTTGTGTAGGTACTTTTGCAAACTCGTCAACCTCACAATCCCATGAGTTGACGAAAAGAGCTCTTGAGAGCAACGACGATTTGGGATCCCGTGGATTGTCCCTACCACCGTTCTCGTCGCGCAACCACTACGCGCATCTCTTTTACTTGGCTCTCACACGGCTATGGGCTATTTGCCACTTGTCACATTATGCCCATACTATCGTGTTCACTTTGCATGTTATGCCCCTTGCTATGACTTTGCCATGCATTTGTGACCCTTGCTTGCCTTTACACATGATTCACCATTATACTAATTATATGTGTATTTGCATGCTTGGTGGAGATACTTGTAGCTATTGCCATGATTTCTTTGTACCCCATGCTATTGTTGATTCTTGTGTTGGGAGAGTCATGATGTTCCATTGCTATTTACATAGGACTTCTTACCACCACAATGATGATACTTTGTTCACATCTTGCTTTCATGCTTGTGCTATGCCATGTGCATTATTCATGCCTACAATTTGCACACATGACATGCTTGCCATGATTACCTCTAGTACGTTGCATCTTCGCACTACTAGCTTGTTTGACTTGATCGCTAAGATTGCTTGCTATGTTGCATCACCCATGTTCCTCTCTTACTTGCTTTCTTGGGTTGATGACATATATGTCCATGCCACTCACATGATATATCTTGATCATTGTCATTTGTCTCCACTAGTTGCATCTCTCAACACTTGTATTGAGTGCAACAATGCTATGCTTATTGATCTTGGAGACTTGGACACCATATTTGTGATGCATGCTTGCTTGTTTGAGCCTAATGCCTTTGGTTGTTATCGCATCATACGCTTACATGCCATGCCACATTCCCTTGTACTTTCTTATGATAAGAATGATGCAAGCACTTGTTGGGTCTTTTCCCGCACGAATGCTAGGTCTCGCATTATGGCTAACCTCATTTGTTTTTCCGAGTGTTTGTCATGTTCTTTCATTTTGAAGGATTCACAAGGCGGTACCATCACGAGGCATCTTGGGCATGTGAAGGCATACACGTTGCGCAACACCAACACCTTCGAGAACATCCATAAGGTGAATTCCTTCTTTGTGAGCCATCCTCACATATGCATATTGGATGGGCCATACTTTCATTGTTGCTTCCTTCTTGTTGTCTACATGATACATCTACGGGATGGAGGACCGACATTAAAGATGGACCCTATAGATTCACCACCGGTCTACCACTATTGCCACGACATCGAGCATTGGTATGTCAAAACCCCTTTGACACATTGCACCAAAACCTTCATATTTGTTGATTGTGTGCTCACATGCCATGCTCAATGGACATATCATTCCCATAACAAATTTGCATCTTGCCCATGGATTGACTCACATTATGATTGCCTTGTTGCATTTTGTATTCCCATGTCATCCATGATATATGAGCTTGTGCATTTCCTTAGCAAATTTGTTGTGATCTTTCTTGATGGCATATTCATACATGATGATCATCTTATCCTCCATCAATTGCATGATAACATACACATATTGAGCATCCATTGCCATGTTCATGCTCTTGGTAAACCATCACACTATGACATCATTTTGCACAATGGTTGCATTGATCACATTCACAACACCTTTGTGTGCACCACAAATGCATTTGATCACATGAATGCTTTACATCTCATACTTTATCATCTTGCTAAGCTTCATGTACACACGGACTCATTCTTACATGATGGACACTGTGTGTGCTAACCATTGTATTTCCAAGTGTACTTTGTGTTTGCTCATTTTGCATGTACCACATACCGGAGACACCTTGGAGTACTTGGAGTGCGACATGACCTCAACTTCGTCCAACTACAAGTCCGTTCACGACTACCGTTTCCATGGTGATGAGGTTTTTGATCCGAGGTCGGATATTTCCCAAGGGAGGGGAGATGATACGGTGTATCCCATGATCATCCCCATGTTCACTCGACGAGACCTCAACCACACACATTTGGACACAAGGTTCACTCGCTCCTCTCTGAACCCCCACTTTCTACATGTGAGACATGGCTACTATCTCAAATATATGTGCTATGCATGACCAGGAACCAAGAGGGAGGCCATGGAACAGCTAGGAGCGTTGGACAAGACGGCGAGGACACCAAGTACAAGGAACAAGAGAAGCTGCTGGAAAAGCTTCAGGCTCCGGACGTCCGGCATCTACCGGACGACCGGCGACTCCCGGGCGACCGGACGACCGGAGGCCACCGGACGTCCGTGACTTCGACGACAGAAGGAAAATAGCGGAAGTCCGAAGACTTCCGGACGTCCGGACCCTCGCGAGCCACCGGACGTCCGGTAGCCGTCGGACGTCCGCTACCTGCTGTCTGCGCACAGTTATCGGGCCAGAGGCCCATGTATCCCTCTCCCACTTACCCCTTCGTGGCCCTAGACTATATATACTCCTCCACCTCCTCCTAATGAGGGTTAGCTTAGTGATAGCTCATTTGATACCTAGAGCTTTGCTCATCTAGTGGTTCATCTCCTTGTGAGTGACTGCGGCCCCTCCACGGAGAAGATCCACACGGATTCAAGACCTCCTTCACGGAGAAGATCCCGCGGGATACCCCAAGACCTCCTCACGGAGAAGGACCGGTTACCCTTTGTATCGTCCCTTGTTGATCATGGATCTTGTATCTCTTTGTGTTTCGAGGATCTAGCATATGTGTGACTTGTTCTTGTTGGTTTGAGTGTTTATCTCGTGTTTCCCCTCGTGTTCCCCTCTCGTGTTCTTCGTGTTCGTCATGGGATACTCTCCAAACGTGAAAGATCTGCTGATTAGGGTTCCACCCTCTATCACACAACCACATTTATCTATCCGTGCGTGTGTTCCGTGTGCTACCTGTTTCTTGTGATCTACTTTTCGCATGGGCAAATTGTGAACCTTCTCAACATTATTGATATCACGACTAACATTTGCTTGAAGATTTTGTGCCACTTATCCTCACCAAGCTCCTCCATAAGCTTTATGTGTGTAGGTGTGAGAAACAAACCCCGTACCAATTCCCCTATGGTAGCATCAAATTGAGCGATAATTGATACATCTTCTTCGGAAAAGGTAACTTTGGTATTGTCTTCTCATTTTCCTACTCACCTCCACTTTACATGATGGATAGGCCAAGTTCTTCTACCAATCCGATAGTCGAGCATCAAGTGGAAGCACCGAACTACGTCGCCAAGAATCACCTTTTCGGTGTCCAACGAGCTCTTCACCAAGAAAGCGAGGCTTTGGGCGACCGCATCGAGCAACTCATTTCCGACTTTCGCACACAAATGGAAGAGTTCCGCAACATCATCGTGAACCGCACGTCCTCAACTTCTTCATCAAGACGGCGCCATTCAAGTCGACGCTCAAGAAACCACTCTTCAGCTTACTCTTCGTCGGATGCAAGTCCTCCATAGCATCGTCCAACTACACAATTCTTCCATCAAGATCGACAATCTCCGTACAATCCATTCCATGGCAATGGGTTACAAGATCGAGTACGAGCATGTGAGCAAGAGAGACACCAAGAGCAACAACCTCAACATCAAGTACATAAAGATGGCGATGCATTCCGACAAGCACAAGAAAGACGTGATGATCAAGCGTGCAACGCACAACAAGCTCTTCGTGATTCCGCTCGAGTCCTCGCCGACAGCAACCACCAAGTACGTCAACAAGAAGAAGCACTTCGTCAATCACAACAAGAGGAAGCCGCTCATCGCGAAGCGCAGCAAGAGCGACGAAATAGGAATAACATACCGCGCCCAACCGGCAAGACCTTCATGAGGAGCAAGCATTCGAGGAGCGTCCACCTCCACACTAGCGCCACCACCATCGCCACCATGATGAAGAACAACGCTTCGGCAAGCTTAAGTTCACTATTCCCATGTTCTCCGGAATCACCGATCCCGAGGAGTATCTCTCATGGGCATTGAAGGTCAACAAGATATTTTGCCTCCACAACTTTGAATAGGAGAAGAAGATTGCCATGGCATCTCGCGAGTTCCAAGATTACTTCCTCATTTGGTGGGAACAAGTGATCGCACGACAAGAAGCAAGAGGTGAAACACCAATCACAACATGGACTCAAATGTAGGAAGTCATGACATCTCGCTTTGTGCCTACACACTACACACGCGACCTTTTCAAGAAGCTGCAACTCCTCAAGCAAGGCACCAAAACGGTGGAAGAATACTATCAAGAAATGGAGCTCGCTATGATTCGAGCAAATGTCAAGGAAGATGATGAACAAATGATGGATCGCTTCTTAAATGTTCTCCACCACCCTATCAAGAAGATTGCGGACTTTCAACACTACACCAACCTTCTCGACCTCATTCACCAAGCAACAAAAGCGGAGCGCCAAGTGCAAGATGACTTGAAATACGCCAAGTAGTCGTCCAAGAACTACGGCTCTTACACTCAAGCGCCAACAACTTCGGCACCTTCTACCTCTACAAGAGCATACCCAAGTACAGGCGACAAGTCAAGTTCGAAACAGGCACCGTCTACCACACGTCCACCGGCAAGCTCATACAAGCCCAAAACTACTCCAACTCCGGCACCACCCGATGACCATGTCAAGACAAGTTCAATGAAATGCTTCACTTGTTGTGACCAAGGACACAAGTCATACCAATGCACCAACAAACGGACAATGATCTTCAACGATGATGGAACTTATGACTCCATGAGTGAAGATGAAACGTAAGCACTAGAGCATGTGGCCTTGCATCGCCAAGTGAATGAAGATAAAGACAACCAAGTCTATTGTGACAACGACTCAAGCCCCGCTCTCGTCGTCTCCAAGGTCTTGACACTCCAACAACAACAAGACGAAGACCAAAGATGCCACATCTTCCACACCAAAGTGGCCATTCAAGGTCGTTCGGTCAAGGTCATCATTGATGGAGAAAGTTGCCATAACCTCGCAAGTAAAGAACTATGCTCCAAGTTGCACCTCGTGAAGAATAAGCATCCACGTCCCTACAAGGTTCAATGGCTTAGCGACTCCGGCACGATCCAAGTTGAGCACATGGTTCAAGTTGCCTTCAAGATTGGCGCATACGAAGATACTTTGGAGTGTGATGTTGTCCCCATGTCCGTGTGCCACCTTCTCTTGGGACGACCTTGGCAATATGATCGAGGTGTCCTACACAACGGACGGACAAATCATTATAGCTTCAAGATGAAGGGCAAAGAATATGTGCTTCGTCCTATGTCACCAAGCCAAGTGATTGCCGATAAGCAAGCTTCGACACATTGTGGAGAGACTAGTGAGAGAGGGAACCACCATAAAGAAAGCGAGCGCCACAAGCCAAATTCGAGTACACCCACCTTGAGAGATAAGAGCGACATAGTGCTTCTAGCCACCAAAAGAGACATGAGAGAAGTGTGTGAGAACTCAACTAGTGTCATTCACTATGTCCCTGTGTGCAAAGAGGAAGTGGTTCAAACTAACAACTCTCACAATCTACCTTTAGTGTTGTCTTAATTGTTGCAGGAATTCTTGGACGTCTTCCCCGATGAGCTACCACCGGGTCTACCTCCACTTCGCAGCATCGAACACCGCATCGACCTCGTACCCGGCGCACCACTTCCGAACAAGGCTTCATACCGCGTCAACCCGAAGGAAACAAAGGAGATACAACGTCAAATATAACAACTCATCGAAAAAGGTCATGTACGTGAAAGCTTAAGCCCTTGTGCCATTCCAGTTATTCTCATGCCTAAGAAAGATGGAAGTTTTCGCATGTGCTCCGATTGCCGTCCGATAAATGCTATCACCGTTAGATATCATCACCCTATTCAACGCCTAGAGGACATGCTTGATGAATTATGTGGTGCTACCATCTTTTCAAAAATCGATCTTAAAAGTTTACAAGAACGAGTACGAGCACGTGAGCAAGCGAGACGCCAAGAGCAACAACATCAACATCAAGTACATCAAGATGGCGATGCATTTCGACAAGCACAAGAAAGACGTTATGATCAACCACGCAACGCACAACAAGCTCTTCGTGATTCCGCTCGAGTCCTCGCCGACAGCAACCACCAAGTACGTCAACAAGAAGAAGCACTTCGTCAATCACAACAAGAGGAAACCGCTCGTCGCGAAGCGGAGCAAGAGCGACGAAACAAGAACAACATACCGCGCCCAACCGACAAGACCTTCGTGAGGAGCAAGCATTCGAGGAGTGTCCACCTCGTCACTAGCGCCACCACCATCGCCACCATGATGAAGAAAAACGCTTCGGCAAGCTTAAGTTCACTATTCCCATGTTCTCCGGAAGCACCAATCCCGAGGAGTATCTCTCATGGGCATTGAAGGTCAACAAGATATTTTGCCTCCACAACTTTGAATAGGAGAAGAAGATTGCCATGGCATCTCTCGAGTTCCAAGATTATGTCCTCATTTGGTGGGAACAAGTGATCGCACGACAAGAAGCAAGAGGTGAAACACCAATCACAACATGGACTCAAATGAAGGAAGTCATGAGATCTTGCTTTGTGCCTACACACTACACACGCGACCTTTTCAAGAAGCTGCAACTCCTCAAGCAAAGCACCAAAATGGTGGAAGAATACTATCAAGAAATGGAGCTCGCTATGATTCGAGCAAATGTCAAGGAAGGTGATGTACAAATGATGGCTCGCTTCTTAAATGGTCTCCACCACCCTATCAAGAAGATTGCGGACTTTCAACCCTACGCCAACCTTCTCGAGCTCATTCACCAAGAAACCAAAGCGGAGCGCCAAGTGCAAGATGACTTCAAATACGCCAAGTACTCATCCAAGAACTACAGCTCTTACACTCAAGCGACAACAACTTCGGCACAACCTCTACAAGAGCATACCCAAGTACAGGCGACAAGTCAAGTTCGAAACAAGCATCGTCTACCACTCCTCCACCGGCAAGCTCATACAAGCCCAAAACTACTCCAACTCCGGCACCACCCGATGACCACGTCAAGACAAGTTCAATCAAATGCTTCACTTGTGGTGGACGAGGACACAAGTCATACCAATGCACTAACAAACGGACAATGATCTTCAACGATGATGGAACGGAAGCACTAGAGCATGTGGCCATGCACCGCCAAGTGAATGAAGATGAAGACAGCCAAGTCTATTGTGACAATGACTCAAGCCCCACTCTTGTCGTCTCCAAGGTCTTGACACTCCAACAACAACATGACGAAGACCAAAGATGCCACATCTTCCACACCAAAGTGGCCATTCAAGGTCGTTCGGTCAAGGTCATCATTGATGGAGGAAGTTGACATAACCTCGCAAGTGAAGAACTATGCTCCAAGTTGCACCTCGTGAAGAAGAAGCATCCACGTCCCTACAAGGTTCAATGGCTTAGCGACTCCGGCACTATCCAAGTCGAGCACATGGTTCAAATTTCCTTCAAGATCGGCACATGGAAAGATATTTTGGAGTGTGATGTTGTCCCCATGTCTGTGTGCCACCTTCTCTTGGGACGACCTTGGCAATACGATCGAGGTGTCCTACACAACGGACGGACAAATCATTATAGCTTCAAGATGAAGGGCAAAGAATATGTGCTTCGTCCTATGTCACCAAGCCAAGTGATTGCCGATAAGCAAGCGTCGACACATCATGGAGAGACTAGTGAGAGAGGGAACCACCATAAAGAGAGCGAGCGCCACAAGCCAAATTTGAGTAAACCCGCCTTGAGAGATAAGAGCGACATAGTGTTTCTAGCCACCAAAAGAGACATGAGAGAAGTGTGTGAGAACCCAACTTGTGTCATTCACTATGTCCTCGTGTGCAAAGATGAAGTGGTTCAAACTAACAACTCTCACGATCTACCTTTAGTGTTGTCTCAATTGTTGCAGGAATTCTCGGACGTCTTCCCCGATGAGCTACCACCGGGTCTACCTCCACTTCGCGCCATCGAACACCGCATCGACTTCATACCCGGCACACCACTTCTGAAACAAAGGAGATACAACATCGAATTCAACAACTCATCGACAAAGGTCATGTACATGAAAGCTTAAGCCCTTGTGTCGTTCCAGTTATTCTCGTGCCTAAGAAAGATGGAAGTTTTCGCATGTGCTCTGATTGACGTACGATAAATGCTATCACCGTTAGATACCGTCACCCTATTCCACGCCTAGATGACATGCTTGATGAATTATGTGGTGCTACCATCTTTTCAAAAATCGATCTTAAAAGTGGCTATTACCAAATTCGTATTCAAGAGGGTGATGAATGGAAAACAGCTTTCAAAACCAAGTTTGGGTTATATGAGTGGTTGGTCATGCAGATGGGCTTATCGGAAGCACCCCTCTCATTCATGTGTCTCATGCATTTCGTTCTTCGACCCTATATCGGCGTCTTTGTAGTGGTTTACTTTGATGACATCCTCGTTTTTAGAAAGTCGCTTGAGGATCACGTCACACACATCCGCATGGTTTTGCAAACACTTCGGAAAGAACGCCTCTATGCTAACATGGAAAAATGCACTTTTGGTGTTGATAAGGTTGTTTTCCTAGGATTCATCGTTTCTTCACAAGGTGTTGATGTTGATAAAATTACAATTGAAGCAATTAAAACTTGGCCCCAACCAATGAATCTCCAACAAGTGCGTAGCTTTCTTGGTTTAGCCGGTTTCTATCGATGCTTTGTGAAGAACTTTAGCACTATTGCTTCTCCCTTGCACGCTTTGAGTAAAAAGAACGCACTCTTTGTTTGGGGTACTTTGCAATACACTGCGTTCAATGAGCTGAAAAATTTACTTACTCATGCACCCTTACTTGCCCTACCCAACTTTGACAAACCTTTCGAGATTCATTGTGACGCTAGTGGTATCGGCATAGGAGGCATTCTCATGCAAGAAAAGCGCCCAATTGCGTATTTTAGTGAGAAACTTGCCGGCGCTCAACTTAACTACCCCATCTACGTTAAGGAAATATATGCCTTAGTGCGAGTTTCGCATGTGTGGGAACACTATCTACGTCCTCATGAATTCATTCTTCACACGGACCATGAGACGCTCAAGCATCTTAAGGGTCAAACTAAGTTGAACAAGCGTCATGCTAAGTGGAGCACGTTCATAGAGTCTTTTCCATACGTCATCAAATACATAAAAGGAAAGGAAAACGTTGTGGCGGATGCGCTTTCACACAAATGCATGCTTGGTACCCAACTAGAGTTGAATGTTATTGGCTTTGAGCACATAAAAGAATTATATGAGCATGATCCTTTCTTTGCAAATCCTTATGCTAAATGTGTGACACATAGTTCGTACGAATGATATCATATAAAGGATGGTTATCTTATGCGAGCTAACAAACTATGCATCTCCGAGTCTTCTCTTCGTTTGCTCATTTTGCAAGAGGCTCATGGCGGAGGTGTTATGGGACATTTCGACCGTGATAAGACTTTCATAACGCTCTCCAAGCACTACTATTGGCCAAATACGTTCCGCGACGTCTCCCGCTACACCAACCGGTGTTCGACCTGCCACAAAGCTAAGTCTAAAGCTCAATCTCATGGTTTACATATGCCACTTCCTATTCCGTCACAACCATGGTAAGACATTAGCATGGACATTGTGTTAGGATTACCGCAAACTCGAAATGGCAAGGATTCCATTTTTATTGTAGTGGATCGTTTTTCCAAGACGACACATTTCATTCCTTGTAACAAGAACGACGATGCTTCACATGTTGCGAATCTTTTTTATAGAAAAATGTTGAGGCTACATGGACTTCCGAGGACAATCGTCTCGGACCGCGACGTCAAGTTGATAAGTTACTTCTGTAAGACACTATGTGCCAAGCTCGGTATCAAGCTATGATACGTCCAAAACGTATCTATAATTTCTGCTTGCTCCATGCCTCTTTTGGGTGATATTGCTATGATATTTATACACTTCCATACACTTTTGATCATATTTGGACTAACCTATTAACTCAGTGCACCCCAGTGCCAGTTTCTGTTTTCTGCTATTTTTGTATTTCAGGTTTTCCCGTCACGTAAACTGCCAGAAAAATCCCGGAAAAATAATATAAAAAATCAGCGTTCCAGAAGCTTCCCGGCAGCCAAAGTACAGCCGGAGGGGGGCCACCAGGGCTCCAGGCGCCCTGGTGGCGCGGCCCCCCTCCTGGCCGCGCCGAGGGGGCGCCTGGGCCCCCCAGGCCTCCGCTGATGCCCCCCTTTGGCACATATTTATATCGTGTCCCGAAACCCTCGAGACGGGAACCCTTTTTCGCGATCTCATCTCTGTTCCACCGCCGCCGCGCTTCCAAGATCGGGAGCGCCAGGAGAACTCTTCCCGGCACCCTGCCGGAGAGGAGGATCACCACCGGGAGCCTCTCCACCACCATGGACGCCTCCCGGATGAGGTGTGTGTAGTCTCCCTTGGACCATGGGTCCATGACCAGTAGCTATGTGATGTTCTCCTCCCCTTCTTGTGCTTCACTAATTAGTCCTCGTGAGCTGCCCTACATGATCGAGGCACATATGTAATCCTTATGCTGTTGCTATGATGAGTTTGCTGGGATCCGATGGATTGTGAGATTATGTTCAGATTGTGTTTGAGTAATATATTTGATCTACCTCTTTTATATTTATGTTCGTAAGTAATTCTTGCATGTTCTCCGTTGTTATTTATTGCTTTGGCCAAGTAGTAGGTAGTGACTCCAAGAGGGAACGTTATGCTTGATTGTGGGTTCATGCCCCTCGATGACTAGCTTGAGTGACAGAAACATGAGTCTAGGGGATGTGCTGTTGCCACAAGGGGGAAAACAACGGTGCTTGTGCCCGCGGGTGCAAGGATTGTTTACTTTACGCAAAGTTCTTTTAATGCAGTTGTCTGTTGCTTTGAGTTTACACTATGGGTGGGACTCGCAACTTAATACCAGCGAGATGTTCTGGATAGATATCTCAAGGTGGATGATTAGTAGTAGATGCAGATGGATTTCGGTCTACTTGCCTTGGCGTACCGCCCATGCTTTGAACCTCTACCTTTCTTGCAACATAGTTAGCATTGGTTTGCGCACATAATTCTGTCAATTGCCTAGCTGTAATTCGTTTACCTGACATAGCTGTTTTATCGTCTTTTGGGAGAGAGACATCACTAGTGAACATCATGGGACCCCGGTCCATATTACCATCGCTGATCACATCCGCTATTTACTTTCCGCTTTTACTTATTATTTGCAGCAATACCTATCACTATTATCACTTGCGTTTGATCCTTTGTAAACGACAAGGCCGGAGGGATTGACAACCTCTCTGTACTCATTGGGAGCAAAGTTATTTGTATCTGTGTGCAGGTCCACGTTGATGGCTAATATCTGGCGCCGTTAGCAGTTGACACCTTCTTGTTGAAACTGGGAGTCTCAGGGGAAATCGATCCTTGGTATCTTTGCCAAGGGAAAACTTCCGCTACACTGCATCTCAAACCTTCCACTTGGGGTAACCAACGAGGGGCGAGAAGCCATCAAGCAAAGTTTTCTGGCGCCGTTGCCGGGGACTCCACTCTTCAGGATAGGGGAGTTGCACGCTATCTTTTATCTTTGCTTTTTAGTCTTGTTAGTTTACCTTTCAGTTTTTTGCTTTAGTATCTTTTATCGAAAATAACAAAAATAGTTATCTTGCTTCCTTGCCACTATGAGTTCCACCAAAAACACTAAATGGGAGGAGTACACCCCTTCTTCCATTACGCTAATCACCACTGTCGGGATCTACAAAAGTAATAAACCTTGTGATTATGTTAGTCTTGATGGAGAGCTATGCCCATGGCATGGGCTTCCAGGAAAAGAGTATGAGCCTCAGTTTAAAGTTGCTCCTATGCTTCCCCAAACTTGGGAAGACGTTCAAACTCTTATAATAGAGAGCAATTCTAACAAAGAAGATGACACTACAATTCTGCCCAATAATGATAAAATTGATTTTGATAATTGTAGTATCTTAGAAGTTGTCACCTTTCTACAAAGAATGGCTAAAGATCCCCACACTAGCACGCTTAATCTTGCCTTCACAGAGCATATCACTAATGCTCTCATCAATGCTAGGGAGGAGAAACTTAGAGTAGAAGCCTCCATACCTAGAAAGCTAGAAGATGGTTGGGATCCTGTGATTAAAATTAAGTTGAATAACTTCTCTTGCTATGCTTTATGTGATGCTGTAGCTAGTACCTCCATTATGCCCAAAAGACTATATGATATGCTTAAATTGAAACCTTTTGATTCTTGTTCTTTTGGTGTTCGTCTCGTTGATTCTTCCATAAAGAAACCTTTGGGGAGGATCGACGATGTTCTTATCATTGTCAATGACAATTACGTTCCCATTGATTTTACTATTATGGACATTGAATGTGAACCTTCTTGTCCAATTATTTTGGGACGTCCTTTTCTACGCACCGTTGGTGCTATCATTGACATGAAAGAGGGGAATATAAAATTCCAATTTCCTCTCAAGAAAGGGATGGAACACTTCCCTCGAAAGAAGATTAAGTTACCTTTTGAGTCCGTTATACGGGCTAGCTATTCTTTTACTCTTGATAAAACTTGATCTCTATGCATTATGCCTAGCTTAAAGGCATAAAAGAAAGTGCTTTTGGGAGGCAGCCCACATGAATAAAAATTGTTATTTTGCTTTTGTTGTGTCTTGATGTTGTTACTACAGTAGCATCATCATTGTATCTTTACTTTTCAATTTTGTGCCAAGTGTAGCCTCTGATTGCAAGAAAGTTCAAAAGTTGTGACGTGCTGTCCAGGAAACAGATTCTATCCTTGGATAGAAAAATTCGTATAAAATCACCAGATCATCTTTTTGGTCTGAATTGTTTCGACAGCGTGCTCTATACAATTGTCTTTCGTGCGTCTGTTCTGAGTTTTTTTATTAGAGTTGCAGAAGTGCCCCGAAAAAATCATTTACTACCTGATGTTCTGTTTTTCACAGATTCTGTCCTATTTTGCCTTTCCTTCATTTTGCAAACCTTGAGCTTGCTTTTTCTTTGCAAAAACCTTTTGGCAATCTTGAGAAATAGTAGACCTTCAAGAATATCCTTATTTCCAGCAAGGAACAATTATTTTATTATGGGTACTAACCTCGCTAATCAGATTATGATGAGTTATGTATGAAGAGAGTTTTCAAGTGTGCGAGGGAAGATGATAAAAAGATTCAGGAGTGTCAAACGCTCAAGCTTGGGGATGCCCCCATACACCCCCAAGAAATATTCAAGGAGACTCAAGCGTCTAAGCTTGGGGATGCCCCCGTGCATCCCCTTCTCCATCAACATTATCAGTTCGTCTTTCGTTCCACTATATTTTTATCACTTCATGTGTTATGTGCTATGCTTGGAGCGTCTTGCTTTTAGTTTCCTTTTTAGTTTTCTTTAGCTTTTCATAACTAGTCGGAACTCAGCTTTCTTTATGTGGGAGAGAAACACGCTCCACTTCTACCTAGAACACAACATAGAATTTTCATGTTTATCTTTGCTGTGTATGTTCTTTGTCTTTCAATAGCTACTATCATGTTTAGCTTTTAGTTTTCATGCTTATCTTTTTAAAGAGCTTTTGTTTAGTTGGTTGCTTGAACTCTCTTTAGTTATCATGCTTATCTTATTAAGAGAGTTTGCTTCTGTTGCATGGTTGATATGTCTATGATAAAAATGCTACGTGCATAATGGTGCTTAGTAGTTCATGTTTTCTTATGGTTAGTCTCAAATAGCTGGGGGGTTCCCAATGTGTTATTGGAGTACCAACATGATTTGTTTGCCTATGATGTGGTATGGTTTAGTGATATCTTCCTCCGAGAATTTATTTTGATTGACTTGGCGTATGCTCACGCATATTTAAGACTGTAAAGAAAGTCTGTCAAGCCTTGATGATCTTTTGTTTCTGAGTAGCGATATAACTTCCATGCCTGATTCAATGTTGCTTTGTCGCTCTGCATGATTATGACCGTCATTGATCTCTTAGTTGGTCGCTCCTAGTCTTTTGCTAACCTTCACCCGTACTAAGTGGACTGACTGTTTGTGCATCCAAAATCTTTTAAACCAGTTATGCCATATGAATCCACCATACCTTCCTACATGGTATTTACCTACCATTCCGAACGGAGACTTGCATGTACCATCTCGAAATTATTCAAAAAAAATGCATTTCTGTTTTGTGCCTCTATTTTAAGTTCATGAGGAAGTAGTAGTTAATTCATGATCTTTTTAAGTTGGACAAGCTTCACCCCGGGATTGCATGTCTAATGTGCAAACCCATAACACGAGAAGGAACTGGCATTGAGTGCGCCTGGCTCAAAATTAATATAACAAACAAACCCTCCTTCACGCTTTGTTCATGAGAAATCAGAAAACTTTGGCAGTGATAAACAAAGGAGATTAAGAGGATGTGATCGTCCTCATTCGGGAGCCGTTCCTCGAAACTTGTCCATCTCAAGAAGTAATTGAGTTATCTGCTAGCATTCGTTGACGAAACATGCATATCCAAAAAAATAATTATTACCTCTGTTTTTAAAACCAAGAGCTCTGGTACATGCTTTGTCTTTGTTTTCGACTACGGGTTTTCAACCTTGCCAACAAAAGCCACGGTTCGAGAGTCTCCACCTTCTTTTAAAGCACCAACTACTGAGAGCATGATTGTCATTCTAAGTGTAATGTGCATTGTCCCAAAGTAGCATTGTCTTTTGCATGATTGTGATATCGTTTATTCTGAAATTATTGTGTCTAGTCATCACTTAAACCTTGGAGTGCCCCTGCATTTATGTTTTGCTTCACTAAAGGGGGCAAGCGAGATATCACTTTATCATATTTGCACACCATGCTCATTACAAATCTATTTGATGTTTCAGTATCATATTGTAAAACTTTCAGTTCTTTGTGATTTTCTCATGAGGCAACTTAATTACTACAGATTCATTGTCTCAGTAAGCTTTTGTCATATGACTATGAAAAGTACTATATGGTTAATAGCATGTCACCACAGAAATTATTTTTGTTATCATTTACCTACTCGAGGACGAGCAGGAATTAAGCTTGGGGATGTTGATACGTCCAAAATGTATCTATAATTTCTGCTTGGTCCATGCCTCTTTTGGGTGATATTGCTATGATATTTATACACTTCCATACACTTTTGATCATATTTGGACTAACCTATTAACTCAGTGCACCCCAGTGCCAGTTTCTGTTTTCTGCTGTTTTTGTATTTCAGGTTTTCCCGTCACGTAAACTGCCAGAAAAATCCCGGAAAAATTATATAAAAAATCAGCGTTCCAGAAGCTTCCCGGCAGCCAAAGTACAACCGGAGGGGGGCCACTAGGGCTCCAGGCGCCCTGGTGGCGCGGCCCCCTCCTGGCCGCGCCCGGGGGGG
>LR738714.1:286789877-286919976 GCA_902687465.1 Secale cereale
GGGGGGGGGGCGCCTGGGCCCCCCAGGCCTCCGCTGATGCCCCCCTTTGGCATATATTTATATCGTGTCCCGAAACCCTCGAGACGGGAACCCTTTTTCGCGATCTCATCCCTGTTCCGCCACCGCCGTGCTTCCAAGATCGGGAGCGCCAGGAGAACTCGTCCCGGCACCCTGCCGGAGGGGAGGATCACCACCTGGAGCCTCTCCACCACCATGGACGCCTCCCGGATGAGTTGTGTGTAGTCTCCCTTGGACCATGCGTCCATGACCAGTAGCTATGTGATGTTCTCCTCCCCTCCTTGTGCTTCACTAATTAGTCCTCGTGAGCTGCCCTACATGATCGAGGCACATATGTAATCCTTATGCTGTTGCTATGATGAGTTTGCTGGGATCCGATGGATTGTGAGATTATGTTCAGATTGTGTTTGAGTAATATATTTGATCTACCTCTTTTATATTTATGTTCGTAAGTAATTCTTGCATGTTCTCCGTTGTTATTTATTGCTTTGGCCAAGTAGTAGGTAGTGACTCCAGGAGGGAACGTTATGCTTGATTGTGGGTTCATGCCCCTCGATGACTAGCTTGAGTGACAGAAACATGAGTCTAGGGGATGTGTTGTTGCCACAAGGGGGAAAACAACGGTGCTTGTGCCCGCGGGTGCAAGGATTGTTTACTTTACGCAAAGTTCTTTTAATGCAGTTGTCTGTTGCTTTGAGTTTACACTATGGGTGGGACTCGCAACTTAATACTAGCGAGATGTTCTGGATAGATATCTCAAGGTGGATGATTAGTAGTAGATGCAGATGGATTTCGGTCTACTTGCCTTGGCGTACCGCCCATGCTTTGAACCTCTACCTTTCTTGCAACATAGTTAGCATTGGTTTGCGCACATAATTCTGTCAATTGCCCAGCTGTAATTCGTTTACCTCACATAGCTGTTTTATCGTCTTTTGGGAGAGAGACATCACTAGTGAACATCATGGGACCCCGGTCCATATTACCATCGCTGATCACATCCGCTATTTACTTTCCGCTTTTACTTATTATTTGCAGCAATACCTATCACTATTATCACTTGCGTTTGATCCTTTGTAAACGACAAGGCCGGAGGGATTGACAACATCTCTGTACTCGTTGGGAGCAAAGTTATTTGTATATGTGTGCAGGTCCACGTTGATTGCTAATATCTGGCGCCGTTAGCAGTTGACACCTTGATGTTGAAACTGGGAGTCTCAGGGGAAATCGATCCTTGGTATCTTTGCCAAGGGAAAACTTCCGCTACACTGCATCTCAAACCTTCCACTTGGGGTAACCAACGAGGGGCGAGAAGCCATCAAGCTACTGTTCTCGACGGCATATCAACCTCAAACCGACGGCCAAACAGAAGTCACCAACCGGATGCTCGCCACTCTACTACGTGTGATGATAAAGAAGAACATCAATGAGTGGGAGGAGTGCCTCCCCATCGCCGAGTACGCCTACAACCGAGCACAACACTCTACTACCGGCAAGTCCCCCTTCGAGGTCGTCTACAGCTTCAACACCTTGTCACCCTTGGACATCCTCCCTCTACCTCTCCAAGAACGCGCCAACATGTAAGGAAGTGCAAGAGCAAGATATCTCAAGAAGGTGCATAAAGAAACACGGTCCACGATCGAGCGTCAAGTCTGACGTCTCGCCACCAAGCTCAACACAAACAAGGCACCAATAGTGTTCCAACCGGGTGATCTCATGTGGCTACACCTACGCAAAGACTGCTTCCCCAAGGAGCGCAAATCCAAGCTTCTTCCACACGCCGATGGACCATTCAAGGTGCTAGCACGCTACAACGACAATGCTTACAAGATCGACATCCCTCGAGCCAAGTACAACATAAGCGACATCTTCAACATCAAGGACTTGTCACGTTTCCATGCTGATGACGATCATGATCCGCAAACGGATTTCTCCCAAGGGGGGGAAGATGATGCGTAGCATCCTTCACGCATCCCCATGGACACTCCGTCACCATCACAAGCACTCAAGGGACCAATGACTAGAGCACGTGCACGCGCTATAGAGAACAAGGTGAATTCTTTCCTCTTCCAGTTTCGTTCGGATTTGCATGAGAATTGGATTCTACCTCACAAGGAAATGTTGTGCATTCTTAGTTACCTAGGAGATGATCACGTGGAAGCGAAGAAGGACATGTCCAGTCCGGATCACGTGGAAGCAAAGAAGGACCTGCCCAGTCCAGAATAGGCGGTACTACCGCCTATAAGCGGTACTACCGCTCCAGAGTGGTACTACCACCCGTAAGCGATACTACCGCCCGAGGTTCCGGTACTACCGCCCTGCCTGTGCGCAGCCGTCGGCCTTTGGCCATGTACCCCTTTCCCTCTTACCCCTTCGTGGCTTAGACTATAAGTAGATCTCCTCCACCTCTTTTCTGGGGGTAGCAAAGTATTTGATAGACATTGAGAGCTTTGCTCTGTGTATCCCCTCCTCCAGGAGATCAAGACCCCTCTTGGGAAGAATCCTTGTGGATTGCAAGACCTCCCAAGGGAGAAGATCACCATCAACACCTCACCTCCTAGGAGTGGGAAGAACTTCTACCTAGTGCTTATTTCCTTGGATTGATCGTGCATTCTTGTGGATCTCTTGTGTGCTACTCTAGTGGATGTGTGATTGGGTTTTGTTTGAGAGATTCCTCTTGTGTTCTTGTGTTCTCACCCCTTTCCCCCCTCCAAGTGTGAAAAGATCTCACCTAGGGTTGCACCCTACACAAGTTGCATGATAAATTTCAGAAAATGTGGGTCAACAGGTAGAAGATGTGATGACTAGTTTTGGCAACGCACTAGCGAGGATGGATGTCATTGAGAAGTCAATTGACACCAAGTTGGATGCCAAATTTGCTGAAGTGCTTGCGCGTCTACCTCCACCTGCTGCACCATTGCATCAACAACAACAACAACCACCTTCATGTCACGAAACATCCCTCCGCAAAGCGTGCCGTGTCCCTCTTGAGCCTGGCCAAACTGTTGGTGCTGCTGTTGATACTTCGGTGGCTCCTGCTGCTACTGCTGCTGAGGAGGAGGACAATTACGCGGGAGATTATGATGATGAGGTTGATCAAAATCAGAACTACGTGCAACCACCAGCACCACAACCAGCAGGTCGTCCACATGAAAATATTCGCAATGGTAGGGCTGCACCACACCCTCAGGTACGAGATCATGACAATCTCCCTCAACTAAATTTGAATATTCCACCATTTGAGGGTAGATATGTTTCTGATATATATATCTTACTTGGGAGTTGATAGAAGCGAGGGGCACGATCTTTCGATGAGATATTAACTATCGATTTGGTGGAGATGACTTTGACAATCCGACTACAAACGTGTGCGACGTTGCGCCTTAGCAATTGCGAAACCAATCTCCAGGGGTTACTGACAATGCCAGAAGCACGATCAGCTTGACCACGAAGGTCTATTCCTGCATGCAATCGAAGAACAAGCAAGAATATGGTAAAGCAATCTGAATATTGCAAATATAAATGATGAATTGATAAAGACGGGGATCCGTAAGCGGTCTTGGTCTGGTCGTTGGACACAAACGAAGTACACGAAGTTGCAATGGCTAACTTATGACTAAACAAATCCCAAAGAAAAAGCTACTAGATGGATCTACTTATATAGGAGCAAGGGGTGGCGGCCAAGGAGGTGGAATGACGTCCCAAGGCAGCCTAAAACTAACCCTAGGTCGTACAAGGCTCATGGGCCCAAGTGGAGGTGATGCAACACCTTTGGACTTGTAGTTTGACTCGGATTCGGGTGCAGTGTCAGATTGTTTTGTGGTATCTCAACGCTCCTGACGAATTTGAAGGTGAATCCAATTGGGTTGGAAAGTGTACGAAATCTAGTTTCCAACAAAGAAAGAATCACCCAATTCGGAGTCCGTATGAAGGAGTTCTTGCCGTTTTGAGTTACGTATGTCTGTCCAGTCCGAATCTGGATGCAGAACGTGAGAGACATGGACTCTATCTTCTCTTGGCCCAAAAGTGACGTGAGATAACTTTTTGAACAACCCTTAAACTTCTCTTTTTCCCTTATCTTCATATGTGGATTGTACAAATGTCCCATACACCTGGAATTAGACATGGCACAAAAGTCTGTGAAGTATTTTTGTCCTGGATGACATAAATAAATTGTTGCATAGTTTGCATTAGAAATCATCTCACAAATATACGTGTATGCAATATTTTTGGTCGTATCCAAGGTAGTCATGTCCTTATCATCCTCCCTTTCTTGAAAATAAAGCCGTCATCGGCGTTGCTTAATCTAAAATTTGGGTAAGAAAATAGACAAGGTGTACATGTTGTATATGTATATGTCATCCAATTTTACTTCCCTTAATTTTTGCACATATGACACGTATATAGATGAGTAACTTTCGTAGTTCATAAAATATAAATCCAATATATTATCACAAGAAGTAGAAGGCATGAAAATATTGCAACTCAGTTTGCACAAATAAGTGAAGCTCTTATTCATATCAAAAGATTGACAATGTTCATTGTTAAACCATCCCAACATTGGTGAATAAACTTTATTTGCATGAAATTCACAGGCTACAACATGCTTAAATAAGAAAACATGCAATAAGTCATTTGACATAGAATCGTCACCAAGATTAGAGGCCATATCAAAATGATTAAACATTGGCACAATTATTTTCAAATGTATTTTATGCAAATCTGATTTATTCTCCAATTCACATGATTCTTTTGCATCAACAGTTAATTCAAGGGGTGCACTTAAAATTGTTGGTATTTCAGTTGTTTGATCACATGACGCATTCATGACAGTAACATGATTATCTAAACTAGGTGGTGTGCTCAAATCAACAGGTAATTCAATACATGATGTATTCAAGTTAACTAGATATGCATCATCCTCATGTGAAGTTATATCATCATTGATTTTACTGTTACCTTGTTACAAAGCTGTAGCTGATGTAGGTACGGACGATGACAGTGTACCATACCCTTTAGATGAAGTCACGGTCACAATCGGAGGTGTGGCTGCTCTAGTAGGTGCAATGATGGAGGAACCAACCAGTGGTGGTGAGCATGAACTGGGATAGTAGTTGTTGTAGTCACAAAGTGCAGCCTCCTGTATTTGTCTCTCAAAGGTACAAGCACGAACATACATACAAGTAATGCAACGAGGAAAATACTGAAATCTTTCGCGAATATCATGGTTCGAACCACCAAAAAATCTATTCATTGTATCATCCTCAGATTCTTCTATGTCACAATGATGCATATAAGATTTGAAATCTTGGTAGTAAGCATAAACAATGTTAGTGCCTTGTTTTAATTCTTCCAATTTGCGAAGCAATTCACGGCGATAGTAAGGAGGAAAAAAATGTTTTCTCATTACAGCCTTCAAATCTTTCCAAGTTCTGGGTTGGTTATCAATATTTTTCTTACAATGCACACTCCACCAAACAGAAGAAAAACTAGTAAATGCTCTAGTGACAGCTCGTACTCTCTCAAGTTCAGAATAATCATGGCTAGCAAAAATTAGTTCGACCTCAAACTCCCAAGCAAGATAAATAGCAGGATTAAATCTACCCTCAAATGAAGGTAAAGAGATAACCTGACCGTGTGCATGTGTGTGTTCTCCCACGTGTCGTGATGGTGAAGATGTATCCATCATCCAAGAACTTTTGTCTCCGGTACCTGTCATGATTAGTAGAAACAAGAAACAAAATTCAAGAATAATGTTCCTATGATCTACTAGGATGTGGTGATAAAACGCTCACAGTAAAGCAAAGATCAATATCTTACAAGTTCTTAGCATGCAGCAGGTGGTGATAGCCAACCAACGGTGTCAAATAACTCCAAAGATTGAGTAAAGCGATTGCCAGGTGAACGTACGTAAACATGGGGTAGAAATGTGTGGAGCTGGGTTGGCTTTATATATAGTAGCAAAAGACTAGCAATAATCAATTCAAAGATGCAATGTTGAATAAACGCTCAATGACGGTACTGTGCTGGTCCTAGGCTAGACCGGACTAGAGATGCGAGCCTAGAACACTAATGAGGTCATGGTGTAGCACAACTAGCATCAATAAAGGATACGAAGTAGCTCTGGACGGCAAGATATAAGTGAAGATCACAACGGCAGTAAAGATAATGATGAAAACAACTGCCAAGCAGACTATACAACAACTCTCTCTCCAACTTTCTTTTTCTTCTTTTTCTTTTTCTTTTTTCTCACACTATTTTTCTTTTTCTTTCTCTCCTCTTTTTTTATACTTTTTTCTGTCTTTTTTTCTTTCTCCCTCTTTCCAAGACAAACTAGATAAGATGCAGATTGGATCAAGCAAAGATGCGAACGACTTTACGTATGATTGTGATAATGAACGATGGGTAGCACGAGCTGGAAATTGATGGATGAGGTGGTGGACAGCGGAAGGGATAACAATGCAGCGGCGACGTGACTAATGTGAACAGAACCTGAAACTCTAACGAACTAGACACTAAGACCAGCAACTCGACACGACGATGCAACCGATAATTCAATAATGCAAACAATGAAAAGAAAATTGCAAAGGCTCAGACTGGCTAGGACAAAGGATGAATAGGTCTAACTTTTTTTGTGGCTTTTACTTGGACAATAGGTAAAAAAATAAATCTAATCTAAGAATAACTGGAAATTCTCACCGAGCAACCTGAAAACTGATACGACTTGATAGAAGCGAGGGGCCCGATCTTTCGATGAGATGTTAACTATCGATTTAGTGGAGACGACTTTGACGATCCGACTACAAACGTGCACGACGTTGCGCCTTAGCAATCGCTAAACCAATCTCCAGGGGTTACTGGCAATGCCAGAAGCACTATCAGCCTGACCACGAAGGTCTATTCCTCCATGCAATCGAAGAACAAGCAAGAATATGGTAAAGCAATCTGAATATTGCAAATATAAAAGATTAATTGATAAAGACGGGGATCCGTAAGCGGTCTTGGTCTGGTCGTTGGACACAAACGAAGTACACGAAGTTGCAATGGCTAACTTTTGACTAAACAAATCCCAAAGAAAAAGCTACTAGATGGATCTACTTATATAGGAGCAAGGGGTGGCGGCCAAGGAGGTGGAAGGACGTACCAAGGCAGCCTAAAACTAACCCTAGGTCGTACAAGGCTCATGGGCCCAAGTGGAGCTGATGCAACACCTTTGGACTTGTAGTTTGACTCAGATTCTGCTGCAGTGTCAGATTGTTTCATCGGTATCTCAACGCTCCAGACGAATTTGAAGGTGAATCCAATTGGGTTGGAAAGTGTACGAAATCTAGTTTCTAACAAAAAAAGAATCACCCAATTCGGAGTCCGTATGAAGGAGTTCTTGCCGTTTTGAGTCAGGTATGTCTGTGCAGTCCGAATCTGGATGCAGAACGTGAGAGACATGGACTCTATCTTCTCTTGGCCCAAAAGTGACGTGAGAGAACTTTTTGAACAACTCCTAAACTTCTCTTTTTCCCTTATCTTCATATGTTGATTGTACAAATGTCCCATACACATGGAATTAGACATGGCACAAAAGTGTGTGAAGTATTTTTGTACTGGATGACATAAATAAATTGTTGCATAGTTTGCATTAGAAATCACCTCACAAATATACATGTATGCAATATTTTTGGTCGTATCCAAGGTACTCATGTCCTCATCAGGAGTTAGAAACCGAACAATGTTTTACATGTTTAAAATATCCCGAGGAGAGAGATGTTGCTGCTGCTCTTTGTGCTTTCACTAGTTTGCTTGTGTGTGGTGGTCTGAATATTGTATATTATGTCCGAATAATATTCCAACTACTTGGGCTGCTTTGAAAACTGCTCTGCGTACTCGTTGGGTTCCACCATATTATCAACGCGAATTAGTTCAGAAATTGTAACGTTAAGACAAGAAAAAAATTCTGTAGAGGAATATTATTAGGAATTACAAACTAGCCTGATTAGATGTGGTATTGTTGAGGATAATGAGGCTATGCTTGCACGTTGTATGGGTGGCTTAAATAGAGAGTCAGACAATTCTAGATTATAAGGAGTATAATTATATCACTCATTTATTCCATCTTGCTTCCAAAGCTGAACGTGAAGTGCATGATCGTCACGCATTGGCGCGAACTAATTATTCGGCAGGTTGACCTTCATCATGGATACCTTGTGCATCATCTACTTCGACACGTCCGGCTGCACCACTGCCTAATTCATCCGTCACTTCTAGCCATGATAAAAGCAAACATGCACCACCACCATGAACCAGGAGTACACCTTCCGGTCCTGCGCAGAGCTCTTCTTCATCCATGGCATCCATAGGGCCAACACATGATGTTATATGTCGTCGTTGCACTGGTTGTGGTCACTATGCGAGCAAATGCCCATCTCAGTGTGTCATGATTGCTACTGAGTATGGTGGTTATGAGTCCGCTAGTGACTATGATGAGGAGATTTTGGCTCTTATTACACATGAAGAACACGGTGGAGATGATTCTGAAAATGAGCCGCAATACATGGCTCCTGAAGACGCTGACAGATATGAATGTTTAGTTGCTCAACGTGTTTTGAGTGTGCAGGTCACACAAGCGGAGCAAAATCAGAGGCATAATTTGTTCCATACAAAGGGAGTTGTGAAGGAACGTTCTGTTCGCGTCATCATAGATGGGGGAGCTGCAACACTTGGCTAGCATGGAGATGGTGGAGAAGCTATCTCTCACCACAAGACCACACCCACATCCTTACTACATCCAATGGTTCAATAACAACGACAAGGTTAAGGTGACACGTACTGTTCATGTGCATTTTAGTATCTCCACATATGATGATTATGTTGATTGTGAAGTGGTACCCATGCAAGCATGTTCCTTATAACTTGGTAGACCATGGCAATTTGATAAAAATTCTGTACACCATGGTAGAAACAATCAGTATACTCTTGTTCATAAGGATAAACGTATTACTTTGCTTCCTATGTCTCCTGATTCCATTTTGAAAGATGATATTAATAGAGCTAATAAAGAAAAACAGGAGCAAAATAAGAGTGAAAATCAGATTGTGGCAAAAAAATTGAGCAACAAATGAAGCCTAATAACACACCATCATCTCATGTTGCATCTGAAATTAAACTAAAAGGTGGATGTTTACTTGCCACCAAATCTGACATTGATGATCTATATTTCTACAAATCTGTTTGCTATGCTTTTGTGTGCAAAGAGGCATTATTTTCATTCGAGGATGTGCCTTCCTCTTTGCCTCCTGCTGTCACTAACATTTTGTAGGAATTCGCGGACGTCTTTCCACAAGACGTGCAGCCGGGATTACCACCTATTCGAGGGATTGAGCATCAGATTGAGTTAATTCCCGATGCATCGCTACCCAGCCGCGCACCATACCATACCAATCCAAAGGAGACGAAGGAGATTATGCGTCAAGTATAGGAGTTACTTGACAACGGTTAAATACGTGAATCCCTTAGTCCTTGTGTTGTTCCTATTATTCTAGTGCCAAAAAAGGATGGTACATCGCGTATGTGTGTTGATTGTAGAGGCATTAATAATATTACTATTCATTATCATCATCCTATTCCTAGGCTAGATGATATGCTTGATGAATTGAGTGGCTCTACAATATTCTCCAAAGTTAATTTGCGTAGTGGATACCATCAAATTCTTATGATATTGGGAGATGAATGGAAACAACATTTAAAACTAAGTTTGGATTATATGAGTGGTTAGTCATCCTTTTGGGTTAACAAATGCAACTAGTACTTTCATGAGATTAATGAATGAAGTTTTACGTGCTTTCATTGGACGATTTGTGGTAGTTTACTTTGATGATATATTGATTTATAGCAGATCTTTGAAGGAACATTTGGAACATTTATGTGTTGTTTTTATTGCTCTACGTGATGCACGTTTGTTTGGTAACCTTGGAAAGTGCACCTTTTGCACCGACAGAGTATGTTTTCTTAGCTATGTTGTTACTCCACAGGGAATTGAGGTTGATAAAGCCAAGATAGAAGCTATCGAGAGTTGGCCGCAGCCCAAAACGGTAACACATGTGAGGAGTTTCCTTGGCCTCGTTGGATTCTATAGGCGTTTTGTGAGACAAAGTTCTATTGACTACTTCAGTTTGTTCATCAGTTTGGGGGTGACAAGTAGTACTAAAAAGCAGTTTAGGCCCCAACTTGTCCCATAAACATCTCCAAAAGTGGCAAAGAAATTTAGTATCACGATCTGAAACAATAGTATTTGGCACACCATGCAAGCTAATAATTCCAGGAAAGAACAAATTAGCAACATTAGCAGCATTGTCGCTTTTATGACATGGTATAAAGTGTGCCAATTTCGAGAACCTATCGACGACAACAAATATGCTATCCAAAATGTCCCATTAATACTCCTCCATGCGTCTCCTTCAACAACAAAAGACGAACAGAGCTAGCTAGAATGCATAACTTGTTAGCACGAAACACAAATCCGTCATTAACGACGAACTTGTTCCAAGTTCTTCCTTCTTTACAATTAGGCAATGCATGTTTAAATTCAGCATCATGCGCATATTGATCTTTGATGGTCTCCAGACCAAATATTTTAAAGTCAAGTTGTGGAAGCATAGTATAACGACGAGACAATGCATTAGCAATAACATTTTCTTTTCCCTTCTTGTGTTTAATAACATAAGGAAAAGTCTCTATGAATTCAACCCATTTAGCATGTCTACGGTTCAGTTTTGCTTGACTTTTAATGTGCTTCAAAGATTCATGATCAGAATATACAACAAATTCTTTGGGCCATAAATAATGTTGCCATGTTTCCAAAGTCCGAACAAGAGCATATAATTCCTTATGATAAGTAGAATAATTCAGACTAGGCCCACTCAACTTTTCAGAAAAATATGCAACAGGTTTACCATCTTGTAATAACACACCTCCTAACCCAATTCCACTAGCATCACATTCAAGCTCAAAAGTCTTATTAAAATCAGGAAGTTGGAGTAAAGGAGCATGTGTCAACTTATCTTTCAATACCATGAATGCTTCTTCCTGTGAAGTACCCCAAACAAAAGGCACATCCTTCTTTGTAAGCACATTCAGAGGTGCAGCAATGGTGCTGAAATCTCTCACAAAACGCCTATAGGATCCAGCGAGGCCAAGGAAACTTCTCACGTGTGTGACCATTTTGGGCTGCGGCCAACTCTCAATAGCTTCAATCTTGGCTTTATCAACCTCAATTCCCTGTGGAGTAACAACATAGCTAAGAAAAGATACTCGGTCGGTGCAAAAGGCGCGCTTCCAAAGGTTAGCAAACAAACGTGCATCACGTAGTGCAATAAAAATAGCACGTAAATGTTCCAAATGTTCCTCCAAAGATCTGCTATAAATCAATATATCATCAAAGTATACTACCACAAATCGTCCAATGAAAGCACGTAAAACTTCATTCATTAATCTCATGAAAGTACTAGGTGCATTAGTTAACCCAAAAGGCATGACTAACCACTCATATAATCCAAACTTAGTTTTAAATGCTGTTTTCAATTCATCTCCCAATTTCATACGAATTTGATGGTATCCACTACACAAATCAACTTTGGAGAATATTCTAGAGCCACTCAATTCATCAAGCATATCATCTAGCCTAGGAATAGGGTGATGATAATGAATAGTAATATTTTTAATGCCTCTACAATCAACACACATATGCGATGTACCATCCTTTTTCGGCACTAGAATAATAGGAACAACACAAGGACTAAGGGATTCGCATATATAACCTTTGTCGAGTAGATCCTGTACTTGACGCATAATCTCCTTCGTCTCCTCTGGATTGGTACGGTATGGTGCGTGGTTGGGTAGTGATGCACCGGGAATTAAGTCAATCTGATGCTCAATCCCTCAAATAGGTGGTAATCCCGGTGGCACGTCTTGTGGAAAGACGTCCACGAACTCTTGCAAAATGTTAGTGATAGCAGGAGGCAAATAGGAAGGCACGTCCTCGAATGAAAATAATGCCTCTTTGCACACCAAAGCATAGCAAACACATTTGCTGAAATCTAGATCATCAATACCAGATTTGGTGGCAAGTAAAAATCCACATTTTAATTTAATTTCAGATGCAACATGTGATGATGGTGTGTTATTAGGCTTCATTTGTTGCTCAAATTCTTTTGCCACAATCTGATTTTCAATCTTATTTTGCTCCTATTTTGCTTTATTAGCTCTATTAATATCATCTTTCAAAATGGAATCAGAAGACATCGGAAGCAAAGTAATACGTTTATCCTTAAGAACAAGAGTATACTGATTGTTTCTACCATGGTATACAGAATTTTTATCAAATTGCCACGGTCTACCAAGTAATAAGGAACATGCTTGCATGGGTACCACATCACAATCAACATAATCAGCATATGTGGAGATACTAAAATGCACACGAGCAGTACGTGCTACCTTAACCTTGCCACTGTTGTTGAACCATTGGATTTAGTAAGGATGTGGATGTGGTCTTGTGGTGAGAGATAGATTCTCCACCATCTCCATGCTTGCCAAGTTGTTGCAGCTCCCTCCATCTATGATGACGCGAACAGAATGTTTCTTCACAACTCCTTTTGTATGGAACAAATCATGCCTCTGATTTTGCTCCGCTTGTGTGACCTGCACACTCAAAACACGTTGAGCAACTAAACATTGATACCTATCAGCGTCTTCAGGAACCATGTATTGCATCTCATTTTCAGAATTATCTCCACCGTGTTCTTCACGTGTAATAAGAGCCAAAATCTCCTCATCATAGTCACTAGCGGACTCATAACCACCATCCTCAGTAGCAATCATGACACACTGAGATGGGCATTTGCTCACATAGTGACCACGACCAGTGCAACGACGACATATAACATCATGTGTTGGCCCTCTGGATGCCATGGATGAAGAAGAGCTCTGCGCAGGACCGGAAGGTGTACTCTTGGTTGATGGTGGTGGTGCATGTTTGCTTTTATCACGGCTAGAAGTGACGGTTGAAGTAGGCGGTGGTGCAGCCGGACGTGTCGAAGTAGATGATGCACGCAGTGCCCATGATGAAGGTCGACCTGCAGAAAAATTAGTTCGCGCCAAGGCATGTCAATCCTGCACTTGACGTTTAGCTTTGCAAGCAAGATGGAATAAATGAGTGATATTGTTATACTCCTTATACTCTAGATTGTCTGAATCTCTCTATTTAAGCCACCCACGTGCAAGCATAGCCTCATTATCATCAACAATACCTGAAGCGGGGTCAACCCGATCTAGTCCAATCTTTCACAAAAAGGAGGGAACTCCACGATGAACACGAAGAACACAAAGGGAAACACGGGGGAAAACACAAGAGGAACACTCAAATCAACATGAAGATGGTCACACAAGTGCTAGATCCACGATACATAAACAGATACACGATCCACGATCAACAACGGACGATACAAGGTAGTCTTCTCCGGAAGGAGGTCTTGAGGGTATCCCGTAGGATCTTCTCCGTAGCGAAGGTCTTGAATCCGTGTGGATCTTCTCCGTAGAGGGGCAGCAGTCACTCTCGAGGAGATGAACCACTAGTGGATGAGCAAGGCTCTAGGTTTTTGAGCTATCACAATGCTAACCCTAGAAAGAGGTAGGTGAAGGAGTATATATAGTCTAGAGGGCGAGGGGATACATGGGCCACGGCCGAGATGAAACGCACGCAGGCATTCAGGAGCCGGATGTCCGGGCATCGGGCCGGATGTCCGAGCTGTCGGGAGGCGCCGGATGTCCAGGCTTGGCATCGGATATCCGGGCTAGTGGGGCCAGCCACGGGTATGCCTCTGTGGTGGGGGCGCCAAATTTTCGGGCTCGAGGCCGGATGTCCGGGGCCTAGCCGGATGTCCGGGCCCTGTAGCTTCGGCTGCGTGGGCTCTTCTGTAGATGCTGGTCCAGGGGCCGGATGTCCGGGGCCTGGGACCTTCTCCAGCTTCCCTCGATGCAATGCATCATCCGTGAACTTGGTGACTTGTCCATCTTCATGAGCCTCTCCAATGGGGTCTTCTTGATACTTGAGCACACAAAACACATCCGCCTGAGGTAGTAGCCATGTTTCACATGATTCATATGGAAGTTGGACTAGGAGAGATGTCACCTCGGTCTCGAGAGCTCTTGCACGGGCATGAGTCAATTGTCCTTGAGGTACTCGGTGAGGCGATGGTAAGTCCATGGGGATGACCTTGGGATGCTCGGCATCATCTCCCCTCCCTTGGGAAAGATCCGACCTCGGATCAAAATCTTCATCGCCATGGAAAGGAGAGAGATCCTTGACATTGAAGGTGCGGCTCACGTTGTACTTGTCGCGTGGAATGTCGATCTTGTAGGCATTGTTGTTGTAGCGTGCTAGCACCTTGAAGGGTCCATCAGCGCGAGGTAGTAGTTTGGATTTGCGCTCGTTGGGGAAGCAATCCTTGCGAAGATGAAGCCATACGAGATCTCCCGGTTGGAACACCCTTGGTGTCTTGTTGACGTTGAGCTTGGTGGCGAGGCGATGTACTTGTCGCTCGATCATCGCCCTTGTATCTTTGTGCATCTTCTTGAGATAACTTGCTCGTGCACATGCATCCATGTTGATGCGCTCTTGTAGAGGTAGAGGAAGAATGTCCAATGGAGACAATGGGTTGAAGCCGTAGACGATCTCAAAGGGGGACTTGCCAGTGGTGGAGTGTCTTGCGCAGTTGTAGGCGTACTCGGCGATGGGCAAGCATTGCTCCCACTCCATGATGTTCTTATTGATCAACACGCGAAGAAGTGTCGATAGCGTCCGGTTCGTCACGTCCGTTTGGTCATCCGTTTGTGGGTGATATGCCGAATAGAATAGAAGCTTGATGCCGAGTTTGGCGCATAGAGTCTTCCAAAAGTAGCTCAAGAACTTGACGTCACGGTCTGATACAATCGTCTTGGGCACACCATGTAGGCCTAATATTTCCCTACAAGATTCACCACATGTGAAGCATCGTCGATCTTGTTGCGAGGAATGAAATGAGCCATTTTGTAGAATCTATCCACAACAACAAACACATAATCTTTTCCATGCTTATATCTTCCCATGGATGGTATGGAATAGGAAGTGGCATGTAAAGACCATGAGATTGAGGTTTTGACTTAGCTTTGCGATATGTAGAGCATCGGTTGGTGTGGTGTGAGACGTCATAGAACATCTTGGGCCAAAAGTAGTTCTTGGAGAGCGTAGCAAATATCTTGTCGCGTCCAAAGTGTCCCATGAGTCATCCTCCATGAGATTCCTACAAAAGGAGCAAACGAAGCGAAGACTCGGGAATGCAAAGTTTGTTAGGTCTCATAAGATATCCATCCTTTATGTAGTATCGTTCCCAAGAAGTGTGAGTCAAGCACTTAGCATAAGCATTTGCAAAGAAAGGATCATGCTCATATAAATCTTTTATGTGCTCAAAGCCGATCACATTCAATTCAAGTTGTGTAACAAGCATGCATTTGCGGGAAAGCGCATCCGCCACAACATTTTCTTTGCCTTTGATGTATTTGATGACATAGGGAAAAGACTCAATGAACTCAATCCACTTAGCATGACGCTTGTTCAACTTAGTTTGACCCTTGAGATACTTGAGAGTCTCATGGTCCGTATGAAGAATGAATTCATGAGGTCTATGATAATGTTCCCAAACACGTAAAACTCTCACTAAGGCATAAAGCTCTTTATCATAGATGGTGTAGTTAAGTTGCGCTCCGGATAGCTCCTCGCTAAAGTACGCAATTGGGCGTTTTTCTTGCATTAGCATGCCACCTATACCGGTACCACTAGCGTCGTAGTGAAACTCAAACGGTTTATCAAAGTTTGGTTGGGCAAGAAGTGGTGCGTGGGTAAGCAAGGTTTATAACTCATTGAACCCTGTGTCTTGCAAAGGACCCCAAATAAACGGTGCGTTCTTCTTGCTCAAGGCGTGCAAAGGCATAGCAATTGTGCTAAAGTCCTTCATAAAACGTCGATAGAAACCGGCTAAACCAATAAAGCTACGCACTTGATGGAGATTCGTTGGTTGTGGCCAAGTTTTAATTGCTTCAATTTTAGTTTCATCAACGTGAACACCTTGTGAAGAAACGACAAATCCTAGGAAAACTACCTTATCAACGCTAAAAGTGCATTTATCCATGTTAGCATATAAGCGCTCTTTCCGAAGGGTTTGCAAAACCATACGGATGTGTGTCACATGGTCCTCTAGCGACTTGCTAAAGATGAGGATGTCATCAAAGTATACCACTACAAAGACGCCTATATAATTTCGGAGAACAAAATGCATGAGACGCATAAATGAGCCGTGCGCTTCCGATAAGCCCATCGGCATGACCAACCACTCATATAACCCAAACTTGGTTTTGAAAGCCGTTTTCCACTCATCACCCTCTTGAATGTGAATTTGGTAATAGCCACTTTTAAGATCGATTTTTGAAAAGATGGTAGTACCACATAATTCATCAAGCATGTCATCTAAGCGTGGAATAGGGTGACGGTGTCTAATGGTGATAGCATTTAGCGGGCGACAATCGGAGCACATGCGAAAACTTCCATCTTTCTTAGGCACGAGAATAACCGGAACGGCACAAGGGCTTAAGCTTTCACGTACATGACCTTTGTCGATGAGTTTTTGCACTTGCCGTTGAATCTCCTTGGTTTCCTCGGGGTTGACGCGGTATGGAGCCCTGTTTGGAAGTGGTGCACCGGGTATGAGGTTGATGTGGTGTTCGATGCCGCGAAGTTGGGGTAGACTCGGTGGAAGCTCATCGGGAAAGACGTCCGAGAATTCCTGCAACAATTGAGACAACACTAAAGGTTGAGGTAGTGAAGTGTTAGTAGGTTTTGCTTCCCCTTTGCATAAAAGCACAAGGTGAAAGACGCTCGAGGGGTTCTCACACGCTTCTCTCATCTCACTTTTGGTGGCGAATAGCACGGGTTGTTTCTTGTCGCTCATCGTGGAGTCGCTCATATTTGGCTTGTGGCTCTCACTCTCCATTTGGTGGTTCACTCTCTCACCATTCTCTCCATGATGGTTGGTAGGTATTTAGTTATCGGCGGCTACTAGACTTGGTGACATTGGGCGTAGCATGAACTCTTTGCCCTGCATCTTGAAGCTATAATGGTTGGTCCATCCGTTGTGGGTGACTCCACGATCGTATTGCCATGGTCGTCCAAGAAGAAGGTGGCATACGGACATAGGGACCACATCACACCCAAGTGTGTCCTCGTAAGCGCCTATCTTGAAGGATACTTGCACAGTGTGCTCGACTCGAAGAGTTATGGCGTCGCTAAGCCATTGGGACTTGTAGGGATGAGGGTGCTTCGTCTTTACCAATTGTAGCTTGTCACATAGCTCTTCACTTGCCAAGTTATGACAACTTCCTCCATCGATGATAACTTTTATGGAGCATCCATTGATGTCGGCCTCGGTATGGAAGATGTGACATCGTTGATCGTCATCTTGTTGATGTTGGAGTGACAAGACCTTGGAGACAATGAGATTGGGACTCGAGTCATTGTCGCAAAACACTTGATGGTCTTCATCTTCATTCACTTGGCGATGCATAGCTACATGTTCAAGGGCTTCCATCTCATCGTCGCTCATTGAGTCATAGGATTCGTCATCATTGATGATCATGGTACGAACGGTCTTGCACTCAAATGACTTGTGGCTTCGCCCTTGGCACTTGAAACACTTGATGGAACTCATCTTGGAGTTGTACTCAGTTGGAGTTGTAGATGATGAAGCTCTTGGCTTGAAGTTGTTCATAGAAGGGGGACGACTAGATGTAGTCGCATTCTTGTAGCTTGGTTTGTCACCGAAGCTTATAGATGGCTTGGTAGAGGTAGGAAGAGCCGAAGTCATTGAAGCTTGGTTGTAGGAGCCGTAGTTCTTGGAGGTGAACTTGGAGTATGATACAGGGTGGAACCCTAATCAGCAGATCTTTCACGAAATGGAGTGGATCCCACGATGAACACGAAGAACACGAGAGGGAACACGAGGGGAAACACGAGAGAATCACTCAAACCAACAAGAACAAGTCACACATATGCTAGATCCTCGAAACACAAAGAGATACAAGATCCATGATCAACAAGGGACGATACAAAGGGTAACCGGTTCTTCTCCATGAGGAGGTCTTGATATCCCTGGGGATCTTCTCCGATGAAGGAGGTCCTGAATCCGTAGTGGATCTTCTCCGTAGAGGGGCCGCAGTCACTCACAAGGAGATGAACCACTAGATGAGCAAAGCTCTAGGTATCAAATGAGCTATCACTCAGCTAACCCTCAAATGGAGGAGGGGGAGGAGTATATATAGTCTAGGTCCACGAAGGGGTAAGTGGGAGAGGGATACATGGGCCTCAGGCCCGATACACTGTGCGCAGACAGGGGCCGGATGTCCGGGCGGGGGCCGGATGTCCGGGCCTTCCCGAGACGCCGGATGTCCGGGCCGAGGGGCCGGATGTCCGGGCTGAAGGGGTTGAGCCACGGGTGTCTTCTGGACAGTGGCGCCGGATTTCCGGCCAGGGCCCGGATGTCCGGGGCGCCGGATGTCCGGGCCTGGGGGCCGGATGTCCGGGGCCTGTAGGTGCTGGCCCTTCTTCCTTCTCTTCCGCGCGCACTTGGCCTTGGTTCTTGGGTTCTCCATGGTCTCCTTGGGTGTTCCTGAACATGCATAGCACATATATTTGAGGTAGTAGGCATGTCTCACATGTAGAAAGTGGAGGTTCAGAGAGGAGCGAGTGAACCTTGTGTCCAATTGTGTGTAGTTGAGGTCTCGTCGAGTGAACATGGGGATGATCATGGGATACTCCGTATCATCTCCCCTCCCTTGGGGAAGATCCGCCCTCGGATCAAAAACCTCATCACCATGGAAACGGTAGTCGTGAATGGACAATGCTCGATGTCGTGGCATGAGTGAAGGTCCGAAGGTGCATCCAATACCGCCTTGTGAATCCTTCAAAATGAAAGAACATGACAAACACTCGGAAAAACAAATGAGGTCAGCGTGAATGCAAAACCTAGCATTCGTGAGGGAAAATACCCAACAAGTGCTAGCATCATTCTTATCATAAGAAAGGACAAGGTAATGTGGCATGGCATGTAAGCATATGATGCGAGAACAACCAAGTGCAATAGGCTCAATCAAGCAAGTATGCATCTCAAGAAGGGTGTCAAAGTCTCCAAGATCAACAAACATAGCATTGTTGCACTCAATACAAGTGATGAGAGATGCAACTAATGGAGACAAGTGACAATGATCAATATATATCATGTGAGTGGCATGAACATATATGTCATCAACCCAAGAAAGCAAGTAAGAGTGGAACATGGGTGATGTAATATAGCAAGCAAGCATAGCAATCAAGTCAAACAAGCTAGTAGTGCGAAGATGCAACGTACTAGAAGCAATCATGGCAAGCATGTCATGTGTGCAAATTGTAGGCATGAATAATGCACATGGCATAGCACAAGCATGTAAGCAAGATATGGGCAAAGTCTCATCATTGTGGTGGCAAGAAGTCCTATGTAAATAGCAATGGAGTATCATGACTCTCCCAACACAAGAATCAACAATAGCATGTGGCACAAAGAGATCATGGTGGTAGCTACAAGTATCTCCACCAAGCATGCAAATACACATATAAGTAACATAATGGTGAATCATGTGTAAAGGCAAGCAAGGGTCACAATTGCATGGCAAAGTCATAGCAAGAGGCATAACATGCAAAGTGAACACGATAGTATGGGCATAATGTGAGAAGTGGCAAATAGCCCATAGCCGTGTGAGAGCCAAGTAAAAGAGAGGCGCATAGTGGTTGCGCGAAGAGAATGGTGGTAAGGAGATTCCACGGAATCCCAAGCCATCGTTGCTCTCAAGAGCTCTTTTTGTCAACTCATGGGATTGTGAGGTTGACAAATGTTCATGAGTACCTACACAAAGCAAAGACAAAAGGAAAATTGTGTGTGCGTGGTATATGTACACATCATCCATCATGATGCGCACGTGCATGTGTTGGTTAGCACAAAACAGCCAATGCTCAAATAAATGAGATGCATGATATAGAAACATGTCATCCATCATGAGAGGTTTGTTGTTATGTATAGCATAATGGAGACTCAAATTGTGTAATGCATCATGACAAGTAGGTAGAGCATTGTTATTCATGGAATGCATATGGTGCACACAATTATGGGAACTATGCAAAGTATGGAATGCATCAAGATCTCCTAGTATGTATGAGGAAACTATGGGGGTCTCCTCATGAGCATCAATGGAAACATCACAAGGAGAATATTGACAACATCCAAAGCAAAGCATATTCAGAGTAATGTGATCATGGCATGGTATATTAGATGAATTGCGCAAATCATGTAAAGGAAGCATGGCAATATCATCGCATGAAAAACAAAAGCCAATGACCATCATCTTGTCATCTATGCCACAAGTGCAAATAGGATTTACTTTAATGGGGCATGCATAGTTACTATGTTGAGATTGCAATGATACAATATGTGAGATCTCACTCATAGCATATGACAAGCTCAAAGGATTATCAAACATGATGTGACCAAACGAATTTTCACATGATATCCTATGGAGCATAGCATCACAACTAGGCAACTCAACATGCTCATCATCGTATTCATCATAAATAGGTAAGTCAAGACATGAGGAAGTTGCACTAGCATGAAGCATGGTCATAGGTGAATCAACATCATGCAAGCAATCATTGGTGATATAGTCCACAAGTGGGACGAAAGAAGCACCATCACCTATGTTACCTTTGGAGTTCCGCTCATGTGTTGTAGGTGAGGTTGCAACTTGATGGTACCATGTGGGGGGTGCATATTCTTCCACCATGGCCATCGCTTTGTCCATTGGAGGGACGGACTCATCGAGGGTAGTAGTGATACAGGGTGGAACCCTAATCAGCAGATCTTTCACGAAATGGAGGGGATCCCACGATGAACACGAAGAACACGAGAGGGAACACGAGGGAAAACACGAGAGAATCACTCAAACCAACAAGAACAAGTCACACATATGCTAGATCCTCGAAACACAAAGAGATACAAGATCCAAGATCAACAAGGGACGATACAAGTAGCGATAGTCTTCTCCGTGAGGAGGTCTTGGTATCCCGTAGGATCTTCTCCGCAGAGGTCTTGAATCCGTGTGGATCTTCTCCGTGGAGGGGCCGCAGTCACTCACAAGGAGATGAACCACTAGTGGAATGAGCAAAGCTCTGTCTCAAAATGAGCTAAACCTAAGCTAACCCTCAAATGGAGGAGGGGGAGGAGTATATATAGTCTAGGTCCACGAAGGGGTAAGTGGGAGAGGGATACAAGGGCCTCAGGCCCGTCTCTGCGCGCAGGCAGGCGCCGGATGTCCGGGCCGAGGGCCGGATGTCCGGCGGCTCGCGAGGAGCCGGATGTCCGGGCCTCTGGCCGGATGTCCGGGCTGAGCGTGGCCGGCTTCGGTTGCCTTCTGTGATGAGGGGCCGGATTTCCGGCGAAGGGGCCGGATGTCCGGGGCTTCCAGTGGAGCCGGATGTCCGAGCCATGGGGCCGGATGTCCGGGCTTGCGGTGCTCGCTTCTGTGAAGGGGCGCCGGATGTCCGGGCTTGGGGGCCGGATGTCCGGGGCCTGTAGATGCTGGCTTTTCTTCCTTCTCTTCCGCGCGCACTTGGCCTTGGTCCTTGGGTTCTCCATGGTCTCCTTGGGTGTTCCTGAACATGCATAGCACATATATTTGAGGTAGTAGGCATGTCTCACATGTAGAAAGTGGAGGTTCAGAGAGGAGCGAGTGAACCTTGTGTCCAATTGTGTGTAGTTGAGGTCTCGTCGAGTGAACATGGGGATGATCATGGGATACTCCGTATCATCTCCCCTCCCTTGGGAAAGATCCGACCTCGGATCAAAAACCTCATCACCATGGAAACGGTAGTCGTAAACGGACTTGTAGTTGGACGAAGTTGAGGGCATGTTGCAATCCAAGTACTCCAAGGTGTCTCCGGTATGTGGTACATGCAAAATGAGCAAACACAAAGGACACATGGAAATACAAAGGTTAGCGCACACAAAGTGTCCATCATGTAAGAATGAGTCCGTGTGACAAGGTACATGAAGCTTAACAAGATGATATAGTATGATATGTAAAGCATTCATGTGATCAAATGCATTTGTGGTGCACACAAAGGTGTTGTGAATGTCATCAATGCAACCATTATGCAAAATGATGTCATAATGTGATGGTTTATCAAGAGCATGAACATGGCAATGGATGCTCAATATGTGTATGTTATCATGCAATTGATGGAGGACAATATGATCATGATGTATGAATATGCCATCAAGAAATATCACAACAAATTTGCTAAGGAAATGCACAAGCTCGTATATCATGGATGACATAGGAATACACGATGCAACGAGGCAACCATATTGTGAGTCAATCCATGCATAAGATGCAAATTTGTCATGGGTATGATTTGTCCATGGAGCATGGCATGTGAGCACACAATCAACAAATATGAAGGTTTTGGTGCAATGTGCCAGAGTTTTGATATACCAATGCTCGATGTCGTGGCATGAGTGAAGGTCCAAAGGTGCATCCAAAGGGTCCATCTTCAATGTCGGTCCTCCATCCCGTAGACGTATCATGTAGACAAGAAGAAGGAAACAACAATGAAAGTATGGCCCATCCAATATGCATAAGTGAGGATGGCTCACAAAGAAGGAATTCACCTTTAGGAATTTCTCGAAGATTTTGGTGTTGCACATCATGTATGCCTTCGCATGACCACGTTGTCGCATGACGGCACCGCCTTGTGAATCCTTCAAAATGAAAGAACATGACAAACACTCGGAAAAACAAATGAGGTTAGCGTGAATGCAAAACCTAGCATTCGTGAGGGAAAATACCCAACAAGTGCTTGCATCATTCTTATCATAAGAAAGGACAAGGTAAAGTGGCATGGCATGTAAGCATAAGATGCGATAACATCCAAAGGCATTAGGCTCAAACAAGCAAGCATGCATCACAAGTATGGTGTCCAAGTCTCCAAGATCAACAAACATAGCATTGTTGCACTCAATACAAGGGATGAGAGATGCAACTAGTGGAGACAAATGACAATGATCAATGTGAATCATGTGAATGGCATGAACATATATGTCATCAACCCAAGAAAGCAAGTAAGAGAGGAACATGGGTGATGCAACATAGCAAGCAATCATAGCAATCAAGTCAAGCAAGCTAGTAGTGCAAAGATGCAACATACTAGAAGTAATCATGGCAATCATGGCATGTGTGCAAATAGGAGGCATGAATAATGCACATGGCATATCACAAGCATGAAAGCAAGGTATGGGCAAAGTCTCATCATTGTGGTGGCAAGAAGTCCTATGTAAATAGCAATGGAGTATCATGACTCTCCCAACACAAGAATCAACAATAGCATGGGGCACAAAGAAATCATGTTAGTAGCTACAAGTATCTCCACCAAGCATGCAAATACACATATAAGTAGCATAATGGTGAATCATGTGTAAAGGCAAGCAAGGGTCACAATTGCATGGCAAAGTCATAGCGAGAGGCATAACATGCAAAGTGAACACGATAGTATGGGCATAATGTGATAAGTGGCAAATAACCCATAGCCGTGTGAGAGCCAAGTAAAATAGATGCGCGTAGTGGTTGCGCGAAGAGAATGGTGGTAAGGAGATTCCACGGAATCCCAAGTCATCGTTGCTCTCAAGAGCTCGTTTTGTCAACTCATGGGATTGTGAGGTTGACAAATGTTCATGAGTACCTACACAAAGCAAAGACAAAAGGAAAATTGTGTGTGCGTGGTATATGTACACATCATCCATCATGATGCGCACGTGCATGTGTTGGTTAGCACAAAATAGCCAATGCTCAAATAAATGAGATGCATGATATAGAAACATGTCATCCATCATGAGAGGTTTGTTGTTATGTATAGCATAATGGAGACTCAAATTGTGTAATGCATCATGACAAGTAGGTAGAGCATTGTTATTCATGGAATGCATATGGTGCACACAATTATGGGAACCATGCAAAGTATGGAATGCATCAAGATCTCCTAGTATGTATGAGGAAACTATGGGGGTCTCCTCATGAGCATCAATGGAAACATCACAAGGAGAATATTGACAACATCCAAAGCAAAGCATATTCAGAGTAATGTGATCATGGCATGGTATATTAGATGAATTGCGCAAATCATGTAAAGGAAGCATGGCAATATCATCGCATGAAAAACAAAAGCCAATGACCATCATCTTGTCATCTATGCCACAAGTGCAAATAGGATTTACTTTAATGGGGCATGCATAGTTACTATGTTGAGATTGCAATGATACAATATGTGAGATCTCACTCATAGCATATGACAAGCTCAAAGGATTATCAAACATGATGTGACCAAACGAATTTTCACATGATATCCTATGGAGCATAGCATCACAACTAGGCAACTCAACATGCTCATCATCGTATTCATCATAAATAGGTAAGTCAAGACATGAGGAAGTTGCACTAGCATGAAGCATGGTCATAGGTGAATCAACATCATGCAAGCAATCATTGGTGATATAGTCCACAAGTGGGACGAAAGAAGCACCATCACCTATGTTACCTTTGGAGTTCCGCTCATGTGTTGTAGGTGAGGTTGCAACTTGATGGTACCATGTGGGGGGTGCATATTCTTCCACCATGGCCATCGCTTTGTCCATTGGAGGGACGGACTCATCGAGGGTAGTAGTGTCGTCATGTGGGAGACCTAGCACCAAAGAAAACACACTCGGAGTAGAGGTTAAGTCGTTAGAAAGCATAGTGGCCTCACATGCCCTCTCAACTACCTCACTCACTAAGTGGTGTGTCTCACTCACTCCCTCTTGGATGCTCTCACTCGTATGGTTGGAGTCACTCAAATGGCTCTCAACCTCACATAGGATGTGTGGCATGCTCTCATGTGTGGGGCTAGTGGTGGTCACACTCGTCCTCTCATAGGAAATGCACTCAATGTCACATATGGTGGAGTCACTCATGTCACTCATGTGGTGGTGGCGCTCCTCACATGGAAATTGGGGCATCTCATGATATATGGGTGTCGGAGAGATGTAGGTGCAAACGTCTCCAAACTCAACTCCTTTCGCCGCCTCATCCATAACGCCTCCAAAGGTGATTGTTGTAGTCGAAGGGGATGGCCCTTGATCGATCGTCTTGTCGCCGTCTTGATGTGGGGAGCTTCCGAAGATGGAAGTGTCACCCTCGCTCGTAGGTGCTCGCCTTGTAGTTGGAGATGTCGATGTAGGCGAACTCATGGGAAGTAGGCGAAGATGCCGTACGTCCGAAGGCGAAGATGCCTTGATAGCACTTGGCGAAGATGCCGAAGTGGTGGTTGTAGCCGTAGCTCCATCTTGGGTGTGCTTGTCTCGCGGTCTTCTCTTTTGCTCTTGAAGCTTGGCCTTGGCGTGATGTAGAGCTTCTTCGGACTTGGAGATATGCGTTTGTCGAGCATCTTCATGATGATGATGTCGTTGTCGTGCTTGAGCTCTTGGTAGATGTCGTTCGTCGTCGTCGTGCACATGATGCTTGGAGGTGAATTTCCCTTCATGACTATGTCGATGGTCGCCATGGCGGTGTGGCCGTGGAAGACTTGCACTTGCATCATGTTTGCGCTTCGAAGACTTGTGACTTGAACGTCGCCGCCGAGAGGATGACGAAGGGGAAGAAGACTTGTAATCGACCACCAAGTGTCGGAGCTCCGCCATTTGTTTGTTGAAGGAGTCGCACAAGTCGTCGAAGGAAGCCATTGTCCTTGTCTTGGAGTGTCGTAGTTCGATGGCGATGTTGCCCAAGCACGCTTGCATTTCTCGTTGTAGTCCGATGGTTTTCTCGTGGATGTCCTTGTTCGCGCCGTCGATGTCGAAGACCGGAGATGAAATGCCTTGCCTATCCATCACAAGACGCTAGCAAGTATGAGTGGGAGAAAGAGAAGAACTAGACCAAATGTACCTTGACCGATGTTGAAGATGGATCAATGATCACTCAAATGTGGAACAAGGAAATAGCACAATTGGTACCAATTCTTGTCGGTTTCTCACACCTACACAAGTAAAGCTTATGGTGGAGCTCGGTGAGGATAGTGGCACAAAAAATTGAAACGAAATGTTAGCAAGACTCAATAATGTTGAAAAAGATTCACAAATTTGCAAATGCAACAAGTAGACCAATAGCAAGATGGGTGGCACACGGAAACACACACACGGATAGATAGATGGGGTCATGCAACCAAGGGGTGAGCCAAAATGTGGAATCCACGAAAATGCTCTTGTTGCACAACACTAGAGAGACGCTAGCGCGATTGCACAATAGGCGGATACGAACTTGTGCACAACCTACTATGCAAAATGCAACGACTTCTATCCCAAGTATGCTATATGTATGGTATTCCGGTGGTATGATCCAAAATGATCGAGTATGACAATCTTAATGTAGTATGATGCTATGGTTCTTGCTTAAAAGCTCTTTGCGTATCTTTTTCTTTATGCTTAAAAGCTTGTTTGGCTCTTTCTCTTTTGAGCTCTTTTGTCATGCAAAACTTCACGAACCAAGATAGCAATTGAGTATATGGGATGACAACCTTGTGTCACAAGAGATGATACCAAGATATGCACCTCGGTGATATGGTATGTATGATATGGGAGGTATGATCACTAATGTGCACAAGTCACGTTGCCTGCAATACTCAAATGGCTAGTCTCGATAGGTAGGTGACGCAAAAATGGTCTAGGGGTTAACAATGCAATTGCAAGGGAATATACAATGATGTCGTCGAAGTTACCGTCTGTGTCGATGATGAGAGGTGGTGCTCTTGATGTAGACCCGTTCCTAATTAGCCGAAACACCTTAGGAAACGGAAAAACCACAACTCAAAATCTCAAGGACAAATATCAATTGGTGGTAGCGGCAATGCCGTGGTGGTTGCGGAAGTGGAATGATGGGCTATACACGATGTCGGAGTTGAAGTCACGGTCCCTAAGTAGCCGAAACACCTTAAGAGACACAAGGCACAACTCAAACAAGCTCGAACAAAATTGGGTTAAGTTTGGTTGGCTATTTATAATGGGAATGGGTATGCGGAAGTGGTGGTGGTGGTTGATGAAGAAGCAATGGTCCCTAAGTAGCCTAAACACCTTAGGAGACTCAAATCACTACTCAAGCAACCACAAATGCTATGGGGGACAAAATGGTTAGGTTGCGGAAGTCGGTGGTGGTTATGCGGATGATATGGTGGAAGCCCTAGGCAAAGATGCCAAAGTCCCAAAAATATGATGGAGTCAAATGATGATGGTAGTATTTTTGTGTTATGGGGGAAGTCAAGAGCTTCAAAACGAGCTCAAGAACGTCGAAATCGGAGTTCGGATGAATTAGTTATGGACAAAACGGTGAAACGGAAAAGTCTGAAATCCCAGGGGTCGGACATCCGGGGTGTAGCCCGGATTTCCGGGGCCTGATGTCCAGAACCGCGCGGGATTTTCCCCTCCAGGAGCCGGATGTCCGGCCCGATGGCCCGGATGTCCGGCCAGTGGCCCGGATGTCCGGCCCGAAGATTCCAGATCTGAATCGGGACGAACTTTTCGAATTTGGGGCGGAAATTGATGATTTGGGGCTCAAAATTTGAGGGATTTTGTGGAGGAAAGATGGGGAAACTTGGGGAAATGCTAGATCCACTTGAAACCAAGCAAATCCATGGATCAAAATCAACAAAACTTCATTAAACCAACAGATCACAAAAAAATTTGGGGCTATTTTTGGTGGGGAATTTTCGAAATTGGGGATGAACACAACAAAACAAGGCTAGAAAACGGTGGGGAGGCTCCAAATTCGTGAGAAACCGTGGCTCATGATACCATATGATACAGGGTGGAACCCTAATCAGCAGATCTTTCACGAAATGGAGTGGATCCCACGATGAACACGAAGAACACGAGAGGGAACACGAGGGGAAACACGAGAGAATCACTCAAACCAACAAGAACAAGTCACACATATGCTAGATCCTCGAAACACAAAGAGATACAAGATCCATGATCAACAAGGGACGATACAAAGGGTAACCGGTTCTTCTCCATGAGGAGGTCTTGATATCCCTGGGGATCTTCTCCGATGAAGGAGGTCCTGAATCCGTAGTGGATCTTCTCCGTAGAGGGGCCGCAGTCACTCACAAGGAGATGAACCACTAGATGAGCAAAGCTCTAGGTATCAAATGAGCTATCACTCAGCTAACCCTCAAATGGAGGAGGGGGAGGAGTATATATAGTCTAGGTCCACGAAGGGGTAAGTGGGAGAGGGATACATGGGCCTCAGGCCCGTCTCTGCGCGCAGGCAGGCGCCGGATGTCCGGGCCGAGGGCCGGATGTCCGGCGGCTCGCGAGGAGCCGGATGTCCGGGCCTCTGGCCGGATGTCCGGGCTGAGCGTGGCCGGCTTCGGTTGCCTTCTGTGATGAGGGGCCGGATTTCCGGCGAAGGGGCCGGATGTCCGGGGCTTCCAGTGGAGCCGGATGTCCGAGCCATGGGGCCGGATGTCCGGGCTTGCGGTGCTCGCTTCTGTGAAGGGGCGCCGGATGTCCGGGCTTGGGGGCCGGATGTCCGGGGCCTGTAGATGCTGGCTTTTCTTCCTTCTCTTCCGCGCGCACTTGGCCTTGGTCCTTGGGTTCTCCATGGTCTCCTTGGGTGTTCCTGAACATGCATAGCACATATATTTGAGGTAGTAGGCATGTCTCACATGTAGAAAGTGGAGGTTCAGAGAGGAGCGAGTGAACCTTGTGTCCAATTGTGTGTAGTTGAGGTCTCGTCGAGTGAACATGGGGATGATCATGGGATACTCCGTATCAGAGTACTTGTAGTCCTCTTGAACTTGTCGCTCCGCTTTGGTTGCTTGGTGTACTAGCTCGAGGAGATTCATGTATGGTTAAAAGTCCACTCTTCTTGATTGGATAGTTGAGTCCATTCAAGAATTTCGCCATCATTTGATCTTCATCTTCCGTGATGTTGGCTCTTATCATGGCAATCTCCATCTCCTTGTAGTACTCTTCAACGGACTTGGTTCCTTGCTTGAGGAGTTGCAGCTTCTTGAACAAGTCACGGTTGTAGTGTGTTGGTATGAAACGTGCTCTCATGACTTCCTTCATTTGAGTCCAAGTAGTGATCGGGGGTTCGCCTTTTGCTTCTCTTCTCTCGATGATTTGCTCCCACCAAATGGAAACATGGTCTTGGAACTCAAGGGATGCCAATGCAATCTTCTTTTCTTCATCAAAGTTGTGTAGGCGAAAGATCTTGTCAACTTTCAATGCCCATGATAGGTAGTCTTCGGGATCAATGCTTCCAGAAAACTTTGTCATGGTGAACTTAAGCTTGCCATAGCGATGCTCTTCATTGTTTGCTTGCCTATTGTGAGGGCGGTCTTGATTTGGACGATTGTCAACCTCATGTTGCTCTTGGCGGAGTTGATGTTCATTGTCATATTGTTCTTGCCAAGCTTGTGGTTCTTGGTGAGCTTGTGGCTCTTGTCGCATTCGTGCTTGGTGGTGCCTCTCTTGCATCTCATCTTGAAGGAACTCCTCTTCTTGACAAATGTTTCAATTGCGAGTTGCCACATTGCGATGTGAATCACGTAGTGCTCATTGCGCCTCAAGAGCTTGAGCTTCTCGGCGTTGTTGTGCTTGACGTTGAGCCTCGGCATCTTGTTCTTCTTGGTGTTGACGTGCTCGCTCTTGTTGTTGCTGGCGTAGTCATTGCCATTCTTGTGCTTGCTCAAGTGTAGCTTGATTTTGACGATGTCGACTTTTTGCTCTTCAAATATCTCTTAGGAACTCTTGTCATGAAGTGGTTCCGGTTGTCATGTCGAGCTTGACGTGCGGCTTGACGAAGAGTGTTTGATGTAGGTGTACTTGAGCCGGACGTGTAGTCGGTATGACGACTTGAGCGGCTTCATCTTTGAGAAGATGTGGATGAGGAGCGTCAGTTGACTATCAAAGTCCATAGCTCGCCGAATTGAGTAGACATGTTGGTGTTGATGATGTCGAATTGTTCTCGTGTGCGTGCTTCAATTTGTCGTGCGTCAGCGGCGACTTGCTCAATACGCTCTTGCATAGCTTCACTCTCTTGATGTAGAGCTCGTTGGACACCGAAGAGATGTAGTTTGGTGACATAGTTGTTCGATTCTTGATGATCATCAAAGAGCAGGTTTGTAGATGTACTTGGCCTATCCATCATTACAAGCAAGAATGTGAGTGGGAGAAAGGAGATGATAGAGGCAAAGGTGTCCCGTCTTTCGATGAGATGGTGACTATCGTTTTTGATGGAGTAGACTTTGACGATCCAACTACGAACGTGTGAGGACGTCGCGCCTTAGCAATCGCTAAACCAACTCCGAGAGGTAATTGACCACGCCAGCGCATGACCAACCTGACCACGAGGGTCTATTTCCTGCAAGCAAACGAAGAACAAGCAAGAAATTAAGATTGAAATTTTGATATTGCGAATATAAGAGGAAAGCTTTATTGATCAAGGTGGGGTTCTGTGACGCGTTTGTCTGGTCGTTTAACACAAACAAAGTATGCGAAGTTGCAGCTATGGCGAACTTTGATCTAAACAAAACCCAAAGACTAAATGATGCCCTAAGGGCTATATATATGGGGAAAGAGAGGGGGAATTTTGTGGCCCCTTGGAGAAGGGGTCCGAAACCAACCGTAACTCGGTTTTCCCCACACATACGGACTCTAAAAACAGCCTATGCTTGTCTATTTCGAAATTACATGGGCCTGGCCCAATAATAAGGTGACGCGGCACCTATAATAGCCTCTGGACGAAATTTATGAAGTGGCATCTTGTATATTTTGTCGAAGGCTTCACGCACTCATTATGGTAGCATCAAAGTCCAGAAATCATCACTTGTAACTCTGTTCTTGTTCCCCTTGCGCATGCCATCATCTCCATGCTTGATCTTGCTCCAATGTTCATCCTTCTTGTCCAGGCTAGGTCCTTCATTTGTAAGCAAGACAAATGTATCCAACTTAGGCAGCATCATATTCTCATGAACATTAGAATCATTACCAAGAAACGAAAGTACCTGGTAATTTAATTGGCGTGCGCGAGCTCTAGTAATTGGTCCTGTATATGTACCAGTTGGGACTGTGGGTGTAACCTTGTTAGTGATGTCCTCATCATCCTCCCCTTCTTGAATTGAAGTCGTCCTCGACGGAAGCTCATCTCCCTCACCCAAGTAAGGCTTCAAATGTGCAATGTTAAATGTGGGACTAACCCCAAAATCTGCTGGCAACTCAAGTTTATATGCATTACCATTTATTTTCTCTAACACAATGAAAGGACCATCAGCACGTGGCATTATCTTTGACTAGCGCAAATTAGGAAACCTATCCTTACGCAAATGTAACCAAACAAGATCTCCAGGTGAAAAGACAACACGTTTTCTACCCTTATCTCCCACAAGTTTATATTTAGCATTCCCGCACTCAATATTTTTCTTAGTTAACTCATGCATTTTTAAGATCAATTCAGCACGTTGTTTAGCATCAAAATTAACCTCCTCCGAAGATGGAAGAGGCAACAAATCAATAGGTGCACGAGGTAGGAAACCATAGATAATTTTAAAAGGGCACATCTTAGTAGTAGAATGCAACGAACGATTATTAGCAAATTCAATATGAGGCAAGCATTCTTCCCACATTTTCTTGTTATTCTTCAAAACAGCCCTAAGCAATTGTAGACAAAGTTATATTGACTACTTTCCATCAGTTTGGGGCTGACAAGTAGTACTAAAAAGCAGTTTAGTCCCCAACTTAGCCCATAAACATCTCCAAAAGTGGCTAAGAAATTTAGTATCACGATCTGAAACAATAGTATTTGGCACACCATGCAAGCAAATAATTTCACGAAAGAACAAATCAGCAACATTAGCAGCGTCGTCGCTTTTATGACATGGTATAAAGTGTGCCATTTTCGAGAACCTATCGACGACAACAAATATTCTATCCAAAATGTCCCATTAATACTCCTCCATGCGCCTCCTTCAACAACAAAAGACGAACAGAGCTAGCTGTAATGCATAGCTTGTTAGCATGAAACACAAATCCGTCATTAACGACGAACTTGTGCCAAGTTCTTCCTTCTTTAAAATTATGCAATACATGTTTAAATTCAGCATCCTGCACATATTGATCTTTGATGGTCTCCAAACCAAATATTTTAAAGTCAAGTTGTGAAAGCATAGTATAGCGACGAGACAATGCATCAGCAATACCATTTTCTTTTCCCTTCTTGTGTTTAATAACATAAGGAAAAGTCTCTATGAATTCAACCCATTTAGCATGTCTACGGTTCAGTTTTGCTTGACTTTTAATGTGCTTCAAAGATTCATGATCAGAATATACAACAAATTCTTTGGGCCATAAATAATGTTGCCATGTTTCCAAAGTCCGAACAAGAGCATATAATTCCTTATGATAAGTAGAATAATTCAGACTAGGCCCACTCAATTTTTTTAGAAAAATATGCAACGGGTTTACCATCTTGTAATAACACACCTCCTAACCAAATTCCACTAGCATCACATTCAAGCTGAAAAGTCTTATTAAAATCAGGAAGTTGGAGTAAAGGACCATGTGTCAACTTATCTTTCAATACCATGAATGCTTCTTCCTCTGCAGTACCCCAAACAATAGGCACATCCTTCTTTGTAAGGTCATTCAGAGGTGCAGCAATGGTGCTGAAATCTCTCACAAAACGGCTATAGAATCCAGCGAGGCCAAGGAAACTCCTCACATGTGTGACCGTTTTAGGCTGCGACCAACTCTCAATAGCTTCAATCTTGGCTTTATCAACCTCAATTCCCTGTGGAGTAACAACATAGCCAAGAAAAGTTACTCGGTCGGTGCAAAAGGTGCACTTTCCAAGGTTACCAAACAAACATGCATCATGTAGAGCAATAAAAACAACATGTAAATGTTCCAAATGTTCCTCCAAAGATCTGCTATAAATCAATATATCATCAAAGTATACTACCACAAATCATCCAATGAAAGCTCGTAAAACTTCATTCATTAATCTCATGAAAGTACTAGGTGCATTAGTTAACCCAAATCGCATGACTAACCACTCATATAATCCAAACTTAGTTTTTAATGTTGTTTTCCATTCATCTCCCAATTTCATACGAGTTTGATGGTATCCACTACCCAAATCAAATTTGGAGGATATTGTAGAGCCACTCAAATCATCAATCATATCATCTAGCCTAGGAATAGGATGACGATAACGAATAGTAATATTATTAATGCCTCTACAATCAACACAGATACGCGATGTACCATCCTTTTTTGGCACTAGAATAATAGGAACAACACAAGGACTAAGGGATTCGCGTAAATAACTGTTGTTAAGTAACTCCTGTACTTCACAAATAATCTCCTTCGTCTCCTCTAGATTGGTACGGTATGGTGCGCGGTTGGATAGCCATGCACCAGGAATTAAGTCAATCTGATGCTCAATCCCTCGAATAGGTGGTAATCCCGGTGGCACGTCTTGTGGAAAGACGTCTGCGAACTCCTGCAAAATGTTAGTGACAGCAGGAGGCAAAGAGGAAGGCACGTCCTCGAATAAAAATAATACCTCTTTGCACACAAAAGCATAGCAAACGCATTTACTTAATACTAGATCATGAATATCATATTTGGTGGCAAGTAAACATCCACTTTTTAATTTAATTTCAGATGCAACATGAGATGATGGTGTGTTATTAGGCTTCATTTGATGCTCAAATTCTTTTGCCACAATCTGATTTTCACTCTTATTTTGCTCTTGTTTTGCTTTATTAGCTCTATTAGTATCATCTTTCAAAATGGAATCAGGAGACATAGGAAGCAAAGTAATATGTTTATCCTTATGAACAAGAGTATACTGATTGTTTCTACCATGGTGTACATAATTTTTATCAAATTGGCATGGTCTACCAAGTAATAAGGAACATGCTTGCATGGGTACCACATCACAATCAACATAATTAGCATATGTGGAGATTCTAAAATGCACACGAATAGTACGTGTTACCTTAACCTTGCCGCTGTTGTTGAACCATTGGATGTAGTAAGGATGTGGATGTGGTCTTGTGGTGAGAGATTGCTTCTCCACCATCTCCATGCTAGCCAAGTTGTTGCAGCTCCCTCCATCTATGATGACACGAACATAACGTTCCTTCACAACTCCCTTTGTATGGAATAAATTATGCCTCTGATTTCGCTCCGCTTGTATGACCTGCACACTCAAAACACGTTGAGCAACTAAACATTTATACCTGTCAGCGTGTTCAGGAGCCATGTATTGCATATCATTTTCAGAATCATCTCCATCATGTTCTTCACGTGTAATAAGAGCCAAAATCTCCTCATCATAGTGACTAGCGGACTCATAACCACCATCCTTAGTAGCAATCACGACACGCTGAGATGGGAATTTGCTCGCATAGTGACCACGACCAGTGCAATGACGACATATAACATCATGTGTTGGCCCTCTGGATGCCATGGATGAAGAAGAGCTCTGCGCAGGACCGGAAGGTGTACTCCTGGTTGATGGTGGTGGTGCTTGCTTGCTTTTATCACGGCTAGAAGTGACACATGAAGTAGGCGGTGGTGCAGCCGGACGCGTCGAAGTAGATGATGCACGCGGTGTCCATGACGAAGGTCGACGTGCAGAAAAATTAGTTCGCGCCATGTCCTGTCGATCCTGCACTTCATGTTCAGCTTTGGAATCAAGATGGAATAAATGAGTGATGTTATTATACTCCTTATACTCTAGAATTTTCTGAATCTCTCTATTTAAGCCACCCATAAAACGTGTAAGCATAGCCTCATTATCCTCAACTATACCACATCTAATCAGGCCAATTTGTAATTCCTGATAATATTCCTCTACAGAATTGTTTCTTGTCTTAAACGCTGCAATTTCTGAAGTAATTCACGTTGATAATATGGTGGAACCCAATGAGTACGCATAGCAGTTTTCAAAGCAGCCCAAGTAGTTGGAATATTATCCGGATATAATCTACAATATTCAGACCACCACACACAAGCAAAAATAGTGAAAACACAAAGAGGAGCAGCAACACGTCTCTCCTCGGGATATTTTAAACATGTAAAACATTGTTCGGTTTCTAACTCCCAAGTAAGATATATATCAGGAACATATCTACCCTCAAACGGTGGAATATTCTATTTTAGTTTAGGGAGATGGTTATGATCTCATACCTGAGGGTGTGGTGCAACCCTACCATTGCGATTATTTGCATGTGGACGACCTGGTGGTTGTGGTGCTGGTTGTTGCACGTAGTTCTGATTTTGATCAACCTCATCCTCGTAATCTCCCACGTAATCATCCTCCTCCTCAGCAGCAGGAGCCACAGAAGTATCAATAGCAGCACCAACAGGTTGGCCAGGCTAAGGAGCGACACGGCTCACATTGCGCAGGGCTGTTTCGCGGCGTGAAGGTGGTGGTTGTTGTTGTTGTTGTTGCAATGGTGCAGCAAGTGGAAGTAGACGAGCAAACACTTCAGCGAATTTGGCATCCAACTTGGTGTCAATTGACTTCTCAATGCCATCCATCCTCGCTAGTGCGTTGTCAAAACTGGTCATCACATCTTCTACCTGTTGACCCATCATTTCCTGAAATTTATCATGCAACTCCTTGTTCATCATGTTCTCCAGTCTCATCGACTTGTGATCCTGGCATGGTTAGCAACAATAGAAACACACAAAAATATGATCCTATAGACTACTAGAAAATGGTGGTGGTGGGGCGTCACAAATCCGTCAAGCAAATCTCAAATTCTTACCAGTTCTTACCTACCAGCAGGTGGTGATCGGCAACCGTGGTAGTCAAAACTCTCAAAGCTTGGATAAAGTGATTACCAGGGAGAGTCCAACGCACAACGTAGATGTATGTGGAGCTAGGAAGGCTTATAAGATGGTAGCAAAAAGGGTCATCAATAATCAATTCAGAGATGCAAAGTTGAATAAACGCTCAACGACGGTACTGTGCTGGTCCTAGGCTAGACCGTACAAGAGACGCGAGCGTAGAACACTAACAAAATCATGGCGCTGCACGTAATCAAGGGGAAAGCACACTCTGAATTTTTTCTTTCGCCTCTTCTTTTTTGCGCTCTTTTTTTGCGCCCCTTTTTTTGCCGAAAAACACTATAATGGCGAGTGTCTCAAAACTCTTCCCAAGTCAAACTAAGACGATAGGCACGGAATTTTTTTGGCGATTTTTTTTCAGAATCAGGGCAGCGACGACGAAAAAGTGCGGTAAAAAAACAGTATGGTGGCACGTGTCTCAAAAGACTCAGAAAAGCCTAAAAATAGGACAGGGAAAACATATTTTCACCTGTCGAAATTTTGGCCTAAAAACTGCCCGGGGGTCTCCAGACTCTACGCATGCAAGGAAACACGAATCCGAAACTAGATGGATCTAGAGAGCAGACCTATTATGAAAAGAGCTCAGATTGGTGGTGGATATATGATTGTAGGATATGGCATCGGTGGTAGGTTATGGCTGCGGTGATGGTATGTTATAGCGGTGGTGGGATATGGCAGGGGCAATGAAGATGTTGCGGCGGCGACATGACAACTTATGACCATAACTCGACACTCTAAAAGACTAGACACTAAGACCAGCAATTTGACATGACGATGCAACCGCAAATTCAACTAAGCAAACATGGAAAAGATTATGCAATGGCTCAGACTGGTTCGGATATGATGAACTAACCCTAATTTTTTTTGGCTTTTTCGTGGACTGTAGGTATGAAGAATAGACTCGATCTAATCTACGAAAAACTATAAAATCTCACCGAGCAACCTGGAAATCTGATACCACTTGATAGAGGCAAAGGTGTCCCGTATTTTGATGAGATGGTGGCTATCGTTTTAGATGGAGTAGACTTTGACGATCCGACTACGAACGTTTGAGGATGCCGCGCCTTAGCAATCGCTAAACCGACTCCGAGAGGTTATTGACCACGCTGGAGCACGACCAACCTGACCATGAGGGTCTATTTCCTGCAAGCAAACAAAGAACAAGCAAGAAACTAAGATTGCAATCTGGATATTGTGAATATAGGAGGAAAGCTTTATTGATCAATGTGGGGTTCCGTGACGCCTTTGTCTGGTCGTTGAACACAAACGGAGTACGCGAAGTTGTACCTATGGTGAACTTTAATTTAAACAAAACCCAAAGTCTATACGACGCCCTAAGGGTTGTATATATGGAGAAAGAGAGGGGGAATTTCGTGGCCCCTAGGAGAAGGGGTTCGAAACCAACCCTAACTATGTTTTCCCCCACACACACGGACTCTAAAAACAGCCTATACTTTACTATTTCAAAATTACATGGGCCTGGCCCTATAAAAAGGTGACGCAGCACCAATAATAGCCTCTGGACGAAATCTATGAAGTGGCATCTTGTATATTTCGTATAAGGCTTCTCACACTCATTATGGTGGCTTCAAAGTCCTGAAATCATCACTTGTAACTCCGTTCTTGCTCCCCTTGCGCATGCCATCATCTCCATGCTTGATCTTGCTCCCATGTTCATCCTTCTTGTCCAACAAGGCCCTTCATTTGTAAGCAAGACAAATGTATCCAACTTAGGTAGCATCATATTCTCATGAACATTAGAATCATTAACAAGAAACAGAAGTACCAGGTAATTTAATTGGCGTGCGCGAGCTCTAGTAATTGGTCCTGTATATTTATCAGTTGGGGCTGTGGGTGTAACTCTGTTAGTGATTTCCTCATCACATGCTCTCATGTGTGGGGCTAGTGGTGGTCACTCTCATACTATCAAAGGAAATGCTCTCCATGTCACATATGGTGGAGTCACTCATATCACTCATGTGGTGGTGTCTCTCCTCACATGGAAATTGGGGCATCTCGTCATATGTGGATGTAGAAGAGGTGTAGGTGCAACTGTTTCCATGCTCAACTTCCTCATCTGTAATGCCTCCAAAGATTAATGCCGTAGGGTGTGGCAAATCATCACTCTCCTCCGAGATCAAAGAGAATGTTTCATGTTTCTCACGTAGCTTGACCCGGAGTAGGAGTCCAATATGGGAGCCATCTTCGTGGTGTCGAAAAGGTTGATGCTCGTCGCCTTGGTCGAAGGGGAAGGCCCATGCTCGACCGTCTTGTTGTCGTCTTGTTGTGAGTAGCTTCCGAAGATGGAAGTCTCACCCTCGCTTGTAGATGATCGCCTTGATGTTGAAGATGTCGATGTAGGTGAACTCATGGGATGTAGGCGAAGATGGCGTACGTCTGAAGGGCATGATGCCTTGATAGCACTTGGCAAAGATGCCGAAGTGGTGGTTGTAACCGTAGCTCCTTCCTGGGTGTGCTTGTCTCGCGATCTTCTCTTTTGCTCTTGAAGCTTGGCCTTGTCGTGAAGTAGAGCTTCTTAGGACTTGTATGTTTGCGCTTGGTGAGCATCTTCATGATGATGGTGTCGTTGTCGTGCTTGAGCTCATAGAAGATGTCGTTCCTCATCGTCGTGCACACGATGCTTGGAGGTGACTTGCCCTGCATGACGATGTTGATGGTCGCCATGGCGATGTGGACGTGGACGACTTGCACTTGCATCGTGTTTGCGCTCCAAAGACTTGTGACTTGAATGTCGCCGCTGAGAAGATGACGAAGGGGAAGAATACTTGTAGTCAACCACCATGTGTCAGAGCTCCGCCATGTGTTGGTCGAAGGAGTCGCACATGTCGTCGAGGTAAGCCCTTCTCCTTGCCTCGGAGTGTCGTAAGTCGATGGCGATGTTGTCGAGCCGCTCTTGCATTGCTCGTTGTAGTCCGATGGTTTGCGTGTGGATGTAGGTGTTCGCGTCATCGATGTCGAAGGCCGGAGATGAAATGCTTTGCCTATCCATCACAAGACTCAAGTAGTGGTGACTGGGATAAAGAGAAGAACTAGACCAATGTACCTTACCTGATGTTGAGATTTGATCAATGATCACTCAATAATGCGTCAAGGAAATAACACAATTGGTACCGATTCTCATCAATTCTCACACATACACAATAAGGCTTATGGAGTAGCTCAGTGAGAATAGGGGCACACAAATTTGATGCAAAATGTTAGCAAGAGTCAATAATGTTGAAAGATATTCACAAATTCGCAAATGTAACAAGTAGACGAATAGCAAAGAATGGCACACGGAAACACACGGATGGATAGATAAATGTGGTTGTGCAACCAAGGGTTGAGCGGAAAATGTGGAATCCACAGAAAATGCTCTTGTCACACAACACTAGATAGACTCTAGCCGATTGATCAATAGGCGGATACGAACTTGTGCACTACCTATGTGCGACAAAATGTAGCGACTTCCTATCACAAGTATGCTACGTATGTATGATGTTCCGGTGCTTTTAGAACAACTTGATACAATATGATCGAGTAAGATATGATATTTTGTGATGCTATGGCTCTTTCTTACAAGCTTCTTTGTGGCTCTTTTCCTTAAAAGCTTTTTCTTTTGTATGGCCACTATGCGAAATGCACAAACCAAGATAGTAATTGTGCATATGCGGGAACAATCTTGTGACACAAGAGATGATATGATGGTACCAAGATGATATGGTATGTATGCAATGGAAGCGCGGATCTATGATCACTAATGTGCACAAGTAACATTGCCGACAATACTCAAAGGCTAGTCTCGATAGGCAAGTGACGCAAAATGGGCTAGGGGTTAACAATGCAAAGGCAAGGGGAATATACAATGATGTTGTCGAAGTTACCCTCCGATGATGAAGATGAGATGCGGTGCTCTTGATGCAGAACCATTCCTAATTAGCGGAAACACTTTAGGAAACGGAAAAACCACAACTCAAAATCTCAAGGACAAATGTCAAATGGTGGTAGCGGAAAGCGGTCCTGGTTGCGGAATTGTTGGTGGAAACCCGGTCAAAATGGGTTATGGTGATGGAAGGGTATGATGAGCTATACATGGTGTTGGAGTATAAGTCACGATCCCTAAGTAGCCAAAACACCTTAGGAGACACAAGCCACACCTCAAACAAGCTTGACAAAATTGGGTTAAGTTGGGTTGGTAATGTATAGTGGGTAAGGGTATGCAGTAGTCGTGATTGTGGTTGATGAAGAAGCAATTGTCCCTAAGTAGCCTAAACACCTTCGGAGGCTCAAATCACTACTCAAGCAACCACAAATGCTATGGTGGACAAAATAGGTTAGGTTGCGGAAGGCTATGGTGGATATGCGGATGATATGGTGGAAGGCCTAGGCAAACTTGCCAAATTTGACAAACTTTGATGGAATGAAATGATGATGGTAGTATCTATTTGGTATGAGGGATGTCAAGATCTTCAAAACGAGCTAAAGAACGTCAGAATCGGAGTTCGGATGAATTAGTTATGGACAAAACAAAAATCAGCCGAAGTCGAAATCTACAAGAACCGGGCGTTCGGAAAGTGGCGGATATCTGGTGACCGGACGTCCAGAATTCGTCGCAAATCCATTATTTTCTTCTGTTGGGTGGTTCCGGTCGTCTAGTGAATGATGGACGTTCGGTGCTTCGAGGGGGTCCGGACGTCCGGTAAAAAGCCGGTCGTCCGGTGGATCGGGGTCAACGCGGGATTTTAGATCCGGGACGCGATTTTGGGCGGAAATGGATGATTTTGGGCTCGAAATTGATGAGATTTCGTGGGTGAAAATGGGAAAACTTGGGGAAATGCTAGATCCACTTGAAACTAAGCAAATCCATGGATCAAAAACAATTGGGGCTATTTTTTTGAGGATTTTGGAATTTGGGGAAGAACACAACAAAACAAGGCTAGAAAATAGTGAGGGGGCTCCAAATTCGTGATGAACCAAGGCTCATGATACCATACGATACGGGGCTAACCTGATCTAGGACGATCTTTCATGATTGGAAGGATCCCCGAGGATGAACACAAAGAACACGAGGGGAAACAAGGGAAAACACTCAAATCAACAAGAAACGATCACACATGTGCTAGATCCTCAACACAATGAGTACACCGTCCAAATCCAACATAGGAAAGATACAAGGTAACTAGTTCATCTCCGTGAGGAGGTCTTACATCCACGAGGGATCTTCCCGTTAGGGGTATTGAATCCGGTGTGGATCTTCTCCGTAGAGGCTGCAGTCTCTCTCGTGGAGTAGAACCACTATGGATGAGCAATGCTCTAGGTCTCAAATGAGCTAACACAAAGCTAACCCGAACTAGGAGGAGGTGGAGGAGTATATATAGTCTAGGTCCATGAAGTGGTAAGTGGGGGATACATGGGCCTCGGCCCAACACTCTGCGCACAGACATGCGTTAGATGTTCGACAGGTACCAGATGTCCGGTAGCTCGTGATGGTTCGGTCGTCTCGTACTTGTCGGACGTCCGGCGTTTCGGCTCTGGATAGGAAGTGTCGGACATCCGGTGGAGGTCGGTCGTTCGGTATCTGATAAGTGTCGGACATCCAACATCTGGCGGTCGTCTGGGCGCTGTAGGATGCCTCGGGTGTAGTCGTTCTGGCTGGTGAAGTCTCCAGGCGTCGTACGTCGGGAGATCGTCGGTCGTCCGGAGGTCGTCGGATGCCCGAGAGCTGTAGCTTCCTGGCAGCTCCTTCTCATGCTCCACGTTCTTGCCTTCTCGTCCGATGATCCTAGCTGCTTCATGGTCTTCTTCTTGGTTCCTGGTCATGCATAACACATATGTTTGAGGTAGTAGCCATGTCTCACATGTGGAAAGTGAAAGTTCGGAGAGGAGCGAGTCAACCTTGTGTCCAATGGCGTATAGTTGAGGTGTCGTCTTATGTCTCATTAGGTCGTAGGGAGTGGTCGAAGTGAACATGGGGATGATCATGGGATGCTCCACATCATCTCCTTTAAGGAAACGCTTCAACTGGCATCCCCGAAGCCTCTAGGAAGAAGACAGTGCGGAGATTAAGAGGTTAGTCAGTAAGATCATAGTACTTTCCCACTTCGAACTATCAACAATTGAAGTAATGGCTATTACGATAAAGCGATGCGTCCAGCCACTTCGGTCTACAGGGTTTCCCATGTGGCATTATAATAGGCAAGACGATGCCTCTCGCTGCCTACCTGAGGGTCCGGATACCCCTGCCGCCTTGGCCGCCATCTTAGCCGATCTCTATTAGGGGGAAAAGGAAGACTTCGTTCGCTTGAAATGTCGGGAAGGCTTTTCTATGTATAACCCCATCGGCCGGGTGAGTTTTTTTGATTGCTAGCTTTATACAATCTCTTTTCCGAGATATGCCAACCGAACTAAATCCGGCTGTTTCCAACAGGAATGGAGGAAGGTGATCAAGGGGGTTTATTGTCCCGCTCCTCAGCTAGAGGACCATGTTCGCGACAAAGATCCCGCATTTGAAGAAGATCCGAACATACTCATAGAGCTTACTGGCGGAGTTTTCCATCAGGCGAGCCATGATGGTACAGAAGTGGCCATTGTAGCCGATTACCCTGGCCTTCTTCCCTCCTCCCATGTAACTACCCAGGAGACATCCCCTCAAAGAGAGCCTCCCCTTCACGCCTCACCCACGACACTGTCTCTTGCTCCAAAGGGACGGCGCTCGTCTCGCCATACTGCATCAAGGGCATCTCTTAAGAAGACAACACATGCGCAGGGCGAGTCTTCGAAGCGAAAGGAAACAGGGGGACACCATGGAGCCCCCTTCATCGAAGAGGTAAAGTTTTCAACATGTGCCTGGTAGCAAGGCCGGATTGTCATATTTTTTCCTTCATCTTATTTCAGGAGAAGTATATGTCGAACTGTGTCCGAGGATCCTGCTGGCCAAATACCAACCAATCCAGCCCCAGGCCCATCCACAAGGACAAGAGCCAATACGAGCGCAATGCTGGATTGTCTTCTTCAGGAGGATTCGGATAATGTATCAGTTACAAATTCCGAAGTGGACAGCGCGATGAACCATTCGCGGCAAAAAGAGGCCATGTGCGATCCATTTTTTACTGAGGAAGCGTTCAACGCACTCAGATCTGTGGATGCGTACATCTGAGCTACTCGAGATGGACTTGCTGCAGCCACTCACCTACTATCAAAATATATGAGGGTAAGAACTTTTATAATTTTAATAAGCATATGCCAGTAGCCCTTGAGACTTGAAACAGTTGGCCAAACTGATTTAAGGATCGTTATTCCCGCAGGTTCTCAAGGAAAATAATGACGCATTGGCCAAAGAGCTTGAAGCAAACTGGATCAAGCTAAATGTTGTGATACGGTGTATCCTAGGGTCATCCCCATGGACCCTTCATCGCCTCATCATATGCCCAAAGGACCAATGAATAGAGCTCTCGGGACCGAGGTGACTTCATTCCTTTCTCTAAAACCTTCCGATATGCATGAGACATGGCTGCTACCCTCATCTGGAACCCTATGCATACTCAGGTACTTGGGTGAAGGCCACGGGACAGCCCAGCACAATGGTCAAGACGGCGAGCCCGACGAGCGCACGAGACAAGAAGAAGGGATGCTGAAGATGCTACAGGCACCGGACGTCCGGCGCGCACCGGACGACCGGCGACTCCCAGGCACCGGACGACCGGAAGACACTGGACGTCCGGCCTCTCCTAGACGACCGGACGACCGGAAGCCACCGGACGTCCGTGACATCGGCAACAGAAGCTAAATAGCGGAAATCCGAGGATTACCGGACGTCCGGTCCCTCCGGAACCACCGGACGTCCGGTAACCCACGGACGTCCGCTACGACGGCGACCACCCTTGTACTATAAGTACTGTTGACCTCCTTCCTTTAGACTCAGCTGTGGTTTAGCTCATTTGATACTTGTGTGGATTTCTCCCACGAGACGGTGCGCCTCTACGGAGAAGATCCACCTCTGGATTCAAGACCCCTAACGGGAAGATCCCACGGGATTCCAAGACCTCCTCACGGAGAAGACTATCTTTGTATCACCGGTGTTGACCTTGGATCATGTATCTCAACCTTGTATCGTGAATCTAGTGCTTGTGTGATTGTCTTCGTGTTGATTGAGTGTTTTCCTCTTGTGTTTTCTCCCATCTTTCCCTTGTGATTCTTCGTGTTCATCGTGGGATCCCCTCCATTTCGTGAAAGATCCGCTGATTAGGGTTCCACCCTGTATCATATGGTATCAAGAGCAAAGGTTTCTCACGATTTTGGAGCCCCACATCTTGTTTTCTAGCTTGTTTTTGTCGTGTTCTTCCCAATTTCGAAAATCTCCCACAAAAAGAGCCCCAAAATTTTTTTGTGATCTGTTGATTTGGCAAGATTTTGTTGACTTTGTTCAATGGATTTGCTGTGCCACGTGTCGATCTAGCATTTCCCCACCACCTCACCGTTTTTCCACCGCAAATCCGACCACGTTTCACCGTTTTCGCCACGGATCCCACCAACCCAGCCCTAAACCTACCGGACGACCGACGCTTACCGGACGTCCGGAACCCCTCGAGACACCGGACGTCCGCTAAACACCGGACGACCGGCACCCCGACCACAGAACAATTTCCCGGATTTCCGGTCCCCACCGGACGTCCGACCCCTTCCGACCGACCGGACGACCGGTAACTTCCGGACGTCCGACATTTCCTGGCGCAGCTATTTTGTTCAGTTACGTTCAACCTTCCGCAACTACCACCCACCTTCCGCAACCACCATCGTTTTCCCGCTCTGAGTTTGAAAAGTGTGTCTCCCTTTGCCTTGGATACTTGAGTTGTGGTTTCACCGTTTCCTTGGATGTTTAGGCTACCTTGGGACGGCAAGACTTCGACAATACCACCGCTCAACTTCGGCAAGGACGGTAACATCGTCGACACTTCACTCATTCTACCTTGCAATTGCATTGTCACCCTATGAACCATCTTTGCGTAGCTTTCCCATTGAGACTAGCCATTTGAGTATTGCCGGGCCACGACACTTGTGCACATTAGTGAAAGTCATAGATATTGCATACTACATCATTGTGAGTAACATCACATCATCTTGGTATCTTGCATATCCCCGTGTGCCACAAGAGTGCTCCGCATACACAATAGCTACCTCGATCCGAGAAGCATACATATGTGCCCAAAGAAAGAGCTCAAAAGCTTTTAAGCAAAAGAGCCAATCCAAGCAAAGATACAATAGCATCATACGCCTTGCATCCAAAGAGATCATACATCATAGCAACATCATCTTGTGCTCAAGCATCGGCACATCATACACTCAGAGCATACTTGTGATAGATAGTCGTTACTTTTTGCCTCTTATAGGTCGTGCACAAGTGCGTATCCGCCTATTAAGCAATAGGTTAGCGTCTCTCTAGCGTTGTGCAACACGAGCATTTTCCGTTGTTTACCACATTTTTCGCTCACCCTTGGTTGCACGACCACATTTATCTATCCGTGCGTGTGTTCCGTGTGCTACCTTTGCTAGTGATCTACTTGTTGCATGAGCAAATTTGTGAACCATTTTCAACATCTTTGAGTCACTTTGACTATTGCATTGAATTTGTGCCACATCCTAACCGAGCTCCTATAAAAGCTTTACTTGTGTAGGTGTGAGAATCGACACGAAGTGATACCAATAGTGCTATTTCCGGGTTACATTGTTGAGTGATCATTGATCCATTTTCAACCTCGGTTAAGGTACATTGATATTGTCTTCTCCTTTCTCCACTCACATACTTGCTTGTGATGATGGATAGGCCAAGTTCATCTACCAACCCGATCTTCGACGATCCTCAAGAAGCGAACAACTACGTCACCAAACTACATCTCTTCGGTGTCCAACGAGCTCTACATCAAGAGAGTGAAGCTATGCGAGAGTACATTGGTCAAGTTGCCGAGGACGCGCGACAATTTCAACAAAGCACTAAGGAGCAAATCGACCTCATCAACACCAACAAGTCTACTCAATACAATGAGCTCCGGACATTGATCATCAACCGACGTTCTTCCTCAACATCATCTCATCGACGTAGCCGCTCAAGTCGACACACCGACTCTACGCAAGACTCAAGTACACCTACATCAAACACTCTTCGTCAAGCTCGACATGAACATCGGCATCCTCTACATGACAAGAGTTCTCAAGAGCTATTCGACGAGCAAGAAGGTCGTCGTCGCCAAAACCAAGCTACACCTGAGCAAGCACAAGAACGGCAACGACTACGCCAACAACAACAAGAGCGAGCTCGCCAATATCAAGAAGAACAAGATGCCGAGGCTAACCGCCAAGCACAACAACGTCGAGAAGCTCAAGCTATGGAGGCGCAACGTGCTTTACAAGATGCACATCGCAATGTGGCAGCCCGCACTCGACACAATCGTCAAGAAGAAGATTTCCTTCGAGATGAGATGCAAGAACGGCGCCATCAAGCAAGAATGCAAGAAGAAGCTCCTCCTCAAGCGCGACAAGAACATCAAATCCAACAAGAACATCTACATCATCAAGAGCAACATGATATGGCAAACCGCCAAAATCAAGATCGCCCTCCCAATAGGCAAGGCAACAACGACGAGCATCGCTATGGCAAGCTCAAGTTCACCATGCCAAAGTTCTCCGGAAGCATTGATCCCGAAGACTACCTCTCATGGGCATTTGATACGGTGTATCCTAGGGTCATCCCCATGGACCCTTCATCGCCTCATCATATGCCCAAAGGACCAATGAATAGAGCTCTCGAGACCGAGGTGACTTCATTCCTTTCTCTAAAACCTTCCGATATGCATGAGACATGGCTGCTACCCTCATCTGGAACCCTATGCATACTCAGGTACTTGGGTGAAGGCCACGGGACAGCTCAGCACAATGGTCAAGACGGCGAGCCCGACGAGCGCACGAGACAAGAAGAAGGGATGCTGAAGATGCTACAGGCACCGGACGTCCGGCCCGCACCGGACGACCGGCGACTCCCAGGCACCGGACGACCGGAAGACACCGGACGTCCGGCCTCTCCCAGACGACCGGACGACCGGAAGCCACCGGACGTCCGTGACATCGGCAGCAGAAGCTAAATAGCGGAAATCCGAGGATTACCGGACGTCCGGTCCCTCCGGAACCACCGGACGTCCGGTAACCCACGGACGTCCGCTACGACGGCGACCACCCTTGTACTATAAGTACTGTTGACCTCCTTCCTTTAGACTCAGCTGTGGTTTAGCTCATTTGATACTTGTGTGGATTTCTCCCACGAGACGGTGCGCCTCTACGGAGAAGATCCACTTCGGATTCAGGACCTCCTTCACGGAGAAGATCCCCAGGGATATCAAGACCTCCTCACGGAGAAGACTATCTTTGTATCACCGGTGTTGACTTTGGATCATGTATCTCAACCTTGTATCGCGAATCTAGTGCTTGTGTGATTATCTTCGTGTTGATTGAGTGTTTTCCTCTTGTGTTTTCCCCAGCTTTCCCTTGTGATTCCCCGTGTTCATCGTGTGCCAACCTCCAAACGTGAAAGATCCGCTGATTAGGGTTCCACCCTGTATCATATGGTATCAAGAGCAAAGGTTTCTCACGATTTTGGAGCCCCACATCTTGTTTTCTAGCTTGTTTTTGTCGTGTTCTTCCCTATTTCGAAAATTCCCCACAAAAAGAGCCCCAAAAATTTTTTTGTGATCTGTTGATTTGGCAAGATTTTGTTGACTTTGTTTCATGGATTTGCTGTGCCACGTGTCGATCTAGCATTTCCCCACCATCTCACCGTTTTTCCACCGCAAATCCGACCACGTTTCACCGTTTTCGCCACGGATCCCACCAACCCAGTCCTAAACCTTCCGGACGACCGACGTTTACCGGACGTCCGGAACCCCTCGAGACACCGGACGTCCGCTAAACACCGGACGACCGGCACCCCGACCACAGAAAGATTTACCGGATTTCCGGTCCACACCGGACGTCCGACCCCTTCCGACCGACCGGACGACCGGTAACTTCCGGACGTCCGACATTTCCTGACGCAGCTGATTTTGTTCAGTTTCGTTCCACCTTCCGCTACCACCCACTTTCCGCAACTACCACCCACCTTCCGCAGCCACCATCGTTTTCCCGCTCTGAGTTTGAAAAGTGTGTCTCACTTTGCCTTCGTTACTTGAGTTGTGGTTTCACCGTTTCCTTGGATGTTTAGGCTACCTTGGGACGGCAAGACTTCGACAACACCGCCTCTCAACTTCGGCAAGGACGGTAACATCGACGACACTTCTACCTTGCAATTGCATTGTCACCCTATGAACCATCTTTGCGTAGCTTTCCCATTGAGACTAGCCATTTGAGTATTGCCGGGCCACGACACTTGTGCACATTAGTGAAAGTCATAGATATTGCATACCACATCATTTTGCATATCCACGTGTGCCACAAGAGTGCTCCGCATACACAATAGCTACCTCGATCCGAGAAGCATACATATGTGCCAAAAGAAAGAGCTCACAAGCTTTTAAGCAAAAGAGCCAATCCAAGCAAAGAAACAATAGCATCATACGCCTTGCATCAAAAGAGATCATACATCATAGCAACTTCATCTTGTGCTCAAGCATCGGCACATCATACACTCATAGCATACTTGTGATAGATAGTCGTTACATTTTGCCTCTTATAGGTTGTGCACAAGTGCGTATCCGCCTATTAAGCAATCGGTTAGCGTCTCTCTAGTGTTGTGCAACACGAGCATTTTCCGTGGTTTACCACATTTTCGCTCACCCTTGGTTGCACAACCACATTTATCTATCCGTGCGTGCGTTCCGTGTGCTACTCTTTGCTAGTGATCTACTTGTTGCATGAGCAAATTTGTGAACCATTTTCAACATCTTTGAGTCACTTTGACTATTGCATTGAATTTGTGCCACATCCTAACCGAGCTCCTCTAAAAGCTTTACTTGTGTAGGTGTGAGAATCGACACGAAGTGATACCAATAGTACTATTTCCGGGTTACATTGTTGAGTGATCATTGATCCATTTTCAACCTCGGTTAAGGTACATTGATATTGTCTTCTCCTTTTCTCCCACTCACATACTTGCTTGTGATGATGGATAGGCCAAGTTCATCTACCAACCCGATCTTCGACGATCCTCAAGAAGCGAACAACTACGTCACCAAACTACATCTATTTGGTGTCCAACGAGCTCTACATCAAGAGAGTGAAGCTATGCGAGAGTACATTGGTCAAGTCGCCGAGGACGCACGTCAATTCCAACAAAGTACCAAGGAGCAAATCGACCTCATCAACACCAACATGTCTACTCAATACAATGAGCTCCGAACATTGATCATCAACCGACGTTCTTCCTCAACATCATCTCAAAGACGTAGCCGCTCAAGTCGACATACCGACTCCACGCAAGACTCAAGTACACGTACGTCAAACACTCTTCGTCAAGCCGCACGTCAAGCTCGACATGGACATCGGCAGCCTCTACATGACAAGAGTTCTCAAGAGCTATTCGAAGAGCAAGAAGGTCGACGTCGTCAAAACCAAGCTACACTTGAGCAAGCACAAGAACGGCAACGACTACGCCAACAACAACAAGAGCGAGCACGTCAATATCAAGAAGAACAAGATGCCAAGGCTAACCGCCAAGCACAACAACGTCGAGAAGCTCAAGCTACGGAGGCGCAACGAGCGTTACAAGATGCACATCGCAATGTGGCCGCCCGCAATCGACACACTCGTCAAGAAGAGGATTTCCTTCGAGATGAGATGCACGAAAGGCGCCATCAAGCAAGAATGCAAGAAGAAGCTCCTCCTCAAGCGCGACAAGAGCAACAACCCCAACAAGAACATCTTCCTCAACAAGAGCAACAAGATATGGCAAACCGCCAAAATCGAGATCATCCTCCCAATAGGCAAGGAAACAATGACGAGCAACGCTATGGCAAGCTCAAGTTCACAATGCCAAAGTTTTCCGGAAGCATTGATCCCGAAGACTACCTCTCATGGGCATTGAAAGTTGACAAGATCTTTCGCCTTCACAACTTCGATGAAGAGAAGAAGATCGCTATGGCATCACTTGAGTTCCAAGACTATGTTCTCATTTGGTGGGAGCAAATTATAGAGAGAAGAGAAGCCAAAGGCGAACCTCCTATAACCACTTGGGCTCAAATGAAGGAAGTGATGAGAGCACGCTTTGTGCCTACACACTACAACCACGACTTGTTCAAGAAGCTACAACTCCTCAAGCAAGGAACAAAGTCCGTTGAAGAGTACTACAAGGAGATGGAAATTGCCATGATAAGAGCAAACATCAAGGAAGATGAAGAGCAAACAATGGCGAGATTCTTGAATGGACTCAATTATCCCATCAAGAAGATTGCGGACTTCCAACCATACAACAATCTCCTCGAGCTAGTACATCAAGCTACCAAAGCGGAGCGACAAGTTCAAGAGGACTACAAGTACTCCAAGTTCAACTCCAAGAACTTCGGCTCCTACGACCAAGCTTCAACGACTTCGGCTACTCCTCCTATCTCTACCAAGCCATCTACAAACTTAGGCGACAAGCCAAGCTACAAGAATGCGACTACATCGAGTCATCCACATTCTACCAACAACTTCAAGCCAAGAGCTACATCATCTACAACTCCAAACGAAGAGAACCCCAAGACAAGCTCCATCAAATGTTTCACATGTGGTGGCCGTGGTCACAAGTCCTTCGAGTGCACCAACAAGAGAACAATGATCTTCCACGACGACGGCACATATGACTCGATGAGCGACGACGAAGTGGACGCCATCAAGCACTTGGCCATCCACCGGGGTATCAATGAAGAAGAAGATCGTCTAGTGTTTTGCGACAATGACTCAAGCCCCAACCTGGTTGTTTCCAAAGTCTTGACACTACAACATCAACAAGATGACAACCAACGATGTCATATTTTCCATACGAAGGCCGCCATCAATGGACGCTCCGTCAAGGTTACCATCGATGGAGGAAGTTGCCACAACTTGGCAAGTGAAGAGCTATGCGACAAGCTTCATTTGGTCAAGACGAAGCATCCGCACCCCTACAAGGTCCAGTGGCTCAACGACGCCGGAATTCTTCGAGTCGAGCACACCGTGCAAGTCTCTTTCAAGATTGGCGCTTACGAGGACACTCTTGAGTGTGATGTGATACCCATGTCCGTGTGCCACCTTATTCTTGGACGACCATGGCAATATGATCGTGGAGTCACACACAATGGACGGACGAATCACTATCATTTCAAGATGAAGGGCAAGGAATTCGTGCTACGACCTATGACTCCAAGTCAAGTAGCCGCCGACAAGCTTTTACCTACCACCCATCGTGGAGAGAATGGTGAGAGAGCGAGCCACCAAAAAGAGAGTGAGAGCCACAAGCCAAATATGAGCGACTCCACGATGAGCGACAAGAAGCAACTAGTGCTATTTGCTACCAAACGTGAGATGAGAGAAGTGTGTGAGAACCCATCGAGCGTCGTCCACCTTGTGCTTCTATGCAAAGGGGAAGACAAAACTACTAACACTCCACAACCTCCACCTTTTGTGTTGTTTCAATTGTTGCAGGAATTCTCGGACGCCTTTCCCGATGAGATATCACCGGTTCTACCTCCTCTTCACGGGTTAGAACACCGCATCGAACTTGTACCCGGTGCGCCATTTCCCAACAAAGCTCTCTACCGTGTCAACCACGAGATACAACGGCAAGTGCCCAAACTCATCGACAAAAGTCATGTACGTGACAGCTTTAGCACTTGTGCCGCTCCGGTTATTCTATTGCCTACGAAACATGGAAGTTTTCACGCAAATGCATGCTTGTTACGCAAACGCTTACTTGTTACACAATTTGAGTTGCATGTGATAGGCTTTGAGCACCTAAAAGATTTATATGAGCATGATACTCCCTTTGCAAATCCCTATGCTACGTGCTTGACTCACACTTCTTGGGAACATTACTACATCAAGGATGGATATCTTATGAGAGCTAACAAACTTTGCATTCCCAAGTCTTCGCTTCGATTGTTCCTTTTGCAGGAATCTCATGGAGAAGGACTCATGGGACACTTTGGAAGCGACACGGCGTTTGCTACCCTCTCTAAGAAATATTTTTGGCCCAAGATGCTTCGTGACGTCTCCCGCCTAATCAACCGATGGTCGACATGCCGCAAAGCTAAGTACAAAGCTCAATCTCATGGTCTTGACATGCATCTTCCTACTCCATATCATCCATGGGAAGACATAAGCATGAATCTCATACTTGGCTTGTCTACGACTGAAAATGGACATGATTCCGTGCTCGTCATGGTCGACACATTCTCTAAAATGGCTAATTTCAGTCCCGATAACAAGATCGACGATGCTTCACATGTTGCCACTTTCTTTTGTAGTGAAATAGTCAAGAAGGTGCACGAACAAACACGGGCAACAATCGAGCGACAAGTACATCGCTTCACCACCAAGATCAACGTCAACAAGGCAACAATGGCATTTCACCCGGAAGATCTTAGTTGCCTACATCTTCACAAGGACCACTTCGCACAAGAGCGCAAGTCCAAGCTTCTACCTCGCGCCGGCGGACCATTCAAGGTGCTCCATGGTGATGAAGATTTCGATCTGAGGTCGGATCTTTCCCAAGGGAGGGGAGATGATACGGTGTATCCTAGGGTCATCCCCATGGACCCTTCATCGCCTCATCATATGCCCAAAGGACCAATGAATAGAGCTCTCGAGACCGAGGTGACTTCATTCCTTTCTCTAAAACCTTCCGATATGCATGAGACATGGCTGCTACCCTCATCTGGAACCCTATGCATACTCAGGTACTTGGGTGAAGGCCACGGGACAGCTCAGCACAATGGTCAAGACGGCGAGCCCGACGAGCGCACGAGACAAGAAGAAGGGATGCTGAAGATGCTACAGGCACCGGACGTCCGGCCCGCACCGGACGACCGGCGACTCCCAGGCATCGGACGACCGGAAGAGACCGGACGTCCGGCCTCTCCCAGACGACCGGACGACCGGAAGCCACCGGACGTCCGTGACATCGGCAACAGAAGCTAAATAGCGGAAATCCGAGGATTACCGGACGTCCGGTCCCTCCGGAACCACCGGACGTCCGGTAACCCACGGACGTCCGCTACGACGGCGACCACCCTTGTACTATAAGTACTGTTGACCTCCTTCCTTTAGACTCAGCTGTGGTTTAGCTCATTTGATACTTGTGTGGATTTCTCCCACGAGACGGTGCGCCTCTACGGAGAAGATCCACTTCGGATTCAGGACCTCCTTCACGGAGAAGATCCCCAGGGATATCAAGACCTCCTCACGGAGAAGACTATCTTTGTATCACCGGTGTTGACTTTGGATCATGTATCTCAACCTTGTATCGCGAATCTAGTGCTTGTGTGATTATCTTCGTGTTGATTGAGTGTTTTCCTCTTGTGTTTTCCCCAGCTTTCCCTTGTGATTCCCTGTGTTCATCGTGTGCCAACCTCCAAACGTGAAAGATCCGCTGATTAGGGTTCCACCCTGTATCAGCATTGAAAGTTGACAAGATCTTTCGCCTTCACAACTTCGATGAAGAGAAGAAGATCGCAATGGCATCACTTGAGTTCCAAGACTATGTTCTCATTTGGTGGGAGCAAATCATAGAGAGAAGACAAGCCAAAGGCGAACCTCCTATCACCACTTGGGCTCAAATGAAGGAAGTGATGAGAGCACGCTTCGTGCCTACACACTACAATCGTGACTTGTTCAAGAAGCTACAACTCCTCAAGCAAGGTACCAAGTCCGTTGAAGAGTACTACAAGGAGATGGAGATTGCCATGATACGAGCAAACATCACGGAAGATGAAGAGCAAACTATGGCGAGATTCTTGAATGGACTCAACTATCCCATCAAGAAGATTGCGGACTTCCAACCATACAACAATCTCCTCGAGCTAGTACACCAAGCAACCAAAGCGGAGCGACAAGTTCAAGAGGACTACAAGTACTCCAAGTTCAACTCCAAGAACTTCGGCTCCTACAACCAAGCTTCAATGACTTCGGCTACTCCTCCTACCTCTACCAAGCCTTCTACAAACTTAGGCGACAAGCCAAGCTACAAGAATGAGACTACATCGAGCCATACACCTTCTTCCAACTACGTCAAGTCTAAAGCTTCATCAACCACTACCCCAACGGATGACAACACCAAGACAAGCTCCATCAAGTGTTTCACATGTGGTGGCCGTGGTCACAAGTCCTTCGAGTGCACCAACAAGAGAACAATGATCTTCCACGACGACGGCACATATGACTCGATGAGCGACGACGAAGTGGACGCCATCAAGCACTTGGCCATCCACCGGCGTATCAATGAAGAAGAAGATCGTCAAGTGTTTTGCGACAATGACTCAAGCCCCAACCTTGTTGTGTCCAAAGTCTTGACACTCAAACACCAACAAGATGACGATCAACGATGTCACATTTTCCATACAAAGGCCGGCATAAATGGACGCTCCGTCAAGGTTATCATCGATGGCGGAAGTTGCCACAACTTGGCAAGTGCAGAGCTATGCGACAAGCTTCATTTGGTCAAGACGAAGCATCCGCACCCCTACAAGGTCCAGTGGCTCAACGACGCCGGAATTCTTCGAGTCGAGCACACCGTGCAAGTCTCTTTCAAGATTGGCGCCTACGAGGACACTCTTGAGTGTGATGTGATACCCATGTCCGTGTGCCACTTTATTCTTGGACGCCCATGGCAATATGATCGTGGAGTCACACACAATGGACGGACGAATCACTATCATTTCAAGATGAAGGGCAAGGAATTCGTGCTTCGGCCAATGTCCCCAACTCAAGTTTTCGCCGACAAGCTTTTACCTACCACCCATCGTGGAGAGAATGGTGAGAGAGTGAGCCACCCAAAGGAGAGCGAGAGCCACAAGCCAAATATGAGCGACTCCATGATGAGCTACACGAACAAACTAGTGCTATTTGCCACCAAAAGTGAGATGAGAGAAGTGTGTGAGAACCCATCGAACGTCGTTCACCTTGTGCTCTTATGCAAAGGGGAAGACAAATCTACTAACACTTCACAACCCCCACCTTTTGTGTTGTCTCGATTATTGCAGGAATTCTCGAACGTCTTTACCGATGAGATATCACGGGTTCTACCTCCTCTTCACGGGATAGAACACCGCATCGAACTCGTACCCGATGCGCCATTTCCCAACAAAGCTCTCTACCGTGTCACCCACGAGATACAACGGCAAGTGCCCAAACACATCGACAAAAGTCCTGTACGTGACAGCTTTAGCACTTGTGCCGCTCCGGTTATTCTATTGCCTACGAAACATGGAAGTTTTCACGCAAATGCATGCTCGTTACGCAAATGCTTACTTGTTACACAATTTGAGTTGCATGTGATTGGCTTTGAGCACCTAAAGGATTTATATGAGCATGATCCTTCCTTTGCAAATGCCTATGCTAAATGCTTGACTCACACTTCTTGGGAACATCATTACACCAAGGATGGACATCTTATGAGAGCTAACAAACTTTGCATCCCCGAGTCTTCGATTCGATTGTTCCTTTTGCAGGAATCTCATGGAGAAGGACTCATGGGACACTTTGGAAGCGACACGGCGTTTGCTACCCTCTCTAAGAACTATTTTTGGCCCAAGATGCTTCGTGACGTCTCTCGCCTAATCAACCGATGGTCGACATGCCGCAAAGCTAAGTACAAAGCTCAATCTCATGGTCTTGACATGCATCTTCCTACTCCATATCATCCATGGGAAGACATAAGCATGAATCTCATACTTGGCTTGTCTACGACAAAAAATGGATATGATTCCGTGCTTGTCATGGTCGACACATTCTCTAAAATGGCTCATTTCATTCCCGATAACACGATCGACGATGCTTCACATGTTGCAACTTTCTTTTGTAGTGAAATACTCAAGAAGGTGCACGAACAAACACGGGCAACAATCGAGCGACAAGTACATCGCCTCACCACCAAAATCAACGTCCACAAGGCAACAATGGCGTTTCACCCGGAAGATCTCAGTTGGCTCCATCTTCACAAGGACCACTTCGCACAAGAGCGCAAGTCCAAGCTTCTACCTCGCGCCGACGGACCATTCAAGGTGCTCCATGGTGATGAAGATTTCGATCCGAGGTCGGATCTTTCCCAAGGGAGGGGAGATGATACGGTGTATCCTAGGGTCATCCCCATGGACCCTTCATCGCCTCATCATATGCCCAAAGGACCAATGAATAGAGCTCTCGAGACCGAGGTGACTTCATTCCTTTCTCTAAAACCTTCCGATATGCATGAGACATGGCTGCTACCCTCATCTGGAACCCTATGCATACTCAGGTACTTGGGTGAAGGCCACGGGACAGCCCAGCACAATGGTCAAGACGGCGAGCCCGACGAGCGCACGAGACAAGAAGAAGGGATGCTGAAGATGCTACAGGCACCGGACGTCCGGCCCGCACCGGACGACCGGCGACTCCCAGGCACCGGACGACCGGAAGACACCGGACGTCCGGCCTCTCCCAGACGACCGGACGACCGGAAGCCACCGGACGTCCGTGACATCGGCAACAGAAGCTAAATAGCGGAAATCTGAGGATTACCGGACGTCCGGTCCCTCCGGAACCACCGGACGTCCGGTAACCCACGGACGTCCGCTACGACGGCGACCACCCTTGTACTATAAGTACTGTTGACCTCCTTCCTTTAGACTCAGCTGTGGTTTAGCTCATTTGATACTTGTGTGGATTTCTCCCACGAGACGGTGCGCCTCTACGGAGAAGATCCACCTCTGGATTCAAGACCCCTAACGGGAAGATCCCACGGGATTCCAAGACCTCCTCACGGAGAAGACTATCTTTGTATCACCGGTGTTGACCTTGGATCATGTATCTCAACCTTGTATCACGAATCTAGTGCTTGTGTGATTGTCTTCGTGTTGATTGAGTGTTTTCCTCTTGTGTTTTCTCCCATCTTTCCCTTGTGATTCTTCGTGTTCATCGTGGGATCCCCTCCATTTCGTGAAAGATCCGCTGATTAGGGTTCCACCCTGTATCATGTTGTCACCACCGAGCTGGAAGATTTGAAGAAATCCAAGAAGGGATCTGATGGTAAAGACAAATAGTGTCCAGAAAATACCAATTTGCGCCATCAATGATGTTGAATCATTCATTGTTTCAGGTACAGCAGCAGAGTTGACAGATCAACTGGAGGAGAAGCTAAGGGCTGCTCAGGAGGACAAAAGACATGCCGACGGGAAAGAAGCCGATGGTCTGTGTGTACTAACACGGACCATTAAGGAAAAGAACAAACTACTGGATGAAAATGTCAAGGAAGCCGAACAACTAAAGGACCTACGGCCCCAACTGGCGGATGCCTTGAAGGAAAATAGAAAGTTAAAAGGCGGCATATTCAGTATGACCTTTAACCTAGCTTTCATATTGTCCCATGATTCAGAGCTTCACAATGCTATTCCTGCAGGTTTGTTAACTGGGCGGCTCGAAGGAGAAGTATCTGGATTTCGAAGCGACGTGCTACAAGAGCTTTCCAAAGTGCATGAGCGAGTTCGGACAGCCTTGAAAAACATGGCTAAAGCCTTATGGCCCTCTGATTCTCCTCCAGAAATTATGGAGGATCTGGCCCGGGTTGGACCTCGGTGACCAGACGGACAAGAAATTCCCGTCAGCTTGGTGTATGACCAAGTAATGATAGCCGAAAGTTTTTGCAAGAAGACTATATGTTAGACAGTCTTATGTATGGCATGGATGAAGAATAGGCATTTGATTCCATGTAGCAATGTACTTTATCATCAAACTTATCTCCAACTGGACTTGTTAAAAAAATTCACGACAGACCTTCGGCTTCAACCTCCTAAACCCAAGGGTTGGCGTGTTTCCGGATACTATACTTGCGATGAACACTTAGTATGTTCAGAAACCAGGCAATACGGTCATTTTTGCTTAAACAGACAAGTTTTGTTCTGGGTGTTTTGTTATATTACTATTATCTTCCAGGGAGAACAGTTCCGTTAAGGGTTCCTTTCCTTGGGTCAGCATGCGTATGTATGCGTGCCTAGGCTTTGATCCTAAAAAAGTAGGATTACAGGAAGCCTATCCTTTAAGATTGAAAAATTATGTGCCAAAAAGCAATTTTTCGTTTGTCCACCGACCAATGATTCCCTTAAGAACGCTAGCTTTCGGCTTCACCTGTCTGAGGTACAGGTCCGAATTACCCATTTGGAATAATCGCAGAGGTGCTCCCTTTACACCCTAGCCAAACAATCAGGAACGTAGGGTATATACACAGGAGCCAGGCAACCTAGCTTGGCAAAAACTTAAGTCATAAAGGTGCATATAATGGCGAAGAGGCTGTAAGCAATAAGCTTGTAATAATAAGCTTCGTTATAGAAGCTGATGCGGGGCTAACCTGATCAAGGCCGATCTTTCACGACTGGAGGGATTCCCAAGGATGAACACAAAGAACACGATGGTAAATCATGAAGGGAAACGAGAGAAAACACTCAAATTAACAAGAAACGATCACACATGTGCTAGATCCTCAACACAACAAGATACACGATCCAAATCCAACAAAGGAAATATACAAGGTAGCTAGTTCATCTCCGTGAGGAGGTCTTGAATCCGCGAAGGATCTTCTCCGAAGAGGTCTTGAATCCGGTGTGGATCTTCTCCGAAGAGGTGCCGTAGTTACTCCTAGGAGTAGAACCACTTGACGAGCAACGCTCTAGGTATCAAATGAGCTGACACAAAGCTAACCATAGGTAGCAGGAGGAGGTCTATTTATAGTCTAGGGGGGCGAAGGGGTAAGTTGGAGGGATACATGGGCCAGAGGCCCGATCACTGTCCGCACACAAGAGCCGGATGTCCGGGCAAGGGCCAGATGTCTGGGCCTTCATGGGCGGCCGGATGTCTAGGCTGAAGGCCGGATGTCCGGGCTGGAGGGGTCCTGTCTTGGGTGTCTTATGTGTTGGGCGCTGGATTTCCGGGCAGGCACCCGATGTCCGGCCCTTCGTGGGGCGCCGGATGTCCGGGGGTCGACCGGATGTCCGGCCGCTATAGCAGCTGGCTCTTCTTCCTTCTCCTTCCTTCGCTCCCGCACACACTTGGCCTTGGTCCTTGGGCTCTCCATGGTCTCCTCGAGTGTACCTGAGTATGCACAAGGTCCGCGCTTGAAGTAGCATCCATGTCTTACATGCGAAAAGGGAAGATTCGGAAAGGAGCGAGTTCACCTTAGTTCCAATGACGCATGCTCGAGGTCTCATCCTATGGACACTTGGGGCTTGGGGAGTAATCATAGTGTACATGGGGATGATCGTCACATGCTCCACATCATCTCCCCCCCTCCCTTGGGAAAGATCCAACCTCGGATCGAAAACCTCCTCACCATGGAAACGGTTGTCGTGGACGGACTTGTAGTTGGACGGACTCGAAGACATGGCGCAATCCAAGTAGTCCAAGGTGTCATCGGAGTGGTATACATGCAATAAGAGTAAACACAAATGACACTCGGAAATACAATGGTTAGTGCAAACAAAGTGTCCATCATTTAAGAATGAGTCAGTGTGACAAGGCACATGATGTTTATCTAAAAGATGTAGAATGACAAGTAAAGCATTCATGGGAGCAAATTCATTTGTTGTGCACACAAAGGTAGAGTAATTGGCATGGTGCATAAAGCTACAACTTCTACCATTGTGCAAAATGATGTCATAATGGGACGGTTTATCAAGAGCATGAACATGGCAATGGATGCTCAATATGTGTATGTTATCATGCAATTGATGGACGACAATATGATCAAGATTTATGAATATGTCATCAAGAAAGATCACAACAAATTTGCTAAGGAAATGCATAAGCTCACATATCATGGATGACATGGGAATACAAGATGCAACAAGGCAATCATAACGTAGTCAATCCATGCATAAGATGCAAATTTGTCATGAGTAGTGTTGTACCATTGCTCAATGTCGTGGCAAGAGTGGTAGACCGGTTGTGAATCCATAGGGTCCATCTTCAATGTTGGTCCTCCATCTCGTAGATGTATCATGTAGACAACAAGAAGGAAACAACAATGAATGTATGGCCCATCCAATATGCATATGTGAGGATGACTCACAAAGAAGGAATTCACCTTATGTATGTTCTTGAAGGTGTTGGTTTCGCGCAACGTGTATGCCTTCACATACCCAAGATGCCTCATGATGGTACCGCCTTGTGAATCCTTCAAAATGAAAGAACATGATAAACACTCGGAAAAACAAATGAGGTTAGCCATAATGCAAAACCTAGCATTCGTGCAGGAAAATACCCAACAAGTGCTTGTATCATTCTTATCATAAGAAAGTACAAGGGTGCGGTGCATGGTATGTAGGCATAAGATGCGAGAACAACCAAGTGCAATAGGCTCAATCAAGCAAGTATGCATCACAAGAAGGGTGTCAAAGTCTCCGAGATCAACAAGCATAGCACGGTTGCACTCACTATAGGTGAATATGAGAGATGCAACTATTGGAGACAAGTGACAATGGTCGATGTAAATCATTCGAAATGCATGAACATATATGTCATCAACCCAAGAAAGCGAGTAAGAGTGGAACATGGGTGATGCAACATAGCAAGCAATCATAGCGATCAACTCAAACAAGCTAGTAGTGCAAAGATGCAACATACTAGAGGTAATCATGGCAAGCATGTCATGTGTGCAAATAGTAGGCATGATTAATGCACATGGCATATCACAAGCATGAAAACAAAATATGAGGAAAATAAGATCAATGTATTGGCGAGAGGCCATATGTAAATAGCAATGGAACATCATGACTCTCCCAACACAACAAGCATTAATAGCATGGGGCACAAAGAAATCATGGTAATAGCTACTAGTATCTCCACCAAGCATGCAAATACACATAGAAGTACCATAATGGTGATTCATGGGTAATGCAAACAAGGGTCACAATTGCATGGCAAAGTCGTAGCAATAGGCATAACATGCAAAGTGAACACGATATTATGGGCATGAGGTGACAAGTGGTAAATAGCCCATAGTCATGCGAGAGCCAAGTAAAAGAGATGTGTGTAGTGGTTGCGCAAAGAGAATGGTGGTAGGGACAATCCACGGGATCCCAAATCGTCATCGCTCTCAAGAGCTCGTTTCATCAACTCTTAGGATTGAGAGGTTGACGAGTATACATGAGTACCTACACAAAACAAAGACAAAGGAAAAATTGTGTGTGCGTGGTATATGTACACATCATACACCATGATGCGCACGTGCATGTGTTGGTTAGAATAACATAGCCAATGCTCAAATAAATGAGATGCGTGATATAGAAACATGTCATCCATCATGAGAGGTTTGTTGTTATGTATAGAATAGTGGAGACTCAAATTGTGTAATGCATCATGACAAATATGTAGGGCTTTGTTATTCATGGAATGCATATGGTGCACACAATTATGGGAACTATGCAAAGTATGGAATGCATCAAGATCTCCTAGTATGTAGGAGGAAACTATGGGGGTCTCCTCATGAGCATTAGTGGAAATATCACATGGAGAATATTGACAACATCCAGACCAATGCATATTCGGAACAATGTCATCATGGCATGGCATAGTGGATGAATTGCGTAAATCATGTAAAGGAAGCATGACAATATCATCACACGAGAAACAAAATCCAATGACCATGGGCTTGTCATCTATGCCATAAGTTCAAATAGGATTCACTTTAATGGTGCATGCATAGTTATTATGTTGAGATTGATATGAAGCAATATGGGATATCTCACTCATTGCATATGACAGGTTTAGAGGGTTGTCGAACATGATGTGACCAAAAGAATTTTCACAAGAAATCCAATGTAGCATTGCATCACAACTAGGCAACTCAAAATGCTCGTCATCATATTCATCATAAATAGGTAAGTAATGACATGATGAAATCGCACTAGCATGAAGCATGGAAATAGGTGTGTCAACATCATGTAAGCAATCATTTGTAAGATAGTCCACAAGTAGGACGAAAGAAGCACCATCACCTATGTTACCTTTGGAGCATTGCTCATGTATTGTAGGTGAGGTGTTCAAGATCCAAACGTTGTTATCTTCATCTTGATGGAACCATGTGGGTGGTGCATCTTCTTCCACCATGGCCATCGGGTTGTCCATTAGAGGGACGAACTCGTCTAGGGTAAGAATGTCCTCTTGTAGGATACCTAGCACCGAAGAAAACACACTCGGAGTATAGGTTAAGTCGTTAGAAATCATAGTGGCCTCACATGCCCTATCAACTACCTCACTCACTAAGTGTTGTGGCTCACTCACTCCCTCTTGGATGCTCTCACTCGTATGGTTGGTGGAGTCACTCAAATGGCTCTCAACCTCACATAGGAGAAGTGGCATACTCTCATGTGTGAGGCTAGTGGTGGGTACACTCATCCTCTCAAAGGAAATGCTCTCAATGTCACATATGGTGGAGTCACTCGTATCACTCATGTGGTGGTGGCTCTCCCCACATGGGAATTGGGGCATCTCGTCATATGTGGATGTCGAAGAGGTGTAGGTGCAATAGTCTCCAAGCTCAACTTCCTTATACGTAATGCCTCCAAAGATGAATGCTGTCGGATGTGGCAAATCATCACGCTCCTCCGAGGTCGAAGAGAAGGTCTCATGCTTGCCCGCGTAGCTTGACCCGGAGTAGGAGTCCAATATGGGCGTCGTCTTCATGGTGTCAAAGAGGTTCATGCTCGTCGCCTTGGTAGAAAGGGATGGCCAATGCTCGACCGTCTTGTCGTCGTCGCTCACAGATGATTGCCTTGATGATGAAGACGTTGATTTAGGCGAACTCATGGGAAGTAGGCGAAGATGTCGTAAGTCCAAAGGCGAGGATGCCTTGATAGCACTTGGAGAAGATGCCAAAGTGGTGGTTGTAGCCGTAGCTCCTTCATGGTGGTGGTTGTCTCGCGGTCTTCTCTCTTGCTCTTGAAGCTCATCCTTGGCGTGAAGTAGAGCTTGATCGGACTTGTAGGTATGCGCTTGTCGAGCATCTTCATGAGGATGATGTCGTTGTTGTGCTTGAGCTCGTGGACGACTTGCGGTTGCGTCATGTGTGCGCTCCGAAGACTTGCGACTTGAATGTCGCCGGTGAGAAGATGACGAAGAGGAAGAAGACTTGTAGTCGACCACCAAGTTTTTGAGCTCCGCCATTTGTTTTTTGAAGGAAGCCATTCTCCTTGTCTCAGAATGTCATAGTTCGATGGTGATGTTGCCCAAGCGCTCTTGCATTGTTCGTTGTAGTCCAATGGTTTTCGCGTGGATGTCATTGATCGTGTCATTGATGTCGAAGACCGGAGATGAAATGCCTTGCCTATTCATCACAAGATGCTAGCAGGTATGAGTGGGAGAAAGAGAAGAACTATACCAAATGTACCTTGACCGATGTTGAAGATGGATCAATGATCACTCAAATGTGGAGCAAGGAAATAGCACAATTGGTACCAATTCTTGTCGGTTTCTCACACCTACACAAGTAAATCTTATGGTGGAGCTCGGTGAGGATAGTGGCACAAAAATTTGATGCGAAATGTTAGCAAGAGTCAATAATGTTGAAAAAGATTCAGAAATTTGCAAATGCAACAAGTAGACCAATAGCAAGATAAGGTACCGTGAAACACACACGCAAATAGAAAAGTGGAGTCGTGCATCCAAGGGGTGAGCCAAAATGTGGAATCCACGAAAATGCTCTTGTTGCACACCACTAGAGATACGCTAGCGTGATTGCACAATAGGCGGATACGAACTTGTGCATAACCTACTAAGAAAAATGCAACGACTTCTATCCCAAGTATGCTATATATATCCCAAGTATGCTATATATATCCGACTTTTTTTTGGCCTAATTTTTTTTTTCCGAGACCTACGCAGGCAAGGAAACACGGATCCGAAACCTAGATGGATCTCGAGAACAAACCTAATATGAAAAGAACTCGGATTGGTGGTGGATATATGGTGGTAGGATATGGCAGCGGTTGTAGGTTATGGCAGCGGTGGTGGTATGTGGCAGTACCGATGAATATGGTGCGGCGGCGGCATGACAAACTGTGAACAGAACTCGAAACTCTAAAGAACTAGATGCTAAGACCAGCAACTCGACACGACGACGCAACCGCAAATTCAACTAAGCAAGCACGGAAAAGATTATGCAATGGCTCAGACTGGTTCGAATATGATGAACTAACCCTATTTTTTTGGCTTTTTCGTGGACTGTAGGTATGAAGAACAGACTCGATCTAATCTACAAAAAACTGTAAAATCTCACCGAGCAACCTGGAAATCTGATACCACTTGATAGAGGCAAAGGTGTCCCGTCTTTCGATGAGATGGTGGCTATCGTTTTGGAGGAAGTCGACTTTGACGATCCGACTACGAACGTGCGAGGACGTCGCACCTTAGCAATCGCTAAACCAACTCCGAGAGGTTATTGACCACGCCGGAGCACGATCAACCTGACCACGAAGGTTTGTTTCCTCCAGGCAAACGAAGAACAAGCAAGAAACTGAGATTGCAATCTGGATATTGCGAATTCAAGAGAAAAGCTTTATTGATCAAGTGGGGTTTTGTGACGTCTTTGTCTGGTCGTTGAACACAAACAAAGTACGTGAAGTTGCAGCTATGGCGAACTTTAATCGAAACAAAACCCGAAGTCTAAACGACGCCCTAAGGGCTGTATATATGGGGGAAGAGGGGGGAATTTCGTGGCCCTTGGAGGAGGGGTCCGAAACCAACCCTAACTCTTGTTTCCCCATACACACGGATTCTAAAAACAGCCTATACTCAAGTATTTCGGAATTACATGGGCCTGGCCCAATAATAAGGTGACGCAACACCTATAATAGCCTCTGGACGAAATTTATGAAGTGGCATCCTGTATATTTTTTCCAAGGCTTCACGCACTCATTATGGTGGCTTCAAAGTCCTGAAATCATCACTTGTAACTCCGTTCTTGTTCCCCTTGCGCATGCCATCATCTCCATGCTTTATCTTGCTCCAATGTTCATCCTTCTTGTCCAAGCTAGGCCCTTCATTTGTAAGCAAGACAAACGTATCCAATTTAGGCAGCATCATATTCTTATGAACATTAGAATCATTACCAAGAAACGAAAGTACCTGGTAATTTAATTGGTGTGCGCGAGCTCTAATAATTGTTCATGTATATGTGTCAGTTGGGGCTGTGGGTGTAACCTTGTTATTGATGTCCTCATCATCGATGATGAGAAACGGTGTTCTTGATGTAGACCCTTTTCTAATTAGCCGAAACACCTTAGGAAACGGAAAAACCACAACTCAAAATCTCAAGGACAAAAGTCAAAATGGTGGCAGCGGGAAAGCGGTGGTGGTTGCGGAAGAGGATGGTGGGGCTATACACGTTCTGGAGTTGAAGTGGCCGTCCCTAAGTAGCTAAAACACCTTAGGTGACCCAAGCCACAACTCAAACAAGGTCGAACAAAACTGGGTTAAGTTGGGCTGGCGGAAATGTATAGTGGGCTAGGCTATGCAGAAGTGGTGGTGGTGGTTGATGAATAAGCAATTGTATCGAAGTAGCCTAAAAACCTTAGGAGGCTCAAATCACTACTCAAGCAACCACAAATGCGATGGAGAACAAAATGGGTTAGGTTGCAGAAGGCTATGGTGGCTATGCGGATGATATGGTGGAGGGCCTAGCCAAACTTGCCAAATTTCACAATATTTGATGGATTGAAATGATTATAGTGGTATTTTTGTGTTATGGGGGATGTCCAGAGCTTCAAAAGGAGCTAAAGAACGTCAAAATCGGACTCCGGATGAATTAGTTATGGACAAAACAGTGAAACGGAAAAGTATGAAACTACATGGGCTGGACATCCGGGGTCGGGGCCGGAAATCGGGACCTGATTACATAAACTTGCGCGATTTTGAGCTCCAGGAGCTGGATGTCCGGTTTGGGGCCCAGATGTCCGGCCCGATAGCCCAGATGATGACATACCACCATCTCTGCCATAACCTACCACCGCTGCCATATCCTACCACCATATATCCACCACCAATCCGAGTTCTTTTCATATTATGTCTGTTCTCGAGATCCATCTAGTTTCGGATTCGTGTTTCCTTGCCTGCGTAGGTCTCGAAAAAATGGCTCTTGCATTGTTCGTTGTAGTCCGATGGTTTTCGCGTGGATGCCATTGATCGTGTCGTCGATGTCGAAGACCGGAGATGAAATGGCATGCCTATCCATCACAAGACGCTAGCAAGTATGTGTGGGAGAAAGAGAAGAACTATACCAAATGTACCTTGACCGATGTTGAAGATGCATCAATGATCACTCAAATGTGGAACAAGTAAATATCACAATTGGTACCAATTCTTGTCGGTTTCTCACACCTACACAAGTAAAGATTATGGTGGAGCTCGGTGAGGATAGTGGCACAAAAATTTGATGCGAAATGTTAGGAAGAGTTAATAATGTTGAAAAAGAGATTCACGAATTTGAAAATGCAACAAGTAGACCAATAGCAAGATATGGTACACGGAAACACACACGCAAATAGATAAGTGAGGTCGTGCAATCAAGGGGTGAGCATAAAAGTGGAATCCACGAAAATGCTCTTGTTGCACAACACTAGAGAGACGCTAGCACGATTGCACAATAGGCAGATACGAACTTGTGTAAAACCTACTAAGCAAAATGCAACGACTTCTATCCCAAGTATGCTATATACATATGGTATTCTAGTGGTATAATCCAAAATGATTGAGTATGCCAATCTTAATGTAGTATGATGCTATGGTTCTTGCTTAAAAGCTCTTTGTTTATCTTTTTGTTTGTGCTTAAAAGCTTGTTTGGCTCTTTCTCTTTTGAGCTCTTTTCTCATGCAAATCTTCACGAACCAAGATAGCAGTTGAGTATATGAGATGAAAATTTTGTGTCACAAGAGATGATACCAAGATATGCACCACGGTGATATGGCATGTATGCTATGGGAAGTATGATCTCTAATGTGCACAAGTCACGTGGCCGGCAATACTCAAATGGCTAGTCTCGATAGGTAAGTGACGCAAAAATGGGCTAGGGGTTAACAATGCAATTGCAAGGGAATATACAAAGGAGGTATACCACAATACGAATATGATATGGAGGTTATCGTCTATGGCGATGATAGAAACTGTGTTCTTGATGTAGACCTGTTTCTAATTAGCCGAAACAACTTAGGAAACGGAAAAAACACAACTCAAAATCTCAAGGACAAAAGTCAAAATGGTTGCAGCGGGAAAGTGGTGGTGGTTGAGGAAGAGGATGGTGGGGATATACACGCTGTGGAGTTGAAGTGACCGTCCCTAAGTAGCCGAAACACCTTAGGAGACCCAAGCCACAACTCAAACAAGCTCGAACAAAACTGGGATACGTTGGGTTGGCGGAAATGTATAGTGGGCTAGGCTAAGCGAAAGTGGTGGTGGTGGTTGATGAAGAAGCAATTGTCCCTAAGTAGCCTAAACACCTTAGGAGGCTCAAATCACTACTCAAGCAACCACAAATGCGACGGAGAACAAAATGGGTTAGGTTGCGGATGGCTATGGTGGGTATGCGGACGATATGGTGGAGGGCCTAGCCAAACTTGCCAAATTTCACAATAGGATACAAATGACTATAGTGGTATTTTTGTGTTATGGGGGATGTCAAGAGCTTCAAAACGAGCTAAAGAACGTCAAAATTGGACTCCGGATGAATTAGTTATGGACAAAATGGTGAAATGGAAAAGTCTGAAACTACATGGGCTGGACATCCGGGGTCGGGGCCGGAAATCCAGGACCTGATTCTAGAAACTTGCGCGATTTTGAGCTCCACGAGCCGGATGTCCGGCTTGGGGCCCGGATGTCCGGCCCGATGGCCCAGATGTCCGGCCGGTGGCCCGGATGCTCGGTCCGACGATTCCAGATCGGGACTGGGACTTCACAACTCAATTTGGGATGGAATTTGGGGATTTGGGGGTCAAAATTGATGAGATTTCGTGGATGAAATGTGGGGAAACTTGGGTAAATGCTATATCCACTTGAAACCAAGCAAATCCATGGATCAAAATTAACAAAAGATCGTCAAACTAATAGATCACAAAATTTTGGGGGGCTATTTTTGGTGGGGAATTTTCGAATTTAGGATGAAATCAAACAAAATAAGGCTAGAAAACGGTGGGGAGTGATATGTCTCCAACGTATCTATAATTTATGCAGTATTCATGCTATTATATTATCCATCTTAGATGTTTTATATATATTTATATGCTATTTTATAGGATTTTTGGGACTAACCTATTAACCTAGAGCCCAGTGCCAATTTATGTTTTTCCTTGTTTTTGAGTTTACAGAAAAGGAATACCAAACGGAGTCCAATTGACATGCCAATTTTTGATGATTTTTTATGGACCAAAAGAAGCCCCTGGAGTAATAGAGTTGGGCTAGAAGAGTCACATGCTGTCCACGAGGGTCAGGGCGCGCCCACCCCCCTGGGCATGGGCCCCTATCTTGTGGACGACTCGGAGACCCCCTGGACGTGAGACTGATGCCAAAAATTCCTATAAATACAGAAACCTCCTGAAAATAACCTAGATCGGATGTTCCGCTGCCACAAGCCTCTGTAACCACAAGAAATCAATCTAGGCCCTCTCTGGGACCCTGCCGGAGGGGGACATCATCACCGGAGGCCATGGAGGAGGATCCCGGATGGGCCATCATCGCCAAGAAGGCCAAGGACCAGAGGGAGAAGCTCTCCCCATCTAGGGGGGAGGCCATGGAGGAGGAAGCACAATGGGGAGAACCTCTCCTCCTCTCTCTCGATGGCGCCAGAGTGCCATCGGGAGGGGAATCATCGCCGCGATGATTGTCTTCATCAACATCACCATCAACATCTCTTTTACACGGTCCACTCTCCCGCACCCCGATGTAATCCCTACTTGAACATGGTGCTTTATGACACATATTATGATCCAATGATGTGTTGCCATCCTATGATGTTTTTAGTAGATATCCTTTGTCTTTGGGTTGATTGATGATCTAGATTGGTACGAGTTGTATGTTTTATTTTGGTGTTGTCCTATGGTGCCCTCCGTGTCGCGCAAGTGTGAGGGATTCCCGCTGTAGGGTGTTGCAATACGTTCATGATTCACTTATAGTGGGTTGTTTGAGTGACAGAAGCATAAACCCGAGTAAGGGGATTGTTGCGTATGGAATAAAGAGGACTTGATGCTTTAATGCTATGGTTCGGGTTTACCTTAATGAACTTTAGTAGTTGCGGATGCTTGCTAGAGTTCCAATCATAAGTGCATATGATCCAACAAGAGAAAATATGTTAGCTTATGCCTCTCCCTCAAATAAAATTGCAATAGTGATTACCGGTGTAGTTATCGACTGCCTAGGGACAAATAACTTTCTCGTGACAAAAAGATCTCTACTAAAACAAATTTAGTTGTGTCCTTATCTTAGCAGCCCCTACTTTTTATTTGCGTGCTCTTTATTTTCTTGCAAACCTATCCTACAAAAACCACAAAGTACTTCTAGTTTCATTCTTGTTCTAGGTAAAGTAAACGTCAAGCGTGCGTAGAGTTGTATCGATGGTCGATAGAACTTGAGTGAATATTTGTTCTACCTTTAACTCCTCATTGTGTTCGACACTCTTACTTATCGAAAGAGGCTACAACTGATCCCCTACACTTGTGAGTTATCAAGACCTTTTTGTGGCGCCGTTGCCGGGGAGTAGTAGTGTCGGGTTGATATTCTCGTGTGTGCTTGTTTGCTTTCTTCACTAAGTAGATTTTGTTTTTCCTTTTTGTTTCGGTATAGTTGTGCGTGAAACATACAAAAAAAGTTAAAAGAATGAAAATACAAAAAATTACTTGCCTCTTATGCCTAAAAAGTATTTCGAAAAGAGAAGTGATTGGAAAGTTATGCATTGAAGAAGTGAGGGTCGACCTTGAGCACTTGTGTGAAACAATGTAGAATTTTTCATGGAATTTTCTCTATAAATAATTATCACCTTGTATATATCCATTGTATTATAATAATAATGTGCCAAGCTTTGGTTTTAGGATGATTAGATTGCTTGTTTTCTATGTGCAGCAAAAAAACAGAAACTTTGGCTGTAGCGCGTGATTTTAATTTTTTTACTGGAAGGTCAAATGGGTCTGAAACTTTTTGCACATTACTTCTGTACAAATTTTCATATTTTGTTAGAATTTTGTAGAGTTACGGAAGTTTACTAAACTTCCATATTACTACAGACTGTCATGTTTTTCACAGATTCTGTTTTCTATGTGTTGATCGCTTATTTCAATGAATCTATGGGTAGTATTGGGGGTATGAACCATGGTGAAGTTGGAATATAGTAGATAAAGTGCTAATATGAAATTGGAATAAGTTTTCAACAGTACCTAAAGGTAGTGATTTGCTTTATTATACTAACGGATCTCACAAAGTTTTTGTTAAAGTTTTGTGTGGATGAAGTGTTCAAAGATCGAGGAGCTATCAATATGAGAAGAATAAAGAGAGGAAAGAGTTAAAGCTTGGGGATGCTCAAGGCACCCCAAGTAAATATTTCAAGGATACTCAAGCATCTAAGCTTGGGGATGCCCCGGTTGGCATCCCATCTTTCTTCTTCAACAATTATCCGTATACCCCGATTTTTGTTTTGTTCACGTGATTTCTGTCCCTTGTGTTTTTTTCTTTAAGAACCATGCTAGTATGAGATATCCCTTCCTTGATTTATATAATTCTTCATGTGCTTCACTTATATGTTTTGAGTATGATCTTATAGAATGATCTTTGTGCTTCACTTAAATCTTTTGAGTACGATTTTATAGAATGCTTCGTGTGCTTCACTTATGTATTTTGAGCTTGGATATTTGCTAGTCAATATTAATCCTAGAATACTCCATGAAATTCAATTGTATATTTTGGAGTATGAATAATACGATCATCTAAAGTGGATTTGGAATAGTGTCAACTTTAGTTAGTAATGATTCCACTATTTCGAGTTTGCTCCCACCATTCCGAATGAGAAGAATTTTGCTTATGTGGAGAGTAGTAAAATTTCTATGCTTATAGATCATGAAAAGAATGCTTTATGTGATGGTTATATTGTTGAACCCATGCATGATTCTACTGAATTTTTTTATGAAGGAGGAATACATGCTTGTAGAAGTTGCAATACTATCAAGTTTCCTCTCTATGTGCTTATAGTTTTGAAGTTATACATGTCTTGCCTTCCTATGCTAGTTGATTCTTGTTGCTATAAATTATGTGCTCACAAAATCAGTAGGCATAGGAAGTGGGTTATTTTTAAATATGCTAGTCATATTCTTCATGATGCTCTCTTTATGTTCCAATTCTTATCTTTTATGTGAGCATCATTGAAATCATCATGCCTAGCTAAAAGGCATTAAAGAAAAGCACTTGTTGGGAGACAGCCCAATATTTACCCTTAATGTTTTTGTGTGTTTACATAATTAAGCTATTGTAGTAATAATGTTTTATAACTTTTGTTTCAATAAAGTGCCAAGTAAGACCTTTGGGAAGACTTGGGTGAAAGTTAATGTGATATTGCTGTAAAAAAACAGAAACCTTATGCTCACGGGATTAGCTTCCATTTTTACAGAAAAGTGCTTTTGAGTTGATTCTTTTTGCAGAATGTTAGTAGACAAATTCCTCATGTCCACCATGTTATTTCATAATTTTTAGTGTAGCAGAAGTATGGTTGTTATTCAGATCATTACACAGTGTTCTATTTCTGACAGATTCCGTTTTCATTGCATAGTTTACTTGTTTTCTAGTTTCCATGAATTTTATTTCTCAATATAAATTGCAGAAATGATATGGTACAGTAGGCATTGTGTGAGAATAATTATGAACCTTGTCTTTGACAGTACCAAAGTGAATGGTTTACTCTTTATCAAACCTATCTCACGAAGTTACGTTAAGATTTGTGTGGTTGAAGTTTTCAAGCTTTGGGTGAGATATCGATATGAGGAGAATATAAGGAGTGGAAAGACCCTAAGCTTGGGGATTCCCAAGGCACCCCAAGGTAATATTCAAGGAAGACTCAAGCGTCTAAGCTTGGGGATGCCTAAGGAGTGGAAAGACCCTAAGCTTGGGGATGCCCAAGGCATGCCAAGGTAATATTCAAGGAAGACTCAAGCGTCTAAGCTTGGGGATGCCCCGGAAGGCATCCCCTCTTTCGTCTTCAAAACTATCGGTATATCCTACTCAGAGCTATATTTTTATTCTTCACATAATATGTGTTTTGCTTGGAGCGTATTTTCAATTTTACTTTTTGTTTGAATAAAATCATTGGATCTGAAATCTTGAATGAAAAAGAATCCTCCCATGGCTAGTTAATTATTTGACTACTCAGTGTCCTTCACTTATATCTTTTGGAGTAGTTTGTCATTTACTCACGTGCTTCACATACATCCTATGGGTAAATGGTTGAATGAATTGAATATCATAAATCTGAATTTATATATGTTTCATATGCTTATACCATGGGGAGTAATGACTTCACACAGAATAAGTATAGGTAGTAAACTTATTGAAAGTTAGCAAACGCAGAATTGGTCACTTGAACAATTCATGAAAGAATATTGAAGGAAGAGAGATTTCACATATAAATATACTATCTTGGACATATTTTGTAATTGTGAGCACTCATTAAAATATGACATGCTAAAAGGTTGATGTTGGGCAAGGAAGACAACTTAATGGGTTATGTTTTCCTATATCCCAAACGTTATATTGTCTTGGATCATCCAACATGTTGGGCTTGCCTTTCCCTCTCATGCTAGCCAAATTCTTTGCACCAAGTAGAAATACTACTTGTGCTTCCAAACATCCCTTAAAGCAGTTTTGCCATAAGAGTCCATCATACCTACCTAAGGATTGAGTAAGATCCTTCAAGTAAGTTGTCATCGGTGGATGCAATAAAAATTGCTTTCTAAATATGTATGATCTATTAGTGCGAAGAAAATAAGCTTTATATGAACAAGTGATAGGGAAGAAATAAAAGCGACAGACTGCATAATAAAGGTCTTTATCACAAGCGGCAATATAAAGTGACGTTCTTTTGCATTAAGATTTTGTGAATCCAACCATAAAAGCGCATGACAACCTCTGCTTCCCTCTGCGAAGGGCCTATCTTTTACTTTTATCTTCTACCCTTATACAAGAGTCATGGTGATCATCACATTTCCTTTTTACATTTTTTCCTTTGGCAAGCACTTTGTGTTGGAGCGATCCAGATATATATATCCACTTGGATGTAGGTTTTCATAAATTATTATTGTTGACATTACCCTTGTGGTAAAAGGTTGGGAGGCGAAACTATAAGCCCCTATCTTTCTCTGTGTCCAATTAAAACTTTGAACCCATAAATATCACATGAGTGTTAGCAATTGTGAAAGATTAAATGATAGTTGAGTATACAGAGTTTGCTGAATCAAAGCTCTTACATAAACCCTTCCCGAAAGTAAGATGAATTGCAATTGTTTGATGACTAAGAGCACTGTTTGTTAGTTTTCAAGAAAGTTTATGATCTATACTTTAACATGTGAATAGCTTGTCACTTGATCATGAAAAGTTTTATGAGATGAGCTACTGTTATGACACATAATGATGCTAGAAAAGGTGATTGAAATTATCATTGATCAAACTTGTGCACCTGCTAGCATTCACACTTCATAAATAATTTCTTTTATCATTTACCTACTCGAGGACGAGCAGGAATTAAGCTTGGGGATTTTGATACGTCTCCAACGTATCTATAATTTATGAAGTATTCATGCTATTATATTATCCATCTTAGATGTTTTATATACAGTTATATGCTATTTTCTATGATTTTTGGGACTAACCTATTAACCTAGAGCCCAGTGCCAGTTTCTGTTTTTTCCTTGTTTTTCAGTTTTACAGAAAAGGAATACCAAACGGAGTCCAATTGATGTGCCAATTTTTGATGATTTTTTATGGACCAAAAGAAGCCCCTGGAGTAAAAGAGTTGGGCCAGAAGAGTCCCAGGCTGTCCACGAGGGTGGGGGCGCGCCCACTCCTCCTGGGCGTGGGCCCCTATCTCGTGGACGACTCGGAGACCCCCTGGACGTGAGACCGATGCCAAAAATTCTTATAAATACAGAAACCTCTAGAAAATAAACTAGATCGGAAGTTCTGCCACCGCAAGCCTCTGTAAGCATGAGAAATCAATCTAGGCCCTCTATGGTACCCTGCCGGAGGGGGACATCATCACCGGAGGCCATGGAGGAGGATCCCGGAGGGGCCGTCATCGCCATGAAGGCCAAGGACCAGAGGGAGAATCTCTCCCCATCTAGGGGGGGGGCTATGGAGGAGGAAGCACAAGGGGGAGAACCTCTCCTCCTCTCTCTCGGTGGCGCCAGAGTGCCATCAGGAGGGGAATCATTCCGCGGTGATCGTCTTCATCAACATCACCATCATCATCACCATCCTCATCTCTTTTACGTGGTCCACTCTCCCGCACCCCGCTGTAATCCCTACTTGAACATGGTGCTTTATGACACATATTATGATCCAATGATGTGTTGCCATCCTATGATGTTTTGAGTAGATATCCTTTGTCCTTGGGTTGGTTGATGATCTAGATTGGTACGCGTTGTATTTTTTATTTTGGTGTTCTCCTATGGTGCCCTCCGTGTCGCGCAAGTGTGAGGGATTCCAGCTGTCAGGTGTTGCAATACGTTCATGATTCGCTTATAGTGGGTTGTTTGAGTGACAGAAGCATAAACCCGAGTAAGGGGATTGTTGCGTATGGGATAAAGGGGACTTGATGCTTTAATGCTATGGTTGGGTTTTACCTTAATGATCTTTAGTAGTTGCGGATGCTTGCTAGAGTTCCAATCATAAGTGCATATGATCCAAGAAGAGAAAGTTTGTTAGCTTATGCCTCTACCTCAAATAAAATTGCAATAGTGATTAACGGTCTAGTTATCGATTGCCTAGGGACAAATAACTTTCTTGTGACAAAAAGCTCTCTACTAAAACTAATTTAGTTATGTCCTTATCTTAACAGCCCCTACTTTTTATTTGCGTGCTCTTTATTTTCTTGCAAACCTATCCTACAAAAACCACAAAGTACTTATTGTTTCATACTTATTCTAGGTAAAGTAAACGTCAAGCGTGCGTAGAGTTGTATCGGTGGTCGATAGAACTTGAGGGAACATTTGTTCTACCTTTAGCTCCTCGTTGGGTTCGACACTCTTACTTATCGAAAGAGGCTACAACTGATCCCCTACACTTGTGGGTTATCAGGGAGGCTCCAAATTCGTGATGAACCAAGGCTCATGATACCATATAATGAGGGGCTAACCCGATCTAGGCCGATCTTTCACGATTGGAGGGATTCTCGAGGATGAACACGAAGAGCACGAGGGGAAATCATGAGGGGAAATGAGGGAAAACACTCCAATCAACAAGAAACAATCACACATGTGCTAGATCCTCAACACAACGATATACACGGTCCAAATCCAACAAAGGAAAGATACAAGGTAGGTAGTTCATCTCCGTGAGGAGGTCTTGAATACGCGAAGGATCTTCTTCGAAGAGGTCCTAAATCCGGTGTGGATCTTCTCCGAAGAGAGGCCACCGTCACTCCTAGCAGTAGAACCACTAGATGAGCAAAGCTCTAGGTATCAAATGAGCAACACAAAGCTAACCCTACCTAGGAGGGGGAAAAGGTCTATTTATAGTCTAGGGGGACGAAGGGGTAAGTTCGAGGGATACATGGGCCGGAGGCCCGATACAATGTGCGCAGATAGGGGCCAGATGTCCGGGCCTTCATGGGCGGCCGGATGTCCGGGCTGAAGGCCGGATGTCTTGGCTGGAGGGGTCCAGTCTCGGGTGTCTTCTTTGCTGGGCGCGAAATTTCCGGGCAGGCGGCGGATGTCCGGGGGACGGCCGGATGTCCGACCGCAGTAGCAGCTGGCTCTTCTTCCTTATCCTTCCTTCACTCCCGCGCACACTTGGCCTTGTCCTTGGGCTCTCCATGGTCTCCTCGAGTGTACCTGAGTATACACAAGGGCTGCGCTTGAAGTGGCATCCATGTCTTACATGCGAAAAGGGAAGATTCAGAAAGGAGCGAGTTCACCTTAGGTCCAATGACGAGGTCTCATCGTGTGGACACTTGGGGCTTGGGGAGTAATCATAGTGTACATTGGGATGATAGTCGGATGCTCCGCATCAGAAGCCCCCATGTATTTTGAGGTATATACATTTGAAGATGTTCACCCCTAATAGTTTGGTATAGCCGAACACTTACTTGGAAGGAAAAAACAAGATATGAAGAAGAAAAACAAAGGAAAAAGCCTAGACAAAAAGAGAAATAAAAGTTGCTACCGAACTATCCGCAGAATCGTCGGAGTCTAGCAGCGTTCCATGGATTCGGCTCAAGGCGATTGTCCGATGCATTTCGAAGGCGATAGGCCCCTCCGGTGTGATGAGGACATGACTACCTTGGATACGACCAAAAATATTGCATACATGTATATTTGTGAGGTGATTTCTAATGCAAACTATGCAACAATTTATTTATGTTATCCAGAACAAAAATACTTCACAGACTTTTGTGCCATGTCTAATTCCAGGTGCATGGGACATTTGTACAATTCACATATGAAGATAAGGGAAAAAGAGAAGTTTAGGGGCTGTTCAAAAAGTTCTCTCACGTCACTTTTGGGCCAAGAGAAGATAGAGTCCAAGTCTCTCACGTTCTGCATCCAGATTCGGACTGCACAGACATACCTGACTCAAAACAGCAAGAACTCCTTCATACGGACTCCGAATTGGGTGATTCTTTTTTTGTTGGACACTAGATTTCATACACTTTCCAACCCAATTGGAATCACCTTCAAATTCATCTGGAGCATTGAGATCCCGACGAAACAATCTGACGCTGCAGCAGAATCCGAGTCAAACTACAAGTCCAAAGGTGTTACATCACCTCCACTTGGGCCCATGAGCCTTGTACGACCTAGGGTTAGTTTTAGGCTGCCTTGGGACGTCCTTCCACCTCCTTGGCCGCCACCCCTTGCTCCTATATAAGTAGATCCATCTAGTAGCTTTTTCTTAGGGATTTGTTTAGTCAAAAGTTAGCCATTGCAACTTCGTGTACTTCGTTTGTGTCCAACGACCAGACCAAGACCGCTTACGGATCCCCACCTTTATCAATACATCATTTATATTTGCAATATTCAGATTGCTTTATCATATTCTTGCTTGTTCTTCGATTGCATGCAGGAATAGACCTTCGTGGTCAGGCTGATCGTGCTTCTGGCATTGTCAGTAACCGCTGAAGATTGGTTTAGCGATTGCTAAGGCGCAACGTCGTGCACGTTTGTAGTCGGATCGTCAAAGTCGTCTCCACCAAATCGATAGTTATCATCTCACCGAAAGATCGGGCCCCTCGAACTTTTAATCTAAACAAAACCCAAAGTCTAAACGACGCCCTAAGGGCTGTATATATGAGGGAAAGAGGGGGGAATTTCGTGGCCCTTGGTGGAGGGGTCCGAAACCAACCCTAACTCTTGTTTCCCCACACATACGGACTCTAAAAACAGCCTATACTCAAGTATTTCGAAATTACATGGGCCTGGCCCAATAATAAGGTGACACAGCACCTATAATAGCCTCTGGACGAAATTTATGAAGTGGCATCTTGTATATTTCGTCCAAGGCTTCCCGCACTCATTATGGTGGCTTCAAAGTCCTGAAATCATCAATTGAAACTCCATTCTTGTTCCCCTTGCGCACGCCATCATCTCCATGCTTGATCTTGCTCCAATGTTCATCCTTCTTGTCCAAGCTAGGCCCTTCATTTGTAAGCAAGACAAATGTATCCAATTTAGGCAGCATCATATTCTCATGAACATTAGATTCATTACCAAGAAACGAAAGTACCTGGTAATTTAATTGGCGTGCGCGAGCTCTAGTAATTGGTCCTGTATATGTGTCAGTTGGAGCTGTGGGTGTAACCTTGTTAGTGATGTCCTCATCACGGTGAGAACTTTGTTAATAATGAAGGAGCCCTCCTATCTTGGTTTAAGTTTATCCTTTTTCTTCTCCAGGATGCGCAAAACGAGTTCACCAACGTAGTATGTTTTGGCTCGCACTTCTCTGCTCTTGTATCGCCTAGCCTATTGTTGATATAATGCGGAACGAGCCTACGCGATATCGCGCTTCTCTTCAAGGCAGTCTAGGTCATCCTGTCGATCAAGCTTGTCCTCTCGCTCTTCATACATACGCACTCGAGGTGAGTCATGAATAATGTCAAAGGGCAAAACAGCATATGTGTCGTACACCATGAAAAAGGTCGATATCCGGTTGTCCGCTTGGGTGTGGTCCGCAGCCCCCAGAGTACGGAGTCAAGCTCCTCGACCCAGTTTTTGATGAGGACATCACTAACAGAGTTACACCCACAGCCCCAACTGATACATATACAGGGCCAATTACTAGAGCTCGCGCACGCCAATTAAATTACCAGGTACTTTCGTTTCTTGGTAATGAATCTAATGTTCATGAGAATATGATGCTGCCTAAATTGGATACATTTGTCTTGCTTACAAATGAAGGGCCTAGCTTGGACAAGAAGGATGAACATTGGAGCAAGATCAAGCATGGAGATGATGGTGTGCGCAAGGGGAGCAAGAACGGAGTTACAAGTGATGATTTCAGGACTTTGAAGCCACCATAATGAGTGCGAGAAGCCTTGGACGAAATATACAAGATGCCACTTCATAGATTTCGTCCAGAGGCTATTATTGGTGCTGTGTCACCTTTTTATTGGGCCAGGCCCATGTAATTTCGAAATAGTAAAGTATAAGTTGTTTTTAGAGTCCGTATGTGTGGAAAACTGAGTTAGGGTTTGTTTCGGACCCCTTCTCCAAGTGACCACAAAATTCCCCCTCTCTTTCTCCATATAGACAGCCCATAGGGCGTCGTTTAGACTTTGGGTTTTGTTTAGATTAAAGTTCGCCATAGCTGCAACTTCGCGTACTTTGTTTGTGTTCAACGACCAGACAAAGATGTCACAGAACCCCACTTGATCAATAAAGCTTTCCTCTTGAATTCGCAATATCCAGATTACAATCTCAGTTTCTTGCTTGTTCTTCGTTTGCCTGCAGGAAACAGACCTTCGTGGTTAGGTTGATTGTGCTCCGGCGTGGTCAATAACCTCTTGGAGTTGGTTTAGCGATTGCTAAGGTGCGACGTCCTCGCACGTTCGTAGTCAGATCGTCAAAGTCGACTTCCTCCAAAATGATAGCCACCATATCATTGAAAGATGGTACATCTTTGCCTCTATCAGAGGTGACATCTCTCCTTGTCCAAATTCCATATGAATCATGCGAGACATGGCTACTACCTGAGGCAGATGTGTTTTGTGTGCTCAGGTACCAAGAAGACTCCACCGGAGAGGTTCATGAAGATGGACAAGTACCCAAGTTCACGGATGAAGCATTGCATCGAGTGAAACCGAAGAAGGTCACAGGCCCCGGACATCCGGCACCCTGGCCTGGACATCTGGCCCCTGGACCAGCGCCTACAGAAGAGCCCATGCAGCCGAAGCTACAAGGACCGTACATCCGGCCCGTGGCCCGGACATCCGGCGGGCCGAGACATCCGGCGATCGACCCGGAAATCAGGCGCCAACTCTAGTGCCACACACGTGGCTCAGCCTCCCCAGCCCGGACATCCGGCGCCTCGCGACCGCCCGGACATTCGGACCGCCGCCCGGACGTCCGGCCCCGTCTGTGTGCGCACAGTAAAGGGACGAAGCCCATGTATCCCCTCGCCCCTCTAGACTATATATACTCCTCCACCTACCTCTTTCTAGGGTTAGCATTCTGATAGCTCATCTAAACCTAGAGCATTGCTCATCCTTAGTGGTTCATCTCCTTGTGAGTGACTGCGGCCCCTCTACAGAGAAGATCCACATGGATTCAAGACCTCCTCCCGAAGAAGATCCTACGGGATACCAAGACCTCCTCCCGGAGAAGACTACCGCCTCTTGTATCGTCCGTCGTTGACCGTGGATCATGTATCTCTTTTGTGTTTCTGGATCTAGCACTTGTGTGACTACTTTATTGTTGATTTGAGTGTTCCTGTTTCGTTTCCCTCGTGATTCCTCGTGATCTACCCTTTGTGTTCTTCGTGTTCATCCCCGGGAATAACTCCAATCTTGAAAGATCGGCCTAGATCGGGTTGACCCCGCATCATATGGTATCAAGAGCCAATGTTTCTCACGAATTAAGAGCCCCTACCCCCGTTTTCTAGCTTGTTTTGTTGTGCTATCCCAATTCCGAAAATCCCCACCAAAGATAGCCCCAATTTTTTTCTGATTTGTTGATTTGACGAGATTTTTTTGAATTTGTTCCATGGATTTGTTGTGCGACGAGTGGATCTAGCTTTTCCCCACTTTTTCCCCAATTTTCATCCGAGAAATCAGACGAATTTGGCCCCAGAAGTCATCTGTTCCACGAAGTTCAACAGGGCCTCGGGCACCCCGGACATCCGTCCTAACCCGGACATCCGGTCTCCCGCAGCCAAAACCCCATCCCCATCCGCAACAGTTTGCACTCAATCACCGCCATTTTCGTTCGGTATCCCACCAAACCTTCCGCATACAACCACCACTTCCGCAACCACCATTCTCTTAACCGCCATCATTTTGACAATTTTGTCCCACTATGTCTTGGATACTTGAGTTGTGGTTTCACCGTTTCCTCGGATGTTTAGGCTACCTTGGAACGGAACGAATTCGACGACACCACCGCTCATCCACGGCAAGGACGGTAACATCGACGACACCTTGTTTTCCCAAACTTGCAATTGCATTGTCACCCTATAGACCATTTTGTGTAGCTTTCCCATTGAGACTACCCATTTGAGTATTGCCGGGCCACGACACTTGTGCACATTAGTGATAGTCATAGATATTGCATACTACATCATCATATCTCCGTGTGACACAAGAGTGCTCCGCATACACAATAGCTATCTTGATACGAGAAGCATGCATAAGTGGCCAAAGAAAGAGCTCACAAGCTTCTAAGCAAAAGAGCCATCAAAAGCTTATAAGCAAAAGGACAATAGCATCATACGCCTTGCATCAAAAGAGGTCATATGAAATAGCAATACATCACCTTATTATACTAAGGATGAACCACTTATAGTATACTTGTGATAGGAAGTCATTACGTTTTGCCTCTTATAGGTTGTGCACAAGTGCGTATCCGCCTATTAAGCAATCGGCTAGTGTCTCTCTAGCGTTGTGCAACAAGAGAATTTTCCGTGGATTCCACATATTCGCTCACCCTTGGTTGCACAACCACATTTATCTATCTGTGCGTGTGTTCCGCGTGCTACCTATTGCTTGTGATGTACTTGTTGCATGAGAAAATTGCGAATCATTTTCAACATCATTGAGTCTCATTAATAATTGCATTGATTTTGTGCCACTATCCTCGCCGATACCCTCTCAATGCTTTACTTGTGTAGGTGTGAGAATCGACAAGAAGTGGTACCAATAGTGCTATTTCTGGGTTACATTATTGAGTGATCATTGACCCATCTTCAACTTCGGTCAAGGTACATTTGGTATTGTCTTCTCCTTTCTCCCACTCACATTCTTTCTTGCAATGATGGATAGGCCAAGTACATCTACAAACTCGCTATTTGCTGATTCTCAAGAATCAAACAATTACGTCACCAAACTACATCTATTCGGTGCCCAATGAGCTCTACATCAAGAGAATGAAGCTATGAAAGAAAGCATTGAGCAAGTCACCGCCGACGCACGATAATTCGAAGCACGCACATGAGGGTAATTCGATATCATCAACACCAAAATGTCTACTCAATTCGATGAGCTACGGACTTTGATAGTCAACCGATGCTCCTCTTCCACGTCTTCTCAAAGACGGAGCCGCTCAAGTCGTCATACCGACTACACTTCCGGCTCAAGTACACCTACATCAAACACTCTTCGTCAAGCCGCACGTCAAGCTCGACATGACAACCAGAACCCACTTCATGATAAGAGTTCACAAGAGCTATTTGAAGAGCAAAAAGTCGACATCGTCAAAACCAAGCTACACTTGAGCAAGCACAAGAACGACAACGACTACACCAATAACAAGATGTCGAGGCTCAACGTCAAGCACAACAACACCGAGAAGCTCAAGCTCTTGAGGCGCAATGTGCAGTACGTGATTCCCATTGCAATGTTGCAACTCGCAATCGTCATCTTCTTCAAGAAGATGAAGAACTTCGCGATGAGATGCCAGAGAAGCGTTATCAAGCACAAGTGCACCGTCAAGCTCATCGTCAAGCACGACAAGAGCAACAAGCTCAACAAGGACCACAAGCTCGAAGAGAACAACATGACAATGAGCATCAAATCTGATGAGGACATCACTAACAAGGTTACACCCACAGCCCCAACTGATACATATACAGGACCAATTACTAGAGCTCGCGCACGCCAATTAAATTACCAGGTACTTTCGTGATGTAGGGTGGAACCCTAATCAGCGGACCTTTCACGATTTGGAGGGTGGCACATGATGAACACGGGGAAAACAAGGAGAAGGACGGGGAAAACGCAAGAGAGAACACTCAAATCAACACGAAACAATCACACAAGCGCTTGATTCGCGATACAAAGTCGAGATCCATGATCCAAAGTCAACAACGGTGATACAGATAGTCTTCTCCCGGAGGAGGTCTTGATATCCCTGGGGATCTTCTCCGTGAAGGAGGTCATGAATCCGTAGTGGATCTTCTCCGTAGAGGCGCACCGTCTCGTGGGAGAAATCCACACAAGTATGAGAAATGAGCTAAACCACAGCTAAGTCTAACGGAGGGGAGTCAACAGTATTTATATTACACGGGTAAGCGCCGTCGGGGCGGACGTCCGAGGGTTACCGGACGTCCGGTGGTTCCGGAGGGACCGGACGTCCGGTAATCCTCGGATTTCCGCTAATTAGCTTCTGTCGCCGTTGTCACGGTCGCCCGGTGGCTTCCGGTCGTCCGGTCGACTGGGGGAGGCCGGACGTCCGGTGTCTTCCGGTCGTCCGTTGCCTGGGAGTCGCCGGTCGTCCGGTGCAGGCCGGACGTCCGGTGCCTGTAGCATCTCCAGCCTTCCTTCTTCTTGTCTCGTGTACTTGTCGAGCCTGTCCTCTTGAGCATCGTGTAGAGCTGTCCCGCGGCCTTCGTCCAAGCACCTGAGTATGCATAGAGTCTCTGATGAAGGTAGAAGCCGTGTCTCAAGTGAATCCGAAAGATGTAAAGAGAGGAGCGAGGTCACCTCGGTCTCGAAAGCTCTTGCACGGGCTCTAGTCATGGGTCCTTTGGGCACTTGGTGAGGTGAAGGAGGGTCCATGGGGATGACATTGGGATGCTCCGCATCATCTCCCCTCCCTTGGGAAAGATCCGACCTCGGATCGAGATCTTCATCACCATGGAAGGGAGAAAGATCCTTGACGTTGAAGATGTCGCTCACGGAGTACTTGTGTCGAGGAAGGTCGATCTTGTAGGCATTGTCGTTGTAGCGGGCTAGCACCTTGAAGGGTCCGTCGGCGCGAGGTAGAAGCTTAGACTTGCGCTCGTGTGGGAAGCGGTCCTTGCGAAGATGAAGCCAAACAAGATCTCCCGGTTGAAACACCATTGGTGCCTTGTTGACGTTGAGCTTGGTGGCGAGACGTTGGACTTGGCGCTCGATCATCGCCCTTGTATCTTCGTGCACCTTCTTGAGATAGCGTGCTCGAGCACTTGCATCCATGTTGATGCGCTCTTGTAGCGGTAGAGGTAGAATGTCCAATGGAGACAACGGATTGAAGCCGTAGACAACCTCGAATGGCGACTTGCCGGTGGTCGAATGTCGTGCTCGGTTGTAGGCGAACTCGGCGATGGGCAAGCAATGCTCCCATTCCCGGATGTTCCTCTTGATCAACACACGAAGAAGAGTGGAGAGCGTGCGGTTCGTCACCTCCGTCTGGCCGTCCGTTTGTGGATGGTACGCCGAAGAAAAGAGGAGCTTGATTCCGAGCTTGGCACATAGTGTTTTCCAAAAGTAACTCAAGAACTTGACGTCCCGGTCCGACACGATCGTTTTGGGCACGCCGTGTAGACGAAGTATCTCCCTGCAAAAGAGAGTTGCAACATGTGAAGCATCGTCGATCTTGTTACAAGGAATGAAATGAGCCATTTTGGAGAATCTATCTACCACGACAAGCACGGAATCTTTTCCATTTTGAGTTCTAGGCAAGCCAAGTATGAAATCCATGCTTATGTCTTCCCATGGATGATATGGAATAGGAAGAGGCATATAAAGACCGTGAGATTGAGCTTTGGACTTAGCTTTGCGGCATGTCGAGCAGCGGTTGGTGAGGCGTGAGACGTCACGAAGCATCTTGGGCCAAAAATAGTTCTTAGAGAGAGTAGCAAACGTCTTGTCGCGTCCAAAGTGTCCCATGAGTCCTCCTCCATGCGATTCCTGCAAAAGGAGCAAACGAAGCGAAGACTCGGGAATACAAAGTTTGTTAGCTCTCATAAGATATCCATCCTTGATGTAGTAATGTTCCCAAGAAGTGTGAGTCAAGCATTTAGCATAAGCATTTGCAAAGAAAAGATCATGCTCATATAAATCTTTAATATGCTCAAAGCCAATCACATTCAACTCAAGTTGTGTTACAAGCATGCATTTGCGGGAAAGCGCGTCCGCCACAACATTTTCTTTGCCCTTGATGTATTTGATGACATAGGGAAAAGACTCAATGAACTCACTCCATTTAGCATGACGCTTGTTCAACTTAGTTTGACCTTTGAGATACTTGAGTGTCTCATGGTCCGTATGAAGAATGAATTCATGAGGTCTAAGATAGTGTTCCCAAACACGTAGAACTCTCACCAAGGCATAAAGCTCTTTATCATAGATGGGGTAGTTAAGTTGCGCTCCCGATAGCTTTTCGCTAAAGTACGCAATTGGGCACTTTTCTTGCATTAGCACGCCACCTATACCGGTACCACTAGCATCACAATGAATCTCAAACGGTTTGTCAAAGTTTGGTAGGGCTAGAAGTGGTGCGTGCGTGAGTAAGCTCTTAAGCTCATTGAACGCGGTGTCTTGCGAAGGACCCCAAATGAAGGGTGCGTTCTTCTTGCTCAAAGCGTGTAGAGGCATAGCAATGGTGCTAAAGTCCTTCACAAAACGTCGATAGAAACCGGCTAAACCAAGGAAACTACGCACTTGCATGAGATTCTTTGGTTGAGGCCAAGTTTTAATTGCTTCAATTTTAGTTTCATCAACGTGAACACCTTGAGAAGACACGACAAATCCTAGAAAGACAACCTTGTCAACGCCAAAAGTGCATTTCTCCATATTAGCATATAATTGTTGTTTGCGAAGTGCTTGCAAAACAAGTTGGACATGGTCAACATGTTCTTCAAGCGACTTGCTAAAGACTAGAATGTCATCAAAGTAAACCACGACAAAGACACCTATGTAGGGTCTAAGAACAAAGTGCATAAGACGCACAAAAGTTCCGGGTGCTTCCGATAAGCCCATTGGCATAACAAGCCACTCGTATAACCCGAACTTGGTTTTGAAAGCAGTTTTCCACTCATCACCCTCTTGAATGCGAATTTGGTAGTAACCACTTTTAAGATCAATTTTTGAAAAGATGGTGGCACCACAAAGTTCATCAAGCATGTCATCTAAGCGAGGAATAGGGTGACGGTATCTAACGGTGATAGCATTTATCGGACGGCAATCGGAACACATGCAAAAAGTTCCGTCTTTCTTAGGCACGAGAATAACGGGAACGACACAAGGGCTTAGACTTTCACGTACATGACCCTTGTCGATGAGTTTTTGCACTTGCCGTTGTATCTCTTTTGTTTCCTCGGGGTTGACGCGGTAGGGCGCCTTGTTTGGAAGTGGAGCGCCGGGTACGAGGTCGATGCGGTGTTCTATCCCACGAAGTGGAGGTAGACCCGGAGGTAGCTCATCGGGAAAGACGTCCGAGAATTCCTGCAATAATTTAGACAACACAAAAGGTGGAGGTGGTGAAGTGTTAGTAGGTTTGGCTTCCCCTTTGCATAAAAGCACAAGGTGGAAGACGCTCGATGGGTTCTCACACACTTCTCTCATCTCACGTTTGGTGGCAAATAGCACTAGTTGCTTCTTGTCGCTCATCGTGGAGGCGCTCATATTTGGCTTGTGGCTCTCGCTCTCCTTTTGGTGGCTCACTCTCTCACCATTCTCTCCACGATGGGTGGTAGGTAAAAGCTTGTCGGCGGCTACTTGACTTAGAGTCATTGGTCGTAGCACGAATTCCTTGCCCTTCATCTTGAAATGATAGTGATTTGTCCGTCCATTGTGTGTGACTCCACGATCATATTGCCATGGGCGTCCAAGAATAAGGTGGCACACGGACATGGGTATCACATCACATTCGAGAGTGTCCTCGTAGGCGCCAATCTTGAAAGAGACTTGCACGGTGTGCTCGACTCGAAGAATTCTGGCGTCGTTGAGCCACTGGACCTTGTAGGGGTGAGGATGCTTCATCTTGACCAAATGAAGCTTGTCGCATAGCTCTTCGCTTGCCAAGTTGTGGCAACTTCCTCCATCGATGATAACCTTGACGGAGCGTCCATTGATGCCGGCCTTCGTATGGAAAATATGAAATCGTTGGTCGTCATCTTGTTGATGTTGGAGTGTCAAGACTTTGGAAACAACAAGGTTGGGGCTTGAGTCGTTGTCGCAAAACACTTGATTGTCTTCTTCTTCATTGACTTGGCGATGCATAGCGACATGCTCAAGTGCTTCCATCTCATCATCGCTCATGGAGTCATAAGATCCGTCGTCGTTGATGATCATGGTGCGAACGGTCTTGCACTCAAATGACTTGTGGCCTCGTCCTTGGCACTTGAAGCATTTGATGGAGCTCGTCTTGTTATTGTCTTCGGTAGGAGTTTTAGTTCAGGAAGCTCTTGGCTTGAAGTTGTTGGTAGAAGGTGGACGACTCGATGTAGTCGCATTCTTGTAGCTTGACTTGTCACCGAAGTTTGTAGAAGGCTTGGTAGAGGTAGGAGGAGTAGCCGAAGTCGTTGAAGCTTGGTTGTAGGAGCCGAAGTTCTTGGAGTTGAACTTGGAGTACTTGTAGTCCTCTTGAACTTGTCGCTCCGCTTTGGTTGCTTGGTGTACTAGCTCGAGGAGATTGTTGTATGGCTGGAAGTCCGCAATCTTCTTGATGGGATAATTGAGTCCATTCAAGAATCTCGCCATAGTTTGCTCATCATCTTCCGTGATGTTTGCTCGTATCATGGCAATCTCCATCTCCTTGTAGTACTCTTCAACGGACTTGGTTCCTTGCTTGAGGAGTTGGAGCTTCTTAAACAAGTCGCGGTTGTAGTGTGTAGGCACGAAGCGTGCTCTCATCACTTCCTTCATTTGAGCCCAAGTGGTGATAGGAGGTTCGCCCTTGGCTTCTCTTCTCTCTATGATTTGCTCCCACCAAATGAGAACATCGTCTTGGAACTCAAGGGATGCCATCGCGATCTTCTTCTCTTCATCGAAGTTGTGAAGGCGAAAGATCTTGTCAACTTTCAATGCCCATGAGAGGTAGTCTTCGGGATCAATGCTTCCGGAGAACTTTGGCATTGTGAATTTGAGCTTGCCATAGCGATGCTCGTCATTGTTTCCTTGCCTATTGGGAGGGCGATCTCGATTTTGGCGGTTTGCCATATCGTGTTGCTCTTGAGGATGTAGACGTTCTTGTTGGAGTTGTTGCTCTTGCCCTGCTTGAGGAGGAGCTTCTTCTTGCATTCTTGCTTGATGGCGCCTTTCTTGCATCTCATCGCGAAGGAAATCCTCTTCTTGACGAGTGTGTCAAGTGCGGGCTGCCACATTACGATGTGCATCTTGTAAAGCACGTTGCGCCTCCATAGCTTGAGCTTCTCGACGTTGTTGTGCTTGGCAGTTAGCCTCGGCATCTTGTTCTTCCTGATATTGGCGAGCTCGCTCTTGTTGTTGTTGGCGTAGTCGTTGCCGTTCTTGTGCTTGCTCAAGTGTAGCTTGGTTTTGACGATGTCGGCTTTCTTGCTCGTCGAATAACTCTTGTGAACTCTTGTCATGTAGAGGATGCCGATGTTCATGTCGAGCTTGATGTGCGGCTTGACGAAGAGTGTTTGACGTAGGTGTACTGGAGTCTTGCGTGGAATCGGTATGTCGACTTGAGCGGCTTCGTCGATGAGAAGATGTTGAGGAAGAACGTCGGTTGATGATCAATGTCCGGAGCTCGTTGTATTGAGTAGACATGTTGGTGTTGATGAGGTCGATTTGCTCCTTAGTATTTTGTTGGAATTGGCGCGCGTCCTCGGCGACTTGACCAATGTACTCTCGCATAGCTTCACTCTCCTGATGTAGAGCTCGTTGGACACCGAATAGATGTAGTTTGGTGACGTAGTTGTTCGCTTCTTGAGGATCGTCGAAGATCGGGTTGGAAGATGAACTTGGCCTAGCCATCATCACAAGCAAGGATGTGAGTGGGAGAAAAGGAGAAGACAATATCAATGTACCTTAACCGAGGTTGAAAAAGGATCAATGATCAGTCAACAATGTAACCCGGAAATAGCACTATTGGTATCACTTCGTGTCGATTCTCACACCTACACAAGTAAAGCTTTGAGAGGAGCTCGGTTAGGATGTGGCACAAATTCAATGCAATCGTCAAAGTGACTCAAGGATGTTGAAAATGGTTCACAATTTGCTCATGCAACAAGTAGATCACTAGCAAAGAGTAGCACACGGAACACACGCACGGAAAGATAAATGTGGCTGTGCAACCAAGGATGAGCGAAAAATGTGGTAAACCACAGAAAATGCTCGTGTTGCACAACACTAGAGAGACGCTAACCGATTGCTTAATAGGCGGATACGCACTTGTGCACGACCTATAAGAGGCAAAACGTAACGACTATCTATCACAAGTATACTATGAGTGTATGATGTGCCGATGCTTTAGCACAAGATGATGTTGCTATGTATGGTCTCTTTGGATGCAAGGCGTATGATGCTATTGTTTCTTTGCTTGGATTGGCTCTTTTGCTTAAAAGCTTTTGAGCTCTTTCTTTGGGCACATATGTATGCTTGTCGGATCAAGGTAGCTATTGTGTATGCGGGACACTCTTGCGGCACACAGAGATATGCAAGATGATGTGGTGGTACTCACAATGATGATACCAAGATGATGTGGTATGCAATATATATGACTATCACTAATGTGCACAAGTGTCGTGGCCCGGCAATACTCAAATGGCTAGTCTCAATGGGAAAGCTACGCAAAGATGGTTCATAGGGTGACAATGCAATTGCAAGGTAGGATGAGTGAAGTGTCGTCGATGTTACCGTCCTTGCCGAAGTTGAGCGGTGGTGTTGTCGAAGTCTTGCCGTCCCAAGGTAGCCTAAACATCCAAGGAAATGGTGAAACCACAACTCAAGTATCCAAGGCCAAGGGAGACACACTTTTCAAACTCAGAGCGGGAAAGCGATGGTGGTTGTGGAAGGTAGATGGCAGTTGCGGAAAGTGGAAGGTATTTGCGGGAGGTGGGTGGTAGCGGAAGGTGGAACGGAACTGAACAAGTTCAGCTTCGTCAGGGTATGTCGGACGTCCGGCAGGTACCGGTCGTCCGGTCGGTCTGGCTGGGTCGGACGTCCGGTGGAGACCGGAAATCCGGTAAAACTTTCTGTTGTCGGGGTGCCGGTCGTCCGGTGTTTAGCGGACGTCCGGTGTCTCGAGAGGTGCCGGACGTCCGGTAAACGTCGGATGTCCGGTAGGTTTGGGAAAATGGTTGGTGGGATCCGTGGAGAAATTGGTGAAACGTGGTCGGATTTGCGGTGGAAAAGGGTGGAGAAGATGGGGAAATGCTAGATCGACACGTGGCACAGCAGATCCATGGAACAAATTCAACAAAATCTTGCCAAATCAACAGATCACAAAAAAATTTTGGGGCTCTTTTTGTGGGGATTTTTCGAAATTGGGAAGAACACAACAAAAACAAGCTAGAAAACGGGGTGTGGGACTCCAAAATCGTGATCAACCTTGCTCTTGATACCAAGATGATGTAGGGTGGAACCCTAATCAGCGGACCTTTCACGATTTGGAGGGTGGCACACGATGAACACGGGGAAAACAAGGAGAAGGACGGGGAAAACGCAAGAGAGAACACTCAAATCAACACGAAACAATCACACAAGCGCTAGATTCGCGATACAAAGTCGAGATCCATGATCCAAAGTCAACAACGGTGATACAGATAGTCTTCTCCCGGAGGAGGTCTTGAAATCCCTGGGGATCTTCTCCGTGAAGGAGGTCCTGAATCCGTAGTGGATCTTCTCCGTAGAGGCGCACCGTCTCGTGGGAGAAATCCACACAAGTATGAGAAATGAGCTAAACCACAGCTAAGTCTAACGGAGGGGAGTCAACAGTATTTATATTACACGAGTAGGCGCCGTCGGGGCGGACGTTCGAGGGTTACCGGACGTCCGGTGGTTCCGGAGGGACCGGACGTCCGGTAATCCTCGGATTTCCGCTAATTAGCTTCTGTCGCCGTTGTCACGGTCGTCCGGTGGCTTCCGGTCGTCCGGTCGACTGGGGGAGGCCGGACGTCCGGTGTCTTCCGGTCGTCCAGTGCAGGCCGGACGCCCGGTGCCTGTAGCATCTCCAGCCTTCCTTCTTCTTGTCTCGTGTACTTGTCCGGCCTGTCCTCTTGAGCATCGTGTAGAGCTGTCCCGCGGCCTTCGTCCAAGCACCTGAGTATGCATAGAGTCTCTGATGAAGGTAGAAGCCGTGTCTCAAGTGAATCCGAAAGATGTAAAGAGAGGAGCGAGGTCACCTCGGTCTCGAAAGCTCTTGCACGGGCTCTAGTCATGGGTCCTTTGGGCACTTGGTGAGGTGAAGGAGGGTCCATGGGGATGACCTTGGGATGCTCCGCATCATTTCGTTTCTTGTTAATGATTCAAATGTTCCTGAGAATATGATGCTGCCTAAGTTGGATACATTTGTCTTGCTTACAAATGAAGGGCCTAGCTTGGACAAGAAGGATGAACATTGGAGCAAGATCAAGCATGGAGATGATGGCATGCGCAAGGGGAGCAAGAACGGAGTTACAAGTGATGATTTAAGGACTTTAAAGCCACCATAATGAGTGCGAGAAGCCTTGGAGGAAATATACAAGGTGCCACTTCATAGATTACGTCCAGAGGCTATTATAGGTGCTGCGTCACCTTATTATTGGGCCAGGCCCATGTAATTTTGAATTAGTAAAGTATAGGCTGTTTTTAGAGTCTGTATGTGTGGGGAAAACAGAGTTAGGGTTGGTTTCGGAACCCTTCTCCAAGGGGCCCTGAAATTCCCCCTCTCTTTCTCCATATATACAGCCCTTAGGGCGTCGTTTAGACTTTGGGTTTTGTTTAGATTAAAGTTCGCCATAGGTGCAACTTTTCGTACTTCGTTCGTGTTCGACGACCAGACAAAGACGTCATAGAACCCCACTTGATGAATAAAGCTTTCCTCTTGAATTCGCAATATCCAGATTGCAATCTCAATTTGTTGCTTGTTCTTCATTTCCCTGCAGGAAACAGACCTTCGTGGTCAGGTTGATCATGCTCCGGCGTCGTCAATAACCACTCGGAGTTTGTTTAGCAATTGCTAAGGCGCGACGTCCCCGCACGGTCGTAGTCAGATTGTCAAAGCCGACTTCCTCCAAAACGATAGCCACCATCTCATCGAAAGACGGGACACCTTTGCCTCTATAAAGTGGTATTAGATTTCTAGGTTGCTCGGTGAGATTTTCCTGTTTTTCATAGTTAGATCGAGTGTGTTCTTCATACATATAGTCCACGAAAAAGCCAAAAAAAATATTAGGGTTAGTTCATCATATTCGAAACAATCTAAACCTTTGCATAATCTTTTTAGGGTTTTGCTTTGTTGAATTTGCGGAGCATCGTCGTGTCTAGTTGCTGGTCTTAGTGTCTAGTCCTTTAGAGTTTCGAGTTCTGTCACAGTTGTCACGCCCCCGCTGCCATAACCTACCACCGCTGCCATATCCTACCACAATATATCCACCACCAATCCAAGATCTTTTCATATTAGGTCTGTTCTCGAGATCCATCTAGTTTCGGATTCGTGTTTCCTTGCCTGCGTAGGTCTGGGATGTAGGCTCGCGTCTCTAGTACGGTCTAGCCAAGGACCAGCATAGTACCGTCGTTGAGCGTTTATTCAACTTTGCATCTCTGAATTGATTATTGCTGACCCTTTTTGCTACCATATTGTAAGCCTTCCCAGCTCCAGATACATCTACGTCGTGCATTTCACTCTCCCTGGTAATCGCATTATCCAAGCTTTGAGAGTTTTGACTACCACGGTTGCCGATAACCACCTGCTGCTGGGTAAGAACTGGTAAGAATTTGAGATTTGCTTGACTGATTTGTGACGCCCCACCACCACCATTTTCTAGTAGTCTGTAGGATCATATTTTTGTGTTTTTCTATTGCTGCTAACCATGCCAGGATCACAAGTCGACAAGACTGACTGGGAGAACATGACGAACAAGGAGTTGCATGATAAATTTCAGCAAATGATGGGTCAACAGGTAGAACATGTGATGACCAGTTTTGGCGACGCACTAGCGAGGATGGATGGCATTGAGAAGTCAATTGACACCAAGTTGGATGCCAAATTCGCTGAAGTGCTTGTGTGTCTACCTCCACCTGCTGCACCATTGCAACAACAACAACAACCACCTTCACGTCGCGAAACAGCCCTCCGCAAAGCAAGCCGTGTCGCTCTTCAGCCTGGCCAAACTGTTGGTGCTGTTCTTGATACTTCTGTGGCTCCTGCTGCTGCTAAGGAGGAGGACGATTACGTGGGGGATTACGAGGATGAGGTTGATCAAAATCAGAAGTACGTGCAACAACCAGCACCACAACCACCAGGTCGTCCGCATGCAAATAATCACAATAGTAGGGCTGCACCACACCCTCAGGTACGAGATCATGACCATCTCCCTAAACTAAAATTGAATATTCCACTATTTGAGGGTAAATATGTTCCTGATATATATCTTACTTGGGAGTTAGAAACCGAATAACATTTTACATGTTTAAAATATCCCATGGAGAGATGTGTTGCTGCTGCTCTTTGTGCTTTCACTAGTTTTGCTTGTGTGTGGTGGTCTGAATATCGCATATTATATCCGAATAATATTCCAACTACTTGGGCTGCTTTGAAAACTGCTATGCGTACACGTTGGGTTCCACCTTATTATCAACGTGAATTACTTCAGAAATTGCAGCGTTTAAGATAAGGAAAATATTCTGTAGAGGAATATTATCAGGAATTACAAACTGGCCTGATTAGATGTGGTATTGTTGAGGATAATGAGGCTATGCTATGGGTGTCTTAAATAGAGAGATTCGGACAATTCTAGAGTATAAGGAGTATAATAATATCACCCGTTTGTTCCATCTTGCTTGCAAAGCTGAACGTGAAGTGCAGGATCGACATGCCTTAGTGCAAACTAATTTTTCTGCATGTCGACCTTCATCATGGACACCGCGTGCATCATCTACTTCGACACGTCCGTCTGCACCACCGCCTACTTCAGCCGTCACTTCAAGATGTGATAAAGCAAACAGGCACCACCACCATCAACCAGGAGTACACCTTCCAGTCCTGCGCAGAGCTCTTCTTCGTCCATGGCATCCACAGGGCCAACACATGATGTTATATGTCCTCGTTGCACTGGTCGTGGTCACTATGCGAGCAAATGCCCATCTCACCGTGTCATGATTGCTACTCAGGATGGTGGTTATGAGTCCGCTAGTGACTATGATGAGGAGATTTTGGCTCTTATTACACGTGAAGAACACAGTGGAGATGACTCTGAAAATGAGACGCAATACATGGCTCTTGAAGACACTGACAGGTATGAATGTTTAGTTTCTCAACATGTTTTGAGTTTGCAGGCCACACAAGCGGAGCAAAATCAGAGGCATAAATTGTTCCATACAAAAGGAGTTGTGAAGGAACATTCTGCTCGCGTCATCATAGATGGAGGGAGCTGCAACAACTTGGCTAGCATGGAGATGGTGGAGAAGCTATCTCTCACCACAATACCACATCCACATCCTTACTACATCCAATGGTTCAACAACAGCGGCAAGGTTAAGGTAACACATATTGTTCGTGTGCATTTTAGTATCTCCACATATGATGATTATGTTGATTGTGATGTGGTACCCATGCAAGCATGTTCCTTATTACTTGGTAGACTATGAAAATTTGATAAAAATTATGTACACCATGGTAGAAGCAATCAGCATACTCTTATTCATAAGGATAAACGTATTACTTTGCTTCCTATGTCTCCTGATTCCATTTTGAAAGATTATATTAATAGAGGTAATAAAGCAAAAAAGGAGCAAAATAAGAGTGAAAATCAGATTGTGGCAAAAGAATTCGAGCAACAAATGAAGCCTAATAACACACCATCATCTCATGTTGCATCTGAAATTAAATTAAAAAGTGGATGTTTACTTGCCACCAAATCTTATATTGATGATCTAGATTTCAGCAAATCTATTTGCTATGCTTTTGTGTGCAAAGAGGCATTATTTTCATTCGAGGACGTGCCTTCCTCTTTGCCTCCTGCTGTCACTAACATTTTGCAGGTGTTCGCGGACGTCTTTCCACAAGACGTGCATCGGGATTACCACCTATTCGAGGGATGGAGCATCAGATTGACTTAATTCTCGGTGCATGGCTACCCAACCGCGCAACATACCGTACCTATCCAGAGGAGACGAAGGAGATTATGTGTCAAGTACAGGAGTTAATCAACAACGGTTACATACGCGAATTCCTTAGTCCTTGTGTTGTTCCTATTATTCTAGTGCCAAAAAAGGATGGTATATCGCGTATGTGTGTTGATTGTAGAGGCATTAATAACATTACTATTCGTTATCGTCATCCTATTCCTAGGCTAGATGATATGCTTGATGAATTGAGTGGCTCTACAATATTCTGCAAAGTTGATTTGCGTAGTGGATACCGTCAACTTCATATGAAATTGGGAGATGAATGGAAAATAGCATTTAAAACTAAGTTTGGATTATATGAGTGGTTAGTCATGCCTTTTGGGTTAACTAATGCACCTTGTAATTTCATGAGATTAATGAATGAAGTTTTACGTGCTTTCATTGGCCGATTTTTGGTAGTTTACTTTGATGATATATTGATTTGTAGCAGATCTTTGGAGGAACATTTGGAACATTTACATGTTGTTTTTATTTCTCTAAGTGATGCACGTTTGTTTGGTAACCTCGGAAAGTGCACCTTTTGCATCGACCGAGTATCTTTTCTTGGCTATGTTGTTACTCCACAGGGAATTGCGGTTGATAAAGCCAAGATTGAAGCTATTGAGAGTTGGCCGTAGCCCAAAACGGTCACACACGTGAGGTGTTTCCTTGGCCTCGCTAGATTCTATAAGCGTTTTGTGAGAGATTTCAGCACCATTGGTGCACCTCTCAATGAGCTTACAAAGAAGGATGTGCTTTTTGTTTGGGGTATTGCACAGGAAGAAGCATTCATGGTATTGAAACATAATTTGACTAATGCTCCTTTACTCCAACTTCCTGATTTTAATAAGAATTTTGAGCTTGAATGTGATGCTAGTGGAATTGGGTTATAAGGTGTGTTATTACAAGATGGCAAACCTGTTGCATACTTTTTTGAAAAATTGAGTTGGCCTAGTCTTAATTATTCTATTTATGATAAGGAATTATATGCTCTTGTTAGGACTTTGGAAACATGGCAACATTATTTATGGCCCAAAGAATTTGTTATACATTCTGATAATGAATCTTTGAAGCACATTAAAAGTCAAGCAAAAATGAACCGTAGACATGCTAAATGGGTTGAATTCATAGAAACTTTCCCTTATATTATTAAATAGAAGAAGGGAAAACAAAATGTTATTGCCGATGCATTGTCTCGTCGTTATACTATGCTTTCACAACTTGACTTTAAAATATTTGGTTTGGAGACCATCAAAGGTCAATATGTGCATGATGCTGAATTTAAAGATGTATTGCAGAATTGTAAAGAAGGGAGAACATGGAACAAGTTCGTCGTTAATGATGGATTTGTGTTTCATGCTAATATGCTATGCATTCCATCTAGCTCTGTTCATCTTTTGTTGTTGCAGGAGGCGCATGGAGGAGGATTAATGGGACACTTTGGCGTGAAGAAGACAGAGGATGTACTTGCTACACATTTCTTTTGGCCAAAGATGAGACGGGATGTTGAGCGTTTTGTCGCTCACTGCACTACATGTCAAAAGGCTAAGTCACGAATCAATCCTCATGGTTTATATATGCCTTTGCATGTCCCTAGTGTTCCTTGGGAAGGTATATCTATGGACTTTGTTTTGGGTTTACCTCGAACAAAGAAGGGGAGGGATATCATATTTGCTGTCATGGATAGGTTTTCGAAGGTGGCACACTTTATACCATGTCATAAAAGCGATGATGCTGCTGATGTTGCTGATTTGTTCTTTCGTGAAATTATTCGCTTGCATGGTGTGCCAAATACTATTGTTTCAGATTGTGATACTAAATTTCTTAGCCACTTTTGGAGATTTATGGGCTATGTTGGGGCCTAAACTGCTTTTTAGTACAACTTGTCACCCCAAACTGATGGACAAACTGAAGTAGTAAATAGAACTTTGTCTACTATGCTTAGGGCTATTTTGAAGAATAACAAGAAAATGTGCGATGAATGCTTGCCTCATATTGAATTTGCTTATAATCGTTCGCTGCATTCTACTACTAAGATGTGCCCTTTTGAAATTGTCTATGGTTTCCTACCTCGTGCACCTATTGATTTGTTGCCTCTTCCATCTTCAGAGAAGGTTAATTTTGATGCTAAACAACGTGCTGAATTGATCTTAAAAATGCATGAGTTAACTAAGGAAAATATTGAGCGCATGAATGCTAAATATAAACTTGTCGGAGATAATGGTAGAAAATGTGTTGTCTTTGCACCTGGAGATCTTGTTTGGTTACATTTGCGTAAGGACAGGTTTCCTAATTTGCGCAAATCAAAGCTAATGCCACGTGCTGATGGTCCTTTTAAGGTGTTAGAGAAAATAAATGATAACGCATATAAACTTGAGCTGCCTGCAGATTTTGGGGTTAGTCCCACATTTAACATTGCAAATTTGAAGCCTTACTTAGGTGAGGAAGATGAGCTTCCGTCAAGGAGGACTTCAATTCAAGAAGGGGAGGATGACGAGGACATCACTTACAAGGTTACACCCACAACCCCAACTGATACATATACAGACCAATTACTAGGGCTCGCGCATGCCAATTAAATTACCAGGTACTTTCATTTCTTGGTAATGATTCTAATGTTCATGAGAATATGATGCTACCTAAGTTGGATACGTTTGTCTTGCTTACAAATGAAGGGCCTAGCTTGGACAAGAAGGATAAACATTGGAGCAAGATCAAGCATGGAGATGATGGCATGCGCAAGGGGAGCAAGAACGGAGTTACAAGTGATGATTTCAGGACTTTCAAGCCACCATAGTGAGTGCGAGAAGCCTTGGACGAAATATACAAGATATCACTTCATAGATTTCGTCGAGAGGATATTATAGGTGTTGCGTCACCTTATTATTGGGCCAGGCCCATGTAATTTCGAAATAGTAAAGTATAGGCTATTTTTAGAGTCCCTATGTGTGGGGAAAACAGAGATAGGGTTGTTTTCGGACCCCTTCTCCAAGAGGCCACGAAATTCCCCCTCTCTTTCTCCATATATACAACCCTTAGGGCGTTGTTTATACTTTGGGTTTTGTTTGGATTAAAGTTCGCCATAGCTGCAACTTCGCGTACTTCGTTTGTGTTCAACGACCAGACGAAGACGTCACAGAACCCCACTTGATCAATAAAGCTTTCCACTTGAATTCACAATATCCTCATTGCAATCTTAGTTTCTTGCTTGCTCTTCGTTTGCCTGCAGGAAACAAACCTTCATGGTCAGGTTGATCGTGCTCCGGCGTGGTTAATAACCTCTCGGAGTTGGTTTAGCGATTCCTAAGGCGCGACGTCCTCGCACGTTCATAGTCGGATCGTCAAAGTTGATTTCGTCCAAAATGATAGCCACCATCTCATCGAAAGATGGGACATCTTTGCCTCTATCAAAATCCGCCAAGAGCAACATGAGGTAGACAATCTTCCAAATCAAGAACGCCATCACAATAGGCAAGCAAACAATGAAGAGCATCACTATGGCAAGCTCAATTTCACCATGCCAAAGTTCTCCGAAAGACTACCTCTCATGGGCGTTGAAAGTTGACAAGATCTTTCACCTCCACAACTTTCATGAAGAAAAGAAGATTGCAATGGCATCCCTTGAGTACCAAGACTATGTTCTCATTTTGTGGGAGCAAGTCATTGAGAGAAGAAAAGAAAAAGGCAAACCGCCTATCACTACTTGGAGTCAAATGAAGGAAGTCATGAGAGCACATTTCGTGCCAACACACTACAACCGTGACTTGTTGAAAAAGTTGCAACTCCTCAAGCAAGGAACCAAGTCAGTTGAAGAGTACTACAAGGAAATGGAGATTGCCATGATAAGAGCCAACATCACGGAAGATGAAGACCAAACTATGGAGAGATTCTTGAATGGACTCAACTATCCTATCAAGAAGATTGCGGACTTCCAACCATACACGAATCTCCTCGAGCTAGTACACCAAGCAACCAAAGCAGAGCGACAACTTCAAGAAGACTACTAGTACTCAAAGTTCATGATGCGGAGTATCCCACGATCATCCCCATGTTCACTTCGACGAGACCTCAAGTACACACCATTGGACACAAGGTTTACTCGCTCATCTCCAAACCTTCACTTTCCACACGTGAGACATGGCTACTACCTCAAACATATGTGATATGCATGACAAGGAACCAAGAGGGAGACCATTGTGGCACCCCGATTCGCATGGAACAGGGGGCCTTCGCATGTCAGCCCAGGAATACACCTGACGCACGACAGGTCCAGGATACAGCATTCTAGGTACAATAATATTCATCAAATATCAAGGTATATGATTACAACATTGATGAATATAAATATCCGGCATAGCCCTAAGGCTTTTCACATGGCAGCGGAAGTCTATTTAATTGGCGGCGGAAGTCTTGGTTTGGCGGCATAACAACTCTGGCTGGGCTCCACAACTCACAGGACTGGAAAGACTACGACCTAGCACGACGGAGCAAGCGAACCATTTGAGTGTGACCTAAAAAACTAGCATGACACGCCAGGTCAGTACATTGAATGTACTTGCAAGACAACCAAATACATAGCATCCAAACAGGCAGAAGACAAGGCAAGAACCAAGCACATGCAACAAACTACCTTATATCAAAACATGGCATGAATTTAGACTAAAGGAGCCTGAACTACTACATAGCATCTATTAACACAGTAATAACATGACACATCCAAAATGATTTCAATATGGTGATAGCAGCATAATAAACTATCTTACTCATGGCATAACTTAATACATAAAACCAAGCATGGCATGGCATCATGAGACTGTGCTGGAAAACTACTGTTCAAACAGGCATAACATTTTTCTTTGTGCAACAATATCTAGAACTACCATGGTTCCTCAAAATGCAAATTATTAATCAAACAATATAACCAAAATTTATACACTGATTCCATCGGACTATATTGCCAACGGGTTATCTTACCATATAACCGTGATCTTTTCGGTGATCACAACCACAACCAACACTTGGTCTCCAAAATTTACCGAGAACTCACCTCATGATCACAACATCGTCGTGACTTCGCACGACTATTTCAGTCTTGTTACCATATTAACAAATTTTATTATATCTTGATTTTATCCTCCACTTCGATCAAGACCCGATAGTGTGACCTACTACGAACTGTGTGCTATCGATACACTTTAAAAACACTCTCCAAAGGTAGCGCACTGTACCCACACCACGGAACCCATGGCCTCATCATCCCATTCGGGTGGACCAACGGCGTTCCGACGAAACCGACCTACTATCATGACACTCTCCCGGCCACTTCGACTCCTTCACAACTGGGCTGGTCCTGGGTGGCCCTGTGTCTACCAAAGACACACCGACCACCATCCTGGACAAACTGTCCCAAACAGGGACCCGGTACCATAACAAAAACAACTACGAGCACACAAGGCTTATGTCCGCCTACCTGATCAGGGTAGTACGTGTCCATAACCTTCCCTCGTTGGAGGCACCAGCGAGAGGCACAACAATAGTTCGTAATAAGGCCTTCGCACAAAGGCAAATGTGGCTGCACTGAAAAAGTTTGATTTGGTGGCACCATGAACCGATCCCATCGATGACGGAGGAGTTTGTTATGATTAATTCATTTTTATTAACTTACCATCATCATGAGCATATTTAACAAGAATGCAACAATGAGCATGCAACATACAAAAGCATATACAAAATATCGAACTTCTCAGGTGCACAACCATAGCATAAGGAATAGGATAAAACCAAATACTAGCATATTAACAATGTATTGAAAATCATCTTAGCATTTTATAACAATGTCAAGAGAAATCAAATTATAGTTGTGACATGGCATTACAGGTAATAACATTCTAACTAGCATGGCAAATATTTCGTGTACATAAGCATGCAGGAAAGACATAAAGAAGTGACGGCAATAGAAGACACTATGAATAACAACTCCAACTACACATGCACAAGGTTCATGCAAAGTCAACACGCGAGTCCAGAGCTTATGATAAGCGGTTGGCTTGCTTGGGGGGTCGACCAATACTCCGGAGAAAAGTGCAGAAAGCTCGTGGAAAGAATCGCTGGAAAGAGTACTCTCTCGGAGGGGGCTGTTTACGGCAAGGGAAAATTGGTCATTTTCATAAAGTCAAAACATGGTGAAAATGATACCAACAGAACGGGTTCGACGAGACGAAGAAATGGGCTTTGGAATCACCTCATTTCGAGTTACGAGCAAAAAGATATGAAGGTATTTCTGCGAGGGACCTTTCTGCAATAAAATCATCGCAAGCAGGCCCTTGGCTGAAAAACAGAACGCGGTTTTCTAAAACTACGTTTTCCAGAAATGAAAACACATTTCAGTCCGAGGAAGAGCACGAATACGCTTTCGATAAGCAAAGACGTAATCCGTGGATTACGCCTCCACTTATCCAGCGTGGCAAAGGTGGGGCGGGGGCTGTCTCGCTGACGCGCGGGGCCCGCGGGCGTTGACACCTCTCTCCCAACTCCTTCTTCTTCCTCCCGTCGATGCGCAGAAGCAGCGACGAGGCCAGTCGCCTCGACGGCGACTACCGGCGCATCCGGCCGCCGCAGGAGGCGTGCGACCTACCCCGACATTCAGGAGGATGAGACACATCCGTTCCCGGCCTTGGAAGACGCTGGAGAGCTCGGGAATAGGCGCCGTTCGGCCTGCGGCGGAGGAGGTTTTGGGTGGAGATGGCAGGGTGCTCTAGTGAGGTGGGAGGAGGTGGCGAGACCATGGGGAGGTAGGTTAGGCTTCAGGGGTGTGATGGAGGTGGAGAGGAGGAGGGGAGGAGCCCGGGGCTGCTCGGATTTGAGCGGAGCCCGACGGTGGCCATGGCGACGAGGGGGAGAAAGGTAAGCTCCTCGAGCTCGTTTGGGTGGTCGGGGAGGGGTTGCGGACTGCGGTGAGGCTCGAACTGTACTTAAATAGGCACGGGGCAGGTTCGAGAGGGAGGGAAGGAGGGGACACGCGGCGCGGCTAGGTGTCCGTGCGCCGGCGATGCGCATGGTGTCGGCAGACGCAGCGGGAAGGCGACGAGGAGAGCGCAGACGAGTGCTAGAGCTTCACGGAGTCGAGCACGAGCTCTGAGGCAAGCAGAGGAAGAATACAGAGGGAGGAACGCGACGACGCACAGTGGCGCACTGTTCGACCAGTGGCATTGCTCGTCGGAGAAGAAAACGAGCGAGGCAGGAAGTCCAGGGGAAGAGGACGGCGAGGAGATGCTATTTGGCAATAGTGGCGAAGCCAGAGTCGGTCGGAGCAGCGGTGCCGCCGACAACAGTGGCGAGACCACCGTTTTGGCTGGCGCTCCGCGTGGTCACCACGGACAAGGCGTGTCCCAGAGTTCTTACTGGAGGAAAAACATGTCTACTGCGTAGTCCCTCGAAGGTAAGGAATTACCATGGTAAAGAAGTAGGCAGAGACAAAGTAGAATGAGTAGAATAAGCTCAACAAGGTTGCTGTTGCAAACTTGGCATCATTCTGGAGGTGAAACCAAAGGATTAGAAAAGTAACCAAGATGTCTGGGAGGCTTAGGTTAACAAGGACTATGATCCTGGGAGTTTTGAGGCCATTGGGACAAATATTTAGCATAGTTGCTGTACAACTGCTAAAATCTGTCCAGAAAACAAATGAGGATGAAGCACTCACTAGGAGTGATGGAATGTGCTAATATTTGGCAAATCTTGATGATTTGGTCATACAGTAATCCTATAAAAAGCTCATATCAAATGGACTTGCCAAATTAGTACTTGCTTCACAAACATCATTTCTGACCAAAAGCTTAGGAAATTTTAGGAAAATATTGCCTACATGGAATGAGCCAATATCTTGGGAAGATGAGTTATATGACTTAGAGAGGGCTTGGGAATATTTTCAGCTAAACTGGAGCAAGGAAAAATGCACTTGCTTCACAAGCTAATTTTTTTTGACAAAAAGCAATAATTGCTTCTGTGCTCACATACCTCAATAAAATGAGCTAAATTTGGGTAGAGGCTAAGAATTTGGAGTGCTTGGAAGGATGGAAGAGTTTCATCCCATTTGAAAATTTTATGAAGGTACTTCCTTCACAAACTTGTATTATGGTCAGAAACTTTAAAAAAATTCCCAAGGAGCTAGGATGAAAGGATTGAGCTCATATTGGTATCCATGGGTGATTTGTCAATGTTAATCACCCTGCCAAATTACAGCTCATTTGGAATTAATAATAGGGCACTTCCTTTATAAAGTATCAAAGAAGGCCGAAACTTGCGTTGGATCATGTGCCAAAAATTTGAACTATGGGGCAAGAAATATTGATGGAACCAATGATTATATAGCAAGGACAAGCTCCACAATTTATGGGAGAATTTTCTCTACCATAAAAATAGTGGTTCCTTTGGAAAATGGCAAAAAGGCAATATTGGCTAAAATAAGAAAAGGTAATTTTCCTTATTTTAATGTGGACAATATTTTTGCCAGAGCTTGGATTAGGCATGGGTATCATCTCCACCAATTCTCATGAATTTTTGCGATGCAAAACTATGACTCTGGATTTTATTCCTTAGACAAGCAATAAAATGAATAAATCGAAATTCAAAAATATTGCATAGGCCTTAGCAATATTTTTGCATATCCAAGGATTATGAAGACAAGATGGTCTCTTGGAAAGGATGGAGTGATCAACAGGTCAATGCAAATGATGGCTCCCTTGTAAGCACAAAAGGCCACCTACAAATTCCAAATGTTTGGAAGTAGGGTTTGAGAGAGTCTGAGGGGATGCAAATGTGGTCTTGCCCACTGACAAAGACAGGAGCAAGGTTTTGAAGAGTTAAAAATGACCAGAAATCTCAGGGTCATCTAGAAATCCTCATGAGAAAATTTGAAAGAGGGTTGCCAGGAAGAAATAACAACACAAAATTGATAACCCAATTTTGAGGCTATTACAACTCTTCCCTCCTTAAAAAGAATCTCATCCTCGAGATTTCTAGGGTTACTGCAACCATTAAAGATAGCCATTCCGGGGAAAAAAACCTGGGTTACAATTAACCCTTTGGCTGGATACAGAAGAGTTGGGGTACCGATGATTGGTACACCCAAAGAGAGTCATGGGCAAAACAGGGTTACCTCCACGGATAGGGGCACTCGAGATCCGTCTCCCGGAAAATGCTGGATGCACCCCAATGAACAGTGGTTTCACCCGCTGACATGTGGGTCCAGGGCCCACTCGCAGCCTCCTTCTTCTACCTCCGGCTGGCTGCTTCATCTCTGTCGCTGCTCTGCGTGAGGCTTAGCGTAGTGCGCATCTAGCTCCTAGGGCGATGAGGACCCTACTGCCGTATGTGCGGCGTGCACGGCGATGGTGTAGTGAGCACTCACGTCGCGAGCCAGCACCTTGTCGGCACTGCTCGCGGATTCGCCTCCTGGACGTCGGTGATCGGGCGAAGAGCGATTTCCCTAGACATCGCTCACCGTACACCGGAGTTGGGCTCTAAAAACGACAGCGCGGTTTCTCCTCCAAGACACCAACGCAATGCCGCTATACTACCTATTCGGCTTGGACGAGATCGAGCCAAGAACCTTCGGCGAGGCGGTGTTCTTGGTGGCGCTGCGGTGGTTCCTGGCTACTCAGCTGGGCACACTGATCGGCTCGTCGTTCCCCCTGATGATACTCATTAGGAACGAGCGGGCTCGAGGCAATGCGCGGCTCGGGGTGGTGGATCGAGGTGCGGGAGAAGATGGTGCAATGGGTGGTCCTCCGCCACGCTTGGTCCTCCGTCGCTTTGCGTCGGCGGAGTAAGTGTGTGCTGCGGTGGAGCGTGGTGGTGACTTGTCTGCGTTACACAAGGCAGAGGTGGGGGTGACTGGTTCCAGATGCATGTGAGGTGGCTGCGCCAGCTCAAGATGCATACTATGGTGTGGGAAAAAAATTCACGGATGATTCCACGAAAAGTAGGTGGAGGTAGAATCAGAGTGGAAAACTGTATTGCAATCGATGTACTGGCGTGAGAGAAATAAAGTTGGCAGCGTTCCTCCGGAAATGAAATCGGAAACGAGAATTAGAGACGAGAATTTGCCAAATGGAAAGGCCTCTGTGAGGCTCTGATTTTTGAAAGCCGGGCACATGAGGTGTGAACCGATAGAGAGAATGATACAGGGTGGAACCCTAATCAGCGGATCTTTCACGTTTGGAGGTTGGCACACGATGAACACGGGGAAAACACGGAGAAGGATGGGGAAAACACAAGAGAGAACACTCAAATCAACACGGAAGCAATCACACAAGTGCTAGATTCGCGATACAAGGTCGAGATACATGATCCAAAGTCAACAACGGTGATACAGATAGTCTTCTCCCGGAGGAGGTCTTGGAATCCCGTGGGATCTTCCCGTTAGGGGTCTTGAATCCAGAGGTGGATCTTCTCCGTAGAGGCGCACCGGTCTCGTGGGAGAAATCCACACAAGTGTCAAATGAGCTAAAACCACAGCTAACCCTAAACGGAAAGAGGAGAGGAGTATATATAGTCTACGGGGCGAATGGGTACATGGGCCTCGGCCCAGAGGATGCGCGCAGGCATTTTCAGGAGCCGGACGTCCGGGTGGCGGGCCGGATGTCCGGGGCTTCGCGGGTCGCCGGATGTCCGGGGCGGTGGCCCGGATGTCCGGGCGGGAGGAGCCGAGCCTCGGGTGCTCTCTGGACAGGAGCGCCGGATTTCCGGGCCCGAGGCCGGATGTCCGGGCCGTGCTTGGCCGGATGTCCGGGCCCTGTGGTTGGCCTTCTGTAGAGAGATGCCCAGGTGCCGGATGTCCGGGCCAGGGGGCCGGATGTCCGGGTCCTGGAGCTGCTTTCCGGTCTTCTTGTTGCATCAGCTCGTCCATGACCTTGGGGACTTGTCCATCTTCAAGCTCTTCTCCGAAGTGGTCTCCTTCACACCTGAGCACACAAAGCACACTCGCTTGAGGTAGCAACCATGTCTCGCAAGATTCATAAGGAAGTAGGGCTAGGAGTGACGTCACCTCGGTCTCGAAAGCTCTAGTACGGGCACGTGTCATCGGTCCTTGAGGCACTTGAGGGGGTGAAGGAGGGTCCATGGGGATGGCCCTAGGATACACCGTATCATCTCCCCTCCCTTGGGAAAGATCCGACCTCGGATCGAAATCTTCATCACCATGGAAAGGAGAGAGGTCCTTGATGTTGAAAGTATCGCTCACGGAGTACTTGTCCCTTGGGATGTCGATCTTGTAGGCGTTGTCGTTGTAGCGTGCTAGCACCTTGAAGGGTCCGTCGGCGCGAGGTAGAAGCTTGGACTTGCGCTCGAGTGGGAAGCGGTCCTTGCGAAGGTGAAGCCAAACAAGATCTCCCGGTTGGAACACCATCGGTGCCTTGTTGACGTTGAGCTTGGTGGCGCGACGGTGGACTTGTCGCTCGATCATCGCCCTTGTGTCTTCGTGCACTTTCTTGAGATAAGTTGCCCTTGCACTTGCGTCCATGTTCGTGCGCTCTTGGAGAGGAAGCGGTAGGATGTCCAAAGGTGACAATGGGTTGAAGCCGTAGACGATCTCGAAGGGGGACTTGCCGGTTGTGGAGTGTCTTGCGCGGTTGTAGGCGAACTCGGCGATTGGTAAGCAATGCTCCCATTCCCGGATGTTCCTCTTGATCAACACACGAAGAAGAGTGGATAGCGTGCGGTTCGTCACCTCCGTCTGACCGTCCGTTTGTGGATGGTACGCCGAAGAAAATAGAAGCTTGATTCCGAGCTTGGCACATAGTGTTTTCCAAAAGTAACTCAGGAACTTGACGTCCCGGTCAGAGACGATCGTTTTGGGCACGCCGTGTAGACGAAGTATCTCCCTGCAAAAGAGAGTTGCAACATGTGAAGCATCGTCGATCTTGTTACAAGGAATGAAATGAGCCATTTTGGAGAACCTATCTACCACGCCAAACACGGAATCTTTGCCATTTTGAGTCCTAGGCAAACCAAGTATGAAATCCATGCTTATGTCTTCCCATGGGTGATATGGAATAGGAAGAGGCATATGAAGACCATAAGATTGCGCTTTGGACTTAGCTTTGCGGCATGTAGAACAACGGTTGGTGAAGCGTGAGACGTCACGAAGCATCTTGGGCCAAAAATAGTTCTTAGAGAGTGTAGCAAACGTCTTGTCTCGTCCAAAGTGTCCCATGAGTCCTCCTCCATGCGATTCCTGCAAAAGGAGCAAACGAAGCGAAGACTCGGGAATGCAAAGTTTGTTAGCTCTCCTAAGATATCCATCTTTGATGTAGTAATGCTCCCAAGAAGTGTGAGTCAAGCATTTAGCATAGGCATTTGCAAAGAAAGGATCATGCTCATATAAATCTTTAATATGCTCAAAGCCAATCACATTCAACTCAAGTTGTGTAACAAGCATGCATTTGCGGGAAAGCGCGTCCGCCACAACATTTTCTTTGCCCTTGATGTATTTGATGACATAGGGAAAAGACTCAATGAACTCACTCCATTTAGCATGACGCTTGTTCAACTTGGTTTGACCTTTGAGATACTTGAGTGTCTCATGGTCCGTATGAAGAATGAATTCATGAGGTCTAAGATAGTGTTCCCAAACACGTAGAACTCTCACCAAGGCATAAAGCTCTTTGTCATAAATGGGGTAGTTAAGTTGCGCTCCCGATAGCTTCTCGCTAAAGTACGCAATTGGGCGCTTTTCTTGCATTAGCACGCCACCTATGCCGGTACCACTAGCATCACAATGAATCTCAAAAGGTTTGTCAAAGTTTGGTAGGGCTAGAAGCGGTGCGTGCGTGAGCAAGCTCTTAAGCTCATTGAACGCGGTGTCTTGCGAAGGACCCCAAATGAAGGGTGCGTTCTTCTTGCTCAAAGCGTGTAGAGGCATAGCAATGGTGCTACAGTCCTTCACAAAACGTCGATAGAAACCGGCTAGACCAAGGAAACTACGCACTTGCATAAGATTCTTTGGTTGAGGCCAAGTTTTAATTGCTTCAATTTTAGTTTCATCAACGTGGACACCTTGAGAAGATACGACAAATCCTAGAAAGACAACCTTGTCAACGCCAAAAGTGCATTTTTCCATATTAGCATACAATTGTTGTTTGCGAAGTGCGTGCAAAACTAGTTGGACATGGTCAACATGTTCTTCAAGCGACTTGCTAAACACAAGAATGTCATCAAAGTAAACCACAACAAAGACACCTATGTAGGGTCTAAGAACAAAGTGCATAAGACGCACAAAAGTGCCGGGTGCTTCCGATAAGCCCATTGGCATGACAAGCCACTCATATAACCCAAACTTGGTTTTGAAAGCAGTTTTCCACTCATCACCCTCTTGAATGCGAATTTGGTAGTAACCACTTTTAAGATCAATTTTTGAAAAGATGGTGGCACCACAAAGTTCATCAAGCATGTCATCTAAACGAGGAATAGGGTGACGATATCTAACGGTTATAGCATTTATCGGGCGGCAATCGGAACACATGCGAAAAGTTCCGTCTTTCTTAGGCACGAGAATAACGGGAACGGCACAAGGGCTTAGACTTTCACGTACATGACCCTTGTCGATGAGATTTTGCACTTGCCGTTGTATCTCCTTCGTTTCCTCGGGGTTGACGCGGTACGGAGCTTTGTTTGGAAGTGGAGCACCGGGTACGAGGTCGATGCGGTGTTCTATCCCTCGAAGTGGAGGTAGACCCGGTGGTAGCTCATCCGGAAAGACGTCTGAGAATTCCTGCAACAATTTAGACAACACCAAAGGTGGAGGTGGTGAAGTGTTAGTAGGTTTGGCCTCCCCTTTGCATAGAAGCACAAGGTGGAAGACGCTCGATGGGTTCTCACACACTTCTCTCATCTCACGTTTCGTAGCAAATAGCACTAGTTGCTTCTTGTCGCTCATCGTGGAGTCGCTCATATTTGGCTTGTGGCTCTCGCTCTCTTTTTGGTGGCTCGCTCTCTCACCATTCTCTCCACGATGGGTAGTAGGTAAAAGCTTGTCGGCGGCTACTTGACTTGGGGTCATAGGTCGGAGCACGAATTCCTTGCCCTTCATCTTGAAGTGATAGTGATTCGTCCGTCCATTGTGTGTGACTCCACGATCATATTACCATGGTCGTCCAAGAATAAGGTGGCACACGGACATGGGTATCACATCACACTCAAGAGTGTCCTCGTAAGCGCCAATCTTGAAAGAGACTTGCACGGTGTGCTCTACTCGAAGAATTCCGGCGTCGTTGAGCCATTGGACCTTGTAGGGGTTAGGATGCTTCGTCTTGACCAAATGAAGCTTGTCGCATAGCTCTTCGCTTGCCAAGTTGTGGCAACTTCCGCCATCGATGATAACCTTGACGGCGCGTCCATTGATGCCGGCCTTCGTATGGAAAATGTGACAACGTTGGTCTTCATCTTGTTGATGTTGGAGTGTCAAGACTTTGGAGACAACAAGGTTGGGGCTTGAGTCATTGTCGCAAAACACTTGATTGTCTTCTTCTTCATTGACTTGGCGATGCCTTGCGACATGCTCAAGTGCTTCCATCTCATCATCGCTCATGGAGTCATATGATCCGTCGTCGTTGATGATCATGGTGCGAACGGTCTTGCACTCAAATGACTTGTGGCCTCGTCCTTGGCACTTGAAGCATTTGATGGAGCTCGTCTTGTTGTTATCTTCGGTTGGAGGTGTGGTTGAGTAAGCTCTTGGCTTGAAGTTGTTGGTAGAAGGAGGACGACTCGATGTAGTCGCATTCTTGTAGCTTGACTTGTCACCGAAGTTTGTAGAAGGCTTGATAGAGGTAGGAGGAGTAGCCGAAGTCGTTGAAGCTTGGTTGGAGGAGCCGAAGTTCTTGGAGGTGAACTTGGAGTACTTGTAGTCCTCTTGAACTTGTCGCTCCGCTTTGGTTGCTTGGTGTACTAGCTCGAGGAGATTGTTGTATGGTTGGAAGTCCGCAATCTTCTTAATGGAGTAGTTGAGTCCATTCAAGAATCTCGCCATTGTTTGCTCTTCATCTTCCATGATGTTTGCTCTTATCATAGCAATCTCCATCTCCTTGTAGTACTCTTCAACGGACTTGGTTCCTTGCTTGAGGAGTTGGAGCTTCTTGAACAAGTCGCGGTTGTAGTGTGTAGGCACAAAACGTGCTCTCATCACTTCCTTCATTTGAGCCCAAGTGGTGATAGGAGGTTCGCCTTTGGCTTCTCTTCTCTCTATGATTTGCTCCCACCAAATGAGAACATAGTCTTGGAACTCAAGTGATGCCATAGCGATCTTCTTCTCTTCATCGAAGTTGTGAAGGCGAAAGATCTTGTCAACTTTCAATGCCCATGAGAGGTAGTCTTCGGGATCAATGCTTCCGGAAAACTTTGGCATGGTGAACTTGAGCTTGCCATAGCGATGCTCGTCGTTGTTTCCTTGTCGATTGGGAGGATGATCTCGGTTTTGGCGGTTTGCCATATCTTGTTGCTCTTGTTGAGGAAGATGTCCTTGTTGGGGTTGTTGCTCTTGCCGCGCGTGAGGAGGAGCTTCTTCTTGCCTTCTTGCTTGATGGCGCCGTTCTTGCATCTCATCTCGAAGAAAATCCTCTTCTTGACGAGTGTGTCGATTGCGGGCGGCCACATTGCGGTGTGCATCTTGTAAAGCACGTTGCGCCTCCATAGCTTGAGCGTCACGACGTTGTTGTGCTTGGCGGTTAGCCTCGGCATCTTGTTCTTCTTGATATTGACGAGCTCGCTCTTGTTGATGTTGGCGTAGTCGTTGCCGTTCTTGTGCTTGCTCAAGTGTAGCTTGGTTGTGACGACGTCGATTTTCTTGTTCGTCGAATAGCTCTTGGGAACTCTTGTCATGTAGAGGTTGCCGATGTTCATGTCGAGCTTGACGTGCGGCTTGACGAAGAGTGTTTGATGTAGGTGTACTTGAGTCTTGCGTTGAGTCGGTATGTCGACTTGAGCGGCTTCGTCGATGAGATGATGTTGAGGAAGAACGTCGGTTGATGATCAATGTCCGTAGCTCATTGTATTGAGTAGACATGTTGGTGTTGATGAGGTCGATTTGCTCCTTGGTGCTTTGTTGGAATTGTCGCGCGTCCTCGGCAACTTGACCAATGTACTCTCGCATAGCTTCACTCTCTTGATGTAGAGCTCGTTGGACACCGAATAGATGTAGTTTGGTGACGTAGTTGTTCGCATCTTGAGGGTCATCGAAGATCGGGTTGGTAGATGAACTTGGCCTATCCATCATCACAAGCAAGTAAGTGAGTGGAGAAAGAGAAGACAATATCAATGTACCTTAACCGAGGTTGAAAATGGATCAATGATCACTCAACAATGTAACCCGGAAATAGCACTATTGGTATCACTTCGTGTCGATTCTCACACCTACAAGTAAAGCTTTGAGAGGAGCTCGGTTAGGATGTGGCACAAATTCAATGCAATCGTCAAAATGACTCAAAGATGTTGAAAATGGTTCACAATTTGCTCATGCAACAAGTAGATCACTAGCACAGAGTAGCACACGGAACACACGCACGGATAGATAAATGTGGTTGTGCAACCAAGGATGAGCGAAAAATGTGGTAAACCACGGAAAATGCTCGTGTTGCACAACGCTAGAGAGACGCTAACCGATTGCTTAATAGGCGGATACGCACTTGTGCACGACCTATATGGGCAAAATGTAACGACTATCTATCACAAGTATGTTATGAGTGTATGATGTGCCGATGCTTGAGCACAAGATGATGTTGCTATGTATGATCTCTTTGGATGCAAGGCGTATGATGCTATAGTTTCTTTGCTTGGATTGGCTCTTTTGCTTAAAAGCTTTTGAGCTCTTTCTTTGGGCACATATGTATTCTTCTCGAATCGAGGTAGCTATTGTGTATGCGGAGCACTCTTGTGGCACAAGGAGATATGCAATATACCAAGATGATGTGGTATGCAATATATATGAGTATCACTAATGTGCACAAGTGTCGTGGCCCGGCAATACTCAAATGGCTAGTCTCAATGGGAAAGCTACGCAAAGATGGTTCATAGGGTGACAATGCAATTGCAAGATAGAATGATCGAAGTGTCGTCGATGTTACCGTCCTTGCCGAAGTTGAGCGGTGGTGTCGTCGAAGTCTTGCCGTCCCAAGGTAGCCGAAACATCCAAGGAAACGGTGAAACCAAAACTCAAGTATCCACGGCAAATGGAGACAAATTTTCCAAACTCGAAGCGGTGAAGCGATGGTGGATGCGGAAAAGGTGGTGGTATGCGGAAGAAATGGTGGAGCACCGAACGAAAATGGCGGAGAAGTGGGGAAATGGCTGCGGGAGGCCGGATGTCCGGGCCAGGGGCCGGATGTCCGGGCCGGGCCGGATGTCCGGGGCACGAGCCGGATGTCCGGGGTGCCCGAGCCAGGAAAAATTCCTTGCAACCGGTGGTGTTTGGGGAAATTCGGTGGATTTTTCGGATGAAATTTAGGGAAAAGTGGAGGAAAAGCTAGATCCACACGTGGCACAGCAAATCCATGGAACAAATTCAACAAAATCTTGCCAAATCAACAGATCACAGAAAATTTTTGGGGCTCATTTTGTGGGGCAATTTTCGAAATTAGGAAGAACACGACAAAAACAGGCTAGAAAACAAAGTGTGGGGCTCCAAAATCGTGAGAAACCTTTGCTCTAGATACCATAATGATGCAGGGTGGAACCCTAATCAGCGGATCTTTCACGTTTGGAGGTTGGCACACGATGAACACGGGGAAAACACGGAGAAAGATGGGGAAAACACAAGAGAGAACACTCAAATCAACACGGAAGCAATCACACAAGTGCTAGATTCGCGATACAAGGTCGAGATACATGATCCAAAGTCAACAACGGTGATACAGATAGTCTTCTCCCGGAGGAGGTCTTGGAATCCCGTGGGATCTTCCCGTTAGGGGTCTTGAATCCAGAGGTGGATCTTCTCCGTAGAGGCGCACCGGTCTCGTGGGAGAAATCCACACAAGTGTCAAATGAGCTAAAACCACAGCTGACCCTAAACGGAAAGAGGAGAGGAGTATATATAGTCTACGGGGCGAATGGGTACATGGGCCTCGGCCCAGAGGATGCGCGCAGGCATTTTCAGGAGCCGGACGTCCGGGTGGCGGGCCGGATGTCCGGGGCTTCGCGGGTCGCCGGATGTTCGGGGCGGTGGCCCGGATGTCCGGGCGGGAGGAGCCGAGCCTCGGGTGCTCTCTGGACAGGAGCGCCGGATTTCCGGGCCCGAGGCCGGATGTCCGGGCCGTGCTTGGCCGGATGTCCGGGCCCTGGCCGGATGTCCGGGCCCTGTGGTTGGCCTTCTGTAGAGAGATGCCCAGGGGCCGGATGTCCGGGCCAGGGGGCCGGATGTCCGGGTCCTGGAGCTGCTTTCCGGTCTTCTCGTTGCATCAGCTCGTCCATGACCTTGGGGACTTGTCCATCTTCAAGCTCTTCTCCGAAGTGGTCTCCTTCACACCTGAGCACACAAAGCACACTCGCTTGAGGTAGCAACCATGTCTCGCAAGATTCATAAGGAAGTAGGGCTAGGAGTGACGTCACCTCGGTCTCGAAAGCTCTAGTACGGGCACGTGTCATCGGTCCTTGAGGCACTTGAGGGGGTGAAGGAGGGTCCATGGGGATGGCCCTAGGATACACCGTATCAGAGAAAATAGGCGACTTTGCATGCCCACAAGTACTGCCCAAAAGTACCCGTGGGTGAACCAAGTGTGCGTGTGACAGGCAGTATAATCCAAACTCTCAAGCAGATGCAATAAACAGGTAAAAAACACACTAGACAAAACAGTCTAAGGTGTTTTAATGCTGGCGAGTATATGTAATCCTGGTACACATATACCTATACTAGCGCGGAATTTATTATTGTAGACTCGGGACGAGTCAATGTTGTTTTAGTGTATGTGATCGACCAATTAAAATCTGGTTAGCAACATACTGCCAACCCTGTCAAACATTTCTTCTTGACAGAGCGACAAGCAAAAACAACACAAAACTCAAGAGCACACAAACATACATATCATACGGATTACACCATTGCAAGCATCCAACAAAAGCACGAGCGCGCTACGCACTACACGAGACTACTCCCTCCGGGATACAAAAGTTTATCCTCCTATCGAGGATGAACAGACTAACTGACCTACTTGCAGAAACACCTGACTGTGTGACTAAATTCATGCAGAAGTCTGGGCTTGACGGGGCTCTCCGGGAGGACGATGACTCAGCCAATCCCCATCTTCATCGTCCGATAGCACTATGGGTGGGGATTCGGCTACTATGGGTGTGGCTGAAGTTGATCCCAGTAGATGTTGCTGGTGGATCCGGTAAAGAGCCTGGTTGAAGGAGATGGGGGTTGGTCTATGCCACATCACAGGTCGAGAAGGTAACACTGGTTCAGAGGGCATGGGATGAACAACTTGAGAAGCGAACCTACGAGCTTCACGGTAAGCTTCCTTAACAACTCGTACTGCATCATTGTCCAGGGTTCTAAATTCGGCAAGAATCTTGGAAATCATCATCCCCTAGGCAGTGATATAATGCACCAGGCGATCGATTGTGGGGTCATCCCCTTGGATAACTGGAGAAGGTTGCATTCCTACTTCTGCCACAATGGGGAAAACGCAGAAATCCCACTATTCCGCCACTTGCGGGAACTTGGTTCGGAGGTGAAGGATGGCCTCCACAGCAGCGACCTGAATAGCCAAATCAGTAGTGGGCATGGCTCTGCCCTAAAGAACCAAGGTCTGACCATATGCTGCAGGACCTGGGCAGATGTTCACCCTCGCGTCATAGCGATGAAGGTGAGGGATGGGTGATGGCTGAAACACCAGGTATTCGGGGCTGGCGTTACAGCCCAAGGCCTTGCTGAGCATCTCAATGAGAAGAGGTGGGAAGCCAGGGTGGTTGACAACAAAGGTGCAGGTGTAAAAATTGGAAGCTTTTAGGGCCCTGGTCATGGCGGGAGTGTTACTACCTAGGCTTCTCTGCAGAGACATGGCAGACTGAGGAGTGAGAGGTCCGGTTAGCCGAAAGGGGGTTTTATAGGCAGCTATGCGGGGCATGCCCGCATGGTGCGGCACTTGACCCTGAAGGGTAAGCGGTGCGCCCGACCGAAAAAGATAAGGGCGCGATTCGCTCCACGGATAACTAGGCGGGGACAGCGGGGTGAGGACGTGTCAGTCCCGACTACGCCACTTGTTGATTAACACTGGCCATGCCGGCTGAAGGGATGGGTCAAACCCCTTAGGGTTATTAGGGGTTGATGGTGGCGGTGATCTAAGGCTAGGATAATCTATGCCGGCCTGGCTGCTCCGATACCATGTCCTGTGGCACTCCGATTCGCATGGAGCAGGGGGCCTTCGCACGTCAGCCCAGGAATACACCTGACGCACGACAGGTCCAAGATACAACATTCCAGGTACAATAATATTCATCAAATATCAAGGTATATGATTACAACATTGATGAATATAATTACCAGGCATAGCCCTAAGGGTTTTCACATGGCAGCGGAAGTCTATTTAATTGGCAGCGGAAGTCTTGGTTCGGCAGCATAACAACTCTGGCTGGGCTCCACAACTCATGGGACTGGCAAGATCCCGGCCTAGCATGATGGAGCAAGCGAACCATTTGAGTGTGACCTACAAAACTGGCATGACACGCCAGGTCAGTACATTGAATGTACTTGCAAGACAACCAAATACATAGCATCCAAACAAGCAGAAGACAAGACAAGAGCCAAGCACATGCAACAAACTACCTTATACCAAAACATGGCATGAATTTAGACTAAAGGAGCCTGAACTACTACATAGCATATATTAACACAGTAATAACATGACATATCCAAAATGATTTCAATATGGTGATAGCAGCATAATAAACTATCTTACTCATGGCATAACTTAATAAATAAAACAAAGCATGGCATGGCATCATGAGACTGTGCTGGAAAACTACTGTTCAAACAGGCATAACATTTTTCTTTATGCAACAATATCTAGAACTACCATGGTTCCTCAAAATGCAAATAATTAATCAAACATTATAACCAAAATTTATACACTGATTCCATCGGACTATATTGCCAACGGGTTATCTTACCATATAACCGTGATCTTTTTGGTGATCACAACCACAACCAACACTTGGTCACCAAAATTTACCAAGAACTCGCCTCGTGATCACAACATCGTCGTGACTTCGCACGACTATTTCAGTCTTGTTACCATATTAACAAATTTTATTATATCTTGATTTTATCTTCCACTTCGATCAAGACCCGATAGTGTGACCTAGTACGAACTGTGTGCTATCGATAGACTTTAAAAACACTCTGCAGAGGTAGCGCACTGTACAGACACCAAGGAACCCATGGCCTCGTCATCCCATTCGGGTGGACCAACGGCGTTCCGACGAAACCGACCTACTGTCATTACACTCTCCCGGCCACTCCGACTCCTTCCCAACTGGGCTAGTCATGAGTGGCCCTGTGTCTACCAAAGACACACCGACCACCGTCGTGGCCAAACTTTTCCAAACAGGGACCCGATACCATAACAAAAACAACTAGGGGCACACAAGGCTTATGTCCGCCTACCTGATCAGGGTAGTACGTGTCCATAACCTTCCCTCATTGGAGGCACCGGCGAGAGGCACAACAATAGTTCGTATTAAGGCCTTCCCACAAAGGCAAATGTGGATGCACTGAAAAAGTTCGATTTGGTGGCACCATGAACCGATCCCATCGATGACGAAGGAGTTTGTTATGATTAATTCATTTTTATTAACTCTCCATCATCATGAGCATATTTAACAAGAATGCAACAATGAGCATGCAACATACAAAAGCATATACAAAATATCGAACTTCTCAGGTGCACAACCATAGCATAAGGAACAGGATATAACCAAATGCTAGCATATTAATAGTGTATAAAAAAATCATCTTAGCATTTTATAACAATGTCATGAGAAATCAAGTGGTGACATGGCATTACAGGTAATAACATTCTAACTAGCATGGCAAATATTTTGTGTAACATAAGCATGCAGGAAAGACATAAAGAAGTGACGGCAATAGAAGACACTATGAATAAGAACTTCAACTACACATGCACGAGGTTCATGCAAAGTCAACATGCGAGTCCAGAGCTTATGATAAGAGGTTGGCTTGCCTGGGGGGGGAGTCGACCAATACTCCGGAGAATAGTGCGAAAAGCTCGCGGAAAGAATCGCCGGAAACAGTACACTCTCGGAGGGGGCTGTTTACGAGAAGGGCAAAATGGTCATTTTCAGAATGCCGAAACATGGTGAAAATGATACCAACAGAACGGGTTCGACGAGATGAAGAAATGGGCTTTGGAATCACCTCATTTGGAGTTACGAGCAAAAATATATGAAGGTTTTTCTGCCAGGGACCTTTCTGCAATAAAATCATCACAAGCAGGCCCTTGGCTAGAAAAACAGAACGCGCTTTTCTGAAACTATGTTTTCCAGAAAGGAAAACACATTTTAGTTCGAGGAAGAGCACGAATACGCTTTCGATAAGCGAAGACGTAATTCGTGGATTACGCCTCCACTTATCCAGTGTGTCAAAGGCGGGGCCGGGGCTGTCTCGCTGACGCGCGGGCCCGCAGGTGTTAACTCCTCTCTCCCAACTCCTTCTTCTTCCTCCCGTCGATGCGCAGAAGCAGCGACGAGGCCAGCCGCCCCGACGGCGACTACCGGCGCATCCGGCCATCGCAGGAGGCGTGTGACCTACCCCGACGTTCAGGAGGATGAGACGCATCCGTTCCCGGCCTTGGAAGACGCCGGAGAGCTCGGGAATGGGCGCCGTTCGGCCTGCGGCGGAGGAGGTTTCAGGTGGAGATGGCAGGGCGCTCCGGTGAGGTAGGAGGAGGGGGCGAGGCCATGGGGAGGTAGGTTAGGCCTCAGGGGTGTGCTGGAGGTGGATAGGAGGAGGGGAGGAGCCCAGGGCTGCTCGGATTCGAGCGGAGCCCGACGGCGGCCATGGCGACGAGGGGGAGGAAGCGAAGCTCCTCGAGCTCGTTTGGGTGGTCGGGGAGGGGTTGCAGAATGCGGTGAGGCTCGAGCCGTGCTTAAATAGGTGCAGGGCAGGCTCGAGAGGAAGGGGAGGAGGGGACACACGACGCAGCTACGTGTCCGTGCATCGGCGACGCGCACGCTGTCGGCAGACGCAGCCAAAGCTCACTGGGAGCGACGGGAAGGCGACGAGGAGAGCAAAGACGAGTGCCAGAGCTTCACGGAGTCGAGCATGTGCTCTGAGGCGAGCAGAGGAAGAATACAAAGGGGAGGAACGCGACGACGCATAGTGGCGCACTGTTCGACCAGTGGCACTACTCGTCGGAAAAGAAAACGAGCGAGGCAGGAAGTCCAGGGGGAAGAGGACGGCGAGGAGATGCTATTTGGCAACAGTGGCGAAGCCAAAGTCAGCCGGAGCAGCGGTGCCACCGACAACAGTGGCGAGACGACCGTTTTGGCTGGCGCTCTGCATGGTCACCATCGACAAGGCGTGTCCCAGAGTTCTTACTGGAGTAAAAACATGTCTACTATGTAGTCCCTCGACGGTAAGGAATTACCATGGTAAAGAAGTAGGCAGAGACAAAGTAGAATGAGTAGAATAAGCTCAACAAGGTTGCTGTTGCAAACTTGGCAGCATCCTGGAGGTGAAACCAGAGGAGTATAAAAGTAACCAAGATGTCTGGGAGGCTTAGGTGAACAAGGACTATGATCATGGGAGTTTTGAGGCCATTGGGGCAAATATTTAGCATAGTTGTTGTACAACTGCAAAAATCTGTCCAAAAAACAAATGAGGATGAAGCAGTCACTAGGAGTGATGGAATGTGCTAATATTTGGCAAAGCTTGATGATTTGGTCATATAGTGATGCTGTAAAAGCTCATATCAAATGGACTTGCCAAATTAGTACTTCCTTCACAAACATCATTTCTGACCAAAAGCTTAGGAAACATTTAGGAAAATATTGGCTACATGGAATGAGCCAATATCTTGGGAAGATGAGTTATATGACTTAGAGAGGGCTTGGGAATATTTTCAGCTAAACTGGAGAAAGGAAAAATGCACTTGCTTCAAAAGCTGATTTTTTTTACAGAAAGCAAGAATTGCTTCTGTGCTCACATAACTCAATAAAATGAGCTAAATTTGGGTAGAGGCTAAGGATTTGGAGTGCTTGAAAGGATGGAAGAGTTTCATCTCATTTGAAAAATTTATGAAGGTACTTCCTTCACAAACTTGTATTTTGGTCAGAAACTTTGAAAAATTGCCCAAGGAGCTAGGATGAAAGGATTGTGCTCATATTTGGTATCCATGGTTGATTTATCAATGCTAATCACCCTGCCAAATTACAGCTCATTTAGAAATAAGAATAGGGCACTTCCTTTATAAATTTTCAGAGAAGGCAGAAACTTGCATTGGATCATGTGCCAAAAATTTGAACTATGGGGCAAGAAATAATGATGGAACCAATGATTATATAGCAAGGACAAGCTCCACAATTTATGGGAGAATTTTCTCTGCTATAAAAATAGTGGTTCCTTTGGAAAATGGCAAAAAGGCAATATTGGCTAAAATTAGAAAAGGCAATTTTCCTTATTTTAATGTGGACAATATTTTTGCCAAAGCTTGGATTAGGCATGGGTATCATCTCCACAAATTCTCATGAACTTTTGAGATGCAAAACTATGCCTCTGGATTTTATTCCTCAGACAAGCAATAAATTAATAAATCCAAATTCAAAAATATTGCATAGGCCTTTGCAATTTTTTGCATATCCAGGAATTATGAAGACAAGATGGTCTCTTGGAAAGGATGGAGTGATCAACAGATCAATGCAAATGATGGCCCCTTGTAAGCACAAAAGGCCACCTACAAATTCCAAAGGTTTAGAAGTAGGGTTTGAGAGAGTTTGAGGGGATGCAAATGTGGTCTTGCCCACTGACAAAGACAGGAGCAAGGTTTTGAAGAGTGAAAAATGACCATAAATCTCAAGGTCATCTAGAAATCCTCATGAGAAAATTTGAAAGAGGGTTGCCAGGAAGAAATTACACCACAAAATTGATAACCCAAATTTGAGCCTGTTACAACCATGAAGAAGCTAGGAGCATTGTACGAGAAGGCGAGGACACCAAGTACAAGGACCAAGCAGAGAAGCTGCTAGAAGTCTGCAGCTACGAGACGACCGGTCTGGACCGGACGTCCGACGCCTGGGGGCTCCACCAGCCAGATTGACCCCAGCTGAGGCAATCTACAGCGCCCGGACGACCATCAGAAACCGGACGTCTGACACTCATCAGCGCCCGGATGACTAGCCCCCACCGGACGTTCGACAGGTACATCACAGAAGCAAAACATCGGAAGTCCGACGACTCCCGGATGTCTGGACGACCGCGAGCCACCGGACAACCGGAACCCACCGGACGTCGGGTACCTATCTGCGCACAGTGTGTTGGGCCCGAGGCCCATGTATCTCCCACTTACCCCTTTCATGGACCTAGACTATATATACTCCCTCCCCTCCTCCTAGTTAGGGTTAGCTTTGTGTTAGCTCATTTGAGACCTAGAGCATTGCTCATCCATAGTGGTTCTACTCCACGAGAGAGACCGCGGCCTCTACGGAGAAGATCCACACCGGAATTGTAACGCTCGAATAATTAAGCTACAGTAATCCCTGTTAATGGTGCCACTTTACCATGATTACTGTTGTTAATATCGTGATGGTTTAATCCCGTTCAAATTAAAAATTCAAATTCAAGTTACATTAAAAGTTTTTCAAACAAAAAAAATTGTTCTTCTTGTGGCAAATAAATGGTAGGTAATATTGGTGGAGAACTCATCTTTTCGTAAAAGGTTTATATGCACGAAATAATTTAAAACAATAAAATAGAAAGGAAGTTAATCACAACAAGAAAAATTAGAAAAGGCCTCCCCTCCCCCATGGGCCTCGGCCCACACCCAGCCAGCCCACTCCCCATCCCCCTGTCCTATATGGCCCGGCTCCCCCACCGAACTAACCCTAGCTCTCCCCTGATTCCCCCACCTCTCTCTCCATCCCCCGCGTGGATCTGGTAGGGGCAACCAGCGCCCCCGACATCGCTCGTCGCCCGGTTCCCTCCACACCGACGTCGTGTGTCGCCCCCCTCACGCGTGCGTGCCCTGCTGCCCTGACGCCTCCTCGACCTCCTCCCCGAACGTCGCCCCGCCCCGTACGCCCGAACCCGCAGGCGCCGCCCGGAGCTGCCCTCACCGGACCGCCCCGCCCGCCTCTCCTTCGACGGTCGTCGTCGAGCCTCGCCGGCCCTTGATCCCCTTCAAACGGGGGTGAGCCGCTGTTCTCCACCCCTTTCCTCTCCCCTGTAGGTCGGACGCGGCCGCGCCGTCCCCGGTCCTCCACGGTCACGGCACCCATCTCCATCGTCGCCGCACTCGGTCTGTGAGGCCGCCGCGCCGCCCGCCGCTCCGCCTACTGCTTTCGACGCGGGTTGCCGCTGCCACGCCTCTGCCGCCGCCCACTGGCCACCGTGCCTCGCCCTCCTGTCCCTTGCCTCGCCCGCCTCCCACCGCGCCTCTGGCCCGCGTGCCCCACGCTACTACCTCCGCCAGCGCTGTGTCACACCGCCGGCCGCGCGTGCCCGCCCTGGCCCGCCGTGCTTCGTCGCTGTTGCCTACAGCCGTGGCCATGGCTGGCCGGCGGCCGGGTCCTGTGCCCAGCTCCGCCGCTTGGCAGGCGAACGGGCGCCACACCCGCAGCCCCGTTATTCCGTCGCCCGCTAAGGCCCCCAGTGGGCCACTGACTACTGGGGCCCGTCCCTTAAAAAGATTTAAAAAGTAATAATATACCAATTAAAATTGAAATTAATTAGGTAATTAATTAACTTAATTAACCTTGAATAACTAGCCTAATGAAGTTGATTAGTCTAATTAGATCTGCTTAGTACCCTATGGGTATGAAAGGTGGGCACCACTACCCGTTTGACTACTCAACCCAGTCAGAGTTGACTGTTGAACTTGCTAACATCAGCATGACGTCATGCTGATGTCATAATACTAATTTGCAATTAAATTATATCTGTTAATTCCATCTATTGTTTAAATCTTTGAAAATTAATATAAAATAAATCGTAGCTCGGATGAAAATACTTTATGTATGAAAATTGCTCTGAACGGCAAGACAAATCCGAATACGTGGTTCGGTCATCCGCGACACATCCCTAGCATACCAAACATGGAACAATCCCCCTCAGGTTCGCTTGTCCGAAAATGCCTAACACCGGAAATGCTTTCCCGGGCGTTTTCCCCCTTCGCCGGTATCGTGTAGTACCGCGTTAGAGCACCCCTAACGCTGCGTGATTTCATGTCGTGCATCTGTATTACATCTGTGTGCTATGTTTTTATTGTATCTTCCCCCTCTTCTTCTCCGGTAGACCCCGAGACCGTTGTTGATGCCCCTGTGATCGACTATGTCGACGACGACCCTCCTTCTATTTCAGCAGAGCTTCCAGGCAAGCCCCCCCCCCCCTTTGATCATCCCGATATCACCCATTCCTTTATCTCTCATGCTTGCATTAGATTTTGCTACTGTTATTGATTGATCCTATTCTTATGCATAGCCTGCTTTTGTACCTGCTATTGTTACCTACATGCTATGCTAAACTGCTTAGTATATGTTGGATAGTGATCCATGAGTGACACCCACCTTGTCCTTGTTGCCTCTGCTTCATCATCGACGACTCGAGCAACGTGATTAAAGACGGGAGCCTGACTGTCCTTGTTTCCCCTGCTTCAACATCGACGACTCGAGCAACGTGATCGAATACCGAAGCCCGACAAATCACCTCACATCACTCCCCCTTTGTTGCTCGACTCTACAGAGGTAGTATCGAGTGCCGAGGGTGAAACCTCGTAACGCACTCATGATGATAACTTTGTAGTGTAGCTATTCGGTCGTGGTCATCGAGGGTTTCCTCTTTCACCATTCCCGATACGACTCTGTCCTGCAACACCTCAAGAGTGAACCTCAAGGGTGATTCCTCATACGTTCACCTTGATGAGTACATCGAGTGGAATGCACCGAGGGTGATTCCTTGGGGTTTTTCCCTTGATGATTGGACACACAGTTACCTTGACTTACTTGAGACCTTTGTGAAAGGCGGGCGGGCCCGATGAGCACCCGCGGGAGTTCTTACGGTGGCGGCTGGCTGTTTAGCGGTATCACCCAGGAGGGGTGATAGCTTCGGACTTGTCCCGACAGCCATCACTTATGTCAATAATGAACTAACAGATTTGGGTATTTGTTTTGAGTTGGCCTCTAGCCTTTACAAACTAACCGCCACACGAGAATAGTTATGGGCCTCGGCGTCGTGGTATCAACCAAAGCTTTGTTAGATGTCCAGTTTAGCATTGCGGCACGGCTGGGCCAGCGCCATCCAGTATGGACGTGGTGCCTGGTCTGCCCTGCTCGCAACGACCCGGAGTGCAACGGGCGATGGCCCATGACCCCAGAGTGCTTAGGATGTAGACCGGCGGGGACCTCTCTGCTGAGCCTAGGTAGGACTGCGATGTCTTGATCTTCCGAGGCCGGGCATTAACCCAACAAAGTGTGTCCGGCCAGAGATGATCGAGCGTGAGGGTAACGTAGTGCACCCCTGCAGGGAAGTTATCTATTCGAATAGTCGTGTCCACGGTAACGGACGTTCAGTCTTATATCCTGATCTATTATAACAAGAAATGGATACTTGAGATATGTGATGGATATGTTGGCTGCGAGATTACTTTCTCGTAGGGAGTCAAGGAAGGATCTCTAGGCCCTTAATACTACAACATGATTGTTAAATATAAACTGCTATTCTGTATTTCCTTCTATTGCTGCAAGATGGTGCTTTCCAGAAGATGCTTGAAGATGCTAGTCTTCGATAGGCTAGGCTTTTCCCCTCTTCTTCTGGCTTTCTGCAGTTCAGTCCACATATACAGCTTACTCCTTTGATACTGATGCATACTTAGTATAGATCTGATGCTTGTGAGTACTTTGGATGAGTACTCACGGTTGCATTGCTCCCCCTTCTTCCTTCTTTCTGGCAGTTGCAACCAGATGGCGGATCCCATGAGCCAGATTCCACCCCAGTCGACTACTACTACCCCGACGGAGCCTACTACTACGTGGAGACAGCTGACGACCTGGAGTAGTTAGGAGGTCCCAGGCAGGAGGCCTTGCCTCTTCGATCGTTGATGTTTGTGCTAGCCTTCTTAAGGCAAAACTTGTTTAACATATGTTTGTACTCAGATATTGTTGCTTCCACTAACTCTGTTGCTTTCGAGCTTCTGTATTCGAGCCCTCGAGGCCTCTGGCTTGTAATATGAAGCTTGTATTATTTTAATTTGTGTCTAGAGTTGTGTTGTGATATCTTCCTATGAGTCCCTGATCTTGTTCGTACACATTTGCGTGCATGATTAGTGTACGGTCAAATCGGGGGTGTCACAAGTTGGTATCAGAGCCGACTACCTGTAGGAACCCCCTTTACAACTCCTTGGCCAAAGTTGAGTCTAGTCTTTGGAAAATTGTTTTACTAACATGGTTGTGTGGCTTATGGGCCCACGTCGCCAATTGGGTGGTATTAGGATCTTTTACTCCTTGATCTTTACTCCGGGACTCTGAACTTTCTTCTATTCGGGTTAAACGAATTTAATAACTCAAACACTAGGATCCCGTGACCACATTGACCGCAAAGATGGATAGAGCCATAGTTTTCCTTAGTATAGTAGTTTTGAATAGTGCACACTATGTCTTGTTGACTACTACGATGCATTCATAGTGTTTCCTTCACTATGCAAGTTTCATCATGAACGGTCACTAGTCTTAGCAAATGCTCAATGCTAAACTACTCCATGTTACGTTTTAGCAGGATGGCTAACGATCCACCCCCTCCACCCTATATTGCCACAATGATGCAACAATTTGAACTGAATCGTCAGTTTATGACTGGAGTAATGGCTCAGCTTCCAAACCAGAATGCTCATCAACAGCTTTCCCCAATAGCAGTGCCAGAATTTGTGTGCCTCAACCCATCCATTTTCCGAAACTCCGCCAATCCTATGGATGATGATGATTGGCTTCGTGACATCCAGTTTGAGATGAAGTCGGCTAATGTTGCCCCTCCCAGTTACGTCACCTTTGCGACATTTCACTTGAAGGGTCCAGCTGTCCAATGGTGGGAAAGCCACAGGGGTATGCTGCCTGCAGAGACGGTAACCACTTGGCTGGAATTTCAGTTAGCCTTCCGTGCATGACACATTCCTCAAGGTCTGATGGACCAGAAGAAGAAGGAGTTCCGTAAACTCTCCCAGGGCACAATGACTATGGACAAATATCAGAGGAAATTCCATGAATTATCCCGCTATGCTGAGGATGACGTCGACACTGACGCTCGCAAGCAGGAGAAATTCCGTGAAGGATTACGTCCCTATATAAAGCTCGCACTTATTGCTCATGATCACGTAGACTTTGCGACGCTTGTCAGCCAAGCTTTCCGAACTGAAACTGGTCTGACCGAGTATCAGGAGTCACTCAAGCGTACTAGAGATGTTGACCCATCCTCGGGCCAGCCTTCTTAGAAACGTCGAGTATGGATCCCACACAATGTTCATCACCGACCTGCTCCAACACCAAGGCATTCTTATGTTGCACCTCGTCTGCCTCCGCCGCCGAGACAACTAGCTATTCAGGTTGGACAGTCCAATACTGTGGCTCCTTCCCACAATGATCGTTTATGCCGCAAGTCTGGACAACTAGGGCATCGTACTCTGAACTGTCGCCTGGGTCAGCCGCAAAATACTTCACATCCTCCTGCTGGTCGTTGAAAGGGTCGTCGCAACCATCCTAGCGGAAATCGTTGGGCCAGGCCACCTGCTATGAGTGGTGGTCAGGTCACCCATGTCAAGATCGAAGAAGCTCGTGACTCCCCAAAAATCGTGATGGGTACCCTTCGTGTTATTTCAGTGCGAGCTTTTGTTCTCTTTGATTCAGGAGCATCGCATGCCTCTGTGTCCCAACAATTCGCTCAGTTGTATGGGCTAGGTATGGAATAATTACCAACTCCATTAGCGGTTCAATCTGCAGGATCCAAGTGGCAAACCACAATGGTAAGCCCTCGCAACCATATCGAAATTGGAGGCTTACTTTTTCCGGCTTCTCTCATTGTGCTCGGACCTTCCAACATTGACACCATTCTTGGAATGGATTGGTTGACAGCCCATAATGATTTGATTGACTGTGCTGCCAAGACAGTCCAGCTCACTCACCCTTCTGGCCAGATGGTCCAATACTCAGCCCGAGCAGCTCAGGATGCTGAGAACCAGATATATGTTCTGAATGTGTTGAATGCTTCACCTCTGGAAGGAATAGAGAACATTCCATTCGTTCGTGATTTTGAAGATGTATTTCCAGAAGAACTTCCAGGAATACCCCCTGCTAGAGCTATTGAATTCATCATAGACTTGAAGTCGGGCACTACTCCTATTGCCAAGCGGCCATACAAGATGCCGCCGCATGAACTCCTTGAGCTTAAGGAGGAAATCGTCACTTCACTTCGTCAGGGTTTTATCCGTCCAAGTTCCTCTACTTGGGGAGCACCATCTCTCTTTGTCAAGAAGAAGGATGGTACGAATCGTTTGGTCCAAGATTACCGACCTATCAACCAGGCAAAAAATTCTTAACAAGTATCCGCTTCCCAGAATCAACGATCTGTACGATCAACTTGCTGGTTCCTCAGTATTCTCTAAAATTGATTTGATGTTGGGTTACCACCAGATTCGAGTTCGTGAAGATGGTATTCCCAAGACCGCATCCGTTACTCGCTATGGTTCATACGAGTACACCGTCATGTCTTTCGGCTTGACCAATGCTCAAGCAACGTTCTCCCAATTAATGAACTATATATTCATGGAATACCTCGATATGTTTGTCGTGGTTTATCCAGATGATATTGTTGTATATTCCAGGAACAAAGAAGAACATGCTGAAAATCTTCGTCTTGTTCTAGAAAAACTTTGAGAGCATCAACTATATGCTAAGTATTCCAAGTGTGAATTTTGGCTTCCCGAAGTGACCTATCTTGGGCATGTGATCTCCAAGGATGGTATTGCCGTCAACCCCAAGCGAGTTCAGGCTATTCTCGATTGGACTGCTCTGAAGAATGTCAAACAAGTCAGAAGTTTTCCCGGACTCGCCAGCTATTGCTGTCGATTTGTCGAGAACTTCTCCAAGGTAGCCAAACCCCTGACTGGTCTGCTTCACAAAGGTGTCAAGTTTGAATGGACGGAAAAGTGTCAAGAAGGTTTCCAGGCACTCAAAGACAAGCTGACTTCTACCCAGTGCTTGCTCCTCCAGATACTAAGAAGGATTTCGTCATTTACTGCGATGCTTCATGTCAAGGATTAGGCTATGTCCTAATGCAAGAGTGCAAGGTGATTGCTTATGGCTCTCGTCAATTGCGCCCTCACGAAGAGAACTATCCAGTTCATGACCTCGAGCTTGCTGCTGTCATATATGCACTCAAACAGTGGTGGCATTACCTTCTCGATAATCGTTGCGAGATATTCACCAACCACCATAGTTTGAAGTATCTGTTTACTCAACCAGATTTGAACCTCCGTCAGTAGAGATGGATGGAGAGAATAGCCGATTTTGACTTGGGTATTTCTTATACACCGGGCAAGCCTATTGTAATGGCTGATGCCTTGAGTCGCAAGTCTTATTGCAACCACCTCCAGGTTCGTAAAGTTTAGCCCTCACTTGTTGAAGAATTCAGGAAGCTGAACCTCCATATTGTTCCTCCTGGTGCACTCGCACCCCCTCCTCCATAATTCCGCAAGAGGAACATCCGCGTTGTTCCCTAGGTTTTCCTTAATACCCTAGAAGTCGAACCAGATCTCGTGGACAGCATCAAGAGGCTGCAGAAATATGACTCTCAAATTGAGAAAATGAAGAGCTACCTCGCAGAAGGAAGGCCCTCGTTCTTCACTGCTGAAGATGATGGCACCTTGTTCTTTAAAGGTCGCCTAGTGGTTCCCTCAAAAGACAACCTAGATATGACTCAGAAGGTTATGAAAGAAGCTCATGATATGCCTCTGTCTATTCATCCGGGTAGCACCAAGATGTACAAAGACATTCGTTAGAGATTCTGGTGGTCAAATATGAAGCAAGACATTGCTTGTTATGTTGCTGAGTGTGACGTTTGCCGTCGTATCAAAGCAGAACATCAAAGGCCTGCTGGAACTCTAAAACCTATCTCTATTCCTGAATGGAAATGGGACCATGTTGAAATGGACTTCTTCACTAGATTTCCCAAATCACAGAAAGGTAATGATGCTATTCTTGTCGTCATTGACCGGATTTCTACAGTTGCACACTTCCTGGCCGTCAAAGAAACGATCACTGCTAGTCAGTTGGCCACTCTCTATATGTCCAGGATTGTTTCCCTCCACGGTATTCCATTGGTTATCAGTTCAGACCGTGGCAGCTTATTCACTTCAAGATTCTGGGCAAGTTTCCAAGAAGCTATGGGAACTCATTTGTCATTTAGCATTGCCTTTCACTCTCAGTCTCAGGGACAAGTTGAACGCGTCAATCAAGTTCTCGAAGACATGCTTCGAGCTTGTGTTATTTCCTTCGGCAAGAAATTGGAGAAATCTCTCCCATATGCTGAGTTCTCTTACAACAATAGCTATCAGGCTAGTTTGAAGATGGCTCCCTTTGAAGTGTTATATGGACGAAAGTGCCGAACCCCTCTGAAGTGGTCAGAAACTAGGGAACATCCATTCTTCGGTCCGGATATTATCCAACACACTGAAGAACAAGTCCGCGTCATTCGCGAGAATCTCAAGACTGTTCAGTCACGTCAGATAAGTCCGTATGACCGTCATCATCAAGACATGGTCTATCAACCTGGCGAAAAGGCTTATCTTCGAGTCACTCCAATGAAGGGTGCACACCGCTTCGATCAAGGGAAAGCTAGCTCCTCGCTATATTGGTCCATTCACTATTCTCGTGAGATGTGGAAAAGTGGCGTATCAGTTGGAACTTCCATCAAACCTTTCTCCGGTTCATGATGTGTTCCACGTGTCACAACTCCGCCGCTATTTCAAGGACCCTATCCGAGCAGTGGATCATGAAGTGCTCGAGTTGCAATAGGACCTCTCCTATAAAGAACATCCGGTCCGCATTCTCGACCAAGCTGAACGCCATACACGTCAGAAGGCGATCAAGTTCCTCAAAGTCCAGTGGTCACATCACTCTGAAGATGAAGCCACATGGGAACGCGAGGATCGCTTGCGTGATGAATACCCCGAACTATTTCCTTCTACCTCTTAAATCTCGGGACGACATTTCTTGTAGTGGAAGAGATTTGTAATGCCCGGATAATTAAGCTACAGTAATCCCTGTTAATGGTGCTACTTTACCATGATTACTATTGTTAATCCCATGATGGTTTAATCACGTCCAAATTCAATATTCAAATTCATGTTACAATAAAAGTTTTTCAAACATAAAAAATATAATGTTCTTCTTGTGGCAAATAAATGGTAGGTAATATTGGTGGAGAACTCATCTTTTTGTACAAGGTTTATATGCACAAAATAATTTAAAACAGTAAAACAGAAAGGAAGTTAATCACAACAAGAAAAAATAAAAAAGGTCTCCCCTCCCCCGTGTGCCTTGGCCCACACCCAGCGAGCCCACTCCCCATCCCCTGGCCTATATGGCCCGGCTACCCCACCGACCTAACCCTAGCTCTCCCCCGATT
>LR738714.1:286920011-287013078 GCA_902687465.1 Secale cereale
CCCCGCGTGGATATGGTCTGGGCAACCAGCGCCCCCGACATCGCTCATCGCCGGTTCCCTCCACGCCACCGTTGTGTGTCGCCGCCCTCACGCGTGCGCGCCCCGCCGCCCTCACGCCTCCTCGACCTCCTCCCTGAATGTCGCCCCGCCCCGGACGCCCAAACCTACAGTCGCCGCCCTGAGCTGCCCTCGCCGGACCGCCCCACCCCGCCTCTCCTTCGACGGTCATCGTTGAGCCTCGCCGGCCCCCGATCCCCTGCAAACGGGGGTGAGCCGCCGTTCTCCACCCCTTTCCTCTCCCCTGTAGGTCGGACGCCCGCGCCGTCCCTGGTCCTCCGCGGTCACCGTGCCCATCTCCATCGTCGTCGCACTTGGCCTGCAAGGCCGCCGCTTCGCCTGCTGCATCCGTCGTGGGTCGTCGCTACCGCGCCTCTGCCGCCGCCCACTGGCCATCGTGCCTTGCCCTCCTGTCCCCTGCCTCGCTTGCATCCCACTGCGCATCTAGCCAGCGTGCCCTGCGCCACTACCTCTGCCAGCGCCATGTCGTGCCGCCGGCCTCGCACGCCCTCCCTGCCCCGCTGTGCTTCGTTGATGTTGCCTACGGCCGTGGCCCTGGCTGGCCGCCGGCCGGGTCCTGTGCCTTGCCCCGCCACTTGGCGGGCGAACGGGCGCCACACCTGCAGACCCGTTAATCCGTCACCCGCTAAGGCCCCCAGTGGGCCACTAACTACTCAGGCCCGCCCCTTAAAAAATATATTTTTTAAAGTAATAATATACTAATTAAAATTTAAATTAATTAATTAGGTAATTAATTAACTTAATTAACCGTGAATAATTAGCTTAATGAAGTTGATTAATCTAATTAGATCTGTTTAGTAACCTAAGGGTATGATAGGTGGGCCCCACTGCCCCGTTTGACTAGTCAACCCAGTCAGAGTTGACTGTTGACCCTGCTGACATCAGCATGACATCAGCAATCAGCATGACATCATGATGATGTCATAATACTAATTGATAGAGGCAAAGGTGTCCCGTCTTTCGATGAGATGGTGGCTATCGTTTTGGAGGAAGTCGACTTTGACGATCCGACTACGAACGTGCGAGGACGTCGCGCCTTAGCAATCGCTAAACCAACTCCAAGAGGTTGTTGACCACGCCGGAGCACGATCAACCTGACCACGAAGGTCTGTTTCCTGCAGGCAAACGAAGAACAAGCAAGAAACTAAGATTGCAATCTGGATATTGCGAATATAAGAGGAAAGCTTTATTGATCAAGGTGGGGTTCTGTGACGCCTTGGTCTGGTCGTTGAACACAAACGAAGTACGCGAAGTTGCAGCTATGGCGAACTTTTAATCTAAACAAAACCCCCAAGAAAAAGCTACTAGATGGATCTACTTATATAGGAGCAAGGGGTGGCGGCCAAGGAGGTGGAAGGACGTCCCAAGGCAGCCTAAAACTAACCCTAGGTCGTACAAGGCTCATGGGCCCAAGTGGAGGTGATGTAACACCTTTGGACTTGTAGTTTGACTCGGATTCTGCTGCAGCGTCAGATTGTTTCATCGGTATCTCAACGCTCCGGACAAATTTGAAGGTGAATCCAATTGGGTTGGAAAGTGTATGAAATCTAGTTTCCAACAGAAAAAGAATCACCCAATTCAGAGTCCGTATGAAGGAGTTCTTGCCGTTTTGAGTCAGGTATGTCTGTGCAGTCCGAATCTGGATGCAGAACGTGAGAGACTTGGACTCTATCTTCTCTTGGCCCAAAAGTGACGTGAGAGAACTTTTTAAACAGCACCTAAACTTCTCTTTTTCCCTTATCTTCATATGTGGATTGTACAAATGTCCCATACACTTGGAATTAGACATGGCACAAAAGTCTGTGAAGTATTTTTGTTCTGGATGACATAAATAAATTGTTGCATAGTTTGCATTAGAAATCACCTCACAAATATACATGTATGCAATATTTTTGGTCGTATCCAAGGTAGTCATGTCCTCATCATCCTCCCTTTTTTGAGAATAAAGCCGTCCTCGGCGTTGCTTAATCTGAAATGTGGGTAAGAAAATAGACAAGGTGTACATGTTGTATATGTATATGTCATCCATTTTTACTTCCCTTAATTTTCGCACATATGACACATGTATAGATGAGTAACTTTCGTAGTTCATAAAATATAATGCCAAAATATTATCACAAGAAGTAGAAGGCATGAAAATATTGCAATTCAATTTGCACATATAAGTGAAGCTCTTAATCGTTACAAAAGATTGGCAATGCTCATCATTAAACCATCCCAACCTTGATGAACCATCACCAAGATTAGAGGTCATATCAAAATGATTAAACATTGGCACAACTATTTTCACACGTATTTGATCCAAATCTGATTTATTCCCTGATTCAAATGGTTCTTTCGCATCAATAGTTAATTCAATTGGTTCACTCACAATTGTTTGATCGCATGGCAAAGTCAAATCATGAACATATTCCTCTAAAATAGTTGGTGTGATCAAAGTAGTGGATAGCTCATCGCATGGTTCATTTAAATTGACAAGGCATTCACCATACTCATGTGGAGGTGGAAGATCGGTACCTTTGTCATTACCTCTTATGATCAACTCAGATGATGTAGGCACTGTCGGAGGTGATGTGTCACATGGTGGAGGTGATGTAGTCCTCACAACAACGGATGTGTCTGTCATAGTACGCCTAGTAGTGGAAGGAACAACCGTATCATTTCTTGGAATGTGCACCTGGCGCTTATTCTCCTTACGGACAATACGTCGTTTTATTTCCTGTTCAGCACTACAAGCAAGACGAAACAAATGGTCCATAGGATAACACTCTTCATGAATTAGTAACTCCTGAATATCACGATTTAATCCTGCCCAAAATCTATCCATAAAATCGTCTTCACTTTCTTGTAAAGAGGAATGCAACAAGGTAGTTTGTAAATCATCATAATATTTCGTTACGGTGTCACTACCTTGTATTAAATGTTGCAACTTTGTAAGCATGTCACGAGTATAATAAGCAGGGACGAATGTATGTCGCATGGCAACTTTCAAATCAATCCAAGTAGTAGATATATAATGAGGGTGTAACCGACAATATTCACTCCACCAAACTAAAGCATAACCAGTGAAAGAACCAACCGCAACCTTAATTTTTTTACGTTCATCAAAACTATGGGAAGCAAATATATTATTGATGTTGAACTCCCAGTCAATATATAAATCAGGTTTAAAACGACCATGAAAAGGTGGCATGGAAATAAGAACCTGTTTGTGCGCATTCTGATGTCTTTGTACCTCTTGTGATGGTGGTTGTATTTTCTGAGGTGATGACACGTCTCCCACGATCGATGAAGCCCAACTGACTCTTGAACCTGCCATGATTAGTAGAAACAAGAAACAAAATCCAAAAATAATGTTCCTATGAACTACTAGGATGTGGTGGTAAAGCGCTCACAGTAAAGCAAATATCAATATCTTACAAGTTCTTACCATGCAGCAGGTGGTGATAGGCAACCAGCGGTGTCAAATAACTCCAAAGATTGAGTAAAGCGATTGCCAGGTGAACGTATGTAAACACGGTGTAGAAATATGTGGAGCTGGGTTGGCTTCATATATGGTAGCAAAAGATTAGCAATAATCAATTCAGAGATGCAATGTTGAATAAACCCTCAACGACGGTACTGTGCTGGTCCTAGGCTAGACCGGACTAGAGACGCGAGCCTAGAACACTAATGATGTCACGGTGTAGCACAACTAGCATCAATAAAGGGTACGAAGTAGCTCTGGACAGCAAGATATAAGTGAAGATCACAATGGCAGTAAAGATAATGATGAAAACAACTGCCAAGCAGAATATACAACAACTCTCTCTCCAACTTTTTTTCCCTTCTTTTTCTTTTTATTTTTTTATCACACTTTTTTTTCTTTTCTTTCTCTCCTCTTTTTTTTTACTTTTTTTCTCTCTCTTTTTTTTCTTTCTCCCTCTTTCCAAGACAAACTAGATAAGATGCAGATTGGATCAAGCAAAGATGCGAACGACTTCAACTATGATTGTGACAATGAACGATGGGTAGCACGAGGTGTAAATTGATGGATGAGGTGGTGGACAGCGGAAGGGATAACGATGCAGCGGCGACGTGACTAATGTGAACAGAACTCGAAACTCTAACGAACTAGACACTAAGACCAGCAACTCGACACGCCGATGCAACCGATAATTCAATAATGCAAACAATGAAAAGAAAATTGCAAAGGCTTAGACTGGCTAGGACAAAGGATGAATAGATCTAACTTTTTTTGTGGCTTTTCCTTGGACAATAGGTAAGAAAATAAATCTTATCTAGGAATAACTGGAAATTCTCACCGAGCAACCTGAAAACTGATACCACTTGATAGAGGCAAAGGTGTCCCGTCTTTCGATGAGATGGTGGCTATCGTTTTGGAGGAAGTCGACTTTGACGATCCGACTACGAACGTGCGAGGACGTCGCGCCTTAGCAATCGCTAAACCAACTCCGAGAGGTTGTTGACCACGCCGGAGCACGATCAACCTGACCACGAAGGTCTGTTTCCTGCAGGCAAACGAAGAACAAGCAAGAAACTAAGATTGCAATCTGGATATTGTGAATATAAGAGGAAAGTTTATTGATCAAGGTGGGGTTCTGTGACGCCTTGGTCTGGTCGTTGAACACAAACGAAGTACGCGAAGTTGCAGCTATGGCGAACTTTTAATCTAAACAAAACCCCCAAGAAAAAGCTACTAGATGGATCTACTTATATAGGAGCAAGGGGTGGCGGCCAAGGAGGTGGAAGGACGTCCCAAGGCAGCCTAAAACTAACCCTAGGTCGTACAAGGCTCATGGGCCCAAGTGGAGGTGATGTAACACCTTTGGACTTGTAGTTTGACTCGGATTCTGCTGCAGCATCAGATTGTTTCGTCGGTATCTCAACGCTTCGGACGAATTTGAAGGTGAATCCAATTGGGTTGGAAAGTGTATGAAATCTAGTTTCCAACAGAAAAAGAATCACCCAATTCAGAGTCCGTATGGAGGAGTTCTTGCCGTTTTGAGTCAGGTATGTATGTGCAGTCCGAATCTGGATGCAGAACGTGAGAGACTTGGACTCTATCTTCTCTTGGCCCAAAAGTGACGTGAGAGAACTTTTTAAACAGCACCTAAACTTCTCTTTTTCCCTTATCTTCATATGTGGATTGTACAAATGTCCCATACACCTGGAATTAGACATGGCACAAAAGTCTGTGAAGTATTTTTGTTCTGGATGACATAAATAAATTATTGCATAGTTTGCATTAGAAATCACCTCAAAAATATACATGTATGCAATATTTTTGGTCGTATCCAAGGTAGTCATGTCCTCATCACTAATTTACAATTAAATTAAATCTGTTAACTAGATATTCTTTAAATCTTTGAAAATTAATATAAAATAAACAGTAGCTCGGATGAAAATACTTTATATATGAAAATTGCTCTGAACGGTGAGACGAATCCGAATACGCGATCCGTTCATCTGCCACATATCCCTAGCATACCGAACATGGAACAATCCCTCTCCGGTTCGCTTGTCCGAAAATGCCTAACACCGCGAATGCTTTCCCGGGTGTTTTCCCCCTTTGTCGGCATCGTGTAGTACTGTGTTAGAGCACCCCTAATGATGCGCGTTGTCATGCCGTGCATCTGTATTGCATCTGTGTGCTATGTATTTATTGTTTCTTCCCCCTCTTCTTCTCCGGTAGACCCCGAGACTGCTGCTGATGCCCCTATGATCGACTACGTCGACGACGACCCTCCTTCTGTTTCAGCAGAGCTTCCACGCAAGCCCCCTCCTTTGATTATCCCGATATCGCCCATTCCTTTCTCTCTCATGCTTGCATTAGATTTTGCTACTATTATTGACTGATCCTTTTCTGATGCATAGCCTACTTTTGTACCTGCTATTGTTACCTACATGCTATGCTAAACTGCTTAGTATAGGTTGGATAGTGATCCATCAATGACCCCGACCTTGTCCTTGTTGCCTTTGCTTCATCATCAACGACTCGAGCAACGTGATCGAAGATGGGAGCCCGACTATCCTTGTTGCCCCTGCTTCAACATCGACGACTCGAGCAACGTGATCAAAGACCGGAGCCCGACACTGCACATCACATCACACCCCCTTTGTTGCTCGACTCTGCAGAGGTACTATCGAGTGCCGAGGGTGAAACCTCGTAACACACTCATGATGATAACTCTATAGTGTAGCTATTCGGTCGTGGTCACCGAGGGTGATTCCTCTTTCACCATTCCCGATACGACTCTATAATACAACACCTCAAGAGTGAACCTCAATGGTGATACCTCATACGTTCACCTTGATGAGTACATCGAGTGGAATCCACCGAGGGTGATTCCTCGGGGTTTTCCCCTTGACGATTGGACACACGGTTACCTTAACTTACTTGAGACCTTTGTGAAAGGCGGGCGGGCCCGGTGAGCACCCGTAGGAGTTCTTACGGTGGCGGCTGGCTGTTTAGCGGTGTCACCCAGGAGGGGTGATAGCTTCGGACTTGTCCCGACAGTCATCACTTTTGTCAATAATGCACTAACAGATTTGGGTATTTGTTATGAGTTGGCCTCTGGCCTTTACGCACTAACCGCCACACGAGAATAGTTATGGGCCCCAGCGTCGTGGTATCAGCCGAAGCTTTGTCAGACGTCCAGTTCAGTATTGTGGCACGGCTGGCCTGGTGCCATCCTGTATAAAGGTGCTGCCTGGTCTGCCCTGCTCGCAATGACCCGGAGTGCAACGGGCGATGGCCCATGACCTCGGAGTGCTTAGGATGTAGACCGGTGGCGACCTCTCTGCCGAGCCTAGGTAGGGCTGCGAGGTGTTGATCTTCCGAGGCCGGGCATTGACCCGACAAAGTGTGTTCGACCAGAGATGATCGAGCGTGAGGGTAACGTGGTGCACCCTTGCAGGGAAGTTATCTATTCGAATAGCCGTGTCCATGATAACGGACGTTCAGTTTTATATCCTGATCTATTATAACTAGAAATGGATACTTGAGATATGTGATGGATATGTTGGCTCCGAGATTACTTTCTCGCAGGGAGTTGAGGAAGGATCTCTAGGCCGTTAATACTACAACATGATTGTTAAATATAAACCGCTATTCTGTATTTCCTTCTACTGCTTCAAGATTGTGCTTTCCAGAAGATGCTTGAAGATGCTAGTCTTCGATAGGCTAGGCTTTTCCCCTCCTCTCCTGGCTTTCTGAGTTCAGTCCACATATACAACTTACTCATTTGATACTGATGCATACTTAGTATAGATATGATGCTTGCGAGTACTTTGGATGAGTACTCATGGTTGCTTTGCTCCCCCTTTTCCCCCATCTTCCTTCTTTCTAGTTGTTGCAACCAGATGGTGGATCCCAGGAGCTAGATGCCACCCCAGTCGAGTACTACTGTCCCAACGGAGCCTACTACTACGTGGAGACAACTGGCGACCAGGAGTAGTTAGGAGGTCCTAGGCAGGAGGCCTTGCCTCTTCGATCGTTGGTGTTTCTGCTAGCCTTCTTAAGGCAAAAACTTGTTTAACTTATGTATGTACTCAGTTATTGTTGCTTCTGCTAACTCTGTTGCTTTTGAGCTTCTTTATTCGAGCCCTCGAGGCCCCTGGCTTGTAATATGAAGCTTGTATTATTTTAATTTGTGTCTAGAGTTGTGTTGTGATATCTTCCCGTGAGTCCCCGATCTTGGTCGTACACATTTGCATGCATGATTAGTGTACGGTCAAATCGGGGGCGTGACAGGATTCAAGACCCCCTAAGGGGAAGATCCCTCACGGATCCAAGACCTCCTCACAGAGATGAACGAGCTACCGTGTATCTCCCTTTGTCGGATTTGGACCATGTATCTCGTTGTGTTGAGGATCTAGCACATGTGTGATCGTTTCTTGTTGATTTGAGTGTTTTCTCTCGTTTCCCCTCGTGATTTCCCTTTGTGTTCTTCGTGTTCATCCTCGGGGAGCCCTCCAATTGTGAAAGATCGGCCTAGATCGGGTTAGCCCCGCATCATATGTTATCATGAGCCAAGTTTTCTCACGAATTTGGAGCCCCCTCACTGTTTTCTAGCCTTGTTTTGTTGTGTTCTTCCCCAAATTCGAAAATTCCTCAGCAAAAATAGCCTCAATTTTTTTTATTTGTTGGTTTGATGATCTTTTGTTGATTTTGGTCCATGGATTTGCTTGGTTTCAAGTGGATATAGCATTTCCCCAAGTTTCCCCATCTTTCACCCATGAAATCTCATCAATTTCGAGCCCAAAATCTCCATTTTCTGCGCAAAATCGCGTCCCGGAACTCTCATCTCGCGTTGACCCCGACCCACCGGACGACCGACGTTTTACCGGACGTTCGGAACCCCACGAAGCACCGGACGTCCGTCATCCACCGGACGACCGGAACCACCTGTACAGAAGAAATTACCGGATTTCTGAGCTCGACCGGACGTCTGGCCACCGGACATCCGTCCATTTCTTGACGTGTGGTACCTGTAGATTCCCACTTCGGTTGATTTTGGTTTTGCTCATAACTAATTCATCCGAAGTCCGATTTTGACATTCTTTAGCTCGTTTTGAAGCTCTTGACATCCCCCATAACACAAAAATACTATCATCATCATTTGATCCATCAAAGTTTGTCAAATTTGGCAAGTTTGCTTAGGCCTTCCACCATAGCATCTGCATAGCCACCATAGCCTACCGCAACCTAACCCATTTTGTTCTCCATCGCATTTGTGGTTGCTTGAGTAGTGATTTGAGCCTCCTAAGGTGTTTAGGCTACTTAGGGACAATTGCTTCTTCATAAACCACCACCACAACTTCCGCATAGCCTAGCCCCCTATACATTTCTGCCAACCCAACTTAACCCAGTTTTGTTTGAGCTTGTTTGAGTTATGGGTTGTGTCTCCTAAGGTGTTTCAGCTACTTAGGGACCATGACTTCAAATCCGACACCGTGTGTAGCCCATCATACCCTTCCACCACCATAACCCATTTTGACCGGGTTTCCACCAATATTTCGGCAACCACCCGCTTTGCCGCTACCACCATTTGACATTTGTCCTTGAGGTTTTGAGTTTGCGGTTTTTCCCGTTTCCTAAGGTGTTTCGGCTAATTAGGAATGGTTGTACATCAAGAGCACCACTTCTCACCAACATCATTGGACGGTAACCTCGACGACATCTTTATATATTCACCTTTCCATTGCATTGTTAACCCCTAGCCCATTTTTGTGTCACTTGCCTATCGAGACTAGCCTTTGAGTATATCCGGCAACGTTACTTGTGCACATTAGTGACCATCGATCCTCCTTTCCATTGCATACATACCATATCATCTTGGTATCATCATATCACCCCTTGTGTCACAAGATTGTTCCCGCATATACACAATTGCTATCTTGGTTTGTGCATCGTGGCCATATACAAAAAAAAGCTTTTAAGCAAAGAAGCTTGTAAGCAAAAGCCATAGCATCATACTACATTGCATATAAGATTTCCATATCCGATCATCTTGGATCATCTTGTGCTAAAAGCACCGGAACATCATACACATAGCGTACTTGTGATAGGAAGTCGATACATTTTGTCTCATATTTGGTTGCACAACCACATTTATCTATTGGTGCGTGTGTTTCTGTGTGCCATTCTTTGCTATTGGTCTACTTGTTTCACTTGCGAATTTGTGAATCTCTTTCAACATTATTGATTCTTGCTAACATTTTGCATCAATTTTTTGTGCCACTATCCTCACCATGCTACTCCATAAGCCTTATTGTGTCGGTGTGAGAATTGACGAGAATCGGTACCAATTGTGCTATTTCCTTGATACACTAAGTGATCATTGATCCATTCTCAACATCAGGTAAGGTGCATTGGTCTAGTTCTTCTCTTTCTCCCACTCACCACTACCTGAGTCTTGTGATGGATAGGCAAAGCATTTCATCTCCGGTCTTCGACATCGACGGCGCGAACAACTACATCCACGAGCAAACCATCGGACTACAACGAGCAATGCAAGAGAGCTTGGGCAACATAGCCATTGAACTACGACACTCCGAGACAAGGATAATGGCTTCCTTCGACGACATGTGCGACTCCTTCAATAAACAAATGACGGAGCTCCGGCACTTGGTGGTCGATTACAAGTCTTCTTCCCCTTCGTCATCGTCTCGGCGGCGACGTTCATGTCACAAGTCTTCGGAGCGCAAACATGATGCAATCACAAGTCATCCACGTCCACACCGCCATGGCGACCATCGACATCGTCATGAAGGGCAAGTCACCTCCAAGCATCATGTGCGTGACACGACGGACGTCATCTACCAAGAGCTCAAGCACGACAATGACACTATCATCATTGAGATGCTCGACAAGTGCATACCTACAAGTCCGATCAAGCCCTCCATCACCCCAAGGCCAAGCTTCAAGAGCAAGAAAGAAGATCGCGAGACAAGCAACACCAAGAACGAGCTACAGCTACAACCACCACTTCGCCATATTCGCCAAGTGCTATCAAGGCATCTTCACCGTTGGACCTACGACATCTTGACCTACTTCCCATGAGTTCGCCTACATCGACTTCTTGAACATCAAGGCAATCATCTACAAGCGAGGGCGAGACTTCCATCTTCGGAAGCTACCCACAACACAACAGCGACAAGACGGTCGAGCATGGGCCATCCCCTTCGACCAAGGCGACGAGCATGAATCTCTTCGACACCATGAAGACGGTGCCAATATTGGACTCCTACTCCAGGTCAAGTTACGAGAGCGCATATGATACATTTCCTTTGGTCTCGGAGGAGCGTGATGATTTGCCACATCCCATGGCATTCATCTTTGGAGGCGTTATGGATGAGGAGATTGTAGGATCGAAGAAGTAGGTCTAGAGGGGGGGGGGGTGATTAGACTACTTGACAAGATAAAAAATCTGCCTTTTGGGTGTGCAAAGTTTTAGGCAGTTTTGCAATTAAGATCAAGTCAAGTAACACACTATACATGCAATTCTAGAGTATGGGCAGCGGAAAGTAAATTGCATATATAGTAAATGGAAGTGGAGAAGATCAAACGCAGTTTGGTGACACGGAGATTTTTGTCGTGGTTCCGATAGGTGGTGCTATCGTACATCCACGTTGATGGAGACTTCAACCCACGGAGGGTAACGGCTGCGCGAGTCCACGGAGGGCTCCACCCACGAAGGGTCCACGAAGAAGCAACCTTGTCTATACCATCACGGCCTACGCCCACGGAGGACTAGCCTTACTCGGGGTAGATCTTCACGAAGTAGGCGATCTCCTTGCCCTTACAAACTTCTTGGTTCAACTCTACATCATCAAGACGGAGGCTCCCAAGCGACACCTAACCAATCTAGGAGGCACCACCCCCCAAAAGGTAATAGACGGTGTTGATGGTGATGAACTCCTTGCTCTTGTGCTTCAAATGATAAACTCCCCAACACTCAACTCTCCTCACTGATATGGCTGTGGTGGAAGAAAGATTTGAGTGGAAAGCAACTTGGGAAGGCTAGAGATCAAGTTTCATATGGTAGGAATGGAGTGGCTTGATCTCAACACAAGGGTAGGTGGTTCACTTCTCAGAAAGTGTATGGTAGGAATGGTGGTACTTTCTGATGGCTCTCCTCACGAATGAAGAGGGGGTGGAGGGGTATATATAGCCTCCACACAAAATCCAACCGTTACACACACATTTGACCAATCTCGGTCAGACCGAAGTGAAACTCGGTCAGACCGAAAGTTCAAATATAGTGAACGTTGGGATTTTCGGTGGGACCGAAAATACCATCTCGGTGAGACCGAAAGTGTATCTGATATGAACGTTGGAGATTTCGGTGAGACCGAGAATGAAAACTCGGTTGGACCGATTTGAGAAAGAGTAGGAACATGCCAGAATCGGTTTGACCGAAAATGAATTATCGGTGCGACCGATTTGAGTCAAGGCAGAACCTTGCCCACTTCGGTGAGACCGATAATGCAAACTCGGAAATTCCGATATGATGTGAAATGGTTACAGAAGATTGGCAGTTCAGTTTCGGTGTGACCGATCTCAAACTCGGTAAGACCGATTTTTCTAGGGTTTGGAAAATGGCAGAAGTGGTTCATCTCGGTGGGACTGATTTGAAAGAATCGGTGTGACCGAGATGTTAGGGTTTGTAGAGATAACTTCATCCCGGTGAGACAGAGTTGGTTTGACCGAGATTACTTATGGGTGTGTGTTAAGTAGTGAATAGTGCTGATAGTTGAGGGAGCTAAATCACTAAGCACTTGAGCAACCAGATCATCAACACAACCTCATCCCCTTTTAATAGTATTGGCTTTCCTATGGACTCAATGTGATCTTTGATCACTAAACCAGAAATGGAGTCTTGAGCTTTTGCCAATGCTTGCCTTAGCACTTTGAGGGGTCCACTTCTTTAGTCATCTTGCCATACCAATGTGATTGAATTTCCTGAAACATACTTGATAAAAGTATTAGTCCAACCACAAAGTATGTTGTCATTAATTACCAAAACCACCCGGAGAGCAAATGTGCTTTCAATCTCCCCCTTTTTGGTAATTGATGGCAACACACTAAAATTATACTTAAACAAAACATCAAAGCTTATTGAAAGAAAGACAGAATTATCATGAAAGCTTTGACAAGCATGTAGTACACAGGCTCCCCCTACAAGTGTGCAAGATTTTCATAGATTATGGTTTTGGACTACCACAAGCACACAAGAGAGATAAGCAAGATATGCTACATGCAGCTTGGCTATATGCATCAGAGCAGAAGAAAATGAATTGAGTGATAATGCATATGTGCATGGTGATTTCTTGCAAACAAGTATTTACAAGCAAGTCACCATCATGCACACTCTGCAAGATGCATATACTTACCTTGAGGTTCCTTGGCACTTGTACCTGAAGGGATAAACTTGGGAAAACAAGGTTAGATAACACAAGAGTATTCCTTCAATCAACTTGCAAGAACATCAAGAGTACCAAGCTAGGGAGGACATGTATAAAGAGTGTCTCATATTGAGCACAGGCTTGAATCAGCAAACATGTCTCCGAAGCTAAAAGATTTTCAATGAACTCAGAGAGATTTTGCTTTTCATAGGATATCAATTGTGAAGATTCCTCTAAGTCTTCTCCCCTTAAGCTAAAAGATTCCATGAGATACCAATTGTGATAACAAGGGGTGTGAAGGAAAAAGCAAAATCAAAAGAAAGATGCCAATTGTAATGTCCAATGTAAAACACGACAAAGCTTTGATGTGATTCTCTCCCCCTTAAGATAAGATTGCTTTTCTTCCCTAAGTCTTCTCTTCTCTCCTACTCCCCCTACTCCCCCTAAGTTCTCTCCCCCTTTGACATCAAGTGCCGAAAAGGACAGTAAACTAGGTAGGACAGGAAAGATGAAAAGAAAGAAAGAAAGAAAGAAAGAAGTGGGATCCTTAAGAATCACAACGGGACAAACAAGAACATTTAGAGAAACAATTTGAGTCCAAATTTGAGTCCTCTCCCTCTTTAAGATTTTAAGTCTGAGTGGAGCTGCAGAAGGTGATGTCCTGGAAGATAAATCCAAGGAAACACAGAAATAATCCAGCTCACTCTGCGAGGGATGTTTCAAAGAATTTTCAATGAATTTGTAAATGATTTTCAGGGAATTGATCAGAGCCAGAAAAAGATTTCCAGAAGGATATTCACAAAGAAACATAAGAAAAGAAATAAAAGAAATTCTAGATGAAGTTTTTTTTTATATATTTTTTAAGAAAACTCAATGAGAGAACATAAGAGAAAATAGAAAAACTCCAAAAGCATATGTACTTCATCTAGATAAAGGTCGGCGACAAAGTCACCTATGTTTGAGTATATTGACTTAGGAGTCAAATGAGGACATTTGATCATAGGTCATACTCATCGTTTAAGCTCAAAATGGGGTTGCCATTTTTCGATTAAGCATTTGATGTGATCACATCTTATGAAGCTGCTTGTACTCATGACTTTGAGCAAAGCTCCTTAAAAGATGTGAAGAACATACCTTGGGTTTGTTGTTGCTTTACTCATGTAGGTAAGCTTGATGTAGGTGCTCATTGAATGTGAAGTTGGAGCGCCTTTTCTACTTGTATAGTTCATCTTCCTACATGGGTTAGGCAAGCAAGGAAATACTCAAGAATATCCAAGATGACAAGAGTGAACAACTAGATGTATAAGATGTCAAAAAGGATATGTAGAATTTTGTTCCTTGAACTCAACATCCCAAAGGGCTAGATACTTGGTCAATGACAAGATTACTCATGATTTGAGTGTGTGGTAATCTTGTGGAATGTAGATCATCCAAGTACCTGCAAAGAGTTAGATGCAATACAAGGAGGCAAATGTGTCCAAGACATATGATCATCATCATAAGAGAAATATCAAGGATTAGTCAAGAGAGCTCATGCCTTGCATGCATCAATGGAGTTATTACTCCAAGTTTGAAGCATCAATGATGTTCAACTCACTCCTTAAGCGACAAAACACTTTCTCATCAAGAGGTTTTGTAAAGATATCAGCAAGTTGTTTGTCAGTACGAACATGCTTAAGATTAATATCACCCTTGGCAATATGATCACGAATAAAATGGTGACGAACTTCAATATGCTTTGTTCGAGAGTGTTGCACGGGATTGTGTCCAATCTTGATTGCACTCTCATTGTCACAAAGCAAGGGAACACGTCTCACATGTATCCCATAATCTTTAAGCGTTTGTGTCATCCATAGTAATTGAGCACAACACGAACCAGCAGCAATATATTCTGCTTCGGCAGTGGATAATGATACCGAATTTTGTTTCTTGGAAGACCAAGATACAAGGGATCGACCAAGGAATTGACATGTACCCGAAGTTGACTTTCTATCAACCTTGTCACCGGCATAGTCCGAGTCGGAATAGCCAACAAGATCGAAAGAGGCTCTCTTAGGATACCAAATGCCAAAGTTTGGTGTGTGTATCAAGTATCTCACTATCCTTTTAACAGCTTTAAGATGACATTCTTTAGGGGCTGCTTGATACCGCGCACACATGCATACACTCAACATTATGTCAGGACGAGAAGCACAAAGATATAGTAGAGAACCAATCATAGAACGGTAAACCCTTTGATCAACGGGTTCTCCATCTTTTGTCAAGTCATTATGTCCACTAGTAGGCATGGGGGTACTCATACCTTTGCTTTCTTGCATGTTGAACTTCTTGAAGAGATCCTTGGTGTACTTTGTTTGTGAGACAAAAGTACCCTCCTTAGATTGCTTGATTTGCAACCCAAGGAAGAATTTGAGTTCACACATCATGGACATTTCATACTTCTCCGACATGAGCTGTCCAAACTTCTTGCTAAAATGGGGGTTAGTTGAACCAAAGATAATATCATCAACATATATTTGGCACACAAATAGTTCACCATTAACCCTTTTTGTGAACAGCGTTGAGTCTATCTTTCCAATCTCAAAGCCTTTTTCAAGAAGAAAGCTAGTTAAGCATTTGTACCAAGCTCTAGGGGCTTGTTTAAGACCATAAAGGGCTTTATGCAACTTGTAAACATGATTAGGCTTTTTGGGGTTCACAAAACCGGGAGGTTGTTTCACAAATACTTCCTCCTCAATTTCACCATTTAGAAAAGCACTTTTGATATCCATTTGATAGAGAGTAATATCATGGTGATTGGCATAAGCAAGAAGAATGCGAATGGACTCAAGTCTAGCAACGGGGGCATAGGTCTCACCATAGTCCATACCTTCGACTTGTGTGTATCCTTGAGCTACGAGACGAGCCTTGTTGCGGATGACTTGTCCATCTTCATCTTGCTTGTTCCGAAACACCCATTTGGTTCCAATGATGTTTTGATCATCGTTGGGCTTCTCTACCAATGTCCACACCTTGTTCCTCTCGAAGTTGTGTAGTTCTTCGTGCATAGCGTTCACCCAATCCGGGTCTTTAAGTGCTTCTTCTACCTTCATAGGTTCAATACTAGAGATAAATGAGTAATGCTCACAAAAGTTAGCTAAGCGAGTTTTAGAGCGAGTAATTCTCCCGGAGTTGATGTCGTTCATCATTTGTTCCACGGGATGATTTTTCTTGACTCTTGCTCGGACTCGGGATAGCTTTTGTTGATGTTGTGGCTCAGCTTCCTCATCATCTTCATCTTCCTCTTCTTCTTCTTCATTGTTGTTGGTGTTGTCTTGAGGTGGTGGAGAAGGAGGTTGTGGTGGATCTTCTTGTTGCATTTCCTCATCTCGGTGAGTTCCACTTGTGGAGGCCTCCATGTTGCCTTGAGGTTCCTCTCGCTGTGAGGTAGGTGGCTCCACATATGTAGATGAGGTACTCTCCTTCACTTCCATGGGACGGATCTTCCCGATAGATAAATCTTGGATTGCTTCCGATGGGTCCTTGTCTCCTACATCAATAGGCATTTGCTCTACTTGCGAGCCATTAGATTCATCAAACTTCACATCTACCGTCTCTTCAACCTTTCGGGTGAAATTATTGTAGACACGGTAGGTGTGGGAGTTTGATCCATAACCAAGAAGAAAGCCTTCATGAGATTTAGGAGCAAATTTAGACCGACGATGCTTATCAAGGATATAGCATTTTGAACCAAAGACACGAAAGTATCCCACTTGGGGTTTGTTACCGGTGAGAAGCTCGTATGATGTCTTGCCGAGAAGCTTTTGAAGATAAAGCCTGTTGATAGCATGACAAGCTGTCCCGACCGCTTCTCCCCAAAAATGTTTCGGTGTCTTGTATTCATCAAGCATCGTTCTTGCCATCTCTATGAGCGTTCGGTTCTTCCTCTCAACAACTCCATTTTGTTGAGGAGTGTACGTAGCCGAGAACTCATGTAGAATTCCTTCCTCATCGAGAAAAGAGTCTACATTGGCGTTCTTGAACTCCGTTCCATTGTCACTCCGAACTTTCTTGATCTTCACCTCAAATTGATTTTGGGCCTTTTTGGCAAAGGTCTTGAAGATCCTCTGAACCTGCGATTTATCATCAAGGAAAAATACCCACGTAAATCTGGAATAATCATCAACTATAACTAGACCAAAGGAGTTACCACCAAGGCTTTTGTAAGCATTGGGACCGAAGAGATCCATATGAAGAAGCTCAAGCGGTCTCCTTGTGGTCATGATGTTTTTCACGGGATGACTTCCACCAACTTGTTTTCCTGCTTGACAAGCACTACAAAGTCTATCTTTGTCAAAGAAAACATCTTTAACACCAAGAATATGATCACCTTTGATCAACTTGTCTAAATTACGCATACCAACATGTCCTAGCCTTCTATGCCATAACCAACCTTTAGAGGATTTAGCAATGAAACAAGCTCTAGGTTGGGCTTTCTTAGTGAAATCAACAATATATAGATCACCTCTACGAATACCAGTAAAAGCCATGTTTTGATTATCACGACGAAAGACTTGGCAATCTACTTTGGTGAATAGCACATTGAATCCAAAGTCAGCTAATCTAGACACGGAAAGTAAATTGTATCCAAGAGATTCTACAAGCATGACATTTTGAATAGAGCTATCATGAGATATGGCCACCTTACCAAGGCCAAGTACCTTACCCTTGGAGTTGTCTCCAAAAGTCACATACTTGCGTGGACCATCGTTCTTTGCAAGCTCTCGAAACATGTCTTTGTCTCCGGTCATGTGATCGGTGCATCCACTGTCAAGAATCCACTCTTTTCCACCGGACAAGTAGTCTCTCATATTTGCCATGAGATTGAGACTCTTCATGACTTTGTCTAGCTCGGTGTCTGAATCGGAATAATCATCGTCTTGCTCATGCTCATCATCATATTGACCCATAGATTGTTCATCATCAACACCTAGGTCAATTTGATAAGTATTTGCATTAGTTTGGTCAATGGAATAATAATCTTCGGAATGTAATGCAAGAGCATTTCTAACTCTAATATTGATAAGACCGGGATCACCCTTCTTTTTCATAAGATCACGAAGCTCAAAGAAGCATTTATCAAAGTTAGGATCATTGGGGTGCAACCTATCAAATTCAATAGTCTTGTGTAGAATTTCATCAAGACCTCTCATAGAGTAGTCCGGATAAAGTTCTTCCAAGAATTTCCACATAGCATAGGCACACTCAAAATTTGTAACAAGATTAAGCAAGTCATCAGGTAACCCTCTAATGATAAGATTCACAGTTCTAAGGTTACGAAGCAAATCAAGCTCTTCATCCATGGTAGGGTGCAAGGGATCAACAGGAGGCACATATGGGGTCTTAACATATTTGCACAAATTGTACACCTTAAAGATACTAAGCATTTCAGACCTCCAAGAGTTGTAAAACCTTCCATCAAGAACAGGCACTCTATGGCTAACACTCCCATCCGTAGACACGTCCATCTTCCTCCAATGGTGTGTAAACCAAAGCAATGGAGACCAAAGCTCTGATACCAATTGTAGGATCGAAGAAGTAGGTCTAGAGGGGGGGGTGATTAGACTACTTGACAAGATAAAAAATCTGCCTTTTGGGTGTGCAAAGTTTTAGGCAGTTTTGCAATTAAGATCAAGTCAAGTAACACACTATACATGCAATTCTAGAGTATGGGCAGCGGAAAGTAAATTGCATATATAGTAAATGGAAGTGGAGAAGATCAAACGCAGTTTGGTGACACGGAGATTTTTGTCGTGGTTCCGATAGGTGGTGCTATCGTACATCCACGTTGATGGAGACTTCAACCCACGGAGGGTAACGGCTGCGCGAGTCCACGGAGGGCTCCACCCACGAAGGGTCCACGAAGAAGCAACCTTGTCTATACCATCACGGCCTACGCCCACGGAGGACTAGCCTTACTCGGGGTAGATCTTCACGAAGTAGGCGATCTCCTTGCCCTTACAAACTTCTTGGTTCAACTCCACATCATCAAGACGGAGGCTCCCAAGCGACACCTAGCCAATCTAGGAGGCACCACCCCCCAAAAGGTAATAGACGGTGTTGATGGTGATGAACTCCTTGCTCTTGTGCTTCAAATGATAAACTCCCCGACACTCAACTCTCCTCACTGATATGGCTGTGGTGGAAGAAAGATTTGAGTGGAAAGCAACTTGGGAAGGCTAGAGATCAAGTTTCATATGGTAGGAATGGAGTGGCTTGATCTCAACACAAGGGTAGGTGGTTCACTTATCAGAAAGTGTATGGTAGGAATGGTGGTACTTTCTGATGGCTCTCCTCACGAATGAAGAGGGGGTGGAGGGGTATATATAGCCTCCACACAAAATCCAACCGTTACACACACATTTGACCAATCTCGGTCAGACCGAAGTGAAACTCGGTCAGACCGAAAGTTCAAATATAGTGAACGTTGGGATTTTCGGTGGGACCAAAAATACCATCTCGGTGAGACCGAAAGTGTATCTGATATGAACGTTGGAGATTTCGGTGAGACCGAGAATGAAAACTCGGTTGGACCGATTTGAGAAAGAGTAGGAACATGCCAGAATCGGTTTGACCGAAAATGAATTATCGGTGCGACCGATTTGAGTCAAGGCAGAACCTTGCCCACTTCGGTGAGACCGATAATGCAAACTCGGAAATTCCGATATGATGTGAAATGGTTACAGAAGGTTGGCAGTTCAGTTTCGGTGTGACCGATCTCAAACTCGGTAAGACCGATTTTTCTAGGGTTTGGAAAATGGCAGAAGTGGTTCATCTCGGTGGGACTGATTTGAAAGAATCGGTGTGACCGAGATGTTAGGGTTTGTAGAGATAACTTCATCCCGGTGAGACAGAGTTGGTTTGACCGAGATTACTTATGGGTGTGTGTTAAGTAGTGAATAGTGCTGATAGTTGAGGGAGCTAAATCACTAAGCACTTGAGCAACCAGATCATCAACACAACCTCATCCCCTTTTAATAGTATTGGCTTTCCTATGGACTCAATGTGATCTTTGATCACTAAACCAGAAATGGAGTCTTGAGCTTTTGCCAATGCTTGCCTTAGCACTTTGAGGGGTCCACTTATTTAGTCATCTTGCCATACCAATGTGATTGAATTTCCTGAAACATACTTGATAAAAGTATTAGTCCAACCACAAAGTATGTTGTCATTAATTACCAAAACCACCCGGAGAGCAAATGTGCTTTCAGAGATGATTGGAGTTGAGCATGGAGACATTTGCACCTACACCTCTCCGACACCCAGATATCATGAGATGCCCCAATTTCCATGTGAGGAGAGCCACCCCACCATGAGTGACATGAGTGACTCCACCATATGCTACATTGAGTGCATTTCCTACGAGAGGATGAGTGCGACCACCACTAGCCCCACACGTGAGAGCATGTCACACATGCTATGTAAGGTTGAGAGCCATTTGAGTGACTCCACCGACCATACAAGTGAGAGCATCCAAGAGGGAGTGAGTGAGCCACAACACTTAGTGAGTGAGGTAGTTGATAGGGCATGTGAGGCCACTTTGATTTCTAACGACTTAAACTCTACTCCGAGTGTGTTTTCTTTGGTGCAAGGTCTCCTACATGACGATGCACCAATCCTCGGCGATTCCATCCCGCCAATGAAAAAACTGATGGCCATGGTGGAAGACGATGCACCACCCACATGGTTCTATCAAGATGATGATGAAGACGATGCACCACCCACAAATGATCGACGCTCCAAAGGTAACATAGGTGATGGTGCTTCTCTTGTCCCACTAGTGGACTATCTTACCAATGACTGCTTGCATGATGTTGACACACCTATCACCATGCTTCATGATAGTGCAACTTCTTCATGTCATGATGTTGACACACCATAAGAGTGAGCCACAACTCCCATATTGCATCATTTCAATATCAACATAGTAACTATGTATGCCCCATTAAAGTCAATCTTATTTGCACTTATGGCATAGATGACAAGCCCATGGTCATTGGCTTTTGTTTTTCATGCGATGATATTGCCATGCTCCCTTTACATGATTTGCGCATTCATCTACTATGCCATGCCATGAACACATTGTTCCAATATGCATTGTTTTGGATGTTCTCAATATTCTCCATGTGATATTTACACTAAGATTCATGAGGAGACCCCCATAGTTTCCTCATACTTACTAGGAGATCTTGATGCATTCCATACCTTGCATGATTACCATGATTGTGCGCACCATATGCATTACATGAATAACAATGCTCTACCTACTTGTCATGATACATTACACCATTTGAGTCTCCATTATGCCATACATAACAACAAACCTCTCATGATGGATGACATGTTTCTATATCATGCATCTCATTTATTTGAGCATTGCCTATTTCGTGCTAACCAACACATGCATGTGCGATCATGATGGATGATGTGTACATATACCACACACACACACAATTTTCCCTTTGTCTTTGATTTGCGTAGGTATTGACCAATAATTGTCAACCTCTCAATCCCAAGAGTTGACAAAATGAGCTCTTGAGAGCAACGACGATTTGGGATTCCATTGATTGTCCTTAACACAATTCTCTTCGCGCAATCACTACGCGCATCTCTTCTACTTGGCTCTCACACGGTTATGGGCTATTTACCATTTGCCACCTTATGCCCATTCTATCGTGTTCACTTTGCCTGTTATGCCTCCTACTATGCCTTTGCCATGCAATTGTGACCCTTGCTTTCATTTTCCCATGATTCACCATTCTACTACTATTATGTGTATTTGCATGCTTGGTGGAGATACTTGTTGCTATTGCCATGTTTACATTATGCCTCGTGCTATTCTTGATTGTTGTGTTGGGATAATCATGTTGTTCCATTGCTACTTACATATGACTTCTTGCCACTACAATGATGAGACTTTGGTCATACCTTGTTTTCATGCTTATCATATGTCATGTGCACTACTTATGTCCACTATTTGCACCCATGACACACTTGCCATGATTACCTCTAGTACGTTGCATCTTCGCACTTCTAGCTTGTTTGACTTGATCTCTATGATTGATTGCTATGTTGCATCCCCCATGTTCCACTCTTACTTGCTTTCTTGGGTTGATCACATATATGTTCATGCCATTCACATGATTCACATTGATCATTGTCACTTGTCTCCATTAGTTGCATCTCTCATATTCCCTTGTATTGAGTGCAACAATGCTATGTTTGTTGATCTTGGAGACTTGGACACCTTACTTTTGATGCATACTTCTTTGTTTGAACCTAATGCCTTTGGTTGTTCTCGCATCATATGCTTACATGACATGCCACATTCCCATGTACTTTCATATGATAAGCATGACGAATACACTTGTTGGGTATCTTACCATTCGAATGATAGGTTTTGCTTTTCTGCTAACCTCATTTGTTTTTCCGAGTGTTTGTCATGTTCTTTCATTTTGGAGGATTCACAAGGCGGTGTCACCATGAGATATATTGCTTATGTGAAGGCATATACGATGTGCAACACCAACATTTGCGAGAAATTCCAAAAGGTTAACTCCTTCCTTTTGAGCCATCCTCAATTACGCATATTGGATGGGTCATTCTTTGTTTGTTGTCTCCTTCTTCTTGTCTACATGATACATCTATTCGATGGAGGACCGACATTGGAGATTGGCTCTATGGACCTTCACATTGAGGAGCGCTCAATCTTATTGGATGCACCTCCGAAACTCCACTCATGCCACGACATTGAGCATTGGTACATCGACACACCTTTGGCACATTGCACCAAAACCTTCATATTTGTTGATTGTGTGCCCACATGCCATGCTCCATGGACATACTGTACTCATGACAAATTTGCATCTTATGCATGGATTGAATCACATTATGATTGCCTTGTTGCATCTTGTCTTCCCATGTCATCCATGATGTATGAGCTTGTGCACTTTCTTAGCAAATTTGTTGTGATCTTTCTTGATGGCATATTCATACATCTTTATCATATTCTCAACCATCAATTGTATGCTAACATACAAATATTGAACATCACCTGTAATGTTCATGCTTTTGATACACCGTCACATTATGACACCATTTTGCACAATGGTTGCCCTGATCACAATCACAATACCTTTGCGTGCACAACAAATGAATTTGCTCCCATGAATGCTTTACATGTCATTGTACATATTTTGGATAAGCATCTCGTGCCTTGCCACGCAAAATCTTTTTGGTCGGACTTATTCTTACATGAAGGACCATTTGTGTGCTCTAATCATTGTCTTTCCGAGTGTCGTTTGTGTTTCCTCCTTTTGCATGTATACCACTCTGGCGACAACTTGGAGTACTTGGATTGCGCCATGTCCTCAACTCCGTCCACGACAACCATTTCCATGGTGATCAGCTTTTTGATTCAGGGTTGGATCTTTCCCAAGGGGTGGGGGAGATGATGCGGAGCATCCCACGATCAACCCCATGTTCACTTCGACGAGACCTCAAGTACACACCATTGGACACAAGGTTCACTCGCTCCTCTCCAAACCTTCACTTTCCACATGTGAGACATGGCTACTACCTCAAATATATGTGATATGCATCACCAAGAACCAAGAGGGAGACCATGAAGAAGCTAGGAGCATCGTACGAGAAGGCGAGGACACCAAGTACAAGGACCAAGCAGAGAATGATGAGGACATGGCTAGCACCGTTACACCCACAACCCTTGCTACTATACCTATTGGACCAATTACTAGAGCTCGCGCACGGCAGTTAAATTATCATGTACTTTCGTTTCTTGGTAATGTTTCTAATGTTCATGAGGATGTGATGTTGTCTAACTTAGATATATTTGTGCTGATTACAGTTGGAGCACCTAGCATGGACAAGAAGTATGAACACTGGAGCATGATCAAGCACTATGATGAAGGAGCGTGCGAAGGGAGCAAGAGCGTAGTTTTTGGAGGAGATTTCCGCACTATGATGACATACAAGAAGATGGACGAAATATACAACATGTCTTTCATAAATTTCATCCATAGCTTATTATTGGTGTTGTGTCACCTTAGTTTTGGGCTAGGCCCATGTATTTTCGAAATACATCTCATTTGGTTTTTTAGAGCCCATATTATAGGGGAAACGACTTAGGAGGTATTTTAGTCCCACCTTGCCAAGGGTGGACAAAATACCCTCTCTTTTCCCCTATAAATACAGCCCTTAAGGCACCGTTTAGACTTGGGTTTTATTTAGTTAAAAGTTAGCCATCGCTGCAACTTCGTGTACATCGTTAGTGTCCAACGACCAGACCAAGACCGCTTATGAATCCCCACTTTTATCAATACTTCATCCATATTCGCAATATTCAGATTGCTTATTCTTATTCTTGCTTCTTCTTTGATTGCATGCAGGAATAGACCTTTGTGGTCAGGCTGATTGTGCTTCTGGCATCGTCAGTAACCCCAGGAGATTGGTTTAGCGATTGCTAAGGCACAACGTCGTGCACGTTTGTAGTCGGATCGTCAAAGTCGACTCCGCTAAATCGATAGTTATCATCTCATCGAAAGATCGGGACCCTTGACTCTATCAAGTGGCATTAGTTTGGTGCGGTCTAAATGAAAGAGACAATGTTTGGCAAGGAATAAATTGCTGATTTGTGGTTTCGGTTTAAAAGAAAAGAAAAGGGAAGCTGATTTCCCTTGCTCGTTTTGGGGAGGAAAAAAAGGAGAATTTAAAGAGTACCATTCCTGCCTTGTTTGGACTGTTTTCTTTGGAATACGTGAGGGTACTACTACCAATTTCGTTTTGGCTATTCTATCCCGCAAAAACAAGAGGCAATTTATTTTTGAAAGTGGGATCAGCTGCTGATTTGGGGATCTTTTTGCAGAAGAAAGTTTGGATGTGTTAAAAGGAAAGAAGTCGAGAAAAGGAACCTACCAGTTTTTTGTTGGGATCTGTACCCCCCCTCCCAAAAAGGCATAGTGTGTTGGTGTTTGGTCTGATTTTGCGGGGAGTTTTCGAGGGCGTTTGACCGCAAAAAAAGAGACAACCACAAGGAAAGAGCACTTGCGTTGATAGTTTGGATCTTGGAAAGAAAAAAAGGCGGAGAGAGAAATTGCTTGGATGCTCATGCGAGGGAGAACATTACACACAGTACGCTGACTTGTTTGGTGATAGGCATTTCTGAAAAAACAAATCAGAGATTACGTGACAAGTACTAGTACCAGTTTTTTCCAGACAATTGAGCTTTTGTTTTGAACGCCGTAAAATTCCTTTGGACTATGCAAGTGTTCTGTTTCATCTGTCCACTGCCACATGATTTTTCATTTGTGTCTTAGCCTCGCGTCTCTAGTGAGTCTAGCCTAGGACCAGCACTCGACCACTTTGAGCGATTTTCCAGCTTGCATTAATTAACGTGGTTGTAGCATTTTTTTACCACATATATCAAGCCAACCCAGCTCCACATATGTCTACACTATGTATACATACGTTCACATGGCAATCGCTTTACCGAACTTTTGGAGTTGTTTGACACTGCTGGTTGCCAGTCACCACCTGCTGCATGGTAAGAACTTGTAAGACTTTGATTTGCTATACTGTGAGGGCTTGACCATCACTTCCCAGTAGTTCATAGGAACATTATTTTTGTATTTTGTTTCTTCTTTCTACTAATCATGACAGGATCCAGAGTCAATTCATGGGCTTTGTCGATCGTGGGAGATGTGCCATCACCTATCCAAATACCACAACCGTCACGAGAGGTGCACAAACATCCAAATGCACATGATCAGGTTAATGTTTCTATACCATCATTTAATGGCCGTTTTAGACCTGCTTTATATATTGAATGGTAGTTTGACATAAATAATATATTTGCTTCCCATAGTTTTGATGAAGTTAAAAAATTAAGGTTGCGGTTGGTTCTTTCACTGGTTATGCTTTAGTTTGGTGGAGTGAACATTGTCAGTTATACCCTTATCATGTACCTACTACTTGGGATGATTTAAAACTTGTGATGAGAGATAGATTTGTCGATGTTTATTATACTCGTGGCATGATTAAAAAACAACAACATTTGAAACAAGGTAGTGACACCATAACAAAATATTATGAGGATTTATGAACTACCTTGTTGCACTCATTTTTAGAGGAAAGTGAAGATGATTTTATGGATAGATTTTGGGGAGGATTAAACCATGATATTCAAGAGATGCTAATTCATGAATAGTTTTATCCTATGGACCGTTTGTTTCGTCTTTCTTGTAGTGCTGAACAGGAAATAAAACGACGTGTTGTCCATAGGGAGAATAAGCGCCAGGTGCACATTCCTAGAGATGATACCGTTGTTCCTTCCACTACTAGGCGTATTATGACAGACACATCCGTTGTTGTGAGGACTATATCACCTCCACCATGTGACACATCACCTCCGAGAGTGCCTACATCATCTGAGTTGATCATAAGAGGTAATGACAAAGGTACCGATCTTCGACCTCCACATGAGTATGATGACCATGCGATGAGCTATCCACTACTTTGATCACACCAGCTATTTTAGAGGAATATGTTCGTGATTTAACTTTGCCATGTCATCAAACAATTTTGAGTCAACCAATTGATTTAACTATTGACGCGAAAGAACCATTTGAATTAGTTAATAAAACAGATTTGGATCAAATACGTGTGAAAATAGTTGTGCCAATGTTTAATCATTTTGATATGACCTCTAATCTTGGTGATGGTTCATCAAGGTTGGGATGGTTTAGTGATGAGCATTGCCAATCATTTGTTACGATTAAGAGCTTCACTTATATATGAAAATTGAGTTGCAATATTTTTATGCCTTTGAATTCCTGTGACAATATATTGGCTTTACATTTCACGACTTTCTAAGGGTGCTCTTGTATAACTATGTTATATGTGCCACAACTGAGATCAGTAAAAATGGATGACATATACATATACAACATGTACACGTTGTCTCTTTTGTTAGTCATATTTCAGATTAAGCAACGCTGAGGACGGCTTTGTTTTCAAGAAGGGGAGGATGATAAGGATATGGTGTAATGCCCAGGATGCGACTATATCTCCTACGTGTTGAGGCACGAGTTAGAGACATAAGCGCATTCTGGAATGATCGCAAGCATGGTATCTTTGCACAACTCATGTAATGAACAGGGATGAAACAGTAAAATAATTGGCTTACACTCGACATGTCACACAATTAATTCAACATTCATACATTCATCCAAATAACACAGGGTCCGGCTATGGACGAAATCAACGAGAAAAGATACCATAACCACAAGTCTTGATCGCCCCTAGTAGGAACCACTACTGGTCATCGGAATACGTCAGATACATACGACCACGCTCTTCATCGAACTCCTAGTGAAGTTCTTGTCCATCTCCTGCGTTGTACTCAGCTGTACCTGCATCTGGTGTGTGTTGTAATCTGTGAGGCACAAGGACTCAGCAATCTCATTCCCGGGTATCAAATCTATCAAAGCCTTGTTTAAGCGTGGAGAGGTAATAAAGTGTGTGCAGCAAGCACTAAGCAACTAGCTTACGAATTCAGAGCGAGATGAGAATATGTGCCAACGGTCGCCAAAGATGATCAATAAGTGATCCTTGCTACTCACGTTCATGCATAACCCCACCGTGTTCACTTTCCGAAACCCCTTCGAAAATATACCATCATGGTTACTCACACAGGTAGTGTATTCTTAAGGATATGTGTCAAGTTATCTACAACCGAATATTAACAAATTCCCATCTGCCACGTAACTGCGGGCACGACTTTCGAAAGTTCATAACCCTGCAGGGGTGTCCCAACTTAGCCCATCAGAAGGTCATGATCTGCGGAGTCGCAACTCCATATTGGGAAGACCCGAGTATCCTCGGAATCCCATGCTCAAGATATTTCGACAAAGGTAAAACGAATCCAGCAAGACCTCCCGGCGTGCCGACACCCTGATAGTAGCCGCGCGTATCTCATCTCAGGCCACGACCGGATGGGACATCCTATAGGTATATACCAATCCTCGAGTTTCCCCGTGGTGGCCCCGCAGTCTGCCTAGTTTGGACCAACACTCATGAGGAGCACTGACCCGGGTTGTTGATCCAGAACTCGGGTTAATTACTCCCTATGCAAGTTTTAGTTGTTAGGCAAATGTCGTACCAAAGTTGGGCCTTGCTGGAAAAGCTTTAAGCAGTGTGAATTATCAAGGGGGGCCATAAACCCCAACCGTGTTAGGAACGCAAAATTAAGGAACATAACACCGGTTTATCGGGTCCTAAGACGGCATGAGTGGAACAAAACACCAAGCAGAAGGCCAAGCCTTCCACCCATTACCAATATATATGTGCATTATTAAATAAGATATATATTGTGTTATCCCAATAAAGAAGTCCAAACATGGAGCAATCTTTAACTTCACCTGCAACTAACAACGCTATAAGAGGGACTGAGCAAAAGCGTACTTAGCCAATCAACAGTTTGCTACGAAGGCGGTTAGAGTGTTTGATGGCAACATAGGAGGCTCCCAAGAGAAGAATGGGCATCGAGGCATAACTATAGAGCAAGAAAACTAGCAAAGCAAAGGTAGAGGTGATATCGGGGAACGGTCATCTTGCCTGGAATCCCGCAAGGAAGAAGAACGAGTCCACGAAGAAGACAAACGGACACAGTGAAACAAAACCTCACAACTCCGGAACGAAACCAAAGCTAACGAGAGAAGTATACCGGAAAGAAGCAAACAACACGGTTAACACACAAGCATAAAGATGGCATGAAGCACAAACAAGTATGATGCATGTCCGGTTTAATTATGCATGGCATTGGCAAAGTGCAACAAGCAAATCTACAAGTTAAGTGGAGCTCAATATGCAACGAGTTGCATATTGACAAAACACCACATTCAAACCTTTAGTTCGCTCTTGGTTATGAACCCAACAAGTTTAAATGTTCTTTAGCATGGCAAGAGCTGAAGCATAAGTAAACTACAATGTCTAAGCATTTTAAATGAGGCCGAAAATAACAACAACAATTCCGGAAAATCCCCATGTGCATATCTAGCATATTATAAGCAAACAACAATTTAAACATTTTAGTGTTGTTATCATGATGCGTATGACAAATGCAAGTGTTTAAGCAATTTTTAGTTAAAAGTTGAAATGAGCAAGTTATGGAGTATTTGTCACCATGGTGGAAAGAAAGGGTGCCACGGCGGCGATAACTGAAAATGATGCCATGGCAACATATCGGTTCCGGTAACTCGGTGAGATGCCGATGCAAAAGAAGGGTGGCGTGAGCGAGTCAAGCAAGATGGTGGGGTGCTCCCGGTTGTCGGGTTCCCATGAGACAACGGCATGCCAACAAGGAGGAACATGCAAGGACAACTCAGACACGGTGCAACAAGTGGAACATCTCATACAACTCAAGCATTCGTCCACGAGCACGTCTCGACGGTATACCTTGGAAGCATGTGGTTTGGGCTGGTACGAGATCGTCGAGGGAAGTAGTGGTACACGGGTCGTAGAGGAAGTAGTTGTTCATGGGGTCGTCGTCGATATAGTCGTACACGTCGACGGTAGCCGTTCACTTGATGGTAGTTGTACATGGGTCTTCAGCGGCGGTAGTGGTACACGTTTTCGTAGATGTCCATGTCGTCGATGCCATGGTACTTGGGGTCTTCGGACTTGCCGATCTCGTTGTTGTGACGGTAATCGTACACCGTCGTCGTGGTACTTGGCGCATCCAAGTTATCACGTACTTGACGTTTTGGTGTGGTAATCGTTCGGGTGGTCTTGTCGGATCCACGGCGACGGTAGTTGTACATGGACAACGTAGCCGTACTATGCGCCGGTCATCGGTAGTTGTACACATCGGAGAGGAACATGTCTTTGAGGAACTTGACGCATCATATAGTCAAGCATGGGTCAATAGAGGCATTGACGAATCTGTAGGGGTACTTGCACACAAGAGGAGAAGGTCTTGGCGTCCAGCGAACACGTATTGATACGGAGTATCCCATGATCATCCCCATGTTCACTCGACGAGACCTCAACTACACACAATTGGACACAAGGTTCACTCGCTCCTCTCTGAACCTCCACTTTCTACATGTGAGACATGCCTACTACCTCAAATATATGTGCTATGCATGTTCAGGAACACCCAAGGAGACCATGGAGAACCCAAGAACCAAGGCCAAGTGCGCGCGGAAGAGAAGGAAGAAGGGCCAGCACCTACAGGCCCCGGACATCCGGCCCCCAGGCCCGGACATCCGGCGCCCCGGACATCCGGGCCCTGGCCGGAAAGCCGGCGCCACTGTCCAGAAGACACCCGTGGCTCAACCCCTCCAGCCCGGACATCCGGCCCCTCGGCCCGGACATCCGGCGTCTCGGGAAGGCCCGGACATCCGGCCCCCGCCCGGACATCCGGCCCCTGTCTGCGCACAGTGTATCGGGCCTGAGGCCCATGTATCCCTCTCCCACTTACCCCTTCGTGGACCTAGACTATATATACTCCTCCCCCTCCTCCATTTGAGGGTTAGCTTAGGTTTAGCTCATTTGATACTATCTAGTGGTTCATCTCCTTGTGAGTGACTGCGGCCCCTCCACGGAGAAGATCCACTACGGATTCAGGACCTCCTTCATCGGAGAAGATCCCCAGGGATATCAAGACCTCCTCACGGAGAAGAACCGGTTACCCTTTGTATCGTCCCTTGTTGATCATGGATCTTGTATCTCTTTGTGTTTCGAGGATCTAGCATATGTGTGACTTGTTCTTGTTGGTTTGAGTGATTCTCTCGTGTTTCCCCTCGTGTTCCCTCTCGTGTTCTTCGTGTTCATCGTGGGATCCACTCCATTTCGTGAAAGATCCGCTGATTAGGGTTCCACTCTGTATCATATGGTATCATGAGCCACGGTTTCTCACGAATTTGGAGCCTCCCCACCGTTTTCTAGCCTTGTTTTGTTGTGTTCTTCCCCAAATTCGAAAATTCCCCACCAAAAATAGCCCCAAAAAATTTTGTGATCTGTTGGTTTGATGACATTTTGTTGATTTTGATCCGTGGATTTGCTTGGTTTCAAGTGGATCTAGCATTTCCCCAAGTTTCCCCATCTTTCCTCCACAAAATCCCTCAAATTTTGAGCCCCAAATCATCAATTTCCGCCCACAATTCGAAAAGTTCGTCCCGATTCAGATCTGGAAACTTCGGGCCGGACATCCGGGCCACTGGCCGGACATCCGGGCCATCGGGCCGGACATCCGGATCCTGGAGGGCAAAATCGCGCAGGTTTCTGGACATCAGGCCCCGGAAATCCGGGCTCCACCCCGGATGTCCGACCCCTGGGAATTTCAGCCACCCGTGTTTCACCGTTTTGTCCATAACTAATTCATCCGAACTCCGATTTCGACGTTCTTGAGCTCGTTTTGAAGCTCTTGACATCCCCCATAACACAAAAATACCACCATAATCATTTGACTCCATCATATTTTATGGATTTTGGCATCTTTGCCTAGGGCTTCCGCCATATCATCCACATAACCACCACCGACTTCCGCAACCTAACAAATTTTGTTCCCATAGCATTTGTGGTTGCTTGAGTAGTGATTTGAGTCTCCTAAGGTGTTTAGGCTACTTAGGGACCATTGCTTCTTCATCAACCACCACCACCACTTCCGCATACCCATTGCCATTATACATAGCCAACCCAACTTAACCAATTTTTGTTCGAGCTTGTTTGAGTTGTGGCTTGTGTCTCCTAAGGTGTTTCGGCTACTTAGGGACCGTGACTTCAACTCCAACATCATGTATAGCCCATCATTCCACTTCCGCAACCACCACGGCATGTCCGCTACCACCATTTGACATTTGTCCTTGAGATTTTGAGTTGTGGTTTTTCCGTTTCCTAAGGTGTTTCGGCTAATTAGGAACGGGTCTACATCAAGAGCACCACCTCTCATCATCGACACGGACGGTAACTTCGACGACATCATTGTATATTCCCTTGCAATTGCATTGTTAACCCCTAGCCCATTTTGCGTCACTTGCCTATCGAGACTAGCCTTTGAGTATTGCCGGCAACGTTACTTGTGCACATTAGTGATCATCGATCCGCCTCCCATTGCATACATACCATATCATCTTGGTATCATCATATCATCCCTTGTGTCACAAGATTGTTCCCGCATATACACAATTGCTATCTTGGTTTGTGCATCGTGGCCATATAAAAAAAAGAGAGAATAAAGCTTTTAAGCAAAAAGAGAAAGACAAAGAAGCTTGTAAGCAAGAGACATAGCATAGCATCATATGATATCATACTTGATCATTTTGGATCATACCACCGGAATACTATACATATAGCATACTTGGGATAGAAGTCGTTGCATACATTTGCATCTTATAGGTTGTGCACAAGTGTCGTATCCGCCTATAGAGCAATCGTGCTAGCGTCTCTCTTGAGTTGTGCAACACGAGCGTTTTCCGTGGACTCCACATTTTGTGCTCATTCCTTGGTTGCACGACCCCATCTATCTATCCGTGTGTGTGTTTCCGTGTGCCACATATTGCTATTGGTCTACTTGTTTCACTTGCGAATTTGTGAATCTCTTTCAACATTATTGACTCTTTCTAACATTTTGCATCAAATTTTTGTGCCACTATCCTCACCGAGCCACTCGATAAGCTTTACTTGCTAGGTGTGAGTGAACAAGTCCGGTACCAATTCCACTATTCTTTCATTTCACATTGAGTGAAACGGGATACATTCTCAACATTCGGAAAAGGTAACTTGGTATTGTTTATCTCATCTCCTACTCACCTTTGCTCGAGTCTTGTGATGGATAGGCAAAGCATTTTGATACGGAGTATCCCATGATCATCCCCATGTTCACTCGACGAGACCTCAACTACACACAATTGGACACAAGGTTCACTCGCTCCTCTCTGAACCTCCACTTTCTACATGTGAGACATGCCTACTACCTCAAATATATGTGCTATGCATGTTCAGGAACACCCAAGGAGACCATGGAGAACCCAAGGACCAAGGCCAAGTGCGCGCGGGAGAGAAGGAAGAAGGGCCAGCACCTACAGGCCCCGGACATCCGGCCCCCAGGCCCGGACATCCGGCGCCCCGGACATCCGGGCCCTGGCCGGAAATCCGGCGCCACTGTCCAGAAGACACCCGTGGCTCAACCCCTCCAGCCCGGACATCCGGCCCCTCGGCCCGGACATCCGGCGTCTCGGGAAGGCCCGGACATCCGGCCCCCGCCCGGACATCCGGCCCCTGTCTGCGCACAGTGTATCGGGCCTGAGGCCCATGTACCCCTCCCCCACTTACCCCTTCGTGGACCTAGACTATATATACTCCTCCCCCTCCTCCATTTGAGGGTTAGCTTAGGGATAGCTCATTTGATACTATCTAGTGGTTCATCTCCTTGTGAGTGACTGCGGCCCCTCTACGGAGAAGATCCACTACGGATTCAGGACCTCCTACATCGGAGAAGATCCCCAGGGATATCAAGACCTCCTCACGGAGAAGAACCGGTTACCCTTTGTATCGTCCCTTGTTGATCTTGGATCTTGTATCTCTTTGTGTTTCGAGGATCTAGCATATGTGTGACTTGTTCTTGTTGGTTTGAGTGATTCTCTCGTGTTTCCCCTCGTGTTCCCTCTCGTGTTCTTCGTGTTCATCGTGGGATCCACTCCATTTCGTGAAAGATCCGCTGATTAGGGTTCCACCCTGTATCATATGGTATCATGAGCCACGGTTTCTCACGAATTTGGAGCCTCCCCACCGTTTTCTAGCCTTGTTTCTTTGTGTTCTTCCCCAAATTCGAAAATTCCCCACCAAAAATAGCCCCAAAAAAATTTTGTGATCTGTTGGTTTGATGAAGTTTTGTTGATTTTGATCCATGGATTTGCTTGGTTTCAAGTGGATCTAGCATTTCCCCAAGTTTCCCCATCTTTCCTCCACAAAATCCGTCAAATTTTGCCCCCAAAATCATCAAATTCCGCCCACAAACGAGTTTGGAAGTCCCGATTCAGATCTGGAATCGTCGGGCCGGACATCCGGGCCATAGGCCGGACATCCGGGCCATCGGGCCGGACATCCGGGTCCCCGGCCGGACATCCGGCTCCTGGAGGGCAAAATCCCGCGCGGTTCTGGACATCAGGCCCCGGAAATCCGGCCCCGGCCCCGGATGTCCGACCCCTGGGAATTTCAGACTTTTTCATTTCACCGTTTTGTCCATAACTAATTCATCCGAACTCCGATTTCGACGTTCTTGAGCTCGTTTTAAAGCTCTTGACATCCCCCATAACACAAAAATACCACCATAATCATTTGACTCCATCATATTTTGTGGATTTTGGCATCTTTGCCTAGGGCCTCCACCTTATCATCCGCATAACCACCACCGACTTCCGCAACCTAACCATTTTGTCCCCCATAGCATTTGTGGTTGCTTGAGTAGTGATTTGAGTCTCCTAAGGTGTTTAGGCTACTTAGGGACCATTTCTTCTTCATCAACCACCACCACCACTTCCGCATACCCATTGCCATTATACATAGCCAACCCAACTTAACCATTTTTTGTTCGAGCTTGTTTGAGTTGTGGCTTGTGTCTCCTAAGGTGTTTCGGCTACTTAGGGACCGTGACTTCAACTCCAACATCATGTATAGCCCATCATTCCACTTCCGCAACCACCACGGCATGTCCGCTACCACCATTTGACATTTGTCCTTGAGATTTTGAGTTGTGGTTTTTCCGTTTCCTAAGGTGTTTCGGCTAATTAGGAACGGGTCTACATCAAGAGCACCACCTCTCATCATCGACACGGACGGTAACTTCGACGACATCATTGTATATTCCCTTGCAATTGCATTGTTAACCCCTAGCCCATTTTTGCGTCACCTACCTATCGAGACTAGCCATTTGAGTATTGCCGGCAACGTGACTTGTGCACATTAGTGATCATACTCCCATATCATACATACCATATCACCGAGGTGCATATCTTCGTATCATCTCTTGTGACACAAGGTTGTCATCCCATATACTCAATTGCTATCTTGGTTCGTGAAGTTTTGCATGACAAAAGAGCTCAAAAGAGAAAGAGCCAAACAAGCTTTTAAGCATAAAGAAAAAGATACGCAAAGAGCTTTTAAGCAAGAACCATAGCATCATACTACATTAAGATTGTCATACTCGATCATTTTGGATCATACCACCGGAATACCATACATATAGCATACTTGGGATAGAAGTCGTTGCATTTTGCATAGTAGGTTGTGCACAAGTTCGTATCCGCCTATTGTGCAATCGCGCTAGCGTCTCTCTAGTGTTGTGTAACAAGAGCATTTTCGTGGATTCCACATTTTGGCTCACCCCTTGGTTGCACGACCCCATCTATCTATCCGTGTGTGTGTTTCCGTGTGCCACCCATATTGCTATTGGTCTTCTTGTTTCACTTGCGAATTTGTGAATCCTTTTCAACTTTATTGAGTCTTGCTAACATTTTGCATCAAATTTTTGTGCCACTATCCTCACCGAGCTCCACCATAAGCTTTACTTGTGTAGGTGTGAGAAACCGACAAGAATTGGTACCAATTGTGCTATTTCCTTGTTCCACATTTGAGTGATCATTGATCCATCTTCAACATCGGTCAAGGTACATTTGGTCTAGTTCTTCTCTTTCTCCCACTCATACTTGCTAGCGTCTTGTGATGGATAGGCAAGGCATTTCATCTCCGGTCTTCGACATCGACGGCGCGAACAAGGAAATCCACGCGAAAACCATCGGACTACAACGAGAAATGCAAGAGTGCTTGGGCAACATCGCCATCGAACTACGACACTCCAAGATAAGGACAATGGCTTCCTTCGACGACATGTGCGACTCCTTCAACAAACAAATGGCGGAGCTCCGACACTTGGTGGTCGATTACAAGTCTTCTTCCCCTTCGTCATCCTCTCGGCGGCGACGTTCAAGTCACAAGTCTTCGGAGCGCAAACATGATGCAAGTGCAAATCTTCCACGTCCACACCGCCATGGCGACCATCGACATCGTCATGAAGGGCAGGTCACCTCCAAGCATCATGTGCACAACGACGATGAACGACATCTACCAAGAGCTCAAGCACGACAACGACATCATCATCATGAAGATGCTCGACAAACGCATATCTCCAAGTCCGAAGAAGCTCTACATCACGCCAAGGCCAAGCTTCAAGAGCAAAAGAGAAGACCGCGAGACAAGAAAACCCAAGATGGAGCTACGGCTACAACCACCACTTCGGCATCTTCGCCAAGTGCTATCAAGGCATCTTCGCCTTCGGACGTACGGCATCTTCGCCTACTTCCCATGAGTTCGCCTACATCGACATCTCCAACTACAAGGCGAGCACCTACGAGCGAGGGTGACACTTCCATCTTCGGAAGCTCCCCACATCAAGACGGCGACAAGACGGTCGATCAAGGGCCATCCCCTTCGACTACGGCATTCACCTTTGGAGGCGTTATGGATGAGGTGGCGAAAGGAGTTGAGTTTGGAGACGTTTGCACCTACATCTCTCCGACACCCATATATCATGAGATGCCCCAATTTCCATGTGAGGAGAGCCACCACCACATGAGTGACATGAGTGACTCCACCATATGTGACATTGAGTGCATTTCCTATGAGAGGATGAGTGTGACCACCACTAGCCCCACACATGAGAGCATGCCACACATCCTATGTGAGGTTGAGAGCCATTTGAGTGACTCCACCAACCATACGAGTGAGAGCATCCACGAGGGAGTGAGTGAGCCACAACACTTAGTGAGTGAGGTAGTTGATAGGGCATGTGAGGCCACTATGATTTCTAACGACTTAACCTCTACTCCGAGTGTGTTTTCGTTGGTGCTAGGTCTCCTACATGACGATATGCCTACCCTCGACGAGTCCATCCCTCCAATGGACAACTCGATGGCCATGGTGGAAGAAGATGTACCCCCCACATGGTACCATCAAGTTGCAACCTCACCTACAATACATGAGCGATGCTCCAAAGGTAACATAGGTGATGGTGCTTCTTTCATCCCACTTGTGGACTATATCACCAATGATTGCTTGCATGATGTTGATTCACCTATGACCATGCTTCATGCTAGTGCAACTTCCTCATGTCTTGACTTACCTATTTATGATGAATATGATGATGAGCATGTTGAGTTGCCTAGTTGTGATGCTATGCTCCATAGGATATCATGTGAAAATTCTTTTGGTCACATCATGTTTGATAATCCTTTGAACTTGTCATATGCTATGAGTGAGATCTCCCATGTTGTATCATTGCAATCTCAACATAGTAACTATGCATGCCAAATTAAAGTAAATCCTATTTGCACTTGTGGCATAGATGACAATATGATGGTCATTGGCTTGTGTTTCTCTTGCGATGATATTGCCATGCTTCCTTTACATGATTTGCGCAATTCATTAACTATGCCATGCCATGATCACATTGTTCCAAATATGCTTTGCTTTGGATGTTATCAATATTCTCCATGTGATGTTCCCATGAATGCTATTGAGGAGACCCCCATAGTTTCCTCATACATACTAGGAGATCTTGATGCTTTCCATACCTTGCATGATTACCATGATTGTGTGCGCCATATGCATTACATGAATAACAATGCTCTACCTACTTGTCATGATGCATTACACAATTTGAGTCTCCATTATGCTATACATAACAACAAACCTCTCATGATGGATGACATGTTTCTATATCACGCATCTCATTTATTTGAGCATTGGATATTATGTGCTAACCAACACTTGCACGTGCGCATCATGATGGATGATGTGTACATATACCACGCACATACACTTTTTCCTTTGCCTTTGTCTTGTGTAGGTACTTTTGCAAACTCGTCAACCTCACAATCCCATGAGTTGACGAAAAGAGCTCTTGAGAGCAACGATGGCTTGGGATTCCGTGGAATCTCCTTACCACCATTCTCTTCGCACAACCACTACGCGCCTCTCTTTTACTTGGCTCTCACACGGCTATGGGCTATTTGCCACTTCTCACATTATGCCCATACTATCGTGTTCACTTTGCATGTTATGCCTCTTGCTATGACTTTGCCATGCAATTGTGACCCTTGCTTGCCTTTACACATGATTCACCATTATGTTACTTATATGTGTATTTGCATGCTTGATGGAGATACTTGTAGCTACTACCATGATTTCTTTGTGCCCCATGCTATCGTTGATTCTTGTGTTGGGAGAGTCATGATACTTCATTGCTATTTACATAGGACTTCTTGCCACCACAATGATGAGACTTTGCCCATACCTTGCTTTCATGCTTGTGATATGCCATGTGCATTATTCATGTCTCCTATTTGCACACATGCCATGATTGCCATGATTACTTCTAGTATGTTGCATCTTTGCACTACTAGCTTGCTTGACTTGATCACTATGCTTGTTTGCTATGTTGCATCACCCATGTTCCTCTCTTACTTGCTTTCTTGGGTTGATGACATATATGTTCATGCCACTCACATGATATATATTGATCATTGTCACTTGCCTCCAATGGTTGCTTCTCTCATATTCACTTATAGTGAGTGCAACCGTGCGATGCTTGTTGATATTGGAGACTTTGACACCCTTCTTGTGATGCATACTTGCTTGATTGAGCCTGTTGCACTTGGTTGTTCTCGCATCTTATGCCTACATACCATGCACCACACCCTTGTACTTTCTTATGATAAGAATGATGCAAGCACTTGTTGGGTATTTTCCCGCACGAATGCTAGGTTTTGCATTTTGGCTAACCTCATTTGTTTTTCTGAGTGTTTGTCATGTTCTTTCATTTTGAAGGATTCACAAGGCGGTACCATCACAAGGCATCTTTGGCATGTGAAGGCATACACGTTGCGCGACACCAACATCTTCGAGAAATTCCTAAAGGTGAATTCCTTCTTTGTGAGCCATCCTCACTTATGCATATTGGATGGGCCATACTTTCATTGTTGTTTCCTTCTTCTTGTCTACATGATACATCTACGGGATGGAGGACCGACATTGAAGATGGACCCTTTGGATGCACCTTCGGACCTTCACTCATGCCACGACATCGAGCATTGGTATATCAAAACTCCTTTGGCACATTGCACCAAAACCTTCATATTTGTTGATTGTGTGCTCACATGCCATGCTCCATGGACAAATCATACCCATGACAATTTTGCACCGTATGCATGGATTGACTCACATTATGATTGCCTTGTTGCATCTTGTATTCCCATGTCATCCATGATATATGAGCTTGTGCATTTCCTTAGCAAATTTGTTGTGATCTTTCTTGATGGCATATTCATACATCATGATCATATTGTCCTCCATCAATTGCATGATAACATACACATATTGAGCATCCATTGCCATGTTCATGCTCTTGATAAACCATCACATTATGACATCATTTTGCATAATGGTCGCATTGATCACATTCACAACACCTTGGTGTGCACCACAAATGCATTTGATCACATGAATGCTTTACATATCATACTATATCATCTGGTTAAGCTTCATGTACCTTGTCACACGGACTCATTCTTACATGATGGACACTTTGTGTGCGCTAACCATTGTATTTCCAAGTGTCCTTTGTGTTTGCTCATTTTGCATGTACCACATACCGGAGACACCTTGGAGTACTTGGACTGCAACATGCCCTCAACTTCGTCCAACTACAAGTCCGTTTACGACTACCGTTTCCATGGTGATGAGGTTTTTGATCCGAGGTCGGATCTTTCCCAAGGGAGGGGAGATGATACGGAGTATCCCATGATCATCCCCATGTTCACTCGACGAGACCTCAACTACACACAATTGGACACAAGGTTCACTCACTCCTCTCTGAACCTCCACTTTCTACATGTGAGACATGCCTACTACCTCAAATATATGTGCTATGCATGTGCAGGAACACCCAAGGAGACCATGGAGAACCCAAGAACCAAGGCCAAGTGCGCGCGGAAGAGAAGGAAGAAGGGCCAGCACCTTCAGGCCCCGGACATCCGGCCCCCAGGCCCGGACATCCGGCGCCCCGGACATCCGGGCCCTGGCCGGAAATCCGGCGCCACTGTCCAGAAGACACCCGTGGCTCAACCCCTCCAGCCCGGACATCCGGCCCCTCGGCCCGGACATCCGGCGTCTCGGGAAGGCCCGGACATCCGGCCCCCGCCCGGACATCCGGCCCCTGTCTGCGCACAGTGTATCGGGCCTGAGGCCCATGTATCCCTCTCCCACTTACCCCTTCGTGGACCTAGACTATATATACTCCTCCCCCTCCTCCCTTTGAGGGTTAGCTTAGGTTTAGCTCATTTGATACTATCTAGTGGTTCATCTCCTTGTGAGTGACTGCGGCCCCTCCACGGAGAAGATCCACTACGGATTCAGGACCTCCTTCATCGGAGAAGATCCCCAGGGATATCAAGACCTCCTCACGGAGAAGAACCGGTTACCCTTTGTATCGTCCCTTGTTGATCATGGATCTTGTATCTCTTTGTGTTTCGAGGATCTAGCATATGTGTGACTTGTTCTTGTTGGTTTGAGTGATTCTCTCGTGTTTTCCCTCGTGTTTCCTCTCGTGTTTCCCCCGTTTCCCTTTGTGTTCTTCGTGTTCATCGTGGGATCCCCTCCATTTCGTGAAAGATCCGCTGATTAGGGTTCCACCCTGTATCATATGGTATCATGAGCCACGGTTTCTCACGAATTTGGAGCCTCCCCACCGTTTTCTAGCCTTGTTTTGTTGTGTTCTTCCCCAATTTCGAAAATCCCCACCAAAAATAGCCCCAAAAAAAAATTTGTGATCTGTTGGTTTGATGAGATTTTGTTGATTTTGATCCGTGGATTTGCTTGGTTTCAAGTGGATCTAGCATTTCCCCAAGTTTCCCCATCTTTCCTCCACAAAATCCGTCAAATTTTGCCCCCAAAATCATCAAATTCCGCCCACAAACGAGTTTGGAAGTCCCGATTCAGATCTGGAATCGTCGGGTCGGACATCCGGGCCATAGGCCGGACATCCGGGCCATCGGGCCGGACATCCGGGTCCCCGGCCGGACATCCGGCTCCTGGAGGGCAAAATCCCGTGCGGTTCTGGACATCAGGCCCCGGAAATCCGGACCCGACCCCGGATGTCCGACCCCTGTAATTTCAGACTTTTCCGTTTCACCGTTTTGTCCATAACTAATTCATCCGAACTCCGATTTCGACGTTCTTGAGCTCGTTTTGAAGCTCTTGACTTCCCCCATAACACAAAAATACTACCATAATCATTTGACTCCATCATATTTTTGGGACTTTGGCATCTTTGCCTAGGGCTTCCACCATATCATCCGCATAACCACCACCGACTTCCGCAACCTAACCAATTTTGTTCCCATAGCATTTGTGGTTGCTTGAGTAGTGATTTGAGTCTCCTAAGGTGTTTAGGCTACTTAGGGACCATTGCTTCTTCATCAACCACCACCACCATTTCCGCATACCCATTGCCCATTATACATAGCCAACCAAACTTAACCCAATTTTGTTGAGCTTGTTTGAGTTGTGGCTTGTGTCTTCTAAGGTGTTTCGGCTACTTAGGGACCGTGACTTCAACTCCAACATCATGTATAGCCCATCATTCCACTTTCGCAACCACCACGGCATGTCCGCTACCACCATTTGACATTTGTCCTTGAGATTTTGAGTTGTGGTTTTTCCGTTTCCTAAGGTGTTTCGGCTAATTAGGAACGGGTCTACATCAAGAATACCGCCTCTCATCATCGACTCGGACGGTAACCTCGACGACATCATTGTATATTCCCCTTGCAATTGCATTGTTAACCCCTAGCCCATTTTGCGTCACTTGCCTATCGAGACTAGCCTTTGAGTATTGCCGGCAACGTTACTTGTGCACATTAGTGATCATCGATCCGCCCTTCCATTGCATACATACCATATCATCTTGGTATCATCATATCATCCCTTGTGTCACAAGATTGTTCCCGCATATACACAATTGCTATCTTGGTTTGTGCATCGTGGCCATATAAAAAAAAGAGAATAAAGCTTTTAAGCAAAAAGAGAAAGACAAAGAAGCTTGTAAGCAAGAGACATAGCATAGCATCATATGATATCATACTTGATCATTTTGGATCAAAGCACCGGAACATCATACACATAGCATACTTGGGATAGAAAGTTCATACATTTTGCATCTTATAGGTTGTGCACAAGTGTCGTATCCGCCTATAGAGCAATCGTGCTAGCGTCTCTCTTGAGTTGTGCAACACGAGCGTTTTCCGTGGATTCCACATTTTGGCTCATTCCTTGGTTGCACGACCCCATCTATCTATCCGTGTGTGTGTTCCCGTGTGCCACCCATCTTGCTATTGGTCTACTTGTTGCATTTGCAAATTTCTGAATCTTTTTCAACATTATTGAGTCTTGCTAACATTTTCCTTCAATTTTTGTGCCACTATCCTCACCGAGCTCCACCATAAGCTTTACTTGTGTAGGTGTGAGAAACCGACAAGAATTGGTACCAATTGTGCTATTTCCTTGTTCCACATTTGAGTGATCATTGATCCATCTTCAACATCGGTCAAGGTACATTTGGTCTAGTTCTTCTCTTTCTCCCACTCATACTTGCTAGCGTCTTGTGATGGATAGGCAAGGCATTTCATCTCCGGTCTTCGACATCGACGGCGCGAACAAGGACATCCACGAGAAAACCATCGGACTACAACGAGAAATGCAAGCGTGCTTGGGCAACATCGCCATCGAACAACGACACTTCGCGACAAGGACAATGGCTTCCTTCGACGACATGTGCGACTCCTTCAACAAACAAATGGCGGAGCTCCGACACTTGGTGGTCGATTACAAGTCTTCTTCCCCTTCGTCATCCTCTCGGCGGCGACGTTCAAGTCACAAGGCTTCGGAGCGCAAACATGATGCAAGTGCAAGTCTTCCACGGCCACACCGCCATGGCGACCATCGACATAGTCATGAAGGGAAAGTCACCTCCAAGCATCATGTGCACGACGACGACGAACGACATCTACCAAGAGCTCAAGCACGACAACGACATCATCATCATGAAGATGCTCGACAAACGCATATCTCCAAGTCCGAAGAAGCTCTACATCATGTGATACGGAGTATCCCATGATCATCCCCATGTTCACTCGACGAGACCTCAACTACACACAATTGGACACAAGGTTCACTCGCTCCTCTCTGAACCTCCACTTTCTACATGTGAGACATGCCTACTACCTCAAATATATGTGCTATGCATGTTCAGGAACACCCAAGGAGACCATGGAGAACCCAAGAACCAAGGCCAAGTGCGCGCGGAAGAGAAGGAAGAAAAGCCAGCATCTACAGGCCCCGGACATCCGGCCCCCAAGCCCGGACATCCGGCGCCCCTTCACAGAAGCGAGCACCGCAAGCCCGGACATCCGGCCCCATGCCTCGGACATCCGGCTCCACTGGAAGCCCCGGACATCCGGCCCCTTCGCCGGAAATCCGGCCCCTCATCACAGAAGGCAACCGAAGCCGGCCACGCTCAGCCCGGACATCCGGCCAGAGGCCCGGACATCCGGCTCCTCGCGAGCCGCCGGACATCCGGCCCTCGGCCCGGACATCCGGCGCCTGCCTGCGCGCAGAGACGGGCCTGAGGCCCATGTATCCCTCTCCCACTTACCCCTTCGTGGACCTAGACTATATATACTCCTCCCCCTCCTCCATTTGAGGGTTAGCTTAGGTTTAGCTCATTTGATACTATCTAGTGGTTCATCTCCTTGTGAGTGACTGCGGCCCCTCCACGGAGAAGATCCACTACGGATTCAGGACCTCCTTCATCGGAGAAGATCCCCAGGGATATCAAGACCTCCTCACGGAGAAGAACCGGTTACCCTTTGTATCGTCCCTTGTTGATCATGGATCTTGTATCTCTTTGTGTTTCGAGGATCTAGCATATGTGTGACTTGTTCTTGTTGGTTTGAGTGATTCTCTCGTGTTTCCCCTCGTGTTCCCTCTCGTGTTCTTCGTGTTCATCGTGGGATCCACTCCATTTCGTGAAAGATCCGCTGATTAGGGTTCCACTCTGTATCACGTATGGCCGGACACGAGGTTGGCCGGTCGGATGTAGGAGGCTCAGGGCGAGAGGAGCAGATGGAGGCTCGGGCTCCTCGAGCCATGGGGATGGCCAGCAACATGCAGTTGCGGGAGGCCGAGGGGAGTGGTGAGGTGGACGGAGGAGCAGCACGAAAGAGCAGCAGAGGGACGAAGTAGCCAGCATCATCCTTGACTTGGAGCAGAGACAGCGCGCACATGAAAGGTTGTCGAGGTGGAGATGGGTCATCGGTGTCCGTGGCAGGAGGAGAAGAAGACGGCAGAGTCGTGGCAGTGCTGGAGGTCGGGGTCGTCGCCGGTGGAGCACTTGGAGCGGCCCGACCCGGCGAGGAGGCAGGGGCTCGTCCTGGAGATGGTTGCTGGCGGGACGAAGCTCCGGTGGTGGAAGGAAGTGGAGCGCAGCGCGAGCGATGCGAAGGGTTCCAGGACGTGGCAGCAAAGTTGCGGACCACGATCGAGCACAGCTCAATGCAGAGGCATCGGAGGCGGCAACAGCTTGCTCCGGGTGGTGAGGAACTGCAGGCGGCGGCGCACGCGAGGACGACGGCGGCTTCGACGCCCTATGCGGAGGCGGCGCATGTAGGGGAGCGGGAGCCGTGGTGTGCATATGCGGAGAAGGAAGGAGGCAGGGGAGTCAGTGAGGGTGGAGGTGCAGCACGGGGCAGGGGCTCGCTCCTCCCTGTGTGCGTGTGATGGCAGACGAGGGAGAGGAGGACGAAGGGAGAGGGAGGGGATCGAGCCAGAGAAGTAGCTGCGCTGCGGGATGGAACAAGGGAGAGAGCGAGAGGAGCGGGTCGGGGTAGGGTTAGGTTTCGGTTGGGCCTTGGGCCAAGGTGTAGTTGGGCCTAGGGGGAGCAGGCCGGCTTGGCTGCTCGCTCCCTTCTCCTTTTTACCTTCTGTTTATTCAAATAAACAGATTTTTATGAGGAAAAGGCTAGGGTTTTTGGGAAGGAAAATGAGAAAAAAATAAACATATCTATGAACTCCTGGATTTGCGCACTATTTGAATAAATTGCTCTGGCAATTTTTAGAGACTGTAATTCAGCCAAATTTGAAACACTTTCAAATTTGAATAAATTGAAAGTCTAACCAGAACATGTCTAAAAGGTATGAACATTGGACGACAGGTTCTTGGCATGGTTTAGATATTTTTGAAATAGAGTGAACATAGTTAGGAAGCTGAAAGAATGCTACAAGAAATTGGAATGAAAACAAAGAAGAAAAGGAAGTTTGGCTTGGGGATCTTTAAACTTGGTGAAACTTGTTGGAACTTGAGCAAAAGATGTCAGACGGGGGAAAAGAGAAGGAGAAGATGATGAAGAAGAAGTTGCAATGCGCAAGAACAAGTAAAATAAAACAAGAACAACAATAATGTGGACAAGATGCATGATGCAAAACAAAATAAAACACACAGCGATCATGAAATAGCAGGAAGTCTTCTGGGGCGTCGGTCTTGGGGCGTCACAACTCTTCCACACTAACAGAGGATCTCGACCCGAGATCCTGGAGATGGCACGGATTGAAACAGACAAGGAAGAGGTAAAACAAAGTTGCTTCTCTGACGAACGAGTGAAACCAACAAACCTTGAGAGGTTGAACAACTTGAAAGAAAGAATACAACAGAGATGAACGAGATTACAAACAGTCCATTAGCAAAGAGGAACATGGGACATTATGAGAACCTTGTAGGTTGAAAGACATGAAACACGAGCTTAGGGGTCACGGAAAGAATTTCAAAACCACTCCGATTAAAACAAGATGGAGAAGGAATGAGAACGAAATAATTTGGACAACATTCCGACTGTGAATGGAAGGAATTGAACATGAACTTGCCAAGTTGGGATGATACTTGATGAAATCAACAACACACTGCCTCCGAAACAATTGAAAGAATGACACAAAGGTAAGAAGGTTTCAGACAACACTCGGTTGAAAAGAGAGGCAAAACTTGATAAGATGAGTGAACTAGAATGGAGGTCACAACAATCCCGATAAGTGGAATGGCAAGGAAAAGAACATGATCTTGACAAAAAGAGATGATGGAATGAAGATATCAATATTACAATACCTCCGGAACAAAAGAATAGAAGCCAGATTGTTAGGAATAAGGAAAGTAGAAGAAAATGATAACTTCTCCCACATATGAATTTGGAAAGCATCCTTACGAAGAAGAGTTGAACGGAGTTGTTGAAAATAAAAAACAACAAAAGAATAAGCTTGTTGTGGGCTTAAGGAAAACATCTCAAAATTATGAGGTGACTACTGGCCACTAACGGAAACCAATTGTTGCTAGAGATCAACAAAGAGATGAAAACTCTTTCACCGAGAGGATAAATGAAGAATTTGGGTCATTTATAAGCACCACAATAGCAACAATCTTTAGGGAAAGCTTTTAGGTGAGATACAACCCAAGATTACTCCAACGAATAAATTAAAGGGTTGGAAAGATCTCCTGAACGATGAAAATGGTGGGTTTAAATATCTCATTCCTGACAACCTATGAATCACGAAACATGAAAGAAATTGTCAAAATGACATACCACCATCTCAAATGATAAGGTAGAAATAATTGCACTTCAAAATGCAAGATGAAGAATACTTGAGCTTCTCCAACAAGAATCTTGAAGAACACTCAGGATGAATTAAATCATGATGAACCACCAAAAGAACTCCGGTAACAAAAGGATGAGAAGTGAAGGATGAAAAGAATAAGATTGAAGCTTTGTAATGATTTAGATGGATCTTCGTGATGAGATAATGAGAAAATTTGGAACTCTGGAAAGAAAGATGAAACACTTGCAACCGAGAATATGATATGGTGAACAAGCTCCGAAAAGGAGTAATTAATCATTTCGAGGAAATATGAATATGATTTACTGTATGCTTATCCTTCATCAAATTAAATTGATGACAAGCAACGGATTTGGCATACTACCTATTCTCGTTGCAAAGAATTCAAGAGAGATCTTGCATAATCTTGATAAAGTATTCAATGAATCACCGGTAGGATTATGAAAAGAACAAATGAATAGATACGATAAAAACGGAAGAGTAATCTTGAATGAACCACCATAAGAATATGGAGATGAACGAAGAGGCATCAATTAAGAATAGTTGGAGGACGAAGTTGAAAACTGAGAACAAAAAATCTTCTGAAATGATGGCCTTCGAAGGATCGAGAAATGAAAAGAACTCATGAATTTCTCTGCGGACATGAAAACAATTCCCATAATTGAAACAATTATGAGGATGGCATGAAGCTGGAATCATGAATCTTTGGAAGAACGGGTAAGGATTCAAGAGTAACTCTTCTTCGGTCTTCAAAACCTGAGAATGACGACGAGATACACCACCCTGAATTGTTGAGGCACTCCGGAATGAAGAATTAGAAGGTTGAACCAACGATGAAAGAATTTCAAAGCGATCTGGGAGAAGGCATATGGCTGATATAATCCATACTTATGTCACACTTTGAAAAGAATTCCGTAATAACTCTGAATAATTAGAGGAGTCAGGTAAGATCCTTGAAAAATACCTATGGCTTAGGGCCCACTCAAAAGAAATCACCGTTGAAAAAGATTGCTTAAGACATATTGCACCGGTTGAATTAAATGGCTTGAATAAGATAACAACCTCAAAATAGCTTGAACGGATTAAGAATTGAAACACAAATCTTCCGAGATATCTTGAACACTCCGGAGAAGAATTGGAGAGAGTTGAATAAACAAGAGAGACTTCGCATAAGAGATTTCAACATGGGAAAACATGTGAAACAAAAGGAAGAGATATGATCATGACCGAAGCTTGAATTTAGTCCACCGGAGAAGAAAAAGTGAACGAAGAATGATGAACTTGAATCTTCCTAAGCATCTTGATACGGAGTATCCCATGATCATCCCCATGTTCACTCGACGAGACCTCAACTACACACAATTGGACACAAGGTTCACTCGCTCCTCTCTGAACCTCCACTTTCTACATGTGAGACATGCCTACTACCTCAAATATATGTGCTATGCATGTTCAGGAACACCCAAGGAGACCATGGAGAACCCAAGGACCAAGGCCAAGTGCGTGCGGGAGAGAAGGAAGAAGGGCCAGCACCTACAGGCCCCGGACATCCGGCCCCCAGGCCCGGACATCCGGCGCCCCGGACATCCGGGCCCTGGCCGGAAATCCGGCGCCACTGTCCAGAAGACACCCGTGGCTCAACCCCTCCAGCCCGGACATCCGGCCCCTCGGCCCGGACATCCGGCGTCTCGGGAAGGCCCGGACATCCGGCCCCCGCCCGGACATCCGGCCCCTGTCTGCGCACAGTGTATCGGGCCTGAGGCCCATGTATCCCTCTCCCACTTACCCCTTCGTGGACCTAGACTATATATACCCCTCCACCTCCTCCTAGTTAGGGTTAGCTTGGTGATAGCTCATTTGATACTATCTAGTGGTTCATCTCCTTGTGAGTGACTGCGGCCCCTCCACGGAGAAGATCCACTACGGATTCAGGACCTCCTTCATCGGAGAAGATCCCCAGGGATATCAAGACCTCCTCACGGAGAAGAACCGGTTACCCTTTGTATCGTCCGTTGTTGATCATGGATCTTGTATCTCTTTGTGTTTCGAGGATCTAGCATATGTGTGACTTGTTCTTGTTGGTTTGAGTGATTCTCTCGTGTTTTCCCTCGTGTTCCCTCTCGTGTTCTTCGTGTTCATCGTGGGATTCCCTCCATTTCGTGAAAGATCCGCTGATTAGGGTTCCACCCTGTATCATATGGTATCATGAGCCACGGTTTCTCACGAATTTGGAGCCTCCCCACCGTTTTCTAGTCTTGTTTTGTTGTGTTCTTCCCCAAATTCGAAAATTCCCCACCAAAAATAGCCCCAAAAAATTTTGTGATCTGTTGGTTTGATGACATTTTGTTAATTTTGATCCGTGGATTTGCTTGGTTTCAAGTGGATCTAGCATTTCCCCAAGTTTCCCCATCTTTCCTCCACAAAATCCCTCAAATTTTGAGCCCCAAATCATCAATTTCCGCCCACAATTCGAAAAGTTCGTCCCGATTCAGATCTGGAAACTTCGGGCCGGACATCCGGGCCACTGGCCGGACATCCGGGCCATCGGGCCGGACATCCGGCTCCTGGAGTGAAAAATCCCGCGCGGTTCTGGACATCCGGCCCCGGAAATCCGGCCCCGGCCCCGGATGTCCGACCCCTGGGATTTCAGCCACCCGTGTTTCACCGTTTTGGCCATAACTAATTCATCCGAACTCCGATTTCGACGTTCTTGAGCTCGTTTTAAAGCTCTTGACATCCCCCATAACACAAAAATACCACCATAATCATTTGACTCCATCATATTTTGTGGATTTTGGCATCTTTGCCTAGGGCTTCCACCATATCATCCACAAAACCACCACCGACTTCCGCAACCTAACAAATTTTGTCCCCCATAGCATTTGTGGTTGCTTGAGTAGTGATTTGAGTCTCCTAAGGTGTTTAGGCTACTTAGGGACCATTGCTTCTTCATCAACCACCACCACCACTTCCGCATAGCCTAGTCCACCATACATAGCCAACCCAACTTAACCAAATTTTTGTTCAAGCTTGTTTGAGTTGTGGCTTGTGTCTCCTAAGGTGTTTCGGCTACTTAGGGACCGTGACTTCAACTCCGACATCGTGTATAGCCCATCATTCCTCTTCCGCAACCACCACGGCATTGCCGCTACCACCATTTGATATTTGTCCTTGAGATTTTGAGTTGTGGTTTTTCCGTTTCCTAAGGTGTTTCGGCTAATTAGGAACGGGTCTACATCAAGAGCACCACCTCTCATCATCGACACGGACGGTAACTTCGACGACATCTTTGTATATTCCCTTGCAATTGCATTGTTAACCCCAAGACCATTTTTGCGTCACCTACCTATCGAGACTAGCCATTTGAGTATTGCCGGCAACGTGACTTGTGCACATTAGTGATCATACTTCCCATATCATACATACCATACCACCGTGGTGCATATCTTGGTATCATCTCTTGTGACACAAGGTTGTCATCGCATATACTCAATTGCTATCTTGGTTCGTGAAGTTTTGCATGAGAAAAGAGCTCAAAAGAGAAAGAGCCAAACAAGCTTTTAAGCACAAAGAAAAACATACGCAAAGAGCTTTTAAGCAAGAACCATAGCATCATACTACATTAAGATTGTCATACTCGATCATTTTGGACCATACCACCGGAATACCATACATATAGCATACTTGGGATAGAAGTCGTTGCATTTTGCATAGTAGGTTGTGCACAAGTTCGTATCCGCCTATTGTGCAATCGTGCTAGCGTCTCTCTAGTGTTGTGCAACAAGAGCATTTTCGTGGATTCCACATTTTGGCTCACCCCTTGGTTGCACGACCCCACTTATCTATCCGTGTGTGTGTTTCCGTGTGCCACCCATATTGCTATTGGTCTTCTTGTTTCACTTGCGAATTTGTGAATCTTTTTCAACATTATTGAGTCTTGCTAACATTTTGAATCAAATTTTTGTGCCACTATCCTCACCGAGCTCCACCATAAGCTTTACTTGTGTAGGTGTGAGAAACCGACAAGAATTGGTACCAATTGTGCTATTTCCTTGTTCCACATTTGAGTGATCATTGATCCATCTTCAACATCGGTCAAGGTACATTTGGTCTAGTTCTTCTCTTTCTCCCACTCATACATGCTAGCGTCTTGTGATGGATAGGCAAGGCATTTCATCTCCGGTCTTCGACATCGACGGCGCGAACAAGGACATCCACGCGAAAACCATCGGACTACAACGAGAAATGCAAGAGTGCTTGGGCAACATCGCCATCGAACAACGACACTTCCAGACAAGGACAATGGCTTCCTTCGACGACATGTGCGACTCCTTCAACAAACAAATGGCGGAGCTCCGACACTTGGTGGTCGATTACAAGTCTTCTTCCCCTTCGTCATCCTCTCGGCGGCGACGTTCAAGTCACAAGTCTTCGGAGCGCAAACATGATGCAAGTGCAAGTCTTCCACGTCCACACCGCCATGGCGACCATCGACATCGTCATGAAGGGCAAGTCACCTCCAAGCATCATGTGCACGACGACGACGAACGACATCTACCAAGAGCTCAAGCACGACAACGACATCATCATCATGAAGATGCTCGACAAGCGCATACCTACAAGTCCGAAGAAGCTCTACATCATGCCAAGCCAAAGCTTCAAGAGCACATAAGAAGACCGCGAGACAAGCACACCCAAGAAGGAGCTACGGCTACAACCACCACTTCGGCATCTTCGCCAAGTGCTATCAAGGCATCTTCGCCAAGTGCTATCAAGGCATCTTCGCCTTTGGATGTACGGCATCTTCGCCTACTTCCCATGAGTTCGCCTACATCGACGTCTTCATCATCAAGGCGATCATCTACGAGCGACGGCGACAAGACGGTCGAGCATGGGCCATCCCCTTCGACCAAGGCGACGAGCATGAACCTCTTCGACACCATGAAGACGGCGCCCATATTGGACTACTACTCCGGGTCAAGCTACGCGAGCAAGCATGAGACCTTCTCTTTGACCTCGGAGGAGCGTGATGGTTTGCCACACCCTACGACATTCATCTTTGGAGGCATTACGGATGAGGAAGTTGAGCATGGAGACTTTTGCACCTACACCTCTTCGACATCCACTTATGACGAGATGCCCCAATTCCCATGTGAGGAGTGCCACCACCACATGAGTGACATGAGTGACTCCACCATATGTGACATTGAGTGCATTTCCTATGAGAGGATGAGTGGGACCACCACTAGCCCCACACATGAGAGCATGCCATTTCTCCTATGTGAGGTTGAGAGCCATTTGAGTGACTCCACCAACCATACGAGTGAGAGCATCCAAGAGGGAGTGAGTGAGCCACAGCACCTAGTGAGTGAGGTAGTTGAGAGGGCATGTGAGGCCACTATGCTTTCTAACGACTTAACCTCTACTCCGAGTGTGTTTTCTTTGGTGCTAGGTCTCCCACATGACGACAATACTAACCTCGATGAGTCCGTCCCTCCAATGGACAAAGCGATGGCAATGGTGGAAGAATATGCACCCCCCACATGGTACCATCAAGTTGCAACCTCACCTACAACACATGAGCGGAACTCCAAAGGTAACATAGGTGATGGTGCTTCCCTCGTCCCACTAGCGGACTATCTTGACAATGATTGCTTGCATGATGTTGACACACCTATTGCCATGCTTCATGCTAGTGCGACTTCATCATGTCTTGACTTACCTATTTATGATGAATATGATGATGAGCATGTTGAGTTGCCTAGTTGTGATGCTATGCTCCATAGGATATCATGTGAAAATTCTTTTGGTCACATCATGTTTGATAATCCTTTGAACTTGTCATATGCTATGAGTGAGATTTCTCATATTGTTTCATTTCAATCTCAACATAGTAACTATGCATGCCAAATTAAAGTAAATCCCATTTGCACTTGTGGCATAGATGACAAGATGATGGTCATTGGAATGTGTTTCTCTTGCGATGATATTGCCATGCTTCCTTTACATGATTTGCGCAATTCATCTAATATACCATGCCATGATCACATTGCTCTGGATATGCATTGTTTTGGATGTTATCAATATTCTCCATGTGATGTTTCCATTGATGCTCATGTGGAGACCCCCATAGTTTCCTCATGCATACTAGGAGATCTTGATGCATTCCATACTTTGCATAGTTCCCATAATTGCGTGCACCATATGCATTCCATGAATCACAATGATATTTCTCGTGATGCATCACACAACTTGAGTCTCCATTATGCCATACATAACAACAAACCTCTCATGATGGATGACATGTTTCTATACCACACATCTCATTTATTTGAGCATTGGATATTATGTGCTAACCAACACTTGCACGTGCGCATCATGATGGATGATGTGTACATATACCACGCACATACACTTTTTCCTTTGCCTTTGTCTTGTGTAGGTACTTTTGCAAACTCGTCAACCTCACAATCCCATGAGTTGACGAAAAGAGCTCTTGAGAGCAACGATGGCTTGGGATTCCGTGGAATCTCCTTACCACCATTCTCTTCGCACAACCACTACGCGCCTCTCTTTTACTTGGCTCTCACACGGCTATGGGCTATTTGCCACTTCTCACATTATGCCCATACTATCGTGTTCACTTTGCATGTTATGCCTCTTGCTATGACTTTGCCATGCAATTGTGACCCTTGCTTGCCTTTACACATGATTCACCATTATGTTACTTATATGTGTATTTGCATGCTTGGTGGAGATACTTGTAGCTACCACCATGATCTCTTTGTGCCACATGCTATTGTTGATTCTTGTGTTGGGAGAGTCATGATACTCCATTGCTATTTACATAGGACTTCTTGCCACCACAATGATGAGACTTTGCCCATATCTTGCTTACATGCTTGTGCTATGGCATGTGCATTATTCATGCCTACAATTTGCACACATGACATGCTTGCCATGATTGCTTCTAGTACGTTGCATCTTCGCACTACTAGCTTGTTTGACTTGATTGCTATGCTTGCTTGCTATATTGCATCACCCATGTTCCACTCTTACTTGCTTTCTTGGGTTGATGACATATATGTTCATGCCACTCACATGATATATATTGATCATTGTCACTTGTCTCCATTAGTTGCATCTCTCATCACTTGTATTGAGTGCAACAATGCTATGTTTGTTGATCTTGGAGACTTTGACACCCTTCTTGAGATGCATACTTGCTTGATTGAGCCTATTGCACTTGGTTGTTCTCGCATCATATGCTTACATGCCATGCCACATTACCTTGTCCTTTCTTATGATAAGAATGATGCTAGCACTTGTTGGGTATTTTCCCTCACGAATGCTAGGTATTGCATTCACGCTGACCTCATTTGTTTTTCCGAGTGTTTGTCATGTTCTTTCATTTTGAAGGATTCACAAGGCGGTATTGGATGCACCTTCGGACCTTCACTCATGCCACGACATCGAGCATTGTCCATTCACGACTACCGTTTCCATGGTGATGAGGTTTTTGATCCGAGGTCGGATCTTCCCCAAGGGAGGGGAGATGATACGGAGTATCCCATGATCATCCCCATGTTCACTCGACGAGACCTCAACTACACACAATTGGACACAAGGTTCACTCGCTCCTCTCTGAACCTCCACTTTCTACATGTGAGACATGCCTACTACCTCAAATATATGTGCTATGCATGTTCAGGAACACCCAAGGAGACCATGGAGAACCCAAGGACCAAGGCCAAGTGCGTGCGGGAGAGAAGGAAGAAGGGCCAGCACCTACAGGCCCCGGACATCCGGCCCCCAGGCCCGGACATCCGGCGCCCCGGACATCCGGGCCCTGGCCGGAAATCCGGCGCCACTGTCCAGAAGACACCCGTGGCTCAACCCCTCCAGCCCGGACATCCGGCCCCTCGGCCCGGACATCCGGCGTCTCGGGAAGGCCCGGACATCCGGCCCCCGCCCGGACATCCGGCCCCTGTCTGCGCACAGTGTATCGGGCCTGAGGCCCATGTATCCCTCTCCCACTTACCCCTTCGTGGACCTAGACTATATATACCCCTCCACCTCCTCCTAGTTAGGGTTAGCTTGGTGATAGCTCATTTGATACTATCTAGTGGTTCATCTCCTTGTGAGTGACTGCGGCCCCTCCACGGAGAAGATCCACTACGGATTCAGGACCTCCTTCATCGGAGAAGATCCCCAGGGATATCAAGACCTCCTCACGGAGAAGAACCGGTTACCCTTTGTATCGTCCGTTGTTGATCATGGATCTTGTATCTCTTTGTGTTTCGAGGATCTAGCATATGTGTGACTTGTTCTTGTTGGTTTGAGTGATTCTCTCGTGTTTTCCCTCGTGTTCCCTCTCGTGTTCTTCGTGTTCATCGTGGGATTCCCTCCATTTCGTGAAAGATCCGCTGATTAGGGTTCCACCCTGTATCACATCTTCATGAGAAATCAACGGATGAAACATTAAAGAAGATTGATGAAGAGGCATCACAAGAATATAAGGACACTTGATTAAGGACTTTGGCTCCATAAAGAAAAGGGTGGGAGGGTGGGGGAAAACAAAGACAACTTCGGATGAATGAAACAGACACCGTTGAGAAAAAACCAAGACTTGGTCTACGCATATTGAAAGGATCGAGTTAACTTGAAGAGAAACGCACCGGTTGAAAAGAATTTACATGCCAATCTCGATGATTAAGAAGGACTAGCACTCCCATAGAAATATGAGAACACAAATTAGGAAAGGTATGGAATCAACACTTGACTTCGAAGCAACTCGAATACCACAATCAAAACAAAAACAAAGGATAGATATGTTGCAACATAATCTTCACAATATCATTCGAACAAAGAATTGAACGAATGAATTCCGTAAGCTTAATGGTACATCAACTTGACGAGAAGCCACTTCATAGAATGGTAGAATAAACCAACAAGGTAACAGATAGAACAAATACATAATAGAGGTTTCGTCCCACATGTTCTTGTTGATGCCTCATGGCACGTGTTACAAAGGGCCTTGCAATCCTCGGATCAGCATAGCCAAGGATCCTTTAAGATGCAACCCCCTAGTGTAACAACACCCATGATAACCTATCCACTAGATGTTGAACCCCAACCTCATATCATGCACCCGTTGGAAGATTACCTCAGAGCTACTTGAATCCCACCTATTAATTCTCGAAGCTTTCCGGTTATGCAATCTGGTATTGGGGATACAGGGGAAGAACAATATCTCACCCAACTAGCAATACCTACATCCAACTGTATCCATCCGTCACACATAGCCAGGCACCTTCGGAACCCGTTTACCTCGGACCTTCGAAACGCATCAGCTATACTAGCTGTGGCAATACTCCCGAACTATCCCACCACTACTGGGTGACGTCGGGGTTATCTCACCACCAGACACGCCTAGAAGAGTTTTCGATGTCGGCTGCCTCTGGTATTCTAGAACTGTCATGATACATAATGGGACGACAACACATCAGAGCTCAACTCCCCGGGACTCAGCCTAAACAGACGGGAGGCACCAAGACATAATTCTCGTCATAAAGATATCGGAACAATCCAAACAATACCCGTGTGATCCTAAATTTTTTTTGGTGAAAATTGAGGATAGTGATGTTAAAACAACGTCAGGAATCCTCACCAGAGCGACGAAGGGGATGATGAGTAAAAAGAAATCCTACTCTCCGATATATATATAGGACTCAAAACATTTTTGTGTGTGTGCCTAGACTCAACCTACAACAGTTTGATCAATCAGGGGGCTCCTAGATCGGAGAAGGCTCTGAATACCAACTTGTAATGCCCAGGATGCGACTATATCTCCTACGTGTCGAGGCACGAGTTAGAGACATAAGTGCATTCTGGAATCATCGCAAGCGTGGTATCTTTGCACAACTCATGTAATGAACATGGATGAAAGAGTAAAATAATTGGCTTACACTCGGCACGTCACACAATTAATTCAACATTCATACATTCATCCCAATAACACAGGGCCTGGCTACAGACGAAATCAACGAGAAAAGATACCACAACCACAAGTCCTGATCTCCCCTAGTAGGAACCACTACTGATCGTCGGAATACGTCACATACATACGACCACGCTCTTCATCGAACTCTTAGTGAAGTTCTTGTCCATCTCCTGCGTCGTACTCAGCTATACCTGCATCTGGTGTGTGTTGTAATATGTGAGCCACAAGGACTCAGCAATCCCATTCCCGGGTATCAAAACTATCAAAGCCTTGTTTAGGTGTGGAGAGGTAATAAAGTGTCTGCAGCAAGCACTAAGCAACTAGCTTACGAATTCAGAGTGAGATGAGAATATGTGCCAACGGTTGCCAAAGATGATCAATAAGTGATCCTAGCTACTCATGTTCATGCATAACCCCACCGTGTTCACTTTCTGTAACCCCTTCGAAAAGACACCGTCACGGTTACTTACACATGTAGTGTATTCTTAAGGATATGGTGTCAGGTTATCTACAACCGGATATTAACAAATTCCCATCTGCCACATAACCGCGGGCATGGCTTTCAAAAGTTCATAACCCTGGAGGGGTGTCCCAACTTAGCCCATCACAAGCTCATGATCTGCGGAGTCGCAACTCCATATTGGGAAGACCCGAGTATCCTCGGAATCCTGTGCTCAAGATATTTTGAAAAAGGTAAAACTAATCCAGCAAGACCTCCTGGCATGCTGACACCCTGATAGTAGCCGTGTGTATCTCGTCTCAGGCCACGACTGGATGGGACATCCTACAGGTATTGATACGGTGTATCCTAGGGCCATCCCCATGGACCCTCCTTCACCCCCTCAAGTGCCTCAAGGACCGATGACACGTGCTCGTGCTAGAGCTTTCGAGACCGAGGTGACGTCACTCCTAGCCCTACTTCCTTATGAATCTTGCGAGACATGGTTGCTACCTCAAGCGAGTGTGCTTTGTGTGCTCAGATGTGAAGGAGACCACTTCGGAGAAGAGCTTGAAGATGGACAAGTCCCCAAGGTCATGGACGAGCTGATGCAACAAGAAGACCAGAAAGCAGCTCCAGGCCCCGGACATCCGGCCCCCTGGCCCGGACATCCGGCCCCTGGGCATCTCTCTACAGAAGGCCAGCCACAGGGCCCGGACATCCGGCCAGGGCCCGGACATCCGGCCAAGCACGGCCCGGACATCCGGCCTCGGGCCCGGAAATCCGGCGCTCCTGTCCAGAGAGCACCCGAGGCTCGGCTCCTCCCGCCCGGACATCCGGGCCCCCGCCCCGGACATCCGGCGTCCCGTGAAGTCCCGGACATCCGGCCCGCTGCCCGGACGTCCGGCTCCTGATCTGCCTGCGCGCAGCACTTGGGCCGAGGCCCGTGTATCCCCTTCGCCCCGTAGACTATATATACTCCTCTCCTCATTCCGTTTAGGGTCAGCTGTGGTTTTAGCTCATTTGACACTTGTGTGGATTTCTCCCACGAGACCGGTGCGCCTCTACGGAGAAGATCCACCTCTGGATTCAAGACCCCTAACGGGAAGATCCCACGGGATTCCAAGACCTCCTCCGGGAGAAGACTATCTGTATCACCGTTGTTGACCTTGGATCATGGATCTCAACCTTGTATCGCGAATCTAGCATTTGTGTGATTGCTTTCGTGTTGATTGAGTGTTTTCCTCTTGTGTTTTCCCCATCTTCCCCTTGTGATTCCCCGTGTTCATCGTGTGCCAACCTCCAAACGTGAAAGATCCGCTGATTAGGGTTCCACCCTGTATCAGACATCCACGCGAAAACCATCGGACTACAACGAGAAATGCAAGAGTGCTTGGGCAACATCGCCATCGAACAACGACACTTCCAGACAAGGACAATGGCTTCCTTCGACGACATGTGCGACTCCTTCAACAAACAAATGGCGGAGCTCCGACACTTGGTGGTCGATTACAAGTCTTCTTCCCCTTCGTCATCCTCTCGGCGGCGACATTCAAGTCACAAGTCTTCGGAGCGCAAACATGATGCAAGTGCAAGTCTTCCACGTCCACACCGCCATGGCGACCATCGACATCGTCATGAAGGGCAAGTCACCTCCAAGCATCATGTGCACGACGACGACGAACGACATCTACCAAGAGCTCAAGCACGACAACGACATCATCATCATGAAGATGCTCGACAAGTGCATATCTACAAGTCCGACGAAGCTCTACATCACGCCAAGGCCAAGCTTCAAGAGCAAAAGAGAAGACCGCGAGACATGCACACCCTAGATGGAGCTACGGCTACAACCACCACTTCGGCATCTTCGCCAAGTGCTATCAAGGCATCTTCGCCTTCGGACGTACGGCATCTTCGCCTACTTCCCATGAGTTCGCCTACATTGACATCTCCAACTACAAGGCGACCACCTACGAGCGAGGGTGACACTTCCATCTTCGGAAGCTCCCCACATCAAGACGGCGACAAGACGGTCGATCAAGGGCCATCCCCTTCGACTACGGCATTCACCTTTGGAGGCGTTATGGATGAGGCGGCGAAAGGAGTTGAGTTTGGAGACGTTTGCACCTACATCTCTCCGACACCCATATATCATGAGATGCCCCAATTTTCATGTGAGGAGAGACACCACCATATGAGTAACATGAGTGACTCCACCATATGTGAGATTGAGAGCATTTCTTTTGAGACGACGAGAGTGATCACCACTATCCCCACACATGAGAGCATGCCACACATCATATGTGAGGTTGAGAGCCATTTGAGTGACTCCACCAACCATACGAGTGAGAGCATCCATGAGGGAGTGAGTGAGCCACACCACTTAGTGAGTGAGGTAGTTGATAGGGCATGTGAGGCCATTATGATTGCTAGGAGGGAAGTGTAGTGGGGGGAAATGGCTGCGGGAGGCCGGATGTCCGGGCCAGGGGCCGGATGTCCGGGCCGGGCCGGATGTCCGGGGCACGAGCCGGATGTCCGGGGTGCCCGAGCCAGCAAGAACACGTGGCAAAAGGGGGTTTGCGAGGCAAAAATTCGGTGGATTTTTCGGGTGAAATTTGGGGAAAAGTGGAGGAAAAGCTAGATCCACACGTGGCACAGCAAATCCATGGAACAAATTCAACAAAATCTTGCCAAATCAACAGATCACAGAAAATTTTTGGGGCTCTTTTTGTGGGGCAATTTTCGAAATTAGGAAGAACACGACAAAAACAGGCTAGAAAACAAAGTGTGGGGCTCCAAAATCGTGAGAAACCTTTGCTCTGATACCATAATGATGTAGGGTGGAACCCTAATCAGCGGATCTTTCACGTTTGGAGGTTGGCACACGATGAACACGGGGAAAACACGGAGAAAGATGGGGAAAACACAAGAGAGAACACTCAAATCAACACGGAAGCAATCACACAAGTGCTAGATTCGCGATACAAGGTCGAGATACATGATCCAAAGTCAACAACGGTGATACAGATAGTCTTCTCCCGGAGGAGGTCTTGGAATCCCGTGGGATCTTCCCGTTAGGGGACTTGAATCCAGAGGTGGATCTTCTCCGTAGAGGCGCACCGGTCTCGTGGGAGAAATCCACACAAGTGTCAAATGAGCTAAAACCACAGCTAACCCTAAACGGAAAGAGGAGAGGAGTATATATAGTCTACGGGGCGAATGGGTACATGGGCCTCGGCCCAGGGGCTGCACGCAGGCAGATCAGGGGCCGGATGTCCGGGCTACGGCCCGGATGTCCGGGGCTTCATGGGTCGCCGGATGTCCGGGGCGGGGGCCCGGATGTCCGGCCGGGGGAGGACGCGCCTCGGGTGCTCTCTGGACAGATGCGCCGGATTTCCGGGCGCGGGGCCGGATGTCCGGGCCGTGCCTGGCCGGATGTCCGGGCCCTGGCCGGATGTCCGGGCCCTGTAGCCTCGGCTGCTGTTGGCCTTCTGTAGGTGACTGCCCAGGGGCCGGATGTCCGGGCCAGGGGGCCGGATGTCCGGGTCCTGGAGCTCTCTTCTGCCCTTCTCGATGCATCAGCTCGTCCGTGGCCTTGGGGACTTGTCCATCTTCAAGCTCTTCTCCGAAGTGGTCTCCTTCACACCTGAGCACACAAAGCACACTCGCTTGAGGTAGCAACCATGTCTCGCAAGATTCATAAGGGAGTTGGGCTAGGAGTGACGTCACCTCGGTCTCAAAAGCTCTAGCACGAGCACGTGTCATCGGTCCTTGAGGCACTTGAGGGGGTGAAGGAGGGTCCATGGTGATGGCCCTAGGATACACCGTATCATCCTTTCTCCACTCACTTACTTGCTTGTGATGATGGATAGGCCAAGTTCATCTACCAACCCGATCTTCGATGACCCTCAAGAAGCGAACAACTACGTCACCAAACTACATCTATTCGGTGTCCAACGAGCTCTACATCAAGAGAGTGAAGCTATGCGAGAGTACATTGGTCAAGTTGCCGAGGACGCGCGACAATTCCAACAAAGCACCAAGGAGCAAATCGACCTCATCAACACCAACATGTCTACTCAATACAATGAGCTACGGACATTGATCATCAACCGACGTTCTTCCTCAACATCATCTCATCGACGAAGCCGCTCAAGTCGACATACCGACTCAACGCAAGACTCAAGTACACCTACGTCAAACACTCTTCGTCAAGCCGCACGTCAAGCTCGACATGAACATCGGCAACCTCTACATGACAAGAGTTCCCAAGAGCTATTCGACGAACAAGAAAATCTACGTCGTCACAACCAAGCTACACTTGAGCAAGCACAAGAACGGCAACGACTACGCCAACATCAACAAGAGCGAGCTCGTCAATATCAAGAAGAACAAGATGCCGAGGCTAACCGCCAAGCACAACAACGTCGTGACGCTCAAGCTATGGAGGCGCAACGTGCTTTACAAGATGCACACCGCAATGTGGCCGCCCGCAATCGACACACTCGTCAAGAAGAGGATTTTCTTCGAGATGAGATGCAAGAACGGCGCCATCAAGCAAGAATGCAAGAAGAAGCTCCTCCTCAAGCGCGACATGAACATCAACTCCAACAAGAACGTCTACATCCTCAAGAGCAACACGATACGGCAAACCGCCAAAATCGAGATCATCCTCCCAATAGGCAAGGAAACAATGATGAGCATCGCTATGGCAAGCTCAAGTTCACCATGCCAAAGTTTTCCGGAAGCATTGATCCCGAAGACTACCTCTCATGGGCATTAAAAGTTGACAAGATCTTTCGCCTTCACAACTTCGATGAAGAGAAGAAGATCGCTATGGCATCACTTGAGTTCCAAGACTATGTTCTCATTTGGTGGGAGCAAATCATAGAGAAAAGAGAAGCCAAAGGCGAACCTCCTATCACCACTTGGGCTCAAATGAAGGAAGTGATGAGAGCACGCTTCGTGCCTACACACTACAACCGTGACTTGTTCAAGAAGCTACAACTCCTCAAGCAAGGTACCAAGTCCGTTGAAGAGTACTACAAGGAGATGGAGATTGCTATGATAAGAGCAAACATCATGGAAGATGAAGAGCAAACAATGGCGAGATTCTTGAATGGACTCAACTATTCCATTAAGAAGATTGCGGACTTCCAACCATACAACAATCTCCTCGAGCTAGTACACCAAGCAACCAAAGCGGAGCGACAAGTTCAAGAGGACTACAAGTACTCCAAGTTCAACTCCAAGAACTTCGGCTCCTACAACCAAGCTTCAACGACTTCGGATATCCCTCCTACCTCTACCAAGCCATCTACAAACTTAGGCGACAAGCCAAGATACAAGAATGAGACTACATCGAGTCATCCACCTTCTTCCAACAACTTCAAGCCAAGAGCTACATCATCTACAACTCCAAATGAAGAGAACCCAAAGACAAGTTCCATCAAATGTTTCACATGTGGTGGCCGTGGACACAAGTCCTTCGAGTGCACCAACAAGAGAACAATGATCTTCCACGACGACGGCACATATGACTCGATGAGCGACGACGAAGTGGACGCCATCAAGCACTTGGCCATCCACCGGCGTATCAATGAAGAAGAAGATCGTCAAGTGTTTTGCGACAATGACTCAAGCCCCAACCTTATTGTGTCCAAAGTCTTGACACTCCAACATCAACAAGATGACGACCAACGATGCCATATTTTCCATACGAAGGCCGGCATCAATGGACGCTCCATCAAGGTTATCATCGATGGCGGAAGTTGCCACAACTTGGCAAGTGAAGAGCTATGCGACAAGCTTCATTTGGTCAAGACGAAGCATCCGCACCCCTACAAGGTCCAGTGGCTCAACGACGCCGGAATTCTTCGAGTCGAGCACACCATGCAAGTCTCTTTCAAGATTGGCGCCTACGAGGACACTCTTGAGTGTGATGTGATACCAATGTCCGTGTGCCACCTTATTCTTGGACGACCATGGCAATATGATCGTGGAGTCACACACAATGGACGGACGAATCACTATCACTTCAAGATGAAGGGCAAAGAATTCGTGCTACGACCAATGACTCCAAGTCAAGTAGCCGCCGACAAGCTTTTACCTACCACCCATCGTGGAGAGAATGGTGAGAGAGCGAGCCACCTAAAAGAGAGCGAGAGCCACAAGCCAAATATGAGCGACTCCACGATGAGCTACACGAAGAAACTAGTGCTATTTGCCACCAAAAGTGAGATGACAGAAGTGTGTGAGAACCCATCGAACGTCGTTCACCATGTGCTCTTATGCATAGGGGAAGACAAATCTACTAACACTTCACAATCTCTACCTTTTGTGTTGTCACCTTTATTGCAGGAATTCTCGGACGCCTTTACCGATGAGGTACCACCGGTTCTACTTCACGGGATAAAACACCGCATCGAACTTGTACCCGGTGCGCCACTTCCCAACAAAGCTCTCTACCGTGTCAACCACGAGATACAACGGCAAGTGCCCAAACTCATCGACAAAAGTCATGTACGTGCCAGATTTAGCACTTGTGCCGCTCCGGTTATTCTATTGCCCACGAAACATGGAAGTTTTCATGCAAATGCATGCTTGTTACGCAAGTGCTTACTTGTTACACACTTTAAGTTGCATGTGATTGGCTTAGAGCACCTAAAAGATTTATATGAGCATGATCCTTTCTTTGCAAATGCCTATGCTCCATGCTTGACTCACACTTACACCAAGAATGGATATCTTATGAGAGCTAACAAACTTTGCATCCCCGAGTCTTCGCTTTGTTTGCTCCTTTTGCAGGAATCGCATGGAGGAGGACTCATGGGACACTTTGGACGCAACAAGATGTTTGCTACCCTCTCTAAGAACTATTTTTGGCCCAAGACACTACGTGACGTCTCAAACCTCACCAACCGATGTCCGACATGCCGCAAAGCTAAGTCCAAAGCTAAATCTCATGGTCTTTACATGCCTCTTCCTACTACATTTCACCCATGGGAAGACATAAACATGCATTTCATACTTGGCTTGTCTAGGACAAAAAATGGAAACGATTCCGTGCTTGTCATGGTCGATACATTCTCTAACATGGCTCATTTCATTCCCGATAACAAGATCGACGATGCTTCACATGTTGCCACTTACTTTTGTAGTGAAATACTCAAGAAGGTGCACGAACAAACACGGGCAACAATCGAGCGACAAGTACATCGCCTCACCACCACGATCAACGTCAACAAGGCAACAAGGGCGTTTCACCCGGAAGATCTCCGTTGGCTACATCTTCACAAGGACCACTTCGCGATAGAGCACAAGTCCAAGCTTCTACCTCGTGCCGACGGACCATTCAAGGTGCTCCATGGTGATGAAGATTTCGATCCGAGGTCGGATCTTTCCCAAGGGAGGGGAGATGATACGGTGTATCCTAGGGCCATCCCCATGGACCCTCCTTCACCCCCTCAAGTGCCTCAAGGACCGATGACACGTGCTCGTGCTAGAGCTTTCGAGACCGAGGTGACGTCACTCCTAGCCCTACTTCCTTATGAATCTTGCGAGACATGGTTGCTACCTCAAGCGAGTGTGCTTTGTGTGCTCAGATGTGAAGGAGACCACTTCGGAGAAGAGCTTGAAGATGGACAAGTCCCCAAGGTCATGGACGAGCTGATGCAACAAGAAGACCAGAAAGCAGCTCCAGGCCCCGGACATCCGGCCCCCTGGCCCGGACATCCGGCCCCTGGGCATCTCTCTACAGAAGGCCAGCCACAGGGCCCGGACATCCGGCCAGGGCCCGGACATCCGGCCAAGCACGGCCCGGACATCCGGCCTCGGGCCCGGAAATCCGGCGCTCCTGTCCAGAGAGCACCCGAGGCTCGGCTCCTCCCGCCCGGACATCCGGGCCCCCGCCCCGGACATCCGGCGTCCCGTGAAGTCCCGGACATCCGGCCCGCTGCCCGGACGTCCGGCTCCTGATCTGCCTGCGCGCAGCACTTGGGCCGAGGCCCGTGTATCCCCTTCGCCAAGTAGACTATATATACTCCTCTCCTCATTCCGTTTAGGGTCAGCTGTGGTTTTAGCTCATTTGACACTTGTGTGGATTTCTCCCACGAGACCGGTGCGCCTCTACGGAGAAGATCCACCTCTGGATTCAAGACCCCTAACGGGAAGATCCCACGGGATTCCAAGACCTCCTCCGGGAGAAGACTATCTGTATCACCGTTGTTGACTTTGGATCATGTATCTCGACCTTGTATCGCGAATCTAGCACTTGTGTGATTGCTTCCGTGTTGATTTGAGTGTTCTCTCTTGTGTTTTCCCCATCTTTCTCCGTGTTTTCCCCGTGTTCATCGTGTGCCAACCTCCAAACGTGAAAGATCCGCTGATTAGGGTTCCACCCTGTATCAGGTATATACCAATCCTTGAGTTTCCACGTGGTGGCCCCTCAGTCTGCCTAGTTTGGACCAACACTCATGAGGAGCACTGGCCCGGGTTGTTGATTAAGAACTCGGTTTAATTACTCCCTATGCAAGTTTTAGTTGTTAGGCAAATGTAGTACCAAATTTGGGCCTTGCTAGAAAAGCTTTAAGCAGTGCGAATTATCAAGGGGGCCCATAAACCCCAACCGTGTTAGGGACGCAAAATCAAGGAACATAACACCAGTTTATCGGGTCCTAAGGCGGCATGAGTGGAACAAAACACCAAGCACAAGGTCAATCCTTCCACCCATTACCAATATATATGTGCATTATTTAATAAGATATATAGTGTGTTATCTGAATAAAGAAGTCCAAACATGGAGCAATCTTCAACTTCACCTGCAACTAACAACACCATAAGAGGGGCTGAGAAAAAGCGTACTTAGCCAATCAACAGTTTGCTAGGAAGGCGGTTAGAGTATTTCATGGCGACATAGGAGGCTGACAAGACAAGAATGGGCATCGTGGCTTAACTATAAAGCGAGACAACTATCAAAGCAAAGATAGAGGCGATATCGGGGAACGGTCATCTTGCCTGGAATCCCGCAAGGAAAAAGAATGAGTCCACGAAGAAGACTAACGGACGCAGTCGAATGAAACCTCACAACTCCGGAACGAAACCGAAGCTAACGAGAGAAGCATACCGGAAAGAAGCAAACAACACAGTTAACACACGAGCATAAACATGGCATGATGCACAAACAAGTATGATGCATGTCCAGTTTAATTATGCATGGCATTGGCAAAGTGCAACAAGCAAATCTACAATTTAAGTGGAGCTCAATATGTGACAAAAAACCACATTCAAACATTTAGTTCGCTCTGGGTTATGAACCCAACAAGTTTAAATGTTCTTTAGCATGACAAGAGGTGAAGCATAAGTAAACTACAATGTCTAGGCATTTTAAATGAGGACGAAAATAACAACAACAATTCCGGAAAATCCCCATGTGCATATTTAGCATATTTTAAGCAAACAACAATTTTAAACATTTTAGTGTTGTTATCATGATGCGTATGACAAATGCAAGTGTTTAAGCAATTTTAGTTAAAAGTTGACATGAGCAAGATATGGAGTATTTGTCACCATGGTGGAAAGAAAGGGTGCCACGGCGGCGATAACCGAAAATGATGCCACGGCAACATATCGGTTCCGGTAACTCGTTGAGATGCCGATGCAAAAGAAGGGTGGCGTGAGCGAGTCAAGCAAGATGGTGGGGTGCTGCCGGATGCCGGGTTCCCACGAGACAACGGCATGGCAACAATGAGGATCATGCAAGGACAACTCGGACACGGTCCAACAAGTGTAACATCTCATACAACTCAAGCATTCATCCACGGGCACGTCTCGACGGTATACCTTCGAAGCGTGTGGTTCGGGGTGGTACGAGATTGTTGAGGGAAGTAGTGGTACCCGGGTCGTAGAGGAAGTAGTTTTTCACAGGGTCGTCATTGAAGTAGTCGTTCACATTTCATAGTCGTACATGTCGACGGTAGTCGTTCACTTGATGGTAGTTGTACATGGGTCTTCGGCGACAGCAGTGGTACACGTTTCTGTAGATGTCCATGTCGTCGACGGTGTGGTACTTGGGGTCTTCAGACTTGCCGATCTCGTTGTTGCGACGGTAGTCGTACCGTCGTCGTGGTACTTGGCGCATCTAAGTCATCGGGTACTTGATGTTTTGGTGTGGTAATCGTCCAGGTTGTCTTGTCGGATCCACGACGACGGTAGTTATACATGTACAACGTAGCCATACTATGCGCCGGCCGTCAGGAGTTGTATACATCGGAGAGGAACTTGTCGTCGAGGAACTTGACACATCGTATAGTCAAGCATGGGTCAACAAAGGCATTGACGAATCTGTAGGGGTACTTGCACACAGGAGGAGAAGGTCTTGGCATCCAGCGAACACGTAAGGCCGGACGTGGGGTTGGCTGGTCGGATGCAGGAGGCTCAGGGCGAGAGGAGCAGATGGAGGCTTGGGCTCCTCGAGCCATGGGGATGGCCAACAACATGTAGTTGCGGGAGGCCGAGGGGAGCGGTGAGGTCGGAGGACGAGCAGCACGAAAGAGCAGCAGAGGGACAAAGTAGCCAGCATCATCCTTGACGTGGAGCAGCGACGGCGTGCACAGGGAAGGCCATCGAGGTGGAGATGGTTCACTGGCGTTCGTGGCAGGAGGCGAAGAAGACGGCAGAGTCGCGACGGCGCTGGAGGTCGGGGTCGTCACTGCCGGAGCACTTGGAGCGGCCCGGCCCGGCGAGGAGGCAGGGGCTCATCCTGGAGATGGTTGCCGCTGGGATGGAGCTCCGGTGGTGGAAGGAAGTGGAGCGTGGAGCGAGCGATGCGAAGGGTTCTAGGACGTGGCGGCGAAGCTGTGGACCACGATCGAGCACAGCTCGATGCAGAGGCATCGGAGGCGGCGGCGGCATGCTCCGGGCGGTGATGAACTGCAGGCGGCGGCGCATGCGAGGATGATGGCGGCTTCGACGCCCTGCGGGGAGGCCGCACATGTATGGGAGCGGGAGCCACGGCGTGCAGATGCGGAGTAGGAAGGAGGCAGGGGAGTCAGTGGGTGGAGGTGCAGCACGGGGCAGGGGCTCGCTCCTCCCTGTGTGCGTGCGACGGCAGACGATGTCCAGAGAAGTAGCGGCGCTTCGGGATGAAATGAGGGAGAGAGCGAGAGGAGCGGGTCGGGGCTAGGGTTAGGTTTCGGTTGGGCCTTGGGGCAAGGTGTAGTTGGGCCTAGGGGGAGCAGGCCGGCTTGGCTGCTGGCTCTCTTCTCCTTTTTACCTTCTGTTTATTCAAATAAACAGATTTTAAGAGGAAAAGGCCAGGTTTTTTGGGAAGGAAAATGAGAAAATATAAATATATCTATGAACTCCTAGATTTGCGCACTATTTGAATAAATTTCTGTGGCAATTTTTAGAGACTGTAAATTTAGCCAAATTTGAAACACTTTCAAATTTGAATTAATTGAAAGTCCAACCAGAACATGTCTAAAAGGTATGAACATTGGACGACAGGTTCTTGGCATGGTTTAGAGATTTCTGAAATAGAGTGAACATTTTTAGGAAGCTGAAAGAATGCTACTTGAAATTGGAATGAAAACAAAGAAGAAAAGGAAGTTTGGCTTGGGGATATTTAAATTTGGTGAAACTTGTTGGAACTTGAGCAAAAGATGCCGGACGTGGGAAAAGAGAAGGAGAAGATGAAGAAGAATAAGTTGCAATGCGCAAGAACAAGTAAAATAAAACAAGCACAACAATAATGTGGAGAAGATGCATATGCAAAACAAAATAAAACACACAGCGATCACGAAATAGCAAGAAGTCTTCTGGAGCATCGGTCTTGGGGTGTCACACGTGGCTAGCATAGTTACACCCACAACCCCTGCTACTATACCTATTGGACCAATTACTAGAGCTTGCGCACGCTAGTTAAATTATCAGGTACTTTCGTTTCTTGGTAATGTTTCTAATGTTCATGAGGATGTGATGCTGCCTAAATTAGATATATTTGTGCTGGTTACAGTTGAAGCACCTAGCATGGACAAGAAGTATGAACACTGGAGCATGATCAAGCACTATGATGAAGGAGCGCGCGAAGGGAGCAAGAGCAGAGTTTCTAGAGGAGATTTCCGCACTTTGAAGCCACCATGATGACATATAAGAAGATGGACGAAATATACAACATGTCTTTCACGAATTTCGTCCATAGCTTATTACTGGTGTTGTGTCAACTTAGTTTTTGGCTAGGCCCACGTATTTTCGAAATACCTCTCATTTGGTTTTTTAGAGCCCATATTGTAGGGGAAACAACTTAGGAGGTGTTTTAGTCCCACCTTGCCAAGGGTGGACAAAATACACTCTATTTTCCCCTATAAATACAGCCCTTAAGGCACCGTTTAGACTTGGGTTTTATTCAGTTAAAAGTTAGCCATCGCTGCAACTTCGTGTACTTCGTTTGTGTCCAACGACCAGACCAAGACCGCTTATGAAACCCCACTTTTATGAATACTTCATCCATATTCTCAATATTCAGATTGCTTATTGATATTCTTGCTTGTTCTTCGATTGCATGCAGGAATAGACCTTCGTGGTCAGGCTGATTGTGCTTCTAGCGTCGTCAAGAAACCCAGGAGATTGGTTTAGCGATTGCTAAGTGATGAGGACATCACTAACAAGGTTACACCCACAGCTCCAACTGACACATATACAGGACCAATTACTAGAGCTCGCGCACGCCAATTAAATTACCAGGTACTTTCGTTTCTTGGTAATGAATCTAATGTTCATGAGAATATGATGCTGCCTAAATTGGATACATTTGTCTTGCTTACAAATGAAGGGCCTAGCTTGGACAAGAAGGATGAACATTGGAGCAAGATCAAGCATGGAGATGATGGCATGCGCAAGGGGGACAAGAATGGAGTTACAAGGGATGATTTCAGGACTTTGAAGCCACCATAATGAGTGCGAGAAGCCTTGGACGAAATATACAAGATGCCACTTCATAAATTTCGTCCAGATGCTATTTTAGGTGCTGCGTCACCTTATTATTGGGCCTGGCCCATGTAATTTCGAAATACTTGAGTATAGGCTGTTTTTAGAGTCCGTATGTGTGGGGAAACAAGAGTTAGGGTTGGTTTCGGACCCCTCCACCAAGGGCCACGAAATTCCCCCCTCTTTCCCTCATATATACAGCCCTTAGGGCGTCGTTTAGACTTTGGGTTTTGTTTAGATTAAAAGTTCGCCATAGCTGCAACTTCGCGTACTTCGTTTGTGTTCAACGACCAGACAAAGGCGTCACAGAACCCCACCTTGATCAATAAAGCTTTCCTCTTATATTCGCCATATCCAGATTGCAATCTTAGTTTCTTGCTTGTTCTTCGTTTGCCTGCAGGAAACAGACCTTCGTGGTCAGGTTGATCGTGCTCCGGCGTGGTCAACAACCTCTCGGAGTTGGTTTAGCGATTGCTAAGGTGCGACGTCCTCGCACGTTCGTAGTCGGATCGTCAAAGTCGACTTCCTCCAAAACGATAGCCACCATCTCATCGAAAGACGGGACACCTTTGCCTCTATCAAGTGGTATCAGAGTTCCAGGTTGCTCGGTGAGATTTTACAGTTTTTCGTAGATTAGATCGAGACTGTTCTTCATACCTACAGTCCACGAAAAAGCCAAAAAAAAAAATTAGGGTTAGTTCATCCCATCCGAACCAATCTGAGCCTTTGCATAATCTTTTCTGTATTTGCTTTGTTGAATTTGCGGTTGCATCGTCGTGTCAAGTTGCTGGTCTTAGCGTCTAGTCTTTTAGAGTTTCGAGTTCTGGTCATAAGTTGTCACGTCGCCGCCGCACCATATTCATCGCCGCTGCCATACCACCACTGCTGCCATATCCCACCACCGCCACCACATACCACCACCGCTGCCATAACCTACCACCGCTGCCATATCCTACCACCATATATCCACCGCCAATCCGAGTTCTTTTCATATTAGGTTTGTTCTCGTGATCCATCTAGCTTTCGGATTTGTGTTTCCTTGCCTGCGTAGGTCTCGAAAAAAAAAAGAGTCTGGAGACCCCCGGGTAGTTTTTAGGCCAAAATTTCGATAGGTGAAAATATTTTTTCCCTATCCTATTTTTGGGCTTTTCTGAGTCTTTTGAGACACGTGCCACCATACTGATTTTTTACCGCACTTTTTCGTCGTCGCTGCCCTAATTCCGAAAAAAAAAATTCGGAATCAGATTGAGCATCAGATTGACTTAATTCCCGGTGCATCGCTACCCAACCGCGCACCATACCGTACCAATCCAGAAGAGACGAAGGAGATTATGCGTCAAGTACAGGAGCTACTCGACAAAGGTTATATACGCGAATCCCTTAGTCCTTGTGCTGTTCCTATTATTCTAGTGCCGAAAAAGGATGGTACATCACGTATGTGTGTTGATTGTAGAGCCATTAATAATATTACTATTCGTTATCGTCATCCTATTCCTAGGCTAGATGATATGCTTGATGAATTGAGTGGCTCTACAATATTCTCCAAAGTTGATTTGCGTAGTGGATACCATCAAATTCGTATGAAATTGGGAGATGAATGGAAAACAGCATTTAAAACTAAGTTTGGATTATATGAGTGGTTAGTCATGCCTTTTGGGTTAACTAATGCACCTAGTACTTTCATGAGATTAATGAATGAAGTTTTACGTGCTTTCATTGGACGATTTGTGGTAGTATACTTTGATGATATATTGATTTTTAGTAGATCTTTGAAGGAACATCTGGAACATTTACGTGCTGTTTTTATATCTCTACGTGATGCACGTTTATTTGGTAACCTTGGAAAGTGCACCTTTTGCACCGACCGAGTCTCTTTTCTTGGCTATGTTGTTACTCCACAGGGAATTGAGGTTGATAAAGCCAAGATTGAAGCTATTGAGAGTTGGCCGCAGCCCAAAACGATCACACACGTGAGGAGTTTCCTTGGCCTCGCTGGATTCTATCGGCGTTTTGTGAGAGATTTCAGCACCATTGCTGCACCTCTCAATGAGCTTACAAAGAAGGATGTGCCTTTTGTTTGGGGTACTGCACAGGAAGAAGCATTCACGGTATTGAAAGATAAGTTGACACATGCTCCTTTACTCCAACTTCCTGATTTTAATAAGACTTTTGAGCTTGAATGTGATGCTAGTGGAATTGGGTTAGGAGGTGTGTTATTACAAGATGGTAAACCTGTTGCATATTTTTCTGAAAAATTGAGTGGGCCTAGTCTGAATTATTCTACTTATGATAAGGAATTATATGCTCTTGTTCGGACTTTGGAGACATGGCAACATTATTTATGGCCCAAAGAATTTGTTATACATTCTGATCATGAATCTTTAAAGCACATTAAAAGTCAAGCAAAACTGAACCGTAGACATGCTAAATGGGTTGAATTCATAGAGACTTCCCTTATGTTATTAAACACAAGAAGGGAAAAGAAAATGTTATTGCTGATGCATTGTCTCGTCGTTATACTATGCTTTCACAACTTGACTTTAAAATATTTGGTTTGGAGACCATCAAAGATCAATATGTGCATGATGCTGAATTTAAAGATGTATTGCAGAATTGTAAAGAAGGGAGAACATGGAACAAGTTCGTCGTTAGTGATGGATTTGTGTTTCGAGCTAACAAGCTATGCATTCCAGCTAGCTCTGTTCGTCTTTTGTTGTTGCAGGAGGCGCATGGAGGAGGATTAATGGGACACTTTGGCGTGAAGAAGACGGAGGACGTACTTGCTACACATTTCTTTTGGCCAAAGATGCGACGGGATGTTGAGCGTTTCGTTGCTCGCTGCACTACATGTCAAAAAGCTAAGTCACGTGATACGGAGCATCCTTCGTTCATCCCCATGTACACTACGACTACTACCCAAACCCCAAGTGGACACAAGGTGAACCCGTTCCTCGATGCTTCCCCTTTTCATTCATGCGAGACTTGGTTGCTACCTAATGCAAAGACACTACATGTGCTTAGGAACCGAGGAGACGACCAAGGAGATGCTCGAAGCATAGGACAAGTCCACACCGACGCGGATCAAGAAGTGCCTCAAGTGGAGTCGCCGCGGAGCTACAACGGCCGGACATCCGGCCGACCCCCGGACATCCGGCGCCCCGGACATCCGGGCCCTGGCCGGAAATCCGGCGCCACTGTCCAGAAGACACCCGTGGCTCAACCCCTCCAGCCCGGACATCCGGCCCCTCGGCCCGGACATCCGGCGTCTCGGGAAGGCCCGGACATCCGGCCCCCGCCCGGACATCCGGCCCCTGTCTGCGCACAGTGTATCGGGCCTGAGGCCCATGTATCCCTCTCCCACTTACCCCTTCGTGGACCTAGACTATATATACACCTCCACCTCCTCCTAGTTAGGGTTAGCTTGGTGATAGCTCATTTGATACTATCTAGTGGTTCATCTCCTTGTGAGTGACTGCGGCCCCTCCACGGAGAAGATCCACTACGGATTCAGGACCTCCTTCATCGGAGAAGATCCCCAGGGATATCAAGACCTCCTCACGGAGAAGAACCGGTTACCCTTTGTATCGTCCCTTGTTGATCATGGATCTTGTATCTCTTTGTGTTTCGAGGATCTAGCATATGTGTGACTTGTTCTTGTTGGTTTGAGTGATTCTCTCGTGTTTTCCCTCGTGTTTCCTCTCGTGTTTCCCCCGTTTCCCTTTGTGTTCTTCGTGTTCATCGTGGGATCCCCTCCATTTCGTGAAAGATCTGCTGATTAGGGTTCCACCCTGTATCAGGTACTGCACAGGAAGAAGCATTCACGGTATTGAAAGATAAGTTGACACATGCTCCTTTACTCCAACTTCCTGATTTTAATAAGACTTTTGAGCTTGAATGCGATGCTAGTGGAATTGGGTTAGGAGGTGTGTTATTACAAGATGGTAAACCTGTTGCATACTTTTCTGAAAAATTGAGTGGGCCTAGTCTGAATTATTCTACTTATGATAAGGAATTATATGCTCTTGTTCGGACTTTGGAGACATGGCAACATTATTTATGGCCCAAAGAATTTGTTATACATTCTGATCATGAATCTTTAAAGCACATTAAAAGTCAAGCAAAACTGAACCGTAGACATGCTAAATGGGTTGAATTCATAGAGACTTTCCCTTATGTTATTAAACACAAGAAGGGAAAAGAAAATGTTATTGCTGATGCATTGTCTCGTCGTTATACTATGCTTTCACAACTTGATTTTAAAATATTTGGTTTGGAGACCATCAAAGATCAATATGTGCATGATGCTGAATTTAAAGATGTATGGCAGAATTGCAAAGAAGGGAGAACATGGAACAAGTTCATCGTTAATGATGGATTTGTGTTTCGTGCTAACAAGCTATGCATTCCAGCTAGCTCTGTTCGTCTTTTGTTGTTGCAGGAGGCGCATGGAGGAGGATTAATGGGACACTTTGGCGTGAAGAAGACGGAGGACGTACTTGCTACACACTTCTTTTGGCCAAAGATGCGACGGGATGTTGAGCGTTTTGTTGGTCGCTGCACTACATGTCAAAAAGCTAAGTCACGACTCAATCCTCATGGTTTATATATGCCTTTGCCTGTCCCTAGTGTACCTTGGGAAGATATATCTATGGACTTTGTTTTGGGTTTACCTCGAACAAAGAAGGGGAGGGATAGCATATTTGTTGTCGTGGATAGGTTCTCGAAGATGGCACACTTTATACCATGTCATAAAAGCGATGATGCTGCTAATGTTGCTGATTTGTTCTTTCGTGAAATTATTCGCTTGCATGGTGTGCCAAATACTATGGTTTCAGATCGTGATACTAAATTTCTTAGCCACTTTTGGAGATGTTTATGGGCTAAGTTGGGGACTAAACTGCTTTTTAGTACTACTTGTCACCCCCAAACTGATGGACAAACTGAAGTAGTCAACAGAACTTTGTCTACTATGCTTAGGGCTGTTTTGAAGAATAATAAGAAAATGTGGGAAGAATGCTTGCCTCATATTGAATTTGCTTATAATCGTTCGTTGCATTCTACTACTAAGATGTGCCCTTTTGAAATTGTCTATGGTTTCCTACCTCGTGCACCTATTGATTTGTTGCCTCTTCCATCTTCGGAGAAGGTTAATTTTGATGCTAAACAACGTGCTGAATTGATCTTAAAAATGCATGAGTTAACTAAGGAAAATATTGAGCGCATGAATGCTAAATATAAACTTGTCGGAGATAAGGGTAGAAAACGTGTTGTCTTTGCACCTGGAGATCTTGTTTGGTTACATTTGCGTAAGGATAGGTTTCCTAATTTGCGCAAGTCAAAGCTAATGCCACGTGCTGATGGTCCTTTCAAGGTGTTAGAGAAAATAAATGATAATGCATATAAACTTGAGCTGCCTGCAGATTTTGGGGTTAGTCCCACATTTAACATTGCAGATTTGAAGCCTTACTTGGGTGAGGAAGATGAGCTTCCGTCGAGGACGACTTCAATTCAAGAAGGGGAGGATGATGAGGACATCACTAACAAGGTTACACCCACAGCTCCAACTGACACATATACATGACCAATTACTAGAGCTCGCGCACGCCAATTAAATTACCAGGTACTTTCGTTTCTTGGTAATGAATCTAATGTTCATGAGAATATGATGCTGCCTAAATTGGATACATTTGTCTTGCTTACAAATGAAGGGCCTAGCTTGGACAAGAAGGATGAACATTGGAGCAAGATCAAGCATGGAGATGATGGCGTGCGCAAGGGGAACACGAATGGAGTTTCAATTGATGATTTCAGGACTTTGAAGCCACCATAATGAGTGCGGGAAGCCTTGGACGAAATATACAAGATGCCACTTCATAAATTTCGTCCAGAGGCTATTATAGGTGCTGCGTCACCTTATTATTGGGCCAGGCCCATGTAATTTCGAAATACTTGAGTATAGGCTGTTTTTAGAGTCCGTATGTGTGGGGAAACAAGAGTTAGGGTTGGTTTCGGACCCCTCCACCAAGGGCCACGAAATTCCCCCCTCTTTCCCTCATATATACAGCCCTTAGGGCGTCGTTTAGACTTTGGGTTTTGTTTAGATTAAAAGTTCGCCATAGCTGCAACTTCGCGTACTTCGTTTGTGTTCAACGACCAGACAAAGGCGTCACAGAACCCCACCTTGATCAATAAAGCTTTCCTCTTATATTCGCCATATCCAGATTGCAATCTTAGTTTCTTGCTTGTTCTTCGTTTGCCTGCAGGAAACAGACCTTCGTGGTCAGGTTGATCGTGCTCCGGCGTGGTCAACAACCTCTCGGAGTTGGTTTAGCGATTGCTAAGGCGCGACGTCCTCGCACGTTCGTAGTCGGATTGTCAAAGTCGACTTCCTCCAAAACGATAGCCACCATCTCATCGAAAGACGGGACACCTTTGCCTCTATCACTAAGGCTCAACATCGTGCATGTTTGTAGTCGGATCGTCAAAGTCGTCTCCACCAAATCGATAGTTATCATCTTATCAAAAGATCGGCACCCTCGACTCTACCAGAGAACCTACCAGAAGTCTGCAGCTACCGGACGACCGGTCTGTACCGGACGTCCGACGCCTGGGAGCTCCACCAGCCAGACCGACCCCAACCGAGGCAACCTACATCGCCCGGACGACCGCCAGACATCGGACGTCGGACACTCATCAGCGGCCAGACAACCGGCCCCCATCGGACGTCCGACAGGTCCATCACGGAAGCAAAACATCGGAAGCCCGACGACTCCCGGACGTCTGGATGACTGCAAGCCACCGGACGACCCAAACCCACCGGACGTCCGGTACCTGTGTGCGCACAGTTTGTTGGGCCCGACGCCCATGTATCTTCCACTTACCCCTTCGTGGACCTAGACTATATATACTTCTTCCCCTCCCCCTAGTTAAGGTTAGCTTTGTGTTAGCTCATTTGAGACCTAGAGCATTCCTCATCCATAGTGGTTCTACTCCACGAGAGAGACCGCGGCCTCTATGAAGAAGATCCATACCGGATTCAAGACCCCTAAGGGGAAGATCCCTCGTGGATTCAATACCTCCTCATGAAGATGAACTAGCTACCGTGTATCTCCCTTTGTTGGATTTGGACCGTGTATCTCGTTGTGTTGATGATCTAGCACATGTGTGATCGTTTCTTGTTGATTTGAGTGTTTTCTCTCGTTTCCCCTTGTGATTTCCCTTCGTGTTCTTCGTGTTCATCCTCGGGGATCCCTCCAATCATGAAAGATCGGCCTAGATCGGATTAGCCCCGCATCAGTTCACCTCCAAGAACTATGGCTCCTACAACCAAGCTTCAACGACTTTGGCACCTCCTACCTCTACCAAACCATCTACAAGTTTAGTTGACAAGTCAAGCTACAAGAATTCGACTACATAAAGTCATCTCCCTTCTACGAACAACTTCAAGCCAAGAGCTTCATCATCTACAACTCCAACCGAGGACAACTCCAAGATGAGTTCCATCAAGTGTTTCAAATGCCAAGGACGAGGTCACAAGTCCTTCGAGTGCAAGACCGTTCGCACCATGATCATCAATGACGACGGATCCCATGACTCAATGAGCGACGATGAGATGGAATCCCTTGAACATGTAGCTATGTATCGCCAAGTGAATGAAGATGAAGACCATCAAGTGTTTTGCGACAATGACTCGAGTCCCAATGTCATTGTCTCCAAGGTCTTGACACTACAACATCATCAAGATGAAGATCAACGATGTCACATCTTCCAGACTAAGGGCAGTATCAATGGACATTCTGTCAAGGTTATTATCGATGGAGGAAGTTTTCATAACTTGGCAAGTGAAGAGCTTTGCGACAAGCTACAATTGGTCAAGTCAAAGCACCCTCATCCCTACAAGGTCCAATGGCTTAGCGATGCCGGAACTCTACGAGTCGAGCACAACGTGCAAGTATCCTTCAAGATAGGCACCTACGAGGACACACTTGAGTGTGATGTGGTCCTTATGTCCGTGTTCCACCTTCTTCTTGGACGACCCTGACAATATGATCGTGAAGTCACCCACAACGGACGGACCAACCATTATAGCTTCAAGATGAAGGGCAAAGAGTTCGTGGTATGCCCAATGTCACCAAGTCAAGTAGACGCCGACAAACAAATACCTACCAACCATCATGGAGAGAATGGTGAGAGAGTGAACCACCACAAAGAGATTGAGAGCCACAAGCCAAATCCGAGCGCCTCCACGATGAGCGACAAAAAAAAGTAGTGCTATTCGCCACCAAAAGTGAGATGAGAGAAGTGTGTGAGAACCCTTCGAGCGTCTTTCACCTTGTGCTTCTATGCAAAGGGGAAGCAAAACCTACTAACACTTCATCACCTCTACCTTTAGTGTAGTCTCAATTGTTGCAGGAATTCTCGGACATCTTTCCCGATGAGCTACCACCGGGTCTACCTCCACTTTGCGGCATCGAACACCGCATCGACCTCATACCCAGCGCACAACTTTCGAACAAGGCTCCTTACCGCGTCAACCCCAAGGAAACCAAGGAGATACAACGGCAAGTACAACAACTCATCGACAAAGGTCATGTACGTGAAAGCTTAAGCCCTTGTGCCATTCCAGTTATTCTCGTGCCTAAGAAAGATGGAAGTATTCGCATGTGCTCCGATTGTTGTCCGATAAATGCCATCACTGTTAGATACCGTCACCCTATTCCATGCTTAGACGACATGCTTGATGAATTATGTGGTGCTACCATTTTTTCAAAAATCGATCTTAAAAGTGGTTATTACCAAATTCGCATTCAAGAGGGTGATGAGTGGAAAACAGCTTTCAAAACCAAGTTTGGGTTATATGAGTGGTTGGTCATGCTCATGGGCTTATCGGAAGCACCCGACTCATTCATGTGTCTCATGCATTTCGTTCTCCGACCTTATATAGGCGTCTTTGTAGTGGTTTACTTTGATGACATCCTCGTCGTTAGCAAATCGCTTGAGGATCACGTCACATACATCCGGATGGTTTTGCAAACCCTTCCGAAAGAACGCCTATATGCTAACATGGATAAATGCACTTTTGGCGTTGATAAGGTTGTTTTCCTAGGATTTGTCGTTTCTTCACAACGTGTTCATTTTGATGAAACTAAAATTGAAGCAATTAAAACTTGGCTCCAACCAACGAATCTCCAACCAGTGCGTAGCTTTCTTGGTTTAGCCGGTTTCTATTAACGTTTTGTGAAGGAATTTAGCACAATTGCTAAGCCTCTAGACGCCTTGAGCAAGAAGAATGCACGCTTTATTTGGGGTCCTTCGCAAGACACCGCGTTCAATGAGCTAAAAACCTTGCTTACCCACGCACCACTTCTTGCCCTACCAAACTTTGACAAACCGTTTGATATCCATTGTGACGCTAGTGGTACCGACATAGGAGGCGTGTTAATGCAAGAAAAGCGCCCGATTGTGTATTTTAGCGAAAAACTATCCAGAGCACAACTTAGCTACCCGATCTTTGATAAAGATCTCTATGCCTTAGTGCGAGTTTTGCGTGTTTGGGAACACTATCTTCGACCTCATGAATTCATTCTTCACACGGACCATGAGACGCTCAAGTATCTCAAGGGTCAAACCTAGTTGAACAAGTGTCATGCTAAATGGAGTGAGTTCATAGAGTCTTTTCCCTATGTCATCAAGTATATCAAAGGAAAAAAGAATGTTGTGGCGGATGCGCTTTCCCACAAATGCATGCTTGTCACACAACTTGAGTTGAATGTTATTGGCTTTGAGCATATCAAATATTTGTATCAACATGATCCTTTCTTTGCAAATCCTTATGCCAAATGTGTGACGCACATTTCTTGGGAGCGATACTATATCAAGGATGGATATCTCATGAGAGCTAACAAACTTTGCATTCCAGAGTCGTCTCTTCGTTTGCTTCTCTTGAAGGAATCTCATGGAGGAGGACTTATGGGACATTTCGGACGCGACAAGACATTCGCAACGCTCTCCGGTAATTACTTTTGGCCCAAGATGTTATGTGATGTCTCACGCTTCACCAACCGGTGCTCTACATGCCTCAAAGCTTAGTCCAAAGATCAATCTCATGGTCTTTACATGCCACTTCCTATTCCATACCAACCTTGGCAGGACATTAGCATGGACTTTGTACTTGGATTGTGATGCGGAGCATCCCAAGGTCATCCCCATGGACTTACCACCACCTCACCAAGTACCTCAAAGACCAATGACTCGTGCCCGTGCAAGAGCTCTCGAGACCGAGGTGACATCTCTCCTAGTCCAACTTCCATATGAATCATGTGAGACATGGCTACTACCTCAGGAGGGTGTGTTTTGTGTGCTCGGGTATCAAGAAGACCCCATCGGAGAGGCTCATGAAGATGGACAAGTCAGCAAGTTCACGGATGATGCATTGTATCGAGTGAAGATGGAGAAGGTCCCAGGCCCTGGACATCAGGCACCCTGGCCCGGACATCCGGCCCCTGGACCAGCATCTACAGAAGAGCCCAAGCAGTCGAAGCTACAGGGCCCAGACATCCGGCCCGGCAGGGCCCGGACATCTGGCCTTGAGCCCAGAAATTTGGCGCCACACCACAGAAGCATACCCATGGCTTGCCCCGCTAGCCCGGACATCCGACGACAAGCCCGCACATCCGGCGCCTCACGGTTGCCCGGACATCTGGCCCGATGCCCGGACATCCGGCTCCTGATGCCCATGTGCATTTCGTCTGGGCCGTGGCCCATGTATCCCCTCACCCTCTAGACTATATATACTTCTTCACCTACCTCTTTCTAGGGTTAGCATTGTGATAGCTCTAAAACCTAGAGCCTTGCTCATCCACTAGTGGTTCATCTCCTCGAGAGTGACTGCGGCCCCTCTACGGAGAAGATCCACACAGATTCAATACCTCCGCTACGGAGAAGATCCTACGTGATATCCTCAAGACCTCCTTCCGGAGAAGACTACCTTGCATCGTCCGTTGTTGACCGTGGATCGTGTATCTCTTTATGTATCATGGATCTAGCACTTGTGTGACCATCTTCATGTTGATTTGAGTGTTCCTCTTGTGTTTTCCCCCGTGTTTCCCTTTGTGTTCTTCGTGTTCATTATGGGTTTCCCTCCTCTTCGTGAAAGATCGGCGTAGATCGGGTCGACCCCGCATCATATGGTATCATGAGCCATGGTTTCTCACGAATTTGGAGCCTCCCCATTGTTTTCTAGCTTGTTTTTGTTGTGTTCATCCCAATTTCGAAAATTCCCCACGAAAAATAGCCCCAAATGTTTTTTGTGATCTCTTGATTTGACGAGATTTTGTTGAATTTGTTCCATGGATTTGCTATGCCACAAGTGGATGGTTTCCCCAATTTTGATCCGCAAAATCCGACGAATTTGGCCCCGGAAGTAATCTAGTCCGCGGAGTTCATCAGGGCCTCAGGCACCCCGGACATCCGGCCCTTTCCCAAGACAACTGGCCTGGCTCGGACATCCGGCCTCCCACAGCCAAAACCCTCTCCATCCGCACCACTTTGCACTCCGCCCCCGCCATTTTCGTTCGGTATCCCACCAAAATTTCGGCATACCATCACCACTTCCGCAACCACCATCGTGTTGGGGAACGTTGCATGGAAAACAAAAAAATTTCTCTACGTTCACCAAGATCAATCTAGTAGATGCAACTACGAGGGGAGAGTAGGATCCACATACCCTTGTAGATCGCTAAGCGGAAGCGCTAAGAACGCGGTTGATGGAGTCGTACTCGCCGCGATTCAGATCGCCGAAGATCCTAACACCGAAGCAACGGTGCCTCCGCGTTCTTCACACGTACGGCTCGGGGACGTCTCCTCCTTCTTGATCCAGCAAGGGGTGGAGGAGAGGTTGATGGAGAGACCGGCAGCACGACGGCGTGGTGGTGATGGTGGAGGAGGATTCCAGCAGGGCTTCGCCTAAGCACCGCGGGAGATGAAGATGTTATGGGAGAGGGAGGGCAGCACCGAGGCACAAACGTGTGTTGGCTGCCCTCCCTCTACCTCTCTATATATAGGGGGAAGGAGGAGAGGGGGGCGCCCTAGGGTTTCCCCTAGGGGGGCCGGCGGCCAGGGCAGAGGGGGGGCGGCGGCCAAGGGCTGCGCCTGGCCCTAGGGTTTCCCCCCCTAGGTGCCTTGCCCCCCACTCCAAGGGGTGCGGCTGCCCTAGGGGGCCCAGCCCCCTTAGCCGCATGAGGAGAGGGCCCAGGGGGGGGCGCACAGCCCTATGAGGGCTGTGGTGTCCCCCCTTTGTGGCCCATTAGGCCCAGAACTACTTCCGAGACCCCCGAAACCCTTTTCGGTAATCCGCCGATTTCCCGATGCTCCCCGGAACACTTCCGGACTCCGAAACCTTTCATCCTATATATCAATCTTCGTCTCCGGACCATTCCGGAGACCCTCGTCATGTCCGGGATCTCATCCGGGACTCCGAACAACCTTCGGTAACCATGCACTATTCTCACTAACAACCCTAGCGTCACCGAACCTTAAGTGTGTAGACCCTGCGGGTTCGGAAACCATGTAGACATGACCGAGACACTCCCAGGTCAATAACCAATAGCGGGATCTGGATACCCATATTGGTTCCCACATGTTTCTCGATGATCTCATCGGATGAACCACGATGTCAAGGATTCAGGCAATCCCGTATACAGTTCCCTTTGTCTCGTCGGTATGTTACTTGCCCGAGATTCGATCGTCGGTATCTCTATACCTAGTTCAATCTCGTTACCGGCAAGTCTCTTTACTCGTTACCGTAATACATAATCCCGTGACCAACTACTTAGTCACTTTGAGCTCATTGAGATGACGTATTACCGAGTGGGCCCGGAGATACCTCTCCGTCACACGGAGTGACAAATCCCAGTCTCGATCCATGTCAACTCAACAGACACCTTCGGAGATACCTGTAGAGTACCTTTATAGTCACCCAGTTACGTTGTGACGTTTGGCACACACAAAGCACTCCTACGGTGTCAGTGAGTTACATGATCTCATGGTCATAGGAACTTATACTTGACATGCAGAAAACTATAGCGATAATTGATACGATCAAAAGCTATGTTTAACGTTTGGGTCTCGTCCATCACATCATTCTCCTAATGATGTGATCCCGTTATCAAATGACAACTCATGTCTATGACCTGGAAACCGCGGTCATCTTTGATCAACGAGCTAGTCCTGTAGAGGCTTCACTAGGGACACAAAGTCTGTCTATTCATCCACACATGTATTTGAGTTTCCAATCAATACAATTATAGCATGGATAATAAACGATTATCATGAACAAGGAAATATAATAATAACTCTTTTATTATTGCCTCTAGGGCATATTTCCAACAGTCTCCCACTTGCACTAGAGTCAATAATCTAGCATTACAAGGTAATGAATCTAACACCCATAGAGTCTTGGTGTTGATCGGGCTTAGCCCGTGGAAGAGGCTTAGTCAACGGATCTGCAACATTCAAATCCGTGTGTACTTTGCAAATATTTATGTCCTCCTCCTTGACCGAATCGCGGATGGAATTGAAGCGTCGCTTTATGTGTCGGGTCCTCTTGTGAAACCTTGGTTCCTTGGCTAGAGCAATGGCACCAGTGTTGTCACAGAACAGAGTCATTGGGTTCAGTGCACTAGGCACAACTCCAAGATCTGTCATGAACTCCTTCATCCAGACACCTTCCTTTGCCGCCTCCGAGGCAGCTATATACTCCGCTTCACATGTAGAATCAGCTACCACGCTCTGCTTGGAACTGCACCAGCTTACCGCTCCCCCGTTGAGAATATATACGTATCCGGTTTGAGACTTAGAGTCATCCAGATCAGTGTCAAAGCTTGCATCGACGTAACCCTTTACGACGAGCTCTTGATCACCTCCATAAACGAGAAACATCTCCTTAGTCCTTTTCAGGTACTTTAGGATATTCTTGACCGCTGTCGAGTGATCCAAACCAGGATTACTTTGAAACCTTCCGGCCATACTTATGGCAAGGCTGACATCTGGTCTTGTGCACAGCATTGCATACATGATAGAGCCTATGGCTGAAGCATAGGGGACGACACTCATCTTTTCTCTATCTTCCGCAGTCATTGGGCATTGAGTCTTACTCAACTTTGTACCTTGCAATACCGGCAAGAACCCCTTCTTGGATTGATCCATTTTGAACTTCTTCAAAACTTTATCAAGGTATGTGCTTTGTGAAAGTCCTATCAAGCGTCTTGATCTATCTCTATAGATCTTGATGCCCAATATGAAAGCAGCTTCACCGAGATCCTTCATCGAAAAACTCTTGTTCAAATACCCCTTCACGCTATCCAAAAATTCTATATTGTTTCCAATCAGCAATATGTCATCCACATATAATATTAGAAACGCTATAGAGCTCCCACTCACTTTCTTGTAAATACAAGCTTCATTGTAAACTTGTATAAACCCAAACGCTTTGATCACCTCATCAAAGCGAAGATTCCAACTCCGAGATGCTTGCACCAACCCATAAATGGAACGCTGGAGCCTGCATACTTTGTCAGCATTCTCTGGATCGACAAAACCTTCCGGTTGCATCATATACAACTCTTCCTTAAGAAAACCGTTAAGGAACGCTGTTTTGACATCCATCTGCCAAATTTCATAATCGAAATATGCAGCTATTGCTAACATGATTCGGACGGATTTAAGCATCGCTACGGGTGAGAAAGTCTCATCGTAGTCAATCCCTTGAACTTGTGAAAAACCCTTTGCCACAAGTCGAGCCTTATACACGGTGACATTACCGTCAGCGTCCGTCTTCCTCTTAAAAATCCATTTATTCTGAATGGCCTTCCGCCCTTCAGGTAATACTTCCAAAGTCCATACTTTGTTTTCATACATGGATCCCATCTCGGATTTCATGGCCTGTAACCATTTGTCGGAATCCGGGCCCACCATCGCTTCTCCATAGCTTGTAGGTTCACCGTTGTCTAACAACATGACCTCCAAGACAGGGTTACCATACCACTCAGGTGCAGTGCGTACCCTTGTCGACCTACGAGGTTCGGTAGTAACTTGATCAGAAGCTCCTTGATCATCATCATTGGCTTCCTCTTCAACCTCTGCAGGCTCCACAAAAACATCTTTCTGTGCTGCGCTACTCTCTGGTTGAAGCAGAGGTTCAATAACCTCATCAAGTTCTACCTTCCTCCCACTCAATTCTTTCGAGAGAAACTCTTTCTCGAGAAAGGACCCGTTCTTAGCGACAAACACTTTGCCCTCGGATCTGAGATAGAAGGTGTACCCAACAGTTTCTTTTTGGTATCCTATGAAGACACATTTGTCCGCTTTGGGTTCGAGCTTTTCTGGCTGAAGCCTTTTGACATAAGCATCGCAACCCCAAACCTTGAGAAAAGACAACTTAGGTTTCTTACCAAACCACAGTTCATACGGTGTTGTCTCAACGGACTTAGATGGAGCCCTATTTAAAGTGAATGCAGCTGTCTCTAACGCATATCCCCAAAACGATAGTGGCAAATCGGCAAGAGACATCATAGAACGTACCATATCTAATAGGGTTTGATTACGACGTTCGGACACACCATTACGCTGTGGTGTTCCAGGTGGCGTCAACTGTGAAACAATTCCACATTTTCTTAAGTGATCACCAAACTCATAACTCAGATATTCTCCCCCTCGATCAGATCGTAGGAACTTGATCTTCTTGTTACGATGATTTTCAACTTCACTCTGAAATTGCTTGAACTTTTCAAAAGTTTCAGACTTATGCTTCATTAAGTAAATATACCCATATCTACTTAAGTCGTCAGTGAAGGTGAGAAAATAACGATATCCACCGCGCGCCGTTACACTCATCGGACCGCACACATCGGTATGTATGATTTCCAATAAGTCACTTGCCCGTTCCATTGTCCCTGAAAACGGGGTCCTTGTCATCTTGCCCATGAGGCACGGCTCGCACGTGTCAAGTGATTCAAAATCAAGAGACTCCAAAAGTCCATCAGCATGGAGCTTCCTCATGCGTTTCACGCCGATATGACCCAGACGGCAGTGCCACAAGAAAGTGGTATTATCATTATCAACTCTACATCTTTTGGCATCAATGTTATGAACATGTGTATCATCACTATCGAGATTTAATAAGAATAAACCCCTAACTTCGGGTGCATGACCATAAAAGATATTACTCATATAAATAGAACAACCATTATTCTCCGATTTAAATGAGTAACCGTCTCGCAATAAACAAGATCCAGATATAATGTTCATGCTTAACGCAGGCACTAAATAACAATTATTCAGGTTCATAACTAATCCCGATGGTAATCGAAGAGCGAGCGTGCCGACGGCGATCACATCAACCTTGGAACCATTTCCCACGCGCATCGTCACTTCGTCCTTCGCCAGCCTCCGTTTATTCCGCAGTTCCTGTTTAGAGTTGCAAATGTGAGCAACCGAACCGGTATCAAATACCCAGGCACTACAACGAGAGTTGGTAAGGTACACATCAATAACATGTATATCACATATACCTTTGTTGTTGTTGGCCCCCTTCTTGTCCGCCAGATACTTGGGGTAGTTCCGCTTCCAGTGGCCATTCCCCTTGCAATAGAAACACTCAGTCTCTGGCTTGGGCCCAGCCTTGGGTTTCTTCACTGGATTAGCAACTGCTTTTCCACCCTTCTTAGAGTTACCCTTCTTGCCCTTGCCATTCTTCTTGAAACTGGTGGTTTTATTGACCATCAATACTTGATACTCCTTCTGGATGTCTGCCTCAGCGACTTTCAGCATTGAAAACAGCTCGGCGATGGTTTTATTCATCCCTTGCATGTTGTACTGCTGCACGAAGCTCTTGTAGCTTGGCGGGAGTGACTGGAGAATTCTGTCAATGATAGCCTCATCCGGGAACACAAGTCCCAGATCAGCTATGCGGGTATAGTACCCAGACATCTTCAGTAAGTGTTCACTGATAGACGAATTCTCCTCCATCTTGCAAGCAAAGAATTTATCGGTGGTCTCATACCTCTCGATCTTAGCATTCTTTTCAAAGATGAACTTCAACTCCTGGTACATCTCATATGCACCATGACGTTCAAAACGCCTTTGAAGTCCTCCTTCCAAGCCGTACAACATGGCACACTGCACTGTCGAATAGTCATCCGAACGTGTCTGCCAGACGTTCAAAACGTCTGCAGGGGCTGTAGGAGCGGGGGGGTCACCTAGCGGTGCATTTAGGACATAAACCTTTTGGGCAGCTGTGAGGATGATCCTCAGATTGCGGAGCCAGTCCACAAAGTTGCTCCCATCATCTTTCAGTTTAGCTTTCTCTAGGAACGCATTAAAATTCAGGGGAGCTACTGCGCGAGCCATCTACAACAAAAGATTTGCAAAGACATTTTAGACTATTGTTCATGATAAGTGAGTTACTACCTAATCAAATTATTTATAACTCCCACTCAAATTGACATCCCTCTGGTCATTCGAGCGTGACATGATCCAAATTCACCAACCCAAGTCCGATCATCACGTGAGATGAGGTGGTGTCAATGGTGAACATCAACATGTTGATCATATCTACTATATGACTCATGCTCGACCTTTCGGTCCTCCATGTTCCGAGGCCATGTCTGTACATGCTAGGCTCGTCAAGTCTAACCCGAGTGTTCTGCATGTGCAAAACTGGCTTGCACCCGTTGTATGCGAACGTAGAGTCTATCACACCCGATCATCACATGGTGCTTCGAAACGACGAACCTTCGCAACGGCGCACACTCGGGGGGAACACAATTTTATCTTGAAATTTTAGTGAAGGATCATCTTATAATGCTACAGTCGTCCTAAGCAAAATAAGATGCATAAAAGGATTAACATCACATGCAAATCATAAGTGACATGATATGGCCATCAACTCGTGCTTTTGATCTCCATCTCCAAAGCACCGGCATGATCTCCATCGTCACCGGCGCCACACCATGATCCCCATCATCATGATCTCCATCATCGTGTCGCCATCGGGGTTGTCGGCGCCCACCATGCTCTTACTACTATTGCTACCGTTTAGCGATAAAGTAAAGCATTACAAAGCGCTTAATGATTGACACGCAGGTCATACAAAAATTAAAGACAACCCTATGGCTCCTGCCGGTTGCCGTATGCATCGACATGCAAGTCGATATTAACTATTACAACATGATCATCTCATACATCAAATATAACTCATCATGTCATTGGCCATATCATATCACATACATACCCTGCAAAAACAAGTTAGACGTCCTCTAATTTGTTGTTGCATGTTTTACGTGGCTGCTATGGGTATCTAGCAAGAACGCTTCTTACCTACGCAAAACCACAACGGTGATATGCAAGTTGCTATTTAACCTTCTACAAGGACCGCCTTGTTCTATTCCGATTCAACTAAGATAGGAGAGACAGACACCCGCCAGCCATCTTATGCAACAAAAGTCACATGTCTGTCGATGGAACCGGTCTCATGTACGTGGACATGTAAAGTTGGTCCGGGCCGCTTCATCCCATAATACCGCTGAATCAAGAAAGACTAAGGAGGGCAGCAATTTAAACATCAACGCCACAAACCCTTTTGTGTTCTACTCGAGAAAGCATCTACGCAAGATCCTAGCTCATGATGCCACTGTTGGGGAACGTTGCATGGAAAACAAAAATTTTTCTCTACGTTCACCAAGATCAATCTAGTAGATGCAACTACGAGGGGAGAGTAGGATCCACATACCCTTGTAGATCGCTAAGCGGAAGCGTTAAGAACGCGGTTGATGGAGTCGTACTCGCCGCGATTCAGATCGCCGAAGATCCTAACACCGAAGCAACGGTGCCTCCGCGTTCTTCACACGTACGGCTCGGGGACGTCTCCTCCTTCTTGATCCAGCAAGGGGTGGAGGAGAGGTTGATGGAGAGACCGGCAGCACGACGGCGTGGTGGTGATGGTGGAGGAGGATTCCAGCAGGGCTTCGCCTAAGCACCGCGGGAGATGAAGATGTTATGGGAGAGGGAGGGCAGCACCGAGGCACAAACGTGTGTTGGCTGCCCTCCCTCTACCTCTCTATATATAGGGGGAAGGAGGAGAGGGGGGCGCCCTAGGGTTTCCCCTAGGGGGGCCGGCGGCCAGGGCAGAGGGGGGGCGGCGGCCAAGGGCTGCGCCTGGCCCTAGGGTTTCCCCCCCTAGGTGCCTTACCCCCCACTACAAGGGGTGTGGCTGCCCTAGGGGGCCCAGCCCCCTTAGCCACATGAGGAGAGGGCCCAGGGGGGGGGCGCACAGCCCTATGAGGGCTGTGGTGTCCCCCCTTTATGGCCCATTAGGCCCAGAACTACTTCCGAGACCCCCGAAACCCTTTTCGGTAATCCGCCGATTTCCCGATGCTCCCCGGAACACTTCCGGACTCCGAAATCTTTCGGGATTGAGGCCCGATACTTTGACTCGGACAGCCCCGCGCCGGAGTCGGTGTCTCAGTCGTACGGCACCACTTCATGTTTCACGACCCAGGCTCTCTATAAGAGGCCACCCTCATTTTTCCACACCAGCAACCATCGGCATCGAGCGCTACCTTCCTCCTTCACCCATCCATGTCTCACCCCGGAGCTTACCTGAGGACCCCCGACGCAAACCCTGGTAGTTTTGTTAAGATATTATGGGATTTTGCCCGCAATACTCTTGGCTCCACCCATCCACCCCTGTATGAGCTGCTCAAATCGAGAATCACTCCTGATCTCTCGAAATACTGGGCAGCTGTACATATTCCACCAGCAGATTTAAACCAAGGCCCTCCCTATGTTATCTTCATCGGGAGATCCATGCCAACACCAGGCATGGCCATTGAGTCTGCTGCGTATGAAGCTGTCACCCGTCTTCGATTTGCGGTACCTTGTGCCAGCACAAGAGAATACTGCTATTTCCCAAGCCGCGCTGCTTTTGGAGCAGAAGCTACGTTCCGCTGTGGACGTACGGAGAGCGATCCGGCCCTGGTCTATCTCATTCAATATGTGATGGCCCAGGAGCGTTTCACCCAGCAAATACTGGAGTACCTCCACAGCCTTGCTGTTATAAATCCCCGGATCACCATTGGCGGACCACCTCTGCCAACCCAGGAAGGACACATTCTTCGATTGCTTCCTCAACTTCCTCCGCTCCCTCCGGAAGAAGTAGAATGTATTCCAACACCGGGAAGCCTTCCGCTTTCCCCGATAGAAGAGGAATGTGCCCCAGTGCCGGAAACATTTCCTCAGGACCCTGTCCGTTTTCCGTTTTTATCGTAGACATCACTGCTATGTTTGTTATCCTAGCACTTATTTATGTATTTCAGCTTATGCGTGTATTCTAAGTTTGTGGGATGAATCTAATGTTTGTTTTTGATTAATATGAGTGGTTTTTACTGCTGTTCATTTTGATTGACTGTTTCCGCTCTCAGTAAATCTTGAAGTTAGATTTTCCTTTGAGCCGTTGCAACACATAAATTCTTCGTGACATGCATTTTTATTTACGCGGCACCACGACAGCAGGCTCACATCCACAACCACTCAACTGCATGCACTTATTGCATAACCACGTGCGTATGTTGCACCTATCGGATCACCTCACTATCACACCACAGTCTCTGAAGGAGAAATTGTGGGTGATTTGTGTTTAGAGTGCAAGTTACCTCCAACACACTGACAGCAGTCAGAACCTAACTACCACACTTAATCCTCATGATCACCGCCGCCGCGTAGAGCTAACACTCGAGCAGCAGCATCACGGCGATCATTGAGGATCATCGCGCACAAGAGCACGGAGAACCCCAGCAATGCCGCCAACCCTCCGCACATCAGGATCACGTACCAGTCCGGCATCACCTCCGCCATTAGAGCCTCGTCGCGAGCTCCTGCAAACAGAAATGGAGGAGAAGGAAGGAGAGGAGAGGCGAGGCCAGGTGTGAGGAAGAAGAGAGGAGCACCGCGGTCATTTTATAGCTCGAGATCGGTGTACGGTGGGCGAAGTCCACCAGCGCCGCTCGTTGCTCGATCGCCGGTGTTCGAAGGCGAATCCGCGAGCAGTGCCGACAGCGCACTGGCCCGCGAGGTGAGTGCACGCTGCACCGGCAGCTAGCACGCCGCGCACTACCGCAGTACGGCCTAGGTGCCCTACGCGCTAGGCGTCGCCGGTGGAGAAAGCGCAGCCGCACGCGAGAGAGAGAGGAGGAAGAGAGCCAGAGGTAGGAGGAGAGACTGACAGTGGACCCCGGGTCCACCTGTCAGCCAGAGAGAGCTCTATACACTCGGGTACGACCAGCGTAATTTGTGAATTTAGACTGTTGTTCTAAATTTACCGTAGCCGATAGTGGTAATTTCTCGGTTTCCCCAACCATGGTTTTTCCCTCATAACACCAGTACACCAATTATCTCCCTCGCAGTAACCTCAGTGTTTTATGAATGTTCGTTTCTTTTAAATTAATGCTTTATGGTAATAGGATGGATATTTTGAGATCGTCCTTAGCAAACCTCGAGGACGAGATTTTTCTTAAGGGGGGTGGTGTTGTAACACCCCAAGATTTTTAACCATGTTTTATTGATTAAAATTTTGCCAGGAAATTAAATTTTTCTTTTCTGGATATTTTCTTCTGATTTCAGAACCTTTTCTTTCTTCTGAATTGTGGAATGTTTCCCTCAAGGGGGGAAACCTTTCAAGAATATTGTTGGACCTTCTCAAGATCATTTCTTTTATCAGTGGAAATATTTCTGTAAATATTTCCCTAAAAACTTTATTGCTTTTAAGTGGGTTCTCATAAGTTTTAAAGTCTCTTTTGCACTACAACCTTTTTATAAATTCATTTAAAAATTCTACCAAAATTTGGAGATGTTGGTAGAAGTATATAACTCATTCTTATGCAAAAACCCAGTGGTGTTCTTTGGAAAATTTGAGCAAAACATCTTCATATGTGTTCTGGTCCAGTTTAGTGGTTTGTACTACAACTCCATTTTTGCTTGCCCTTTTGCCTCTAAATTTTTCTCCTGCTTGTAGTCCACCCTACCAAACTCTTAAGTCCAGGAAATTGGACCCATTGGTATATTTTTGGTCCATGCAATGATGGCATACACTTTCTGTCCAGATTTAGTTTTCTCAAAAACTTGCACTAGGAAGTTTTGGCTTTTGACTAACTAACCCTGCCACCCTCTTTATCATCTAAAGAGACCCCAACCTGGAGTTTTTGGTCACCAGAAGGAATGCCTAGATGCCCATGGCATTCTATCGAACACCTATAGTGCATGGCCAGTTTTGGCATGCTCTTAAGTGTGCATTGTGATCGTAACCCTCAGGACTAACCAGCATGTCCACTAGTTTCCTAGCCACCCCTAACCTTGTTCTGTTGTTTTGCATCACCACCCAAGCCCTCTAGCTAGCCCTGGCATTTCGCCGAACACCCGCCGTGCATGCCCGGAGCGCGAGCAGAGCGCGCGTTTTGCACGTGCTCGCGTCCGAACCGACATGCCCCTGGATAAGCCTCCCGAACTCGTCCTGATCCTCTCCCCTGTCCCCTAGTGCGGCCCCTACTCGCCCTGCTCCTCTCAGAGCGGCAGCGATGGCGCTTTGGCAGCACACCGGCGCCCGTGACCAGCTCTGCCATGGACGGCGCCGCCCGAGCCGCTCTCGCTCGCCACCTGCCTCCTTGTGCAGTGCCCCGTCCGTCCACTAGCTCCTGGCATGCTCCCAGAGCCCCGCCACGTCGCCCCGGCTACAGAGACGACGAACCGCCATCGCCGCCGTCGTGCTTATCCAC
>LR738714.1:287014816-287063919 GCA_902687465.1 Secale cereale
AAAGCATTACAAAGCGCTTAATGATTGACACGCAGGTCATACAAAAATTAAAGACAACCCTATGGCTCCTGCCGGTTGCCGTATGCATCGACATGCAAGTCGATATTAACTATTACAACATGATCATCTCATACATCAAATATATTTCATCATGTCATTGGCCATATCATATCACATACATACCCTGCAAAAACAAGTTAGACGTCCTCTAATTTGTTGTTGCATGTTTTACGTGGCTGCTATGGGTATCTAGCAAGAACGCTTCTTACCTACGCAAAGCCACAACGGTGATATTCAAGTTGCTATTTAACCTTCTACAAGGACCGCCTTGTTCTATTCCGATTCAACTAAGATAGGAGAGACAGACACCCGCCAGCCATCTTATGCAACAAAAGTCACATGTCTGTCGATGGAACCGGTCTCATGTACGTGGACATGTAAAGTTGGTCCGGGCGGCTTCATCCCATAATACCACTGAATCAAGAAAGACTAAGGAGGGCAGCAATTTAAACATCAACGCCCACAAACCCTTTTGTGTTCTACTCGAGAAAGCATCTACGCAAGATCCTAGCTCATGATGCCACTGTTGGGGAACGTTGCATGGAAAACAAAAATTTTTCTCTACGTTCACCAAGATCAATCTAGTAGATGCAACTACGAGGGGAGAGTAGGATCCACATACCCTTGTAGATCGCTAAGCGGAAGCGTTAAGAACGCGGTTGATGGAGTCGTACTCGCCGCGATTCAGATCGCCGAAGATCCTAACACCGAAGCAACGGTGCCTCCGCGTTCTTCACACGTACGGCTCGGGGACGTCTCCTCCTTCTTGATCCAGCAAGGGGTGGAGGAGAGGTTGATGGAGAGACCGGCAGCACGACGGCGTGGTGGTGATGGTGGAGGAGGATTCCAGCAGGGCTTCGCCTAAGCACCGCGGGAGATGAAGATGTTATGGGAGAGGGAGGGCAGCACCGAGGCACAAACGTGTGTTGGCTGCCCTCCCTCTACCTCTCTATATATAGGGGGAAGGAGGAGAGGGGGGCGCCCTAGGGTTTCCCCTAGGGGGGCCGGCGGCCAGGGCAGAGGGGGGGCGGCGGCCAAGGGCTGCGCCAGGCCCTAGGGTTTCCCCCCCCTAGGTGCCTTGCCCCCCAAGCCAGGGGGTGCGGCTGCCCTAGGAGGGGCCAGCCCCCCATGCGCCATAGGAGAGGGCCCAGGGGGGGCGCACAGCCCTATGAGGGCTGTGGTGTTCCCCCTTTGTGGCCCATTAGGCCCAGAACCACTTCCGGGACCCCCGAAACCCTTTTCGGTAATCTGCCGATTTCCCGATGCTCCCCGGAACACTTCCGGACTCCGAAACCTTTCATCCTATATATCAATCTTCGTCTCCGGACCATTCCGGAGACCCTCGTCACGTCCGGGATCTCATCCGGGACTCCGAACAACCTTCGGTAACCATGCACTGTTCTCACTAACAACCCTAGCGTCACCGAACCTTAAGTGTGTAGACCCTGCGGGTTCGGAAACCATGTAGACATGACCGAGACACTCCCAGGTCAATAACCAATAGCGGGATCTGGATACCCATATTGGTTCCCACATGTTTCTCGATGATCTCATCGGATGAACCACGATGTCAAGGATTCAGGCAATCCCGTATACAGTTCCCTTTGTCTCGTCGGTATGTTACTTGCCCGAGATTCGATCGTCGGTATCTCTATACCTAGTTCAATCTCGTTACCGGCAAGTCTCTTTACTCGTTGCCGTAATACATAATCCCGTGACCAACTACTTAGTCACTTTGAGCTCATTGAGATGACGTATTACCGAGTGGGCCCGGAGATACCTCTCCGTTACACGGAGTGACAAATCCCAGTCTCGATCCATGTCAACTCAACAGACACCCTCGGAGATACCTGTAGAGTACCTTTATAGTCACCCAGTTACGTTGTGACGTTTGGCACACACAAAGCACTCCTACGGTGTCAGTGAGTTACATGATCTCATGGTCATAGGAACTTATACTTGACATGCAGAAAACTATAGCGATAACTGACACGATCAAAAGCTATGTTTACGTTTGGGTCTCGTCCATCACATCATTCTCCTAATGATGTGATCCCGTTATCAAATGACAACTCATGTCTATGACCTGGAAACCGCGGTCATCTTCGATCAACGAGCTAGTCCTGTAGAGGCTCACTAGGGACACAAAGTCTGTCTATTCATCCACACGTGTATTTGAGTTTCCAATCAATACAGTTATAGCATGGATAATAAACGATTATCATGAACAAGGAAATATAATAATAACTCTTTTATTATTGCCTCTAGGGCATATTTCCAACACTCAATTCCCCAATAGCTTTCCAACGCCTATGAAAACGACGAAATCGGTGCTTGTTCTCACTTGCTTTGAGAGTCTCGATCAATTCGGACTCTAGGTTGATTTTTGTATTTTCTTTGATCACCGTTTCTTCGCGAGAGTTGGCCTAACACCCTATTGTATCCATACATGGGTGGGGCGCCAAGGACCTGAACACCAAAGTGATATGCCGGCTCATCAAAATTTGAGCTGTAATTGCGATAACTTTCATTTTTTCCAATCCTGCAGGCCATTTTTTATGGCCAAGACGACCCTTTTTGGGCTCAGAATTTTCCACGCACATGATCCTGTGTGTGCACGTATGTAAAATCCTCCAGATCATAAAAACTAGAAGTCCTATCACCTCAATTCCTCAATTGCTTTCCAACGCCTATGAAAACGACGAAATCGGTGCTTGTTCTCACTTACTTTGAGAGTCTCGATCAATTCGGACTCTAGGTTGATTTTTGTATTTTCTTTGATCACCGTTTCTTCGCGAGAGTTGGCCTAACACCCTATTGTATCCATACATGGGTGGGGCGCCTAGGACCTGAACACCAAAGTGATATGCCGGCTCATCAAAATTTGAGCTGTAATTGCGATAACTTTCATTTTTTCCAATCCTGCAGGCCATTTTTTAGGGCCAAGACGACCCTTTTTGGGCTCAGAATTTTCCACGCACATGATCCTGTGTGTGCACGTATGTAAAATCCTCCAGATCGTAAAAACTAGAAGTCCTATCACCTCAATTCCCCAATAGCTTTCCAACGCCTATGAAAACGACGAAATCGGTGCTTGTTCTCACTTGCTTTGAGAGTCTCGATCAATTCGGACTCTAGGTTGATTTTTGTATTTTCTTTGATCACCGTTTCTTCGCGAGAGTTGGCCTAACACCCTATTGTATCCATACATGTGTGGGGCGCCCAGGACCTGAACACCAAAGTGATATGCCGGCTCATCAAAATTTGAGCTGTAATTGCGATAACTTTCATTTTTTCCAATCCTGCAGGCCATTTTTGAGGGCCAAGACGACCCTTTTTGGGCTCAGAATTTTCCACGCACGTGATCCTGTGTGTGCACGTATGTAAAATCCTCCAGATCGTAAAAACTAGAAGTCCTATCACCTCAATTCCCCAATAGCTTTCCAACGCCTATGAAAACGACGAAATCGGTGCTTGTTCTCACTTGCTTTGAGAGTCTCGATCAATTCGGACTCTAGGTTGATTTTTGTATTTTCTTTGATCACCGTTTCTTTGCGAGAGTTGGCCTAACACCCTATTGTATCCATACATGGGTGGGGCGCCAGGGACCTGAACACCAAAGTGTAACACCCCAAGATTTTTAACCATGTTTTATTGATTAAAATTTTGCCAGGAAATTAAATTTTTCTTTTCTGGATATTTTCTTCTGATTTCAGAACCATTTCTTTCTTCTGAATTGTGGAATGTTTCCCTCAAGGGGGGAAACCTTTCAAGAATATTGTTGGACTTGTATACCTTCTCAAGATCATTTCTTTTATCAGTGGAAATATTTCTGTAAATATTTCCCTAAAAACTTTATTGCTTTTAAGTGGGTTCTCATAAGTTTTAAAGTCTCTTTTGCACTACAACCCTTTTATAAATTCATTTAAAAATTCTACCAAAATTTGGAGATGTTGGTAGAAGTATATAACTCATTCTTATGCAAAAACCCAGTGGTGTTCTTTGGAAAATTTGAGCAAAACATCCTCATATGTGTTCTGGTCCAGTTTAGTGGTTTGTACTACAACTCCATTTTTGCTTGCCCTTTTGCCTCTAAATTTTTCTCCTGCTTGTAGTCCACCCTACCAAACTCTTAAGTCCAGGAAATTGGACCCATTGGTATATTTTTGGTCCATGCAATGATGGCATACACTTTCTGTCCAGATTTAGTTTTCTCAAAAACTTGCACTAGGAAGTTTTGGCTTTTGACTAGCTAACCCTGCCACCCTCTTTATCATCTAAAGAGACCCCAACCTGGAGTTTTTGGTCACCAGAAGGAATGCCTAGATGCCCATGGCATTCTATCGAACACCTATAGTGCATGGCCAGTTTTGGCATGCTCTTAAGTGTGCATTGTGATCGTAACCCTCAGGACTAACCAGCATGTCCACTAATCTCCTAGCCACCTCTAACCTTGTTCTGTTAATTTGCATCATCACCCAGGCCCTCTAGCTAGCCCTGGCATTGCGTCGAGCACTTGGCGTGCGTGCGCTGGGCGCGCCCGGAGCGCACGTTTTGCACGCGCGCGCGCCCGAGCCGCCGCGTCGTAACCCTGGCCATTCGCTCGTCTGCAGAGCCGCGCCGCCCTCGTCCACACGTCGAAACCCTCCAAGCCATCTCCTGGAGCCCTACAGCGCCGCCGTCAGGTCGGCCACGGCAGCTAGCGGCCGGCCGCAGCAGGCTCCTGCCATGGCCGGCGCCGCCCCGACCACCACAGCTCGCCAGCTGCCTCCTTGTGCAGTGCCCCGTCCGTCCGCTAGCTCCTGGCATGCTCCCAGAACTCCGCCACGTCGCCCTGGCTACAGAGGCGACGAACCGCCATCGCCGCCGTCGTGCTTATCCACGGGGAGCCGCGGAACCGACCTCCCCCGCCTATTTAAGGAACCTCGAGCTCGTCTGAGACTCCAAGCAGCCTCCAGTCCACCATAGCTAGCTCCCCTCGTAGTGGTTCGACCGGAAGAAGCAATCTTCTCCATCTCCGGCAACCTCGGCCGCCGCCACACGCCGGCACCATTCGCCGTAACCAGGCCCTCCCCCACCCATCCAGTGCCGCCGTTGGCTTCCCCTTGACTCCACGGGACTTCCCAACTACTCAACCGAGCTCCAGCGCCACCGTAGTCATCTTCCCCTTTTTCTCCCGAGGCCGTCGCCGCCGCGAAGCTCGTCGCCGGCAACCCTCAGCACCACCTCGGCTGTTTCGACCACCGAGAGATTCGCCGTAGAACCGCGGACCCTTTCCGCCTCTCCGTTTCCCGCATGGAGCCGCCGTTCGCCGCCGGCAATCGCCGGAGCTCCGTCCAGTGCGGGCGAAGAAGGGAGGAGGGAGGAGGACCGGTCAAACCCGACAGGTGGGACCGCGGGGCCCCCTGTCAGTGACCTCGAACCGGCCCTCGCTGGCTTAAGTGAAAGCGCACCCCCCACCGAGTACGTCTCCTCTGTTTGAAAGCGCATTTCGTTCAAAACAGTTTTCCTTTTCTGTTTTTATTTTAAAACAGAACTTTGACTAAACTTTGACTGGGCATATCTTTTTAAATAAAACTCCAAATGAGTTGATTCTTTTTCCTACCATTCTCAAATTTCATCTAGTTTATTTTAGGATTTATTTCAAAAATAATTAGGACAACTTGTTGTACTGTTTTTAAAGTTATGTTGATTTGAATATTTTCAAAAATAGGAATTTGGAGGGAAGATCAAAACTTCCAAAAGTTTTGGAGTGCCCTCACCTCTCTGCACCTTGAAGGCAAGCATTCTGAACCCCGGCATAATATTATTGTGTGTTGTTTGACACGTTTACAACCCCACCTTGACACGAAGTACTAGTTATTTTATGTGATGGTATGATCATGCTCATGAGTGCATGATGAAGATTCCTTGCTGTTGGAAATTGATATACTGGTGATAGTATTCATCCTCGTCTACCTCTCATGCCTACTGGAAGGAATCCGGGAAAGTCTCTGTCTTGGATAGACACGAGCTTACTACTGATATTTCGTTGAGACGAGTATAGTCAGTAAGGCATGTTGAGGTATGATAAGTGGTGATTCTGTCTGTTGGTGTGAGATATATTTACTATACTAATCACGCAGGTGATACTTTAACCTCCCGAGTCGACCATAGATCGAGTCTTGTTCCGGTAACCCCCATTCTTGTTTCGTACTACCACTTGTCCCTGCCGCAGGTAGGGTACAGTCCAGTAAGTTGTCAACCCCTTTCTTGGCACACACCGTACAGAGAGGCCATGGTGGAAGATACCGGCTGCATCCGGTAGGCAGGCCACCTGGTCCGGGGGCATGGGTGTTTCCGGTTGGAGCCGAGGGGGTAGCTCCCCTAGTTCGCGCGCATTATAAATTCTGTGATCCCATGCTACTCGAGGTTGTAGCCTCCCCACTTAGAGTTTTACTTAACAGGTGTCGTGGGTGATTCCAGACACCGGTAAGTTAAGCTGGTGTGTGCGGGTCAGGTGTGTTTTCAACTAAAAGACCGTAAATGGAATTAGTCCCGGTGGACTAAAGGAAACCGTTACTCGTGGGTAAAGAGTACACCCTCTGCAGAGGTTATATCTATTCGAATAGCCGTGTCCGCGGTTAAGGATTACAGTCTGGGATGGTTCAAGTGTCGGTCTTAGTGTCGGTCTTCGGAGGAAAACTGCTAAGCCAGAACATGGATCATAACCTGTGACTTGTGAGGATTATGATTATTATTATTATGGACTAACCACTTGTATTGTTTGAATTATTGAGTATCCCTGGGATGGTTCTACCTCCTGGATATTTCATATAAGCCCTTTATGTGGTGTCGCTCAGACGCCCGACTGTGGCATGCTTGTGTTTTATTTTTCATATAAGCCCTTTATGTGGTGTCGCTCAGACGCCCGACTGTGGCATGTTTGTTTTTATTCTCTTTATAAGCCCTTTATGAGACGTCGCTCAGATGTCCGACTGAGGCATGTTTTATTTTATTATCCTTTCGAGGCGTCGCTTCAGACACCCGATCGGTGCATTTTATTTTTGTTCTTGATTACTTATCCATGGTTTATAAGAATAACATGCTTGCGTCATGAATTTTTATTTCGCGACTAACGAAGTGATCATAGAATATTTCAGAGCATGAATGTCATTTGTTATATTTTACCTGTGTTCATAATGTTTGCGAGTACATTCAAAGTACTCACTGGCTTGTCCCTGGCTATTGTCTTGGCCAGATTTCTCGCTGGGAGAGGAGCGCTACGATGGCAGCCCCGGAACCTAGGCAACGGTGATAGCAGCCTCGCGAAGATAGGAATTATCCAGGTCAGCTGTTCCTGTGGGAAATGGAGTCCCATAGACGCTGATGTATCGCAAACCGCTTCCGCCACCAACCACTAGAACCCTTTTGTTGTACTCATGGACCAGAATGGTCTTGTACTACATATTTTGTATTTTGCTTGGAATTTCTGTATCAAGTTTGTGTCTCATCAGCTAACAGTAATCCTGGGGCTGGTGAGCACAAGGGCCGTTTACTCGGAAATTAATATCCTGGAAAACCGGTCCTGACAACCTTGGTATCAGAGCCAGGCTGACCATTGGCTAATCCTATCTTAGCCAGGTCAATAAACCTAGGTTAAACAACCCACCAAACCTTATTCTAAAACCAGCCAAACCGTTCGTGCAGAATGGCCACACAGTGACCCCGACAGCTTTTGGCAGTCGGTGCCCAACCTATCGGCCTATCCATAGACCGTGCGCCTGTGCCGACATCTGAGTTGTCCCATCCACAAGCGTGCGATGGAAGACCCGGCTGACTTATAAAGGAAGCCTTGCCCCAAAAACTCAGCACATCACAGCCACATTCCCAATTCGATATCCAATCACCAAGATGCCAGGCCCCCGCGTTCACAACGAGACCACCGCAGTTGAGCTCGAAGGCTTCGTAACCATCCTCGCCAATCTCACCCGCCGTGCCTTCGGCACCATCGAGCCGCCGGAATATGTCGTGTACCAAGAACACACGAGTAATTCCATCCATCACTTTTGGGCCACGGCGCACATCTACGGGAGAGGCATCATCTCGGAGCGTCCCTACCGGTTCACCGGAAGGACGACCTCCGACGAGCCCCAAGCCATCCAACTTGCAGCCCGAGAGGCTATAGTTCATCTTCGGCATCTGTCGCCGAGGGTTAACTGCCGCTCATTCTACTACTACCCTAGTCGTGAAGGCTATGGTAGACCGACCCAGGTCGCCAACGGAGACCATGAGTCGGACCCTGCCCTAGTGCATCTGGTACGCTACCTGAAAGCGCAAGAAGCACTATTTGATCAGGTCACTCTCGACCTGATTGAGACCCGCATGGCGCTCACTCGCCTGACCCCAGCAAGGAGCGAAGCCGCACCCGCCACCGACACCCCGATAGTGCTGCCTGGAAGGCCGGTTGAGCCCCCAAGCTCTGACCATGTCTTCCACCCGGGCAATGCCACCGCCTCACCCGGAGACCTCCGTCGTCTCTTGGAGGCCTACTCCAATGGGACGGTGACCTCGACACCCCGCGAAGGCCACCACCGCTACTCCAGCCCTGTAGCTCCCCATCCTACCCCGGCCAGCTCCGACACGGAAGCACCCGGAGAGGACTCGGCATCCGCAGGACACGCCCGGCTAGATCTCAACCAGGTGGACTGAGTCCACCAGGATTGTTGTCAAGCCCTAGTGGCCAGTTTTTCCTTTAGTTCCGTAGTAGTCGTTGTGTGACGTAGTGAGCTTGTAACCACTTGTGTGTCAACATCACATAGTATGTGTGATCTGGCATATATTGTTTGACGAATGGTTGCGGAGTTAAATTCTAGACGTGACCCCTAACCGACATGCACAGTATCATGTCACTTTTCTTTTGGGGATTGAGGCCCGATACTTTGACTCGGACAGCCCCGCGCCGGAGTCGGTGTCTCAGTCGTACGGCACCACTTCATGTTTCACGACCCAGGCTCTCTATAAGAGGCCACCCTCATTTTTCCACACCAGCAACCATCGGCATCGAGCGCTACCTTCCTCCTTCACCCATCCATGTCTCACCCCGGAGCTTACCTGAGGACCCCCGACGCAAACCCTGGTAGTTTTGTTAAGATATTATGGGATTTTGCCCGCAATACTCTTGGCTCCACCCATCCACCCCTGTATGAGCTGCTCAAATCGAGAATCACTCCTGATCTCTCGAAATACTGGGCAGCTGTACATATTCCACCAGCAGATTTAAACCAAGGCCCTCCCTATGTTATCTTCATCGGGAGATCCATGCCAACACCAGGCATGGCCATTGAGTCTGCTGCGTATGAAGCTGTCACCCGTCTTCGATTTGCGGTACCTTGTGCCAGCACAAGAGAATACTGCTATTTCCCAAGCCGCGCTGCTTTTGGAGCAGAAGCTACGTTCCGCTGTGGACGTACGGAGAGCGATCCGGCCCTGGTCTATCTCATTCAATATGTGATGGCCCAGGAGCGTTTCACCCAGCAAATACTGGAGTACCTCCACAGCCTTGCTGTTATAAATCCCCGGATCACCATTGGCGGACCACCTCTGCCAACCCAGGAAGGACACATTCTTCGATTGCTTCCTCAACTTCCTCCGCTCCCTCCGGAAGAAGTAGAATGTATTCCAACACCGGGAAGCCTTCCGCTTTCCCCGATAGAAGAGGAATGTGCCCCAGTGCCGGAAACATTTCCTCAGGACCCTGTCCGTTTTCCGTTTTTATCGTAGACATCACTGCTATGTTTGTTATCCTAGCACTTATTTATGTATTTCAGCTTATGCGTGTATTCTAAGTTTGTGGGATGAATCTAATGTTTGTTTTTGATTAATATGAGTGGTTTTTACTGCTGTTCATTTTGATTGACTGTTTCCGCTCTCAGTAAATCTTGAAGTTAGATTTTCCTTTGAGCCGTTGCAACACATAAATTCTTCGTGACATGCATTTTTATTTACGCGGCACCACGACAGCAGGCTCACATCCACAACCACTCAACTGCATGCACTTATTGCATAACCACGTGCGTATGTTGCACCTATCGGATCACCTCACTATCACACCACAGTCTCTGAAGGAGAAATTGTGGGTGATTTGTGTTTAGAGTGCAAGTTACCTCCAACACACTGACAGCAGTCAGAACCTAACTACCACACTTAATCCTCATGATCACCGCCGCCGCGTAGAGCTAACACTCGAGCAGCAGCATCACGGCGATCATTGAGGATCATCGCGCACAAGAGCACGGAGAACCCCAGCAATGCCGCCAACCCTCCGCACATCAGGATCACGTACCAGTCCGGCATCACCTCCGCCATTAGAGCCTCGTCGCGAGCTCCTGCAAACAGAAATGGAGGAGAAGGAAGGAGAGGAGAGGCGAGGCCAGGTGTGAGGAAGAAGAGAGGAGCACCGCGGTCATTTTATAGCTCGAGATCGGTGTACGGTGGGCGAAGTCCACCAGCGCCGCTCGTTGCTCGATCGCCGGTGTTCGAAGGCGAATCCGCGAGCAGTGCCGACAGCGCACTGGCCCGCGAGGTGAGTGCACGCTGCACCGGCAGCTAGCACGCCGCGCACTACCGCAGTACGGCCTAGGTGCCCTACGCGCTAGGCGTCGCCGGTGGAGAAAGCGCAGCCGCACGCGAGAGAGAGAGGAGGAAGAGAGCCAGAGGTAGGAGGAGAGACTGACAGTGGACCCCGGGTCCACCTGTCAGCCAGAGAGAGCTCTATACACTCGGGTACGACCAGCGTAATTTGTGAATTTAGACTGTTGTTCTAAATTTACCGTAGCCGATAGTGGTAATTTCTCGGTTTCCCCAACCATGGTTTTTCCCTCATAACACCAGTACACCAATTATCTCCCTCGCAGTAACCTCAGTGTTTTATGAATGTTCGTTTCTTTTAAATTAATGCTTTATGGTAATAGGATGGATATTTTGAGATCGTCCTTAGCAAACCTCGAGGACGAGATTTTTCTTAAGGGGGGTGGTGTTGTAACACCCCAAGATTTTTAACCATGTTTTATTGATTAAAATTTTGCCAGGAAATTAAATTTTTCTTTTCTGGATATTTTCTTCTGATTTCAGAACCTTTTCTTTCTTCTGAATTGTGGAATGTTTCCCTCAAGGGGGGAAACCTTTCAAGAATATTGTTGGACCTTCTCAAGATCATTTCTTTTATCAGTGGAAATATTTCTGTAAATATTTCCCTAAAAACTTTATTGCTTTTAAGTGGGTTCTCATAAGTTTTAAAGTCTCTTTTGCACTACAACCTTTTTATAAATTCATTTAAAAATTCTACCAAAATTTGGAGATGTTGGTAGAAGTATATAACTCATTCTTATGCAAAAACCCAGTGGTGTTCTTTGGAAAATTTGAGCAAAACATCTTCATATGTGTTCTGGTCCAGTTTAGTGGTTTGTACTACAACTCCATTTTTGCTTGCCCTTTTGCCTCTAAATTTTTCTCCTGCTTGTAGTCCACCCTACCAAACTCTTAAGTCCAGGAAATTGGACCCATTGGTATATTTTTGGTCCATGCAATGATGGCATACACTTTCTGTCCAGATTTAGTTTTCTCAAAAACTTGCACTAGGAAGTTTTGGCTTTTGACTAACTAACCCTGCCACCCTCTTTATCATCTAAAGAGACCCCAACCTGGAGTTTTTGGTCACCAGAAGGAATGCCTAGATGCCCATGGCATTCTATCGAACACCTATAGTGCATGGCCAGTTTTGGCATGCTCTTAAGTGTGCATTGTGATCGTAACCCTCAGGACTAACCAGCATGTCCACTAGTTTCCTAGCCACCCCTAACCTTGTTCTGTTGTTTTGCATCACCACCCAAGCCCTCTAGCTAGCCCTGGCATTTCGCCGAACACCCGCCGTGCATGCCCGGAGCGCGAGCAGAGCGCGCGTTTTGCACGTGCTCGCGTCCGAACCGACATGCCCCTGGATAAGCCTCCCGAACTCGTCCTGATCCTCTCCCCTGTCCCCTAGTGCGGCCCCTACTCGCCCTGCTCCTCTCAGAGCGGCAGCGATGGCGCTTTGGCAGCACACCGGCGCCCGTGACCAGCTCTGCCATGGACGGCGCCGCCCGAGCCGCTCTCGCTCGCCACCTGCCTCCTTGTGCAGTGCCCCGTCCGTCCACTAGCTCCTGGCATGCTCCCAGAGCCCCGCCACGTCGCCCCGGCTACAGAGACGACGAACCGCCATCGCCGCCGTCGTGCTTATCCACGGGGAGCCGCGGAACCGACCTCCCCCGCCTATTTAAGGAACCTCGAGCTCGTCTGAGACTCCAAGCAGCCTCCAGTCCACCATAGCTAGCTCCCCTCGTAGTAGTTCGACCGGAAGAAGCAATCTTCTCCATCTCCGGCAACCTCGGCCGCCGCCATGCGCCGGCACCATTCGCCGTAACCAGGCCCTCCCCCACCCATCCAGTGCCGCCGTTGGCTTCCCCTCGACTCCACGGAGCTTCCCAACTACTCAACCGAGCTCCAGCGCCACCGTAGTCATTTTCCCCTTTCCTCCCGAAACGCCGTCCGCCGCAGCGCTCGCCGCCGGCGACTCCCTCCACTCCCGCGGACCTAGCAACAACCGGAAGGACCGCCAGGACCTGCTGGATCCATCCCCGCACTCGAACGCCCTCGGGGCGCCACCGTTCGCCGGCGTTGATCGCCGGAGCTCCGCCTCCTTTCGGCCAGAGGAGGGAGAAGACTGGTTGGACCAGTCAAACCTGACGGGTGGACCCGCGGGCCCACCGTCAGTGGCTCTGGTCGTCCCGCCGAGGCGCTTAAGTGAAAGCGTAAAGCTCGAAGTACGTCTCTCCCTCTCTAAAGCGTATTCCGAACCGATGCGTTTTCCTTTTTCTGGTTTTTAATAAAACAGAACTTTGACTAAACTTTGACTGGGCATATCTTTTTAAATAAAACTCCAAATGAGTTGATTCTTTTTCCTACCACTCTCAAATTTCATCTAGTTTATTTTAGGATTTATTTCAAAAATAATTAGGACAACTTGTTGTACTGTTTTTAAAGTTATGTTGATTTGAATATTTTCAAAAATAGGAATTTGGAGGGAAGATCAAAACTTCCAAAAGTTTTGGAGTGCCCTCACCTCTCTGCACCTTGAAGGCAAGCATTCTGAACCCCGGCATAATATTATTGTGTGTTATTTGACACGTTTACAACCCCACCTTGACACGAAGTACTAGTTATTTTATGTGATGGTATGATCATGCTCATGAGTGCATGATGAAGATTCCTTGCTGTTGGAAATTGATATACTGGTGATAGTATTCACCCTCGTCTACCTCTCATGCCTACTGGAAGGAATCCGGGAAGGTCTCTGTCTTGGGTAGACACGAGCTTACTACTGATATTTCGTTGAGACGAGTATAGTCAGTAAGGCATGTTGAGGTATGATAAGTGGTGATTCTGTCTGTTGGTGTGAGATATATTTACTATGCTAATCACGCAGGTGATACTTTAACCTCCCGAGTCGACCATAGATCGAGTCTTGTTCCGGTAACCCCCATTCTTGTTTCGTACTACCACTTGTCCCTGCCGCAGGTAGGGTACAGTCCAGTAAGTTGTCAACCCCTTTCTTGGCACACACCGTACAGAGAGGCCATGGTGGAAGATACCGGCTGCATCCGGTGGGCATGCCACCTGGTCTGGGGGCATGGGTGTTTCCGGTTGGAGCCGAGGGGGTAGCTCCCCTAGTTCGCGCGCATTATAAATTCTGTGATCCCATGCTACTCGAGGTTGTAGCCTCCCCACTTAGAGTTTACTTAACAGGTGTCGTGGGTGATTCCAGACACCGGTAAGTTAAGCTGGTGTGTGCGGGTCAGGTGTGTTTTCAACTAAAAGACCGTAAATGGAATTAGTCCCGGTGGACTAAAGGAAACCGTTACTCGTGGGTAAAGAGTACACCCTCTGCAGAGGTTATATCTATTCGAATAGCCGTGTCCGCGGTTAAGGATTACAGTCTGGGATGGGTCAAGTGTCGGTCTTAGTGTCGGTCTTCGGAGGAAAACTGCTAAACCAGAACATGGATCATAACCGGTGACTTGTGAGGATTATGATTATTATTATTATGGACTAACCACTTGTATTGTTTGAATTATTGAGTATCCCTGGGATGGTTCTACCTCCTGGATATTTCATATAAGCCCTTTATGTGGTGTCGCTCAGACGCCCGACTGTGGCATGCTTGTGTTTTATTTTTCATATAAGCCCTTTATGTGGTGTCGCTCAGACGCCCGACTGTGGCACGTTTGTGTTTATTCTCTTTATAAGCCCTTTATGAGACGTCGCTCAGATGTCCGACTGAGGCATGTTTTATTTTATTATCCTTTCGAGGCGTCGCTTCAGACACCCGATCGGTGCATTTTATTTTTGTTCTTGATTACTTATCCATGGTTTATAAGAATAACATGCTTGCATCATGAATTTTTATTTCGCGACTAACGAAGTGATCATAGAATATTTCAGAGCATGAATGTCATTTGTTATATTGTACCTGTGTTCATAATGTTTGCGAGTACATTCAAAGTACTCACTGGCTTGTCCCTGGTTATTGTCTTGACCAGATTTCTTGCTTGGAGAAGAGTGCTACGATGGCAGCCCCGGAACCTAGGCAACAGTGATAGCAGCCTCGCGAAGATAGGAATTATCCAGGTCAGCTGTTCCTGTGGGAAATGGAGTCCCATAGACGCTGATGTATCGCAAACCGCTTCCGCCATCAACCACTAGAACCCTTTTGTCGTACTCATGGACCAGAATGGTCTTGTACTACATATTTTGTATTTTGCTTGGAATTTCTGTATCAAGTTTGTGTCTCATCAGCTAACAGTAATCCTGGGGCTGGTGAGCACAAGGGCCGTTTACTGGGAAATTAATATCCTGGAAAACCGGTCCTGACACCTAGCGTCACCGAACCTTAAGTGTGTAGACCCTGCGGGTTCGGAAACCATGTAGACATGACCGAGACACTCCCAGGTCAATAACCAATAGCGGGATCTGGATACCCATATTGGTTCCCACATGTTTCTCGATGATCTCATCGGATGAACCACGATGTCAAGGATTCAGGCAATCCCGTATACAGTTCCCTTTGTCTCGTCGGTATGTTACTTGCCCGAGATTCGATCGTCGGTATCTCTATACCTAGTTCAATTTCGTTACCGGCAAGTCTCTTTACTCGTTACCGTAATACATAATCCCGTGACCAACTACTTAGTCACTTTGAGCTCATTGAGATGACGTATTACCGAGTGGGCCCGGAGATACCTCTCCGTCACACGGAGTGACAAATCCCAGTCTCGATCCATGTCAACTCAACAGACACCTTCGGAGATACCTGTAGAGTACCTTTACATCGCTTAACCGCTACTATTTTGACAATTTTGTCTCACTTTTCCTTGGATACTTGAGTTGTGGTTTCACCGTTTCCTTGGATATTTATGCTACCTCAGAACAGAACGACTTCGACGACACCACCGCTCATCCTCGGCAAGGAAGATAACATAGACGACACCTTGTTCATCCTACCTAGCAATTGCATTGTCACCCTATAGACCATTTTTGCGTAGCTTTCCCATCGGGACTAGCCATTGGAGCATTGCCGGGCCACGACACTTGTGCACCTTAGTGATAGTCGTAGATATTGCATACTACATCATCTAATCTTCGTGTGGCACAAGAGTGTCCCGCATACACAATAGCTACCTTGATACGAGAAGCATGCATAAGTGGCCAAAGAAAGAGCTCATAAGCTTTTAAGCAACAAGAGCCATCAAATGGTTATAAGCAAAAGAACAATAGCATCATACGCCTTGCATCAAAAGAGATCATATGAGATAGCAATACATCATCTTGTGCTCAAGCATTGGCACATCATACACTCATAGTATACTTGTGATAGGAAGTCGTTACGTTTTGCCTCTTATTGGTCGTGCATAAGTGCGTATCCGCCTATTAAGCAATCGGTTAGCGTCTCTCTAGTGTTGTGCAACAAGAGAATTTTCCATGGTTTTCACATTTTCGCTCACCCTTGGTTGCACAACCACATTTATCTATCTGTGTGTGTGTTCCGTGTGCTACCTATTGCTTGTGATCTACTTGTTGCATGAGCAAATTGTGAATCATTTTCAACATCATTGAGTCTCTTTGACAATTGCATTGAATTTGTGCCACCATCCTAACCAAGCTCCTCTCAAATCTATACTTGTGTAGGTGTGAGAATCGACAAGAAGTGGTACCAATAGTGCTATTTCCAGGTTACAATATTGAGTGATCATTGATCCATTTCCAACTTCGGTCAAGGTACATTTGGTATTGTCTTCTCCTTTCTCCCACTCACATTCTTGCTTGTAATGATGGATAGGCCAAGTACATCTACGAACCCGCTCTTTGATGATCCTCAAGAATCGAACAACTACGTCACCAAACTACATCTCTTCGCTGTCCAACGAGCTCTACATCAAGAGAGTGAAGCTATGCGAGAGCGTATTGAGCAAGTCGCCGCCGATGCGCGACAATTTGAATCTCGCACACGAGATCAATTCGATATCATCAACACCAACATGTCTACTCAATTCGACGAGCTACGGACTTTGATAGTCAAGCGACGCTCCTCATCCACATCTTCTCAAAGACGAAGCCGCTCAAGTCGTCATACCGACTACACGTCCAGTTCAAGTGCACCTACATCAAACACACATCGTCTAGCCGCACGTCAAGCTCGACATGACAACTGGAACCCCCTTTATGACAAGAGTTCCCAAGAGCTATTTGAAGAGCAAGAAAGTTGACATCGTCAAAACCAAGCTACACTTGAGCAAGTGCAAGAACGGCAATGACTACGCCAACAACAACAAGAGCGAGCACGTCAACACCAAGAAGAACAAGATCCCGAGGCTCAACATCAAGCACAACAATGTCGAGAAGCTCATGCTCTTGAGGTGCAACGAGCACTAAGTGATTCACATGGCAATGTGGCAGCTCGCAATCGAAACATTCGCCAAGAAGAAGAGTTCCTTCGAGATGAGATGCAAGAGAGGCGCCACCAAGCACGAATGCAGCAAGAAGTCCTGCCTCAAGCGCGACAAGAGCAACAAGCTCAACTAGAACCACAGCTGATGAGGACATCACTAACAAGGTAACACCCACAGCTCTAACTGACACATATACAGGACCAATTACTAGAGCTCGCGCACGCCAATTAAATTACCAGGTACTTTCCTTTCTTGGTAATGAATCTAATGCTCATGAGAATATAATGCTGCCTAAATTGGATACATTTGTCTTGCTTACAAATGAATGGCCTAGCTTGGACAAGAAGGATGAATATTGCAGCAAGATCAAGCATGGAGATGATGGCATGCGCAAGGGGAACAAGAATGGAGTTACAAGTGATGATTTCAGGACTTTGAAGCCACCATAATGAGTGCGTGAAGCCTTGGACGAAATATACAAGATGCCACTTCATAAATTTCGTCCAGAGGCTATTATAGGTGCTGCGTCACCTTATTATTGGGCCAGACCCATGTAATTTCGAAATACTTGATTATAGGCTGTTTTTAGAGTCCGTATGTGTGGGGAAACAAGAGTTAGGGTTGGTTTCTGACCCCTCCACCAAGGGCCACAAATTCCCCCCTCTTTCTCCCATATATACAGCCCTTAGGGCGTCGTTTAGACTTTGGGTTTTGTTTAGATTAAAGTTCGCCATAGCTGCAACTTCGCGTACTTCGTTTGTGTTCAACGACCAGACCAAGACGTCACAGAACCCCACTTGATCAATAAAGCTTTCCTCTTGAATTCGCAATATCCAGATTGCAATCTCAGTTTCTTACTTGTTCTTCGTTTGCCTGCAGGAAACAGACCTTCGTGGTTAGGTTGATCGTGCTCCGGCGGGGTCAATAACCTCTCGGAGTTGGTTTAGCGATTGCTAAGGCGCGACGTCCTCGCACGTTCGTAGTCGGATCGTCAAAGTCGACTTCCTCCAAAACGATAGCCACCATCTCATCGAAAGACGGGACACCTTTGCCTCTATCAAGTGGTATCAGATTTCCAGGTAGCTCGGTGAGATTTTACAGTTTTTCATAGTTTAGATTGAGTCTGTTCTTCATACCTATAGTGCACGAAAAAGCCAAAAAAATTAGGGTTAGTTCATCCCATCCGAACCAATCTGAGCCTTTGCATAATCTTTTCTGTATTTGCTTTGTTGAATTTGCGGTTGCATCGTCGTGTCAAGTTGCTGGTCTTAGCGTCTAGTTCTTTAGAGTTTCGAGTTCTGTTCATAGTTTGTCACGTCACCGCCGCACCATATTCATCGCCGCTGCCATACCACCACCGCTGCCATATCCCACCACCGCCACCACATACCACCACCGCTGCCATAACCTACCACCGCTGCCATAACCTACCACCGCTGCCATATCCTACCACCATATATCCACCACCAATCCGAGTTCTCTTCATATTAGGTTTGTTCTCGAGATCCATCTAGGTTTCGGATTTGTGTTTCCTTGCCTGCGTAGGTCTCGAAAAAAAAGAGTCTGGAGACCCCCGGGCAGTTTTTAGGCCAAAATTTAGACCACCGATCCGTATCCATATACCACCACCAATCCGTATCCATATACCACCACCGCTGCCATATACCACCACCGCTGCCATATTCTACCACCACATATCCACCACCAATCCGAGTTCTTTTCGTTTTAGATTGGATTTCGAGATCCATCTAGTTTCGGTTTCGTGTTTCCTTGCGTGAGTAGGTTTCGGAGAGTCCGGAGACCCCCGGGCTGTTTTTAGGCCAAAATTTCGACAGGTGAAAATATTTTTTCCCTATCCTATTTTTGGGCTTTTCTGAGTCTTTTGAGACATGTGCCACCATACTGTTTTTTACCGCACTTTTTCGTCGTCGCTGCCCTGATTCCGAAAAAAAAATCATCAAATTTTTTTTCGTGCCTATCATCTTAGTTTGACTTCGGAAGTGGTTTGAGACACTCGCCATTATAGTGATTTTCGGCAAAAAAAAGCAGCGCAAAAAAAAAGAGGCGAAAAAAAATTCAGAGTGTGCTTTCCTCTTTATTACGTGCAGCGCCGTGATTTTGTTAGTGTTCTAGGCTCGCGTCTCTAGTACGGTATAGCCTAGGACCAGCACAGTACCGTCATTGAGCGTTTCTTCAACTTTGCATCTCTGAATTGATTATTGCTGACCCCTTTTGCTACCCATCTTATAAGCTTTCCCAGCTCCACATACATCTACGTCGTGCGTTTGACTCTCCCTGGTAATCGCTTTTTTCAAGCTTTGAGAGTTTTGACTACCACGGTTGCCGATCACCACCTGCTGCTGGGTAAGAACTGGTAAGAATTTGAGATTTGCTTGTCGGATTTGTGACACCCGCCACCACCACCACTTATTAGTAGTCTGTAGGATCATATTCTTGTGTGTTTCTATTGCTGCTAACCATGCCAGGATCACAAGTCGGCGAGACTGACTAGGAGAACTTGACGAACAAGGAGCTTCATGATAAGTTTCAGCAAATGATGAGTGTACAGGTGCAAGATGTGCTAAGCACATTGGACGAGGCCATGGAGAAGATAGATGGCATGGAGAAGACGTTTGAAACAAAGCTGGATAACAAGTTTGCTGAATTTCTTTCGCGTTTTCCACCACCACCGGCTGCTGCAGCTGTCCCACCTCTACAACAACAACAACAACATCGCCTTCCAAATCAAGTGGGACGAGCACAGCGCGTTCCCCTTGAGCCTGGTCAAGCTTCTGGTGCTGCTGTTGATGTTTCTGTAGCTCTTGCTGCTACTGCAGAGGTGGAGGACCATTACGAGGATGAGGTTGACCAAAAACAGAATGGCGTGCAACAACCAGCACCAGCACCACCAGGTCGTCCTCATGCATATCATCGCAATGGTAGGGCTACACCACCACCTGAGGTACATGACCATCTTCCTAAACTGAAATTGAATATTCCACCATTTGAGGGTAGATATGTTCCTGATATATATCTTACTTGGGAGTTAGAAACTGAATAACGTTTTACATGTTTACATTATCCCGAGGAGAGACGTGTTCCTGCTGCTGTTTGTGCTTTCACTAGTTTTGCATGTGTTTGGTGGTCTGAAGATTGTAGATTATATCCTATTCCAGCTACTTGGGCTGCTTTGAAAACTACTATGCGTACTCGTTGGGTTCCACCACATTATCAACGTGAATTACTTCAAAAATTGCAGCGCTTAAGACAAGGAAAAAATTATGTAGAAGAATATTATCAGCAATTACAAACTGGCCTTATTAGATGTGGTATTGTTGAGGAGAATGAAGCTATGCTTGCATGTTTTATGGGTGGATTAAATAGAGATATTCAGACCATTCTAGAGTATAAGGATTATAATAATATCACTCGTTTATTCCATCATGCTTGTAAAGCTGAACGTGAAGTGCAGGATCGACAGGCATTGGCACGGACTAACTTTTCTGCAGGTCGACCTTCATCATGGACACCGCGTGCATCCTCTACTTCCACACATTCTACTGCACCGACACCTCCATCAGCTGTTACCTCCAGCCGTGATACAAGGAAGTAGGCACAACCACCATTATCTGCCAAGAGCACACCAATTGGGCCTGCGCAGAGTTCTTCTTCTTCCATGGCATCAACAGGGCACACCAATGATATTATTTGTCGTCGTTGTAAGGGAAGAGGACATTTTGCGAGAGATTGCAAATCTCAGCGTGTGATGATTGCTACTGAGGATGGTGGATATGAATCCGCTAGTGACTATGATGAGGAGACGTTGGCTCTTATTACACGTGAAGAACACGGTGGAGATGATTCTGATCATGAGACGCAATACATGGCTCCTGAAGATGCTGACAGGTATGAATGTTTAGTTGCTCAACGTGTTTTGAGTGTGCAGGTTACACAAGCTGAGCAAAATCAGAGGCATAATTTGTTCCATACAAAGGGAGTCGTGAAGGAACGTTCTGTTCGCGTGATCATAGATGGAGGGAGTTGCAACAACTTGGCTAGCATGGAGATGGTGGAGAAGCTAGCTCTCACCACAAGACCACATCCACATCCACATCCTTACTACATCCAATGGTTCAACAACAGCGGCAAGGTTAAGGTAACACGTACTGTTCGTGTGCATTTTAGTATCTCTACATATGTTGATTATGTTGACTGTGATGTGGTACCTATGCAAGCATGTTCCTTATTACTTGGTAGACCATGGCAATTTGATAAAAATTCTGTACACCATGGTAGAAACAATCAGTATACTCTTGTTCATAAGGATAAAAATATTACTTTGCTTCCTATGACTCCTGATTCCATTTTGAAAGATGATATTAATAGAGCTAATAAAGCAAAACAGGAGAAAAATAAGAGTGAAAATCAGATTGTGGCAAAAGAATTTGAGCAACAAATGAAGCCTAATAATAAACCATCTACTGTTGCTTCTGAAATTAAATTGAAAAGTGCATGTTTATTTGCCACCAAATATGATATTGATGAGCTATATTTTAGCAAATCTGTTTGCTATGCTTTTGTATGCAAAGAGGCATTATTTTCATTCGAGGACGTGCCTTCCTCTTTGCCTCCTGCTGTCACTGACATTTTGCAGGAGTTCGCCGACATATTTCCACAAGACGTGCCACCGGGATTACCACCTATTCGAGGGATTGAGCATCAGATTGACTTAATTCCCGGTGCATCGCTACCCAACCGCGCACCATACCGTACCAATCCAGAAGAGACGATGGAGATTATGCGTCAAGTACAGGAGTTGCTCGACAAAGGTTATATACGCGAATCCCTTAGTCCTTGTGCTGTTCCTATTATTCTAGTGCCGAAAAAGGATGGTACATCGCGTATGTGTGTTGATTGTAGAGCCATTAATAATATTACTATTCTTTATCATCATCCTATTCCTAGGCTAGATGATATGATTGATGAATTGAGTGGCTCTACAATATTCTCCAAAGTTGATTTGCGTAGTGAATACCATCAAATTCGTATGAAATTGGGAGATGAATGGAAAACAACATTTAAAACTAAGTTTGGATTATATGAGGGGTTAGTCATGCCTTTTGGGTTAACTAATGCACCTAGTACTTTAATGAGATTAATGAATGAAGTTTTACGTGCTTTCATTGGACGGTTTGTGGTAGTATAATTTGATGATATATCGATTTTTAGCAGATCTTTGGAGGAACATTTGGAACATTTACGTGTTGTTTTTATTGCTCTACGTGATGCACGTTTGTTTGGTAACCTTGGAAAGTGCACCTTTTGCACCGACCGAGTCTCTTTTCATGGCTATGTTGTTACTCCACAGGGAATTGAGGTTGATAAAGCCAAGATTGAAGCTATTGAGAGTTGGCCGCAGCCCAAAGCGGTCACACACGTGAGGAGTTTCCTTGGCCTCGCTGGATTCTATCGGCGTTTTCTGAGAGATTTCAGCACCATTGCTCCACCTCTCAATGAGCTTACAACGAAGGATGTGCCTTTTGTTTGGGGTACTGCACAGGAAGAGGCATTCACGGTATTGAAGGATAAATTGACACATGCTCCTTTACTCCAACTTCCTGATTTTAATAAGACTTTTGAGCTTGAATGTGATGCTACTGGAATTGGGTTAGGAGGTGTGTTATTACAAGATGGTAAACCTGTTGCATATTTTTCTGAAAAAATTGAGTGGGCCTAGTCTGAATTATTCTACTTATGATAAGGAATTATATGCTCTTGTTCGGACTTTGGAGACATGGCAACATTATTTATGGCCCAAAGAATTTGTTATACATTCTGATCATGAATCTTTAAAGCACATTAAAAGTCAAGCAAAACTGAACCGTAGACATGCTAAATGGGTTGAATTCATAGAGACTTTCCCTTATGTTATTAAACACAAGAAGGGAAAAGAAAATGTTATTGCTGATGCATTGTCTCGTCGTTATACTATGCTTTCACAACTTGACTTTAAAATATTTGGTTTGGAAACCATCAAAGATCAATATGTGCATGATGCTGAATTTAAAGATGTATTGCAGAATTGTAAAGAAGGGAGAACATGGAACAAGTTCGTCGTTAATGATGGATTTGTGTTTCGAGCTAACAAGCTATGCATTCCAGCTAGCTCTGTTCGTCTTTTGTTGTTGCAGGATGCGCATGGAGGAGGATTAATGGGACACTTTGGCGTGAAGAAGACGGAGTACGTACTTGCTACACATTTATTTTGGCCAAAGATGTGACGGGATGTTGAGCGTTTTGTTGCTCGCTGCACTACATGTCAAAAAGCTAAGTCACGACTCAATCCTCATGGTTTATATATGCCTTTGCCTGTCCCTAGTGTTCCTTGGGAAGATATATCTATGGACTTTGTTTTGGGTTTACCTCGAACAAAGAAGGGGAGGGAAAGCATATTTGTTGTCATGGATAGGTTCTCGAAGATGGCACACTTTATACCATGTCATAAAAGCGATGATGCTGCTAATGTTGCTGATTTGTTCTTTCGTGAAATTATTCGCTTGCATGGTGTGCCAAATACTATTGTTTCAGATCGTGATACTAAATTTCTTAGCCACTTTTGGAGATGTTTATGGGCTAAGTTGGGGACTAAACTGCTTTTTAGTACTACTTCTCACCCCCAAACTGATGGACAAACTGAAGTAGTCATCAGAACTTTGTCTACTATGCTTAGGGTTGTTTTGAAGAATAATAAGAAAATGTGGGAAGAATGCTTGCCTCATATTGAATTTTCTTATAATCGTTCGTTGCATTCTACTACTAAGATGTGCCCTTTTGAAATTGTCTATGGTTTCCTACCTCGTGCACCTATTGATTTGTTGCCTCTTCCATCTTCGGAGAAGGTTAATTTTGATGCTAAACAACGTGCTGAATTGATCTTAAAAATGCATGAGTTAACTAAGGAAAATATTGAGCGCATGAATGCTAAATGTAAACTTGTTGGAGATAAGGGTAGAAAACGTGTTGTCTTTGCACCTGGAGATCTTGTTTGGTTACATTTGCGTAAGGATAGGTTTCCTAATTTGCGCAAGTCAAAGCTAATGCCACGTGCTGATGGTCCTTTCAAGGTGTTAGAGAAAATAAATGATAATTCATATAAACTTGAGCTGCCTGCAGATTTTGGGGTTAGTCCCACATTTAACATTGCAGATTTGAAGCCTTACTTGGGTGAGGAAGATGAGCTTCCGTCGAGGACGACTTCAATTCAAGAAGGGGAGGATGATGATGACATCACTAACAAGGTTACACCCACAGCTCTAACTGACACATATACAGGACCAATTACTAGAGCTCGCGCACGCCAATTAAATTACCAGGTCCTTTCGTTTCTTGGTAATGAATCTAATGCTCATGAGAATATGATGCTCCATAAATTGGATACATTTGTCTTGCTTACAAATGAATGGCCTAGCTTGGACAAGAAGGATGAATATTGGAGCAAGATCAAGCATGGAGATGATGGCATGCGCAAGGGGAACAAGAATGGAGTTACAAGTGATGACTTCAGGACTTTGAAGCCACCATAATGAGTGCGTGAAGCCTTGGACGAAATATACAAGATGCCACTTCATAAATTTCGTCCAGAGGCTATTATAGGTGCCGCGTCACCTTATTATTGGGCCAGGCCCATGTAATTTCGAAATACTTGATTATAGGCTGTTTTAGAGTCCGTATGTGTGGGGAAACAAGACTTAGGCTTGGTTTCGGACCCCTCCACCAAGGGCCACGAAATTCCCCCCTCTTTCTCCCATATATACAGCCCTTAGGGCATCGTTTAGACTTTGGGTTTTGTTTAGATTAAAGTTCGCCATAGCTGCAACTTCGCGTACTTCGTTTGTGTTCAACGACCAAACCAAGACGTCACAGAACCCCACTTGATCAATAAATCTTTCCTCTTGAATTCGCAATATCCAGATTGCAATCTCAGTTTCTTGCTTGTTCTTCGTTTGCCTGCAGGAAACAGACCTTCGTGGTCAGGTTGATCGTGCTCCGGCGGGGTCAATAACCTCTCGGAGTTGGTTTAGCGATTGCTAAGGCGCGACGTCCTCGCACGTTCGTAGTCGGATCGTCAAAGTCGACTTCCTCCAAAACGATAGCCACCATCTCATCGAAAGACGGGACACCTTTGCCTATATCAACAGCTTGGCAAGAGCAACATGACAATGACCATCAACTCCGCCAAGAGCAACATGAGGTTGACAATCGTCCACATCAAGAACGCCCTCACGATAGGCAAGCAAACAATGAAGAGCATCTCTATGGCAAGCTTAAGTTCACCATGCCAAAGTTCTCTGGAAGCATTGATCCCAAAGACTACCTCTCATGGGCATTGAAAGTTGACAAGATCTTTCGCCTCCACAACTTTGATGAAGAAAAGAAGATTGCAATGGCGTCCCTTGAGTTTCAAGACTATGTTCTCATTTGGTGGGAGCAAATCATCGAGAGAAGAGAAGTAAAAGCGAACCACCTATCACTACTTGGACTCAAATGAAGGAAGTCATGAGAGCACGTTTCGTGCCAACACACTACAACCGTGACTTTTTCAAGAAGCTGCAACTCCTCAAGCAAGGAACCAAGTCCGTTGAAGAGTACTACAAGGAGATGGATATTGCCATGATAAGAGCCAACATCACGGAAGATGAAGAGCAAACGATGGCGAGATTCTTGAATGGACTCAACTATCCTATCAAGAAGATTGCGGACTTTCAACCATACACAAATCTCCTCAAGCTAGTACACCAAGCAACCAAAGCAAAGCGACAAGTTCAAGAGGACTACAAGTACTCCAAGAACTACGGCTCGTACAACCAAGCTTCAACGACTTCTGCTCCTCCTACCTCTACCAAGCCATCTACGAGCTTCGGTGACAAGACAAGCTACAAGAATGCGACTACATCTAATTGTCCACCTTCTACGAACAACTCCAAGCAAAGAGCTTCATCATCTACAACTCCAACCGAGGACAACTCCAAAACGATTTCCATCAAGTGTTTCAAATGCCAAGGGCGAGGCCACATGATGTAGGGTGGAACCCTAATCAGCGGATCTTTCACGTTCTGGAGAGTGTCCCACGATGATCACGGAGAACACAAGGAGGAAAACGGGGAAAACACGAGAGGAAACACTCAAATCAACACGAAGATAATCACACAAGCGCTAGATCCACGATACATAGTGCGATACATGATTCATAGTCAACGACGGTGGTACAAGGGTAGTCTTCTCCGTGAGGAGGTCTTGATTATCCCGTAGGATCTTCCCCGATGTGGAGGCCTTGAATCCGTAGTGGATCTTCTCCATAGAGGCGCACGGTCTCGTGGGAGAGAATCCACACAAGTCTGAGAAATGAGCTATCCAACAGCTAACCCTAAACGGAAAGGGGAAAGGAGTATATATAGTGTACGGGGCGAATGGGTACATGGGCCTCGGCCCAGGGGATGCACGCAGGCAGATCAGGAGCCGGACGTCCGGGCGACGGGCCGGATGTCCAGGGCTTCGCGGGGCGCCGGATGTCCAGGCGAGGGCCCGGATGTCCGGGCTGGAGCGGTCGAGCCTCGGGTGCTCTCTGGACAGAGGCGCCGGATTTCCGGGCCCGAGGCCGGATGTCCGGGCCGTGCTTGGCCGGGTGTCCGGGCCCTGGCCGGATGTCCGGGCCCTGTAGCTTCTGCTGCAGGTGGCTTTCTGGAGTTGATCGTCCAGGGGCCGGATGTCCGGGCCAGGGGGCCGGATGTCCGGGGCCTGGAGCTTCCTTCTGCCCTTCTTGATGCATCATCTCGTCCGTGAACTTGGGGACTTGTCCATCTTCACGCCCTTCTCCAATGTGGTCTTCTTCACACCTGAGCACACAAAGCACACCCGTTTGAGGTAGCAACCATGTCTCGCAAGATTCGTATGGAAGTAGGGCTAGGAGTGACGTCACCTCGGTCTCGAGAGCTCTAGCACGAGCACGTGTCATTGGTCCTTGAGGCACTTGAGGAGGTGAAGGAGGGTCCATGGGGATGACCTTGAGATGCTCCGCATCATCTCCCCTCCCTTGGGAAAGATCTGACCTCGGATCGAAATCTTCATCACCATAGAAAGGAGAGAGATCCTTGACGTTGAAGGTGTCGCTCACGGAGTACTTGTCTCGCGGGATGTCGATCTTGTAGGCGTTGTCGTTTTAGCGAGCTAGCACCTTGAATGGTCCGTCGGCGCGAGGTATAAGTTTGGACTTGCGCTCGTGTGGGAAGCGGTCCTTGCGAAGATGAAGCCAAACAAGATCTCCCGGTTGGAACACCATTGGTGCCTTGTTGACGTTGAGCTTGGTGGCGAGACGTTGGACTTGTCGCTCGATCATGGCCCTTGTATCTTCGTGCACCTTCTTGAGATAGCTCGCACGTGCACTTGCGTCCATGTTGATGCGCTCTTGTAGTGGTAGAGGTAGAATGTCCAAAGGTGACAACGGGTTGAAGCCGTAGACAACCTCGAATGGCGACTTGCCGGTGGTCGAATGTCTTGCGCGGTTGTAGGCGTACTCGGCGATGGGCAAGCAATGTTCCCATTCCCGGATGTTCCTCTTGATCAACACACGAAGAAGAGTGGAAAGCGTGCGGTTCGTCACCTCCGTCTGGCCGTCCGTTTGTGGATGGTACGCCGAACAAAAGAGTAGCTTGATTCCGAGCTTGGCACATAGTGTTTTCCAAAAGTAACTCAAGAACTTGACGTCCCGGTCCGACACGATCGTTTTGGGCACGCCATGAAGACGAAGTATCTCCCTACAAAAGAGAGTGGCAACATGTGAAGCATCGTCGATCTTGTTACAAGGAATGAAATGAGCCATTTTGGAGAATCTATCTACCACCACAAGCTCAGAATCTTTGCCATTTTGAGTCCTAGGCAAGCCAAGTATGAAATCCATGCTTATGTCTTCCCATGGATGATATGGAATAGGAAGAGGCATGTAAAGACCATGAGATTAAGCTTTAGACTTAGCTTTGCGGCATGTCGAACATCGGTTGGTGAGGCGTGAGACGTCACGAAGCATCTTGGGCCAAAAATAGTTCTTAGAGAGGGTAGCAAACGTCTTGTCGCGTCCAAAGTGTCCCATGAGTCCTCCTCCATGAGATTCCTGCAAAAGAAGCAAACGAAGCGAAGACTCGGGAATGCAAAGTTTGTTAGCTCTCATAAGATATCCATCCTTGATGTAGTAATGTTCCCAAGAAGTGTGAGTCAAGCACTTAGCATAAGCATTTGCAAAGAAAGGGTCATGCTTATATAAATCTTTAATATGCTCAAAGCCAATCACATTCAACTCAAGTTGTGTTACAAGCATGCATTTGCGGGAAAGCGCGTCCGCCACAACATTTTCTTTGCCCTTGATGTATTTGATGACATAGGGAAAAGACTCAATGAACTCACTCCATTTAGCATGACGCTTGTTCAACTTAGTTTGACCTTTGAGATACTTTAGTGTCTCATGGTCCGTATGAAGAATGAATTCATGAGGTCTAAGATAGTGTTCCCAAACACGTAGAACTCTCACCAAGGCATAAAGCTCTTTATCATAGATAGGATAGTTAAGTTGCGCTCCCGATAGCTTCTCGCTAAAGTACGCAATTGGGCGCTTTTCTTGCATTAGCACGCCACCGATGCCGGTACCACTAGCATCACAATGAATCTCAAACGGTTTGTCAAAGTTTGGTAGAGCTAGAAGTGGTGCGTGCGTGAGCAAGCTCTTAAGCTCATTGAACGCGGTGTCTTGCGAAGGACCCCAAATGAAGGGTGCGTTCTTCTTGCTCAAAGCGTGTAGAGGCATAGCAATGGTGCTAAAATCCTTCACAAAACGTCGATAGAAACCGGCTAGACCAAGGAAACTACGCACTTGCATAAGATTCTTTGGTTGAGGCCAAGTTTTAATTGCTTCAATTTTAGTTTCATCAACGTGAACACCTTGTGATACAGGGTGGAACCCTAATCAGCAGATCTTTCACGTTTGGAGGTTGGCACACGATGAACACGGGGAAAACACAAGGGGAAGACGAGGAAAACACAAGAGAGAACGCTCAAATCAACACGGAAGCAATCACACAAGTGCTAGATTCGCGATACAAGGTCGAGGTACATGATCCAAAGTCAACAACGGTGATACAGATAGTCTTCTCCCGGAGGAGGTCTTGGAATCCCGTGGGATCTTCCCGTTAGGGGTCTTGAATCCAGAGGTGGATCTTCTCCGTAGAGGCGCACCGGTCTCGTGGGAGAAATCCACACAAGTGTCAAATGAGCTAAACCACAGCTAAGTCTAAAGGAGGGAGGTCCACAGTATTTATATTACACACGCGGTCGCCGTCGTAGCGGACGTCCGGGGGTTACCGGACGTCCGGTGGTTCCGGAGGGACCGGACGTCCGGTAATCCTCGGATTTCCGCTATTTAGCTTCTGTTGCCGAAGTCACGGACGTCCGGTGGCTTCCGGTCGTCCGGTCGTCTGGGAGGGGCCGGACGTCCGGTGTTTTCCGGTCGTCCGGTGCCTGGGAGTCGCCGGTCGTCCGGTGCAGGCCGGACGTCCGGTGCCTGTAGCATCTTCAGCATTCCTTCTTCTTGTCTCGAACACTTGTCGGTCCTGTCCTCTTGAGCATCATGTAGAGCTGTCCCGCGGCCTTCGTCCAAGTACCTGAGTATGCATAGAGTCTCTGATGAAGGTAGAGGCCGTACCCCAAGTGAATCCGAAAGATGTAAAGAGAGGAGCGAGGTCACCTCGGTCTCAAAAGCTCTTGCACGTGCTCTAGTCATGGGCCCTTTGGGCACTTGGTGAGGCGATGAAGGGTCCATGGTGATGGCCCTAGGATACACCGTATCATCTCCCCTCCCTTGGGAAAGATCCGACCTCGGATCGAAATCTTCATCACCATGGAAAGGAGAGAGGTCCTTGATGTTGAAAGTATCGCTCACGGAGTACTTGTCTCGTGGGATGTCGATCTTGTAGGCGTTGTCGTTGTAGCGTGCTAGCACCTTGAAGGGTCCGTCGGCGCGAGGTAGAAGCTTGGACTTGCGCTCGTGTGGGAAGCGGTCCTTGCGAAGGTGGAGCCAAACAAGATCTCCCGGTTGGAACACCATCGGTGTCTTGTTGACGTTGAACTTGGTGGCGCGACGGTGGACTTGTCGCTCGATCATCGCCCTTGTGTCTTCGTGCACCTTCTTGAGATAAGTTGCCCTTGCACTTGCGTCCATGTTCGTGCGCTCTTGTAGAGGAAGAGGTAGGATGTCCAAAGGCGACAACGGGTTGAAGCCGTAGACGATCTCGAAGGGGGACTTGCCGGTTGTGGGGTGTCTTGCGCGGTTGTAGGCAAACTCGGCGATTGGCAAGCAATGCTCCCATTCCCGGATGTTCCTCTTGATCAACACACGAAGAAGAGTGGAGAGCGTGCGGTTCGTCACCTCCGTCTGACCGTCCGTTTGTGGATGGTACGCCGAAGAAAAGAGAAGCTTGATTCCGAGCTTGGCACATAGTGTTTTCCAAAAGTAACTCAAGAACTTGACGTCCCGGTCGGAGACGATCGTTTTGGGCACGCCGTGTAGACGAAGTATCTCCCTACAAAAGAGAGTGGCAACATGTGAAGCATCGTCTATCTTGTTACAAGGAATGAAATGAGCCATTTTGGAGAACCTATCTACCACGACAAGCACGGAATCTTTGCCATTTTGAGTCCTAGGCAAGCCAAGTATGAAATCCATGCTTATGTCTTCCCATGGGTGGTATGGGATAGGGAGAGGCATGTAAAGACCATAAGATTGAACTTTGGACTTAGCTTTGCGGCATGTAGAACATCGGTTGGAGAAGCGTGAGACGTCACGGAGCATCTTGGGCCAAAAATAGTTCTTAGAGAGTGTAGCAAACGTCTTGTCTCGTCCAAAGTGTCCCATGAGTCCTCCTCCATGCGATTCCTGCAAAAGGAGCAAACGAAGCGAAGACTCGGGAATGCAAAGTTTGTTAGCTCTCATAAGATATCCATCCTTGATGTAGTAGTGTTCCCAAGAAGTGTGAGTCAAGCATTTAGCATAAGCATTTGCAAAGAAAGGATCATGCTCATATAAATCTTTAATATGCTCAAAGCCAATCACATTCAACTCAAGTTGTGTTACAAGCATGCATTTGCGGGAAAGCGCGTCCGCCACAACATTTTCTTTGCCCTTGATGTATTTGATGACATAGGGAAAAGACTCAATGAACTCACTCCATTTAGCATGATGCTTGTTCAACTTAGTTTGACCTTTGAGATACTTGAGTGTCTCATGGTCCGTATGAAGAATGAATTCATGAGGTCTAAGATAGTGTTCCCAAACACGTAAAACTCTCACCAAGGCATAAAGCTCTTTATCATAGATGGGATAGTTAAGTTGCGCTCCCGATAGCTTCTCGCTAAAGTACGCAATTGGGCGCTTTTCTTGCATGAGCACGCCACCTATGCCGGTACCACTAGCATCACAATGAATCTCAAACGGTTTGTCAAAGTTTGGTAGGGCTAGAAGTGGTGCGTGCGTGAGCAAGCTCTTAAGCTCATTGAACGCGGTGTCTTGCGAAGGACCCCAAATGAAGGGTGCGTTCTTCTTGCTCAAAGCGTGTAGAGGCATAGCAATGGAGCTAAAGTCCTTCACAAAACGTTGATAGAAACTGGCTAGACCAAGGAAACTACGCACTTGCATGAGATTCTTTGGTTGAGGCCAAGTTTTAATTGCTTCATTTTAGTTTCATCAACGTGAACACCTTGAGAAGAAACGACAAATCCTAGAAAGACAACCTTGTCAACGCCAAAAGTGCATTTCTCCATATTAGCATATAATTGTTGTTTGCGAAGTGCTTGCAAAACCAGTTGGACATGGTCAACATGTTCCTCAAGCGACTTGCTAAAGACTAGAATGTCATCAAAGTAAACCACGACAAAGACACCTATGTAGGGTCTAAGAACAAAGTGCATAAGACGCACGAATGTGCCGGGTGCTTCCGATAAGCCCATTGGCATAACAAGCCACTCGTATAACCCAAACTTGGTTTTGAAAGCTGTTTTCCACTCATCACCCTCTTGAATGCGAATTTGGTAGTAACCACTTTTAAGATCAATTTTGGAAAAGATGGTGGCACCACATAATTCATCAAGCATGTCGTCTAGGCGTGGAATAGGGTGACAGTATCTAACGGTGATAGCATTTATCGGACGGCAATCGGAACACATGCGAAAACTTCCATCTTTCTGAGGCACGAGAATAACCGGAGCGGCACAAGGGCTTAAGCTTTCACGTACATGACCTTTTTTCGATGAGTTTTTGCACTTGCCATTGTATCTCCTTTGTTTCCTCGGGGTTGACGCGGTAAGGAGCCTTGTTTGGAAGTGGAGCACCGGGTACGAGGTCGATGCGGTGTTCGATTCCGCGAAGTGGAGGTAGACCCGGAGGTAGTTCATCGGGAAAGACGTCCGAGAATTCCTGCAACAATTGAGACAACACAAAAGGTGGAGGTGGTGAAGTGTTAGTAGGTTTGGCTTCCCCTTTGCATAGAAGCACAAGGTGGAAGACGCTAGATGGGTTCTCACACACTTCTCTCATCTCACGTTTGGTGGCAAATAGGACTAGTTGCTTCTTGTCGCTCATCGTGGAGGCGCTCATATTTGGCTTGTGGCTCTCGCTCTCTTTTTGGTGGTTCGTTCTCTCACCATTCTCTCCATGATGGTTGGTAGGTACAAGCTTGTCGGCGGCTACTTGACTTGGAGTCATTGGTCGGAGCATGAATTCCTTGCCCTTCATCTTGAAATGATAGTGATTTGTCCGTCCATTGTGTGTGACTCCACGATCATATTGCCATGGACGTCCAAGAATAAGGTGGCACACGGACATGGGTATCACATCACATTCGAGAGTGTCCTCGTAGGCGCCAATCTTGAAAGAGACTTGCACGGTGTGCTCGACTCGAGGAATTCCGGCGTCGTTGAGCCACTGGACCTTGTAGGGGTGAGGATGCTTCGTCTTGACCAAATGAAGCTTGTCGCATAGCTCTTCGCTTGCCAAGTTGTGGCAACTTCCTCCATCGATGATAACCTTGACGGAGCGTCCATTGATGCCGGCCTTTGTATGGAAAATGTGACATCGTTGGTCGTCATCTTGTTGATGTTGGAGTGTCAAGACTTTGGAGACAACAAGGTTGGGGCTTGAGTCATTGTCGCAAAACACTTGATGGTCTTCTTCTTCATTCACTTGGCGATGCATAGCGACATGCTCAAGTACTTCCATCTCATCATCGCTCATGGAGTCATAAGATCCGTCGTCGTTGATGATCATGGTGCGAACGGTCTTGCACTCAAATGACTTGTGGCCTCGTCCTTGGCACTTGAAGCATTTGATGGAGCTCGTCTTGTTATTGTCTTCGGTAGGAGTTGTAGTTGAGGAGGCTCTTGGCTTGAAGTTGTTGGTAGAAGGTGGACGACTCGATGTAGTCGCATTCTTGTAGCTTGACTTGTCACCAAAGTTTGTAGATGGCTTGGTAGAGGTAGGAGGAGTAGCCGAAGTCGTTGAAGCTTGGTTGTAGGAGCCGAAGTTCTTGGAGTTGAACTTGGAGTACTTGTAGTCCTCTTGAAGTTGTCGCTCCGCTTTGGTTGCTTGATGCACTAGCTCGAGGAGATTGTTGTATGGTTGGAAGTCCGCAATCTTCTTGATGGGATAGTTGAGTCCATTCAAGAATCTCGCCATTGTTTGCTCTTCATCTTCCGTGATGTTTGCTCTTATCATAGCAATCTCCATCTCCTTGTAGTACTCTTCAACGGACTTGGTTCCTTGCTTGAGGAGTTGTAGCTTCTTGAACAAGTCGCGGTTGTAGTGTGTAGGCACAAATCTTGCTCTCACGACTTCATTCATTTGAGCCCAAGTGGTGATAGGAGGTTCGCCTTTTGCTTCTCTTCTCTCTATAATTTGCTCCCACCAAATGAGAACATAGTCTTGGAACTCAAGGGATGCCATTGCGATCTTCTTCTCTTCATCGAAGTTGTGAAGGCGAAAGATCTTGTCAACCTTCAATGCCCATGAGAGATAGTCTTCGGGATCAATGCTTCCGGAGAACTTTGGCATGGTGAACTTGAGCTTGCCATAGTGATGCTCGTCGTTGTATCCTTGCCTATTGGGAGGGCGATCTCGATTTTGGCGGTTTGCCATATCTTGTTGCTCTTGTGGATGTAGATGTTCTTGTTGGGGTTGTTGCTCTTGCCGCGCTTGAGGAGGAGCTTCTTCTTGCATTCTTGGTTGATGTCGCCTCTCTTGTATCTCATCGCGAAGGAAATCCTCTTCTTGACGAGTGTGTCGAGTGCGGGCTGCCACATTGCGATGTGCATCTTGTAAAGCATGTTGCGCCTCCATAGCTTGAGCTTGTCGACGTTGTTGTGCTTGGCGGTTAGCCTCGGCGTCTTGTTCTTCTTGATATTCACGTGCTCGCTCTTGTTGTTGTTGGCGTAGTCGTTGCCATTCTTGTGCTTGCTCAAGTGTAGCTTGGTTTTGACGACGTCGGCTTTCTTGCTCGTCGAATAGCTCTTGTGAACTCTTGTCATGTAGAGGATGCCGGTGGTCATGTCGAGGTTGATGTGCGGCTTGACGAAGAGTGTTGGACGTAGGTGTACTTGAGTCTTGCGTGGAGTCGGAGTGTCGACTTGAGCGGCTTCGTCTTTGAGAAGATGTTGAGGAAGAACGTCGGTTGATTATCAATGTCCGGAGCTCGTTGTATTGGGTAGTCATGTTGGTGTTGATGGTGTCGAATTGTTCTTTTGTCCTTGCTTCAAATTGGCGCGCGTCCTCGGCGACTTGACCAATGTATTCACGCATAGCTTCACTCTCTTGATGTAGAGCTCGTTGGACACCGAAGAGATGTAGTTTGGTGACGTAGTTGTTCGCTTCTTGAGGATCGTCGAAGATCGGGTTGGAAGATGTACTTGGCCTATCCATCATCACAAGCAAGTATGTGAGTGGGAGAAAGGAGAAGACAATATCAATGTACCTTAACCGAGGTTGAAAATGGATCAATGATCACTCGATAATGTAACCCGGAAATAGCACTATTGGTATCACTTCGTGTCGATTCTCACACCTACACAAGTAAAGCTTTGAGAGGAGCTTGGTTAGGATGTGGCACAAATTCAATGCAATCGTCAAAATGACTCAATGATGTTGAAAATGGTTCACAATTTGCTCATGCAACAAGTAGATCACTAGCAAAGGTAGCACACGGAACACACACACGGATAGATAAATGTGGTTGTGCAACCAAGGGTGAGCGAAAATGTGGAAAACCATGGAAAATGCTCGTGTTGCACAACACTAGAGAGACGCTAACCGATTGCTTAATAGGCGGATACGCACTTGTGCACGACCTATAAGAGGCAAAACGTAACGACTATCTATCACAAGTATGCTATGAGTGTATGATGTGCCGATGCTTGAGCACAAGATGAAGTTGCTATGATGTATGATCTCTTTGAATGCAAGGCGTATGATGCTATTGTCTTTTGCTTTGGTTGGCTCGTTTGCTTAGAAGCTTGTGAGCTCTTTCTTTGGGTACTTATGCATGCTTCGCGGATCGAGGTAGCTATTGTGTATGCGGGACACTCTTGTGTCACACGGAGATATGCAAGATACCAAGATGATGTGGTGTTACTCACAATGATGTAGTATGCAATATCTATGACTATCACTAATGTGCACAAGTGTCGTGGCCCGGAAATACTCAAATGGCTAGTCTCAATGGGAAAGCTACGCAAAGATGGTTCATTGGGTGACAATGCAATTGCAAGGTAGAATGAGCGAAGTGTCGTCGATGTTACCGTCCTTGCCGAAGTTGAGCGGTGGTGTTGTCGAAGTCTTGCCGTTCCAAGGTAGCCTAAACATCCAAGGAAACGGTGAAACCACAACTCAAGTATCCAAGGCAAATGGAGACAAATTTTTCAAACTTGGAGCGGGTAAGCGATGGTGGTTGCGGAAGTGGTGGTGGTATGCGGAAGGATGGGTGGGTTACCGAACGAAAATAGCGGTGGAGGAGTGCAAGGTGGGGTTTGGTGGTGGAAAAGTGGCTGCGGGAGGCCGGATGTCCGGGCCAGGGGCCGGATGTCCGGGCCAGGCTGGATGTCCGGGGCACGTGCCGGATGTCCGGGGTGCCCGAGGCCAGGGAGAACTCCTTGCAATCGGTGGTTTTGGGGCCAAAATTCGTCGGATTTTGCGGATGAAGATTGGGGAAAAGTGGAGGAAAAGCTAGATCCACATGTGGCACAGCAAATCCATGGAACAAAGTCAACAAAATCTTGCCAAATCAACAGATCACAAAAAAAATTAGGGGCTCTTTTTGTGGTGAATTTTTCGAAATTGGGAAGAACACAACAAAAACAAGTTAGAAGACAGGGTGTGGGGTTCCAAAATCGTGATCAACCTTGCTCTTGATACCAAGATGATGTAGGGTGGAACCCTAATCAGCGGATCTTTCACGTTCTGGAGAGTGTCCCACGATGATCACGGAGAACACAAGGAGGAAAACGGGGAAAACACGAGAGGAAACACTCAAATCAACACGAAGATAATCACAAAAGCGCTAGATCCACAATACATAGTGCGATACATGATCCATAGTCAACGACGGTGGTACAAGGGTAGTCTTCTCCATGAGGAGGTCTTGATTATCCCGTAGGATCTTCCCCGATGTGGAGGCCTTGAATCCGTAGTGGATCTTCTCCGTAGAGGCGCACGGTCTCGTGGGAGAGAATCCACACAAGTCTGAGAAATGAGCTATCCAACAGCTAACCCTAAACGGAAAGGGGAAAGGAGTATATATAGTGTACGGGGCGAATGGGTACATGGGCCTCGGCCCAGGGGATGCACGCAGGCAGATCAGGAGCCGGACGTCCGGGCGACGGGCCGGATGTCCGGGGCTTCGCGGGGCGCCGGATGTCCGGGGCGAGGGCCCGGATGTCCGGGCTGGAGCGGTCGAGCCTCGGGTGCTCTCTGGACAGAGGCGCTGGATTTCCGGGCCCGAGGCCAGATGTCCGGGCCATGCTTGGCCGGATGTCCGGGCCCTGGCCGGATGTCCGGGCCCTGTAGCTTCTGCTGCAGGTGGCTTTCTGGAGTTGATCGTCCAGGGGCCGGATGTCCGGGCCAGGGGGCCGGATGTCCGGGGCCTGGAGCTTCCTTCTGCCCTTCTTGATGCATCATCTCGTCCGTGAACTTGGGGACTTGTCCATCTTCACGCCCTTCTCCAATGTGATCTTCTTCACACCTGAGCACACAAAGCACACCCGTTTGAGGTAGCAACCATGTCTCGCAAGATTCGTATGGAAGTAGGGCTAGGAGTGACGTCACCTCGGTCTCGAGAGCTCTAGCACGAGCACGTGTCATTGGTCCTTGAGGCACTTGAGGAGGTGAAGGACGGTCCATGGGGATGACCTTGGGATGCTCCGCATCACCACAAGTCATTTGAGTGCAAGACCGTTCGTACCACGATCATCAATGATGACGGATCCTATGACTCAATGAGCGACGATGAGATGGAAGCCCTTGAACATGTAGCTATGCATCGCCAAGTGAATGAAGATGAAGACCTTCAAGTGTTTTGCAACAATGACTCGAGTCCCAATCTCGTTGTCTCCAAGGTCTTGACACTTCAACATCGTCAAGATGACAATCAACGATGTCACATCTTCCATACCAAGGCCGGCATCAATGGACTCTCCATCAAGGTTATCATCAATGGAGGAAGTTGTCATAACTTGGCAAGTGAAGAGCTATGCCACAAGCTACAATTGGTCAACACGAAGCACCCTCATCCCTACAAGGTCCAATGGCTTAGCAACGCCGGAACTCTTCGATTCGAGCACACCGTACAAGTATCCTTAACGATAGGTGCCTACGAGGACACACTCGAGTATGATGAGGTCCCAATGTCTGTGTGCCACCATCTTGGACGACCATGGAAATACGATCATGTTGTCACACACAATGGACGGATCAACCATTATAGCTTCAAGATGAAGGGAAAAGTGTTCATGCTACACCCAATGTCACCAAGTCAAGTAGCCACCGACAAACAAATACCAACCAACCATCATAGAGAGAATGGTGAGAGAGTGAACCACCAAAATGAGAGTGAGAGCCACAAACCAAATATGAGCGACTCCATGATGAGCGACAAAAAACAACTAGTGATATTTGCTACCAAAAGTGAGATGAGAGAAGTGTGTGAGAACCCCTCGAGCGTCTTTCACCTTGTGCTTCTATGCAAAGGGGAAGAAAAACCTACTAGCACTTCACCACCTCTACCTTTAGTGTTGTCTAAATTGTTGCAGGAATTCTCGGACGTCTTTCCCGATGAGCTACCATCGGGTCTACCTCCACTTCGCGGCATCGAACACCGCATCGACCTCATACCTGGTGCACCACTTCCCAACAAGGCTCCTTACCGCGTCAACCCCGAGGAAACCAAGGAGATTCAACGGCAAGTGCAACAACTTATCGACAAAGGTCATGTATGTGAAAGCTTAAGCCCTTGTGCTGTTTCGATTATTCTCATGCCTAAGAAAGATGGAAGTTTTCGCATGTGCTCTGATTGTCGCCCGATAAATGCTATCACTGTTAGATACCGTCACCCTATTCCACGCTTAGAGGACATGCTTGAGGAATTATGTGGTGCTACCATCTTTTCAAAAAAATCGGTCTTAAAAGTGTCTATTACCAAATTCACATTCAAGAGAGTGATGAGTGGAAAACGGCTTTCAAAACGAAGTTTGGGTTATATGAGTGGTTGGTCATGCCGATGGGCTTATCGGAAGCGCCCAACTCATTTATGCGTCTCATGCATTTGGTTATCCGACCTTACATAGGCATCTTTGTAGTGGTTCACATTGATGACATCCTCGTCTTTAGCAAGTCGCTAGAGGACCACGTGACACTCATCCGTATGGTTTTGCAAACTCTTCGGAAAGAGCGCTTATATGCTAACATGGATAAATGCACTTTTGGCGTTGATAAGGTTGTTTTCCTAGGATTTGTCGTTTCTTCACAAGGTGTTCACGTTGATGAAACTAAAATTGAAGCAATTAAAACTTGGCCACAACCAACGAATCTCCAACAAGTGCGTAGCTTTCTTGGTTTAGCCAGTTTCTATCGACGTTTTGTGAAGGACTTTAGCAAAATTGCTATGCCTCTTCACCCCTTGAGCAAGAAGAACGTGCTTTTCATTTGGGGTCCTTCGCAAGACACCGCGTTCAATGAGCTAAAAACCTTGATTACTCAAGCACCACTTCTTGCCCTACGAAACTTTGACAAGCCATTTGAGATCCATTGTGATGCTAGTGGTACCGTTATAGGAGGTGTGTTGATGCAAGAAAAACACACAATTGTGTATTTTAGCGAGAAACTTTCCGGAGCCAACTTAACTACCCCATCTATGATAAAGAGCTCTATGCCTTAGTGAGAGTTTTACATGTTTGGGAACATTATCTTAGACCTTATGAATTCATTCTTCATACGGACCATGAGACACTGAAGTATCTCAAGGGTCAAACTAAGTTGAACAAGCGTCATGCTAAGTGGAGTGAGTTCATAGTCATCAAATACATCAAAGGCAAAGGGAATGTTGTGGCGGATGCGCTTTCCCGCAAATGCATGCTTGTTACCCAACTCGAGTTAATGTTATTGGCTTTGAGCACATAAAAGATTTGTATGAGCATGATCCTTTCTTTGCAAATCCTTGTATTAAGTGTTTGACTCACACTTCTTGGGAACGATACTACATAAAGTATGGATATCTTATGAGAGCTAACAAACTTTGCATTCCCGAGTCTTCGCTTCGTTTGCTCCTTTTGCGGGAATCTCATGGAGGAGGACTCATGGGACACTTTGGACACGACAAGACATTTGCTACGCTCTCCAAGAACTACTTTTGGCCCAAGATGTTCTATGACGTCTCACGCCTTACCAGCCGATGCTCTACATGTCACGAAGCTAAATCAAATGCTCAATCTCATGGTATTTACATGCCACTTCCTATACCATACCATCCATGGGAAGAAATAAGCATGGGTTTTATTCTTGGATTGCCTAGGACTCAAAATGGAAAAGATTCTGTGTATGTTGTTGTGGATAGATTCTCCAAAATGGCTCATTTCATTCCTTGTAACCAGATCGACGATGCTTCACATGTGGCAAATATCTTTTGTAGGGAAATATTGTGGCTACATGGTGTGCCCAAGACGATCATATCGTACCGTGATGTCAAGTTCTTGAGCTACTTTTGGAAGACTCTATGTGCCAAACTCGGCATCAAGCTTCTATTATCTTCGGCATATCACCCACAAACGGATGGCCAAACGGAGGTGACGAACCGGATGCTATCGACACTTCTTCGCGTGTTGATCAAGAAGAACATCAAGGAATGGGAGCAATGCTTTCCCATTGCCCAGTACGCCTACAACCGCGCAAGACACTCCACCACTGACAAGTCCCCCTTTGAGATCGTCTACGGCTTCAACCCATTGTCTCCATTGGACATTCTTCCTCTACCTCTACAAGAGCGCATCAACATGGATGCAAGTGCATGAGCAACTTATCTCAAGAAGATGCACGAAGATACAATGATAGAGGCAAAGGTGTCCCGTCTTTCGATGAGATGGTGGCTATCGTTTTGGAGGAAGTTAACTTGGACGATCCGACTACGAACGCGCGAGGATGTCGCGCCTTAGCAATCGCTAAACCAACTCTGAGAGGTTATTGACCACGCCGGAGCACGATCAACCTGACCACGAAGGTCTGTTTCCTGCAGGCAAACGAAGAACAAGTAAGAAACTGAGATTGCAATCTGGATATTGCGAATTCAAGAGGAAAGCCTTACTGATCAAGTGGGGTTCTGTGACGTCTATGTCTGGTCGTTGAACACAAACGAAGTACGCGAAGTTGCAGCTATGGCGAACTTTAATCTAAACAAAACCCAAAGTCTAAACGACGCCCTAAGGGCTGTATATATGGGGGAAAGAGGGGGGAATTTCGTGGCCCTTGGTGGAGGGGTCCGAAACCAACCCTAACTCTTGTTTCCCCACACATACGGACTCTAAAAACAGCCTATACTCAAGTATTTCGAAATTACATGGGTCTGGCCCAATAATAAGGTGACGCAGCACCTATAATAGCCTCTGGACGAAATTTATGAAGTGGCATCTTGTATATTTCGTCCAAGGCTTCACGCACTCATTATGGTGGCTTCAAAGTCCTGAAATCATCACTTGTAACTCCATTCTTGTTCCCCTTACGCATGCCATCATCTCCATGCTTGATCTTGCTCCAATATTCATCCTTCTTGTCCAAGCTAGGCCCTTCATTTGTAAGCAAGACAAATGTATCCAATTTAGGCAGCATCATATTCTCATGAACATTAGATTCATTACCAAGAAACGAAAGTACCTGGTAATTTAATTGGCGTGCGCGAGCTCTAGTAATTGGTCCTGTATATGTGTCAGTTGGAGTTGTGGGTGTAACCTTGTTAGTGATGTCCTCATCCTACAAGGCAACGATCGAGCGATAAGTATATCGCCTCGCCACCAAGCTCAACGTCAACAAGACACCAAGGGTGTTTCAACCGGGAGATCTCGTATGGCTTCATCTTCGCAAGGACCGCTTCCCCAACAAGCGCAAATCCAAACTACTACCTCGCGCCGACGGACCCTTCAAGGTGCTAGCACGCTACAACAACAATGCCTACAAGATCGACATTCCACGCGACAAGTACAACGTGAGCGGTACCTTCAATGTCAAGGATCTCTCTCCTTTCCATGGCGACGAAGATTTTGATCTGAGGTCGGATCTTTCCGAAGGGAGGGGAGATAATGCGGATCATCCCAAGGTCATCCCCATGGACTTACCATCGCCTCACCAAGTACCTCAAGGACAATTGACTCGTGCCCGTGCAAGAGCTCTCGAGACCGAGGTGACATCTTTCCTAGTCCAACTTCCATATGAATCATGTGAGACATGGCTACTACCTCAGGCGGATGTGTTTTGTGTGCTCAAGTATCAAGAAGACCCCATTGGAGAGGCTCATGAAGATGGACAAGTCACCAAGTTCATGGATCAAGCATTGCATCGAGGGAAGCTGGAGAAGGTCCCAGGCCCCGGACATCCGCCCCCCTGGTCCGGACATCCGGCCCCTGGACCAGCATCTACAGAAGAGCCCACGCAGCCGAAGCTACAGGGCCCGGACATCCGGCCAGGCACCGGATATCCGGCCCGGCAGGCCCTGGACATCCGGCCTCGAGGCCGAAAATCCGGCGCCCCCACCACAGAGGCATACCCGTGGCTGGCCCCGCTAGCCCAGATATCCGACGCCAAGCCTGGACATCTGGCGCCTCCCGACAGCCCGGACATCCGGCCCGACGCCCAGACATCCGGCTCCTGAATGCCTGTGTGCATTTAATCTGGGTCGTGGCCCATGTATCCCCTCGCCCTCTAGACTATATATACTCCTTCACCTACCTCTTTCTAGGGTTAGCATTGTGATAGCTTAAAAACCTAGAGCCTTGCTCATCCACTAGTGGTTCTTCTCCTCGAGAGTGACTACGGCCCCTCTACGGAGAAGATCCACATGGATTCAAGACCTCCTCTACGGAGAAGATCCTACGGGATACCCTCAAGACCTCCTTCCGGAGAAGACTACCTTGTATCGTCCGTTGTTGACCGTGGATCGTGTATCTCTTTATGTATCGTGGATCTAGCACATGTGTGACCATCTTCATGTTGATTTGAGTGTTCCTCTTGTGTTTTCCCCCGTGTTTCCCTTTGTGTTCTTCGTGTTCATTGTGGGTTTTCCTCCTCTTAATGAAAGATCGGCCTGGATCGGGTCGACCCCGAATCAGATTGCCTAGAACTCAAAATGGAAAGGATTCTGTGTTTGTTGTTGTGGATAGATTTTCCAAAATGGCTCATTTCATTCCTTGTAACAAGATTGACGATGCTTCACATGTGGCGAATCTCTTTTGTAGGGAAATCGTGCGCCTACATGGTGTGCCCAAGAAGATCATATCGGACCGTGAGGTCAAGTTCTTGAGCTACTTTTGGAAGTCTCTATGCGCCAAACTCGGCATCAAGCTCCTATTCTCTTCGGCATATCATCCACAAACGGATGGCCAAACGGAGGTGACGAACCGGACGCTATCGACACTTCTTCGCGTGTTGATCATTAAGAACATCAAGGAATGGGAGCAATGCTTACCTATCGCCGAGTACGCCTACAACCGTGCAAGACATTCAACAACTGGCAAGTCCCCCTTAGAGGTCGTCTACGGTTTCAACCCAATGTCCCCATTGGACACTCTTCCTTTACATCTCCAAGAGCGCATCAACATGGACGCACGTGCACGAGCAAGTTATCTCAAGAAGATGCACGAAGATACAAGGGCAACAATCGAGCCACAAGTACATCGACTCGCCACCAAGCTCAACGTCTACAAAACATCAATGGTGTTCCAAAGAGGCGATCTTGTATGGCTTCATCTTCGCAAGGACCGCTTCCCAAACGAGCGCATGTCCAAACTACTACCTAAAGCTGACGGACCCTTCAAGGTGCTAGCACGCTACAACAACAATGCCTACAAGATCGACATCCCATGTGACAAGTACAATGTGAGGGATACATTCAACGTCAAGGATACCATGGTGATGAAGATTTCGATCCGAGGTTGGATCTTTCCCAAGGGAGGGGAGATGATGCGGAGCATCCCAAGGTCATCCCCATGGACCTATAGGTGCCTCACCAAGTGCCTCAAGGACCAATGACACGTGCCCGTGCAAGAGCTCTCGAGACCGAGGTGAGATCTCTCCTAGTCCAACTTCCATATGAATCATGCGAGACATGGCTACTACCTCAGGCGGATGTGTTTTGTGCGCTCAGGTACCAAGAAGACTCTACTGGAGAGGTTCATGAATATGGACAAGTACCCAAGTTCACGGATGAAGCATTGCATCGAGTGAAACCGGAGAAGGTCCCAGGCCCCGGACATCCGGCACCCTAGCCCGAACATCCGGCCCCTGGACCAGCGCCTACAGAAGAGCCCACACAGCCGAAGCTACATGGCTCGGACATCCGGCCCGTGCCTAGACATCCGGCGATCGACCCAGAAATCCGGCGCCAACTCCAGGACCACACCCGTGGCTCAACCTCCCCAGCCCGTACATCCGGCGAAATTCCCGGACATCCGGCGGCTCACGACCGGCCGGACATCCGGCCCGCCGCCCGAACGTCTGGCCACGTCTGTCTGTGCACAGTAAAGGGTCGAAGCCCATGTATCCGCTCGCCACTCTACACTATATATACTCCTCGACCTATCTCTTTCTAGGGTTAGCATTGTGATAGCTCATCTAAACCTAGAGCATTGCTCATCCTTAGTGGTTCATCTCCTAGTGAGTGACTGCGGCCCCTCTACGGAGAAGATCCACATGGATTCAAGACCTCCTCCCAGAGAAGATCCTACCGGATACCAAGACCTCCTCCCGGAGAAGACTATCGCCTCTTGTATCGTCCGTTGTTGACCGTGGATCGTGTATCTCTTTTGTGTTTTCGGATCTAGCACTTGTGTTACTACTTTCTTGTTGATTTGAGTGTTCCTCTTTCGTTTCCCTTGTGATTCCTCATGTTGTGTTCTTCGTGTTCATCCTTGGGAATACCTCCAATCATGAAAGATCGTCCTAGATCGAGTTGACCCCGCATCACCAAGACCAGTAAATATTTCTTTTTGTTGCTCCCCCCTTTAAGGGGTCCGACCATATCCAGCCCCTAGACCGCAAAGGGCCAAGTAATGGGGATGGTTCTCAGAGCGGTGGGGGGCATATGACTTTGATTAGTGAAAATCTGGCATCCAACACAATGTTGGACTACGGCTTGTGCATCTGCTCAGGCTGTTGGCCAGAAAAAACCTGTTTGGAAAGCCTTGGTTACGAGAGCCCGACCTACGGCATGGTGGCCGCCCATACCAGCGTGTACTTCAGCTAAAAGTTGTCGTCCCTCCTCTTCAGAGATGCACCTTTGGAGAACACCAGTAGTGCTTTTCTTGTATAGTTCACCTTCGCGAACTTTATAGGCTTTAGAATGCCGAATTATGCCACGAAGCTCATTTTGGTCATCGGGGAGCTCTTGCCTATTAAGGCAGGCCAGGAAGGGTTCGGTGCGGGGGGCGCTAACAGCCATGATTTCATGAGCCAAAGGTTTTATTTCCATATCTGAATCCCTGATGACATCTGTATTGAGTTCAGTCGGTGGGGGCGTGTTCGGGTCTGAATTAGTGTGTCAGCTCTCGTCCTGCCATATCACTAATGGCTTAAACAACCTTTCTACAAAGGTGTTAGGCGGGACCGGGTCGCTTCTGGCGCCCATGCGAGCGAGTATATCCACTGCCTGATTACTGTCCCGAGCAACATGGTGAAATTCGAGCCCCTCGAATCGAGCCGATATTTTTAATATGGCGTTTTCATAAGCCACCATCTTTGAATCCTTCGCATGAAATTCTCCATTTACCTGAGATATTGCGAGGTTTGACTCTCTGCGCCCCTGTAGGCATTGTATGCCCGGGGACACGGCCATGCGGAGGCCGTGTAGTAGAGCTTCATATTTGGCAGCATTATTTGAGTCTGTATACATGATTTGTAGTACATAGCAGACTATAACCCCTGTGGGAGATATCAAGATGATGCCAGCCCCCAATCCGGCTAGCATTTTTGAGCCGTCGAAATACATGGTCCAGTGGGAGTATGCTCCATACTCTTTAGGGAGTTTGGCTTCGGTCCATTCTGCGACAATGTCGGCCAGCACCTGAGATTTAATAGTCAAGTGTGGTTTGTATATTATTTCGAATGGAAAGAGCTCGATGGCCCATTTGGCTATGCGGCCAATGGCGTCCTTATTATTTATGATATCATTCGGTGGTACTTTAGATGCCAAATCGAACACTCTCGAAAGTAGTGTCGGAGCTTCCAAGATGCCATGAACACCGCATAGGCGATTTTTTGATAATGGGGGTATCGTGACTTGCACGGTGTAAGAACCTCTGATACGTAGTATACTGGTTTTTGGACAGGAAATTTTTGTCCTTCTTCCTCTCGGTCGACGACGAGTACACCACTCATGACCTGGTGAGTTGCTGAGATATGAAGCAGCATTGGATCGCCAATACTTGGAGCGGCTAGGATTGGATTGCTCGCTAAGAGGGTCTTTATTTCTTTCAGTCTGGCTGTGGCCGCATCCATCCATTCGAAGTTGTCCGTGTGCCTTAGTAGTCTATAAAGTGGTAATGTTTTTTCTCCCAGTCTGGAGATGAAGCAACTTAAGGCCGCCACACAACCTGCTAGCTTTTGGACTTGTTTTAGATCGGTTGGCGTAGCCAGCTAGGACAAGGCTCGAATGTTAGCTGGGGTTGCCTCAATTCCTCTATGGGAGACGATAAACCCTAACAGCTTTCTGGCTGGAACGCCAAAGACGCATTTTTCCGGATTGAGCCATATGTCATATGTTCGGAGGTTATCAAACATGAGGCGGAGATCGTCCACCAATGTTTCAAGGCGTTTGGTCTTGATGACTACATCGTCGACGTATGCCTCCAGTGTTTTGCCAATTTGTTTCTCTAAGCATGTTTGAATCATGCGTTGATATGTGGCACCAGCATTTTTGAGCCCAAAGGGCATATTGTTGAAGCAAAAAGGCCCATATGGAGTGATAAACGTCGTCGCGGCCTGGTCGGATTTCTTCATTTTTATCTGATGGTATCCAGAGTAAGCATCGAGGAAGCATAACGAGTCATGTCATGCCGTTGCATCGATGATCTGATCGATGCGGGGCAGCGGAAAATGAGCCTTAGGGCAAGCCATATTCAGGTATTTAAAGTCGACACAAAGGTGCCAGGATTTTTCCTTCTTCGGTACCATGACCAAATTGGCTAGCCAATCCGGATGTTTAATTTCCCTGATGAATCCGGCTTCCAGTAACTTGGCCAGCTGTTCCCCCATAGCTTGTCTTTTGGGTTCAGAAAATCGTCGCAGTGACTGCTTCACTAGTTTGAACCCTTTGATGATGTTGATGTTGTGTTCGGCCAGCCTGCGTGGGATCCAAGGCATGTTTAAAGGATGCCAGGCGAATATATCGCAGTCTACCGTTGGGTCCAGCTGTGCTCCAATGGATGTTGTCTTATTGGGGTCCGTTAGATGCACCTGAAATTTGATTATTTCATCTGCTAGCTTGAAGGAGGTAGACTTAGATCTTTTATCGAGGACTACATCATCCTTGTCCATCGTGGATCGCAAGGTGGTTAATTCTTCGGCCGCAAAGGCTTCGGATAGTGCCTCTAGGGCCAAGGATGCGTTTTTGTTTTCGGCACGGAGTGCTCTGTTCGGATCACTTATGACCGTGATTATTCCATTGGGCCCTGACATTTTAAGCTTCATGTACCCGTAATGGGGTATGGCTTGAAAGCGTGAGAAAGCGTCTCTCCCTAGAAGGGCGTGGTATCCGCTGTTGAAGGCGACAATGTGGAAGAGCAGCTGTTCTAACATGTAGTTCTCAGTCGTGCTGAATACTACGTCAAATTTCATACTTCTCGAACACTGGGCTTCCTGGCTGGGGATGATTCCTCGAAAGATTGTGTTACTTTGCTCAATAGGGGTTTTAACGATCTGCATTTTTTCAAGCGTGTCCTCGTATATGATGTTGAGTCCGCTTCTGCCATCCATGAGCACTTTCATGAGGCGAAAGCCATCTACTATTGGATTTCGTACAAAGCGGCTGTGATACGGTGTATCCTATGGTTATCTCCATGTACACATTCATAGCACCTCATGCACCAAGTGGACCTAAGGTGAACCCGCTCCTCTTCACATTTGACATGTATATCCCTTGGACATGGTCGCTACCTCACCACAAACATTGTGCATCACTAGGTACGAGGGCGACCAGCACCAAGAAGCTAGGGAGCATCACCAAGTCCAAGGAGAAGCCCCCCCAAGTTCATATCGAAGGAGAAGGAGTCCAACAGGAGCTGGACCAAAAGTCCCAGGCGACCCCGTGCGCACGGGTCCCCGAGACCTCGTGCCCACGGGCTACACAGGAAGCTAGCGCTGAAGGACCCCGTGCGCACGGGCTTGTACCGTGCCCACCGGACCCCCGTGCGCACTGGCCGAGCTTACCCCGTGCACACGGGCCCCACAGGATGGACGGTTGTGAGCTGCTGTTGGGCCTCCACTTCGTCCCCTTTCCTCCACCTACCTATATATTTTGTGCCTAGGTCATTTGTTAGGGTGAGCTAAGATTAGAATTACACAAGAGCTTAGTTCCTTGTTCTTCCTCCTCTTGTGAGAGAGAGATACCTCTCCCATGGAGATCAAGACCTCCATTGGAGAAGATCCCTAGTGGAGTCAAGACCCCTACTAGGGAAGGATCACAATCATAGGATCATCAAGACCTCTTTCCTCATAGGATTGGGATGAACTAGTTACCATGTATCTTCCTTTGTTGTCCTTGGATCGTTGTGACCTTATATGTATGTGGATCTAGCATATGTGTGATTGGATCTAGTCTATTTGAGTGTTTCTTATTGCGTTCTCCCCTTTGTGTTCATCTTGTTCTAGGGGATTCCCCTCCAATTCATGAAAGGTCTCCATCTTAGGGTTCCACCCTACATCATATGGTATCAAGAGCCATGGTTTCTCACGAAATTGGAGCCCCCTCGTTGTTTTCTAGCCTATTTTTGTTGTGTTCTTGCCCAATTCGAAAAGCCCCTCAAAAATAGCCCCAAAAATTTTTCTTGCAATTTGTTGTTTCTTGTGAGTTTTGTTGTGTTTGATCCACGATTTTGATGTTTGGCAACCAGATCTAGCTTTCCCCCACCCCCCACCGACACAATCCCCACCATCAAATCCATCAATTTCGACCGAAATCACGAAAATTTCCGCCC